>CM026197.1:19476215-20076215 GCA_014839995.1 Xenentodon cancila
TATCAGTGCTTAGTTCACGTGCCTGCACGGTCGATGGTATAGGGGCGTACCACATTACGGATGGCTTGCTTATCTGCAAATGAAACATATGACCATAAAAGTTTTATTTGCAGTCATTTAAAGGGCAAAAAACAAACATCTTTTTAGGGAAAACCTTGCATCTTTCAGCAAGACAATGCCAAACCATGAACCAACACCTATAACAAATTTAGCAAATTTTGCAATAATGCAGTTAGCCTATTTATGACAAGCAGCAGTAAGGCTTAACCTTTTAATGTTTTTAACCTTGTACTATAAAGTGGTTGCAGATAAGAGACCAACGTGAAACTGGTAACGTTTTTGTTTTTCTTTTTTTTAATGGCTGTAACAGATTTGTTAAGGGATTTTATACAAGCAAGCTACTTTAGACAAAATATTCCAATTTAAAGTTAAAGAAAAGCAACATGTGGTGCCACTAAACGCCAAAAGGTGTTAAATAGAGAAGTGCAATGCTGCATTGCACTGCATTGCATGCAGGCGCAAGGTGCAAGATGTCTTCTCTTGTGACTTGTACAATCATCTTATAAGACAAGCAGTATATAGTGCAATAAAATAAAGATGAGATAAAATAAAGAGTGTGTTAAAGTGCGAATTACTGTATCACTTTATAAAGTCAGTTAAAAATCAAAAGAAAGGGAATAAGCAGGAACAGGTGAAAAAAAAGACCCCGGATCCTTTTGTTTTTTCCTTCATTAGAAAGGCAACCTATCGTCAAAGTGAATTCCAAGGATGGAAGTGTTTGATGCTGTAAGAACCCGAGATAAAGCTCCTGGGCAGCAACAAGAAATTTATAAGTAAGTAGACTTATTTCTATTTCTATTTCTATTATTTCTTCTGGACTTCCAAAATATCACAAAACCTTCAATTTGACACGTGTGTGTGCATGTGTATGTGTATGTGGTCGTAGGTGTGTTTGTGAGTGTCTGTGCTATTATGGTGCCAACACACACACACACACACACACACACACACACACACACACACACACACACACACACACACAAACGAATACACTCGAGCATCTTTGAGCGGTATTGGAACTGATTTTACACAGAACACTTTAATCCACAGTCATTTATTAGAGGTGCCAGCCGATAATGCCCTGCTCACCTGGCTGAGATGTCCGTGTGTATTTTAATGGATCAGTCAGCATGCATGTCACATTTCTTCCCTTGTTGCTTTACATGCTTTTCTCTGTATATTAACATGCCTTTTACCTGGCTCTCCTCTCGAATGTATTTTGTCATTCTAGCAGCATCGTTCTGCAGACCATCAGTCTGTGTTGGTCAGACCTCTGAAATAACTCAACACTTAAATGGTTTACCAAAGTCTGTGCAGACATTCATGTTCCTCTCAAGCAATAGATTACCTCTAATGACTTCTTTGGTCCACTGACTATTAATCTGCCATAATTATATGGTTATATGTCTCAAGTAGTAGCTTGTGGGGGAGAAACATGGAGCTAAATTTGAAATGAAAATGTGTTGATTTCTTAAACGGTGGATTAGTGGTTAGCACTGTTGCCTCACAGCAAGAAGGCTCCTGGTTCGATTCCCGGCCCGGCGGGTCTTTCTGTGTGGAGTTTGCATGTTCTCCCCGTGCTTGCGTGGGTTCCCTCCGGGTACTCCGGTTTCCTCCCACAGTCCAAAAACATGCATATTAGGTTGATTCTAAACTGCCCGTAGGTGTTTGGTTGTTTGTCTCTGTATGTGGCCCTGTGACAGACTGGCGACCTGTCAGGATGGGCTCCGGCAGACCCCCGCGACCCTGCAAAGGATGAAGCGGGTATAGAAAATGGATGGATGTAATTAACACCTAAAGTGTTGCAAATAATATTAGGTGATGCTTTGCATCACAGGTGGGCATGTATAGTGTCCTCAGGTTGTCACTCAGAGTCATTGTTTTCACATAATGTTCAGTGGCAAAAAACCTCAACTGTAGCAGCTAAATGGATCTCATGTTGTCTCATTCTTTTTTATATATCTTTTTATTGGAGTAATGGATCTCCAACATGGGCAGCACGGTGGCTTAGTGGTTACCACTGTTGCCTCACAGCAAGAAGGCTTCTGGTTCGATTCCTGGCCCGGCAGGTCTTTCTGTGTGGAGTTTGCATTTTCTCCCCGTGCTTGCGTGGGCTCCCTCCGGGTACTCCAGCTTCCGGCAGGTTGATTGATCATACTATATTGTCCCTAGGTATGAATGTGGCCGTGATTGGTTATTTGTCTTGTATGTGGCCCTGCGATGGACTGGCGACCTGTCCAGGGTGGACCCCTGCCTTTCGCCTACTATGCGTCGGGATAGGCTCCGACAGACCCCCGTGACCCGGAGACGGATTAAGTGGGAATAGATAATGGATGGATGGATGGATCTCCAACATGGTGGCCAGTTACCAAAAAAAAAAACATTTCTCTGCAACTGTAACAATATACAAAGACATCTATTATGATGTGCTTGTATGTTGTTACAGTCGCAGAGAAATGTTGTTTTTTTTTTTTGGTAACTGGCCACCATGTTGGAGATCCATTACTCCAATAAAAAAATATATAAAAGAGAATGAGACAACATGAGACCAGAAAGAAGCAACGACACAGGCAGAATACAAGAAATAATTAAATAATTGAAACTGAAGAGAGCAGGCGAGATGAGGACATGTGGATCATCTGCCGACAGCAGTTCAGACTTTTGCATTCCTTCCTGCAGATCCACACAAATACAGCGAAAGAAAGACAAGGAGCAAAAGAGATTATATTTCACTTGTGCTGCCAATTGTCAATGTTGCCAAAATTATCATTATGCCCAAACCACATTGCCATTTCCTATTTTAGGCAACTGGCCAACATAATAAGTACATAATAGCATTTCTGTGTTTCCCCAAGATATATACTTTCTGGCAGGGTGACAAGTCTCCTGAAACAGCATTTAGAAGTGATGCTAAAGCTCTCCATTGTAACAAATAATACTGAAATTCTGTGACAGTAAACCACGTGGGGGTAAAGTTTTCCTTTTAAAATCAACAACTCTGCCAACAATTAAACCGAGAGCAGCGAGGGCTCTAATCTCTGTTGTTATCAAGGGACAGATTCTGGAGCTCCTTTCCCAGTAATGAGCTACAGACTGGCTTACTGTTGTTTACGGATCTTTTACAATCATTTAAGGCCTCCCGATCCAATATGATATTTGTCTGATATTGGCCTGAACTGTCGGAACCTGGGAGATCAGAAGTGTCATGGCTGAACACTTTTTCTTTTTTATCTCATGTTGTGTGATATAAAACAACTGAAACTGCCTGTGGGGCATTCGGCTCACAAAGATCGATACTTTCATATACTGCCGCACACAGAACTTTTTAAACAGTTACATAAACGGGTTTAATAATGGCACATCTATCCATCCATCTATCCATCTATCCAAGTCCTGTTGATTACATGCAGCAGAAAAGTTTTAGTTAATTTTGGGTAGAAAGCCAACTTATTTTCTTGTATTTTCAGCTGCTTGCCACTGTGAAAACACTACAAAGATTGTTAGTCAGTTGGAAGCATTGATGACTGACATTCTGATAATTACTGACACTTTGGCCCCACTCAGATAAGACTGAAGTGTTTGTCTGGATTTGTTTTTTTTTTCCCCCTGGAACTTATCTTTCTCTTTCCTATTAACATACTGCAAAATACAGAGTGGCATGTATCTGTTTACCAAGATTGTATGGTCTGTGTAAAAGATGATAATTGAGCAAAATGCTGGGCAATTAAAGAAGATCTGCAAATTTCAAAACTGATTTAAACAAAACATGTGTTCTCAAAAGATAAAACACACATGAATTGAAGAGTCTGTGGCTGAAACTGGTGTTTGACCATTACATCATTTAGTGTTTGGAACCCCACTTCACAAAGAAAGGGTGGTGGTAGATGTCATGAAGCAGAGGACGCCCTCTACCAACACCACCAACCATCACTCGTCTCGGTTCTAATCAGCGTAATAGGCACTGAGGTGGACATTGTTGACAGCTACGAATGCCTGGGAATTCACACAGACAACAAACTTGACTGGACTTTCTATTAAAAGAAGGTCAAAGCCACCTGTATTTTCTCAGGAGTCTCAGGATCTTCAGTGTCTGTAGACGCATGCTGCAGTTTTATTATGACTTGGTGGTAGATAGCGTCATCTTCTCTGGGGCAGCAGAGCGAAGACTTCCAACAGACCTGAGAAACTTACCAGGGGGGCTGGCTCTGTCCTGGGAGTGGGGCTAGAGTCCTAGACTTAAACTACAAATGACCCCTGCAGAACACTATCCGAGGTTTTTCCTGACAGTGACAATCAAAGTTTTTAACGCTTTAAGCCACTGCTTTATGGGTAATGTGTCAGTTTCAATATCTTGGAATAATGTCAATCCGTAACATCATGCACTCTGCCTGTCGCTGCTCTTAAAACACACTAGTCCATTACACACTGATTCTTAAATAATACCCGTTTAATGCCCCATTCGCACAGGATTCAAATTATCTTGGAGCCCAGATGATTTGCAATAATCACAGATGACGTCTGCGATTTTAATCCCGTCCGAAACTGCCATGCCTGTGATTTGAAAAGTAAAAATTCCACAGCAAATTACAGACATCATTTTAATCCCGTCCAAATGCACATGTCAGTAATTCGGCAATGCATGGACTGAAATCTTTCTCTAGTTACCTTTTCTGCCTCTTTCCCATCGTAATTTTGGTAACTGTGGTACATAGTGTGATATTATATTACAACTTCAGCCTATGTCCACCCCTTTATCGTTACCATGGCAACTTAAAACACACTGATTCTTCATTTTCTGATATCGTCACGTGTCGAAATGTGACGTGTCATCACTGTGTCTGATCAGATGCTTTTAACTAAGGTAATTGTTTATTAAAATGCGAGGCCTCTACGTCACTTTTGACATCAATGCATTTAAATTATGGTAAAACAACTAAAACACAGACGTCACTTATTCTGCATGAATCTGCAGAACTAAATACAGATGTCGGGTGTAATTTCAAAATTACTGCAGCTCCAGGTACTTATAGTCCCTTAGAAGTTAGAACTACGTTCAAATTAGAGTTTGATAAATACAGATGTATTTTTTTGCAATTAAGGCGGTGGCCCGACGAGTTTGATAAATTAAATAGTATTGCTACATACATTTTCTCCAATTGCTGAATCTTTATGGAACTGATATATACATGTTCGCCCCATTGAGTTTGAGCTTTTCCTTAATAAAGTTGATATAATTAAAATCTTATTGAGCAAAAAAGTCCAGACAGAAATAAATACAAATGGAAGTAATGGTTTACTAATTATCAGAAGAAACAATCTGTCAAGACAGGGGGTTAGAAAAAACTGATCGGATGAGTGAGGCTGAGTGAATGTGAAGATGAAAAAGACATAATTAAGAGAAAGTCAAGAAAAGACATCTGTTCCAACTAGGTCAGGGTGACAGTGAGGGTTCAAATGTGTCAAGCTTCAGCTGCCCATTTTGCATGACTTAGGACATAGCACAGAAAATGAGCGAAAACCAATATTAAGCAAGAGTATAACCGAACATAAAGACCCGAGTAAATTTAAGGCTGTCACCATCTCGGATGAATTGTAAATTCAGTAAAAATGCAGTAAATGCATACATGCAGCAGTGTGTGAAGCCATGTGTGTTGAAAGACAGAGCACATTCAGGCAATCATGTATGCGGAAATGAGTGGAAACATGTGCATGTTACAGGCTGTTTCCCTCTCCGTTCCACTGTTTCAGGAGGTAGAACACAATTTTGAATTACCGGTTTAATATAGCGTCAATAAGGACCATCTGCCTCTAACAGACAGACCAGAGAAGAAGTGGAAAATATATGTAGACTGGATGACCTTAAAAGAGTATAGACGTATACCTCTAGGGGGCAGTATTACAACAAAACATCAATTTTCTGTAGTTGAAGTCCTAATATGTCATGTTTGTGGCTACCTTAGTGTTACATTATTTAATTTTGTATATAATTTTAGCTGCTGAAGCGTGTTTGTTTATTTTGTTGTTTTTTTTTGTTTTTTTTCTATACCCACTTTATCCTTTGCAGGGTCACGGGGGTCTGCCGGAGCCGATCCCGACTCATTACAGGCGAGAGGCAGGGGTCCACCCTGGACAGGTCGCCAGTCCATCACAGGGCCACATACAGAGACAAACACCCATGCACGCTCACGCTCACTCCTACGGTCAATTTAGAATCATCAATCAACCTAGTATACATGTTTTTGGACTGTGGACGGCCTATTGTTGCATCCACTTGCTGGATCCAGTTGACATGTTCTCCCACAACAGAAAACAAAGCTTTGCCTCATTTCCCAGTTGAATGACCAGAGCCCACATGTGAAGTTGGCTTCACATTGGTGTGTCTGTGTGGGAGACATCAGAGCGGCTTAGTTCTGTGGTAGTAAGAAGTTTTTCTAGTGTTTGTTTGTCTCTTTTCTTCTTTCTTTCATCCGTTCCTATTAACCCCCCCCCCCCACACACACACACACACACGCACACACACGCACACTCTTATCTCGCCCATAAGGCCTCTGATTTCCTTTGTTCTCACTGGGTGTGATGTGACTTCATCCGTCATTTTAAATTATTACTCAGTGACCATGTGACTTTGTCCGCCATCTCGTCTGTTTACATCACGTGTATTCAAAGACATCTTGTCTCACACACACACACACACACACACACACACACACACACACACACACACACACACACACACACACACACACACACACACACTAATACGTTCACACATGTTTATAGACGGACATTTCCGTTTTATGTTTAGTTGTCTGCTTAAGTGCAGTTTAGATATCAGAACGTTACTCCAAATGTTGTTTCACCATCTTTAATACACTCAGATTCATTTGAATGAGAGAAGTTGTTTCGGGTTTTTATATACATTTGAAGCATTTGCTGGTTGCTAAGGCCTGTGCCTGTTACTCTACAGCGCCACCACTGGTGACAGGCTGGCACACACAGAATAACAGTTGTATTTGAGACTGATTCTGCTGTTTAGTTAATAATCCCCGATATTCAGGTGGTGCCCCGTTTTGATTTATTCATTTCGATAATTTATTTACATTATTAATCACTGTTGTCAGACAATTATTAATAACTCTTTAATAACTAAACAAGCACTCCCTTTGTTGCACAACTCTGGCAGCAAAAGCAGAGAGTCCATTTATATGGAAATGTTGAGATGTATGTGCCTCAGGTGCCTTCTGACAGATGAGCAGATCTGGACAGATGTATATATAAACTGCTAAGTCTCTGGGCTCTTTGTCAGATATTGAACGTGCTTGGTCTGCAGTATTATCTGAAGCCAGTGTGTGTAATAAACCAGTTCATTGAAGACTCAGTCATTATCTAATTTCACGTAGTAAAACTCATCTTAGATAGTTAGAGGCTCTTGCCATCATAACATTCTGGAGGTGGGGGAAAGTGCAAGGGCTGTCAAAACCTGTCCAGTAAGTACTCTTACTATCACTTAGCGCTTTAAATGAATGCTTCAAAGTAAAGATAATTTTAAACTCTTGGCCCTCAACAGTCTTCAATTTTTGAAGATATCATTATGAAGAGTCAGCCGGTGGTTAAATGTTGGAAAAGATTTTCTTTTTCTGTATGTAATCACTCACGCAGTCTCCTCTGCTTCAGTGGGAATGAAGCAGGTAAACAGCAAATAGCTGCTGCAAATGAAATGTACTTGTCAATCATCAAGTGAGGCCACCTGCTTTTCGGCTGGTCCACTGCTTTGAATTTGAAGGTCATTATTTTAAAGCAAGAAAGATTATTGTAAAGATTACAAGATTCAAGACAAATGTCGATGTTCGCAGGTGAGGCATTCAAGCAAATTCACACCAAGGTCAGATGAAAATGCCAGAAACCCTACCGCACGCTCACACTGCATTGTTGGAGGGTGTCCTGTATGTCACGTCTGTTCAGTGTGATCGGGGGGACGTCAGTGTCGCCGAGACGAGCCTCGAGTCCATCAAAAGTAGGGAGATGTCCCAACTTTCAATGCTTTTATGAGAGCATCAGCCAATCTAACTGTGGCTGCTCAGCAAATGCTGGCCAATGAAATTATGCTGGTGGGGCGGGGCATGTTTTTGAAGTATGCGGCTCACTGGCTGCGCAGAAAGAGAGACTGATGATTGACGGTTTATGGTACGATGAAAGCAGAAGAAGAAGTACCACCCATCGAGCATTGATGCAACACTGATGTGTGAGTGTGCCACTATGGTAGCACACTAAATGTTAGAATTAAAACAGTAATTTAAAAAAAGAACCGCGAAAAGTTTTAAAAGGAACATGAAATCATATCTTTGGTTTGCATTTATGCGTCTGAACAAACCAGTATGCATCTAGAGTAATTCCCTCTGAGCAAACCAGACCAACGTGGAAATGTTTGACTAAGCACAGTACCACTTTTGGAGAAAAGATAAAACACAGCATATCAATGCAGAACCTAATACCAACCGACAGGCATGGTGGTAAAAGGGTGGTGATCTGGGCTTATTTAGCAGCAACAAGAAAAAGATCAACGTGTTGATTCTTCGACCCATTCAACGTGTAGATCAGATCGCAACTGAAATGCTCCAGAGAGACTTTCAGAGAGCTGTGATAAAAGTAAACGGCTGAAGGCTTCAAAGGAACTGGAGCAACACTGTAAAATGGGACAAAAGACCTCACAACCACACGAGACACAGATAATGTCAAGTGTGATACGACTGTTTTGAGTTGCTGCGGCTTAAAAATGTTCTGCAGCAGGTGTAGTTTTTTTTTGTGGTTAGTTTATGATCAGAAGAACAAATGACTATATTTGTAATGTTAAAATATCCTTTTTCTGTCCCTGCTATCAGTAAAAAACAGACTAAATAATTTTGGATCGTCGTTGCCAACAAACAACTGCAGCATCACAAACAAGCTCATTATTTGGCATGTTACGGCCTAAAAGTCAACGTCAACATTGTCACAACATATTAAACTGAAACTACTAAGCATTAAGGAAACAAAAACAAATTCTTTTTTTTTTTAGTTTTTTTTTCAAGAAAAATGTAATATTCAAGTGTTTTTGTCAAAGTGCCTGAAATGATGACCTGAAATGACCTGATTCTAAGCTCTTTTAAGAACCAGATTATTGTATATTATTCCCAGAAACATAAACCCGAAAATGTAAAGAGATTGTAGGTTGTTTTTTTTTTTGTTTTTTTTAATGTGGTTGCTGAAATATAGCACCTTGTTATGTTTACACTGCTCTTGGTGTGGTTGCGAATTTGGAGTTAAAACAGTTTGACTACTCAACCTGAAACCTTCAGCATAAAACAGTCAAAGCACAACAATAAAAAAGTATAAATGAGGCCATTTGTAGTGGAACTGCAGAGCATTTGCAAACACCATTTCTAATTGGTATGCAAAAGAGGCACGGAGGATGCAGCCTACTTTACCGTCTAGACAAAATAATAAAAACATAATTTGTTGGATTTCTGGGTCATATTGAATTGTAAAATTGAGCAGAACTATGTTGTCTTTAACATATAACGTGTTCTTCAATGACACTGATGTGTCGACCAGTTTCCTTGAAATGAAAAGCAGCACGTTGAGGAGGGTTCTCGCCGAGCGGTGCTACACACGAATGCTTTGGTAAGGAGAGCTGATTGCACTGCCAATTCTGGATGAAAAATAAATTCATAAAAGATAGAAATAAAAACAGAAATCCCCTCTAAGTTGGGCCAAACCCCTTTTCTGGTAAAACAGTCACACAAATCTGTCCATCACCGACGCCATTAACAAACAGACCTGACAAACCAGACAAAGCCTGGCGAGAGCTTAATCTCCTCGGTAGAGGTTAAATTGGAAAAAAAAAAAAAAAAGGAGAAGAAATTCAACAATTTACAAATATAACAATGTGCTGTTTTATATTATAGGAGGGGATTAAGATTAAGGGATCAGTTTTGTTGAGAATAACAAAACCAGCATTTACACGTGTTCGGAAGATGAAAACTTGTTTTTCACTGGAGGCAGTCTTCTATTAGTGGATGGTGCTTCTAAAATGTTTGCAGCAATATTCCTTGTAAGCTTGTAAAGCGTGTTGTGGGAGATAGAACTTGAATTCCCACGGTATTCCCTTGCTTGCCGGTGGTGGTTAGTGCTTGTCAAGACTGTCACTAATTCGTGGTTTGAGTTGTGCGACAGCCCCGATTTGTCCCATTTGTCCGGCTGATTCAATGATACCTCCCTGCAGGTGCATTTTTGAAACGTTTATCATTAGTTTGTATGCAGTTGTAAAACGAGGAGTGTTTTGAGGGTCTTTTCGTGCTTTTTTAATAGCTGCGACTACACTAAGGATGTTAAATTACAGCCTTTTCTCCAGCCCAGTCTCCAGCTGCTGGCGTTTGCCCACCGAAAAGCTGACTTCCAATGAGGACTTGGCTGAAACTATTTGAAGACAAAGAACAACTTTCAACAGGGGCTGCACTGGGAGAAAAATTGTTACTGTGATCTGGTTACAATAACTCACTAAGCCACTGACGGGAGACGAGTTGATAACAAAGTCTTTAATTACTGAAGTTAGATGGTGGGAAACATTTTCATCCTTCAGAACAACCAAAGCTATGAAGCGTGGACACATTTAACTTTTAGGACCTTTTAACTCATTGTTGTTTTAATCTTTTTTCTTTTTCGTCTTAATATTGTTTACATAACAATTGGTCACCTCTCCTCTCTTCTCATGAAATGATTGTAAATGAAAAGAGCAAAAAAAAGAGCAATATTCCTGAAAGTGGATTTCTCTTTACTCCGGTACATATACACATATACATATATATGTATATACTGTAGTTATATACACCCTAACTATTTAATGAACACAGTAAATTAGCCACAACTCCTTGATTTAGATAGCAGAAAACACCGATTTTAACACTTTTGAAACTTTCAAATAAATTGTGCTCTCAGTAAAAAGGGTTTCTCCATCTGACAGCTCTGTCAAATATGTTTTAAAAAGCCACTTATTTCCAAGTTTTTCCACCTGTCTCATGCATACTTTTCTAACACCTACTTTTACATCAACTTATTTAGTAAAAACTTGTCAATTTATAGGAGTGGAACAGGCAGTTTAAAACAGCTCTTTTTGGTTTTGAGCATAAAACAACTGATTACCGCAGCAGGGAGGCCGGGGCGTACAACGACTGACTTCTATTAAACCCAGCTTTTATTGTATTTTACTTAACAGCTTTTTCAGTATACTTGTCTTTTAAAATTGTTTATTTCCTGCTTCAGTTTATGTGTGTGCTGCTTTCTTTTAAATCTTCTGTTTAATTCTGTTTTATTCTTCGTTAGGACGACTTGTAACGTTGTCTTGTAAAGTGCTGTAAAGGTTCAATTTCATCTCACCATCCTGCCTGAGGTGTAAAAGAAACACATTGTTAAAGTTCGAGATTGAAATCCCAGATGCAAATTCAGAGTCAATGCATTAGTTTAAGAGGATTTATTTCCAATGTCACTGTTGCTGAGTCTGCCTTTGATCTGGTGAAGATCTGGTTAGCCTGTGTGACATGAGAAAACAACTTGAGGTGGGGCTCAGACAGCCGTGGCTCTGTGGAAGAGAGGGGGGAATACCTCTTGGCTAATGTTGGTTTGAGCAGTACTATATGCAGTGAGGCAGTCAATGATGTGGCAGCGCGTGGAGGAAGCAACCACGTATTTATAGACGTTGATAATGAGCTGCAGTTTATGCCAGATGCACACACGCCAGGGATTACTTCTTCAATTAAAAAACGAGAGACAGAGAGGAGATGTGGGAAGTAAAAATAAACTGCCAAGGAGGCGGCAGGGACCATGACACCCACGTGTTGCTGCTGACTGTGCCTCCTTTACCTTGTTAATTTAATAAAAAAAAACAAACAAAACAAACAAACAAACATATTATACTGTATGAACTATGGAAAATTGTACATTTCAAAAGCATAAAGTACTGAGTCACTTAAACTCGCTCTCCATTAGAGCATGAAATATACTGTAAAACTCAAATCAGTTAACATAAAAGACATTGCTTATATTGAAATAAAAAAGTGAATCAGTCAGCCTAGGTTTTAGGAGGTGTGAATACTCCTCAGGCAGATCCAAGAGACTTCACGAACCATACATCATTGTAGACTTTAAGCTTAAATTGTAGCAAGGTTTTCCACTCCCTTTAGATGTCATGCATCGTTATCACAATCACAAACTTGCTGTTTCCTCACCTCACTTCTGATGCTGGAGCTATAAATGATGCTGGTACTTGCAAATGCAACGGCATGCACACAGCCAGATACAGCGTGCGATGATCCACAGCCCAGTAGAGCTCACTTCAGCTTGTATTTTTGGATAAACTGTGCTGCTTCTTTTCTTGTTACTTTCCATACAGATACAAATGATCCCAAACTGCCAGCTTTTTAAATCTCCTATGAGATATTTTGCAGAGGTGCAGCTAAGTTGTGCTTTGTGCAGCAACAGCATGAACACAAAGGTCTCTGTGGCCTAATGGCGAGTGGAGCACAGCATCCATCAGTAGGGAGTTGAAGTTAAGGGTAAAGGTTATACTGCTTCACAATCCTATCGCCAAATCCAAACAGCTCTTTCATATTTAAGCAGGCATGCTGTCCCGCTGGTCCTTTGTTCACCAAATATGTCCAGGACCTTCTCAATAGTCCAAGGCTTCAGTCTTGGATGTAGCAATAACAATTGGGATTACAGAAACTAATACTGAAGTTGGATGCAAACCTAGAATTTGTGGGGAGTCTTGCAGCTTTAGAGAGTAGACTTTTTAACAAAGTAGTCCAGCGATTTGAAGTCCAACTTTGCGTCAGATGTTGGAGATACGGAATCATGCCATTTGCACCAGCTGTCTGCTGAGTGAGCTTTACTTGTAGCCAGACTCAAGTCTCTCGTCACCACCTGCTAACCAGCTCCAGCCAGGAACTTTTGCTTAGAAACTCTCCCCAATAAGACCCCTGATTATGTTGTCAGATCCCACTGTGATCCCATTAAGACCCCTGATCTCCCTGTGATCCCACTCTCAAGCAGTCACACCATCACCACCTGATGATGGCTCTGAGGGGATCAGCCAGCCATGCCCGGGGGATGGATCAGAGGCTAATCTAACGTTTCAGCTATGATCTTTTAGGTATCTGACTAACTGAATGGCTAGCCATAAAGTCCATCTGGGTGGATGCCGTTACCTTCACCTTGGTACTGTTTTTAAGGATTTTTACTTGTATTTGTATTTTTATTTATCATGTCAAACAGGTCTCCAGATCAATCAATCAAAGATCAGGAACATGCCCTCTTTGAGCCATTTAAAAAAACAACAAAAAACGGATCAACGTGTTTAGCACATCTACAGCAGATACATATGAAGCAGAAACTGTGAACCAGACTAGGTTGGAGGAATTGGAAGAGCGGGTTCATAGTGCAGGAATGTGACAGCTCCAAGGACTGTCCACTTCCAGTGTTGCTCATGAAAACGGCTACAGACACTTTCTACGGTTTGGGAGTCACGGCCTCCACTTACGCTGTTGGCTTCTCTTTCTACCTCTTTTCTACTTCTTCTTTCAACCCATTTTTTTTAAGCCTCTTGTTTTAATTTTCTTGATGTTGCACTTACTTGGGATCTAAATCTAGAATTGCGGCCTTCTTCAGGAATTTGTTGGCCCCCAGTCGGTCTGGTTAGTTAGCCTTCACTACTTTGTCAGTCTGGATGTGGAGGTTTTTGTTTTTTATCTACCAGTTGTGGAGGTTTCTCCCATTTAGATGACGTAACTTCCAGTTCATTGTAGTTTTCTAGATACACTTACAGATATTTGTTGTTTCATCTTGATAGTTGTTTAATGGTTATTTGTCCCTGCCTCCCCTGTTAGTTTACTGTCTCAGGCTCCTGGACCTTAGGGTTATACGAGTGTCGTCTTGACACCAGTGGCTTCCATCTCCTCCTATGGTGAGATTGTTATACAAGCTTATCTGTTGCCAGGGGCTGGTGGTGGGGCTGTTTAGATGTCTTGGACTTTGTTGTTCTCGTTCAGCTGGCTCTTCAGGCTCTGTCTTACTCTTTATAGTCTTTTGTTTGTGATTGACTTCTTTGCAGCTTCTTTAAACGTGCGGTTTGTTCTGGAGTCCCGACGTATTTGCAGCTGTTCTAAACATGTGTTGCACATCCTGTTGCTTTCACGCAAATGTCGGAGGTATTTATCTAGTGCGAATTTAAAATGCATTTATGCCTACCACTGTCTGGCCTTGGGTTTGACACCCCACTTCCAGTGTTGTTCAGTCTTAGCCTTGAATGTGACCTATTCTCGTGTTATCACCCTGCTACTGACAGTATACGTTTAATGTTTCGGTTGAGGAGATCCTGTTCATTCCTCTGGTTTGCACTTCTTCAGCTCTGACAGACTCTCAGCGTTGACTGCCCGACTTTTCAGATGGGTAGACAGAGTTGGGAGTCCCTGGCAGTCTTTCGTACCTTATGTGTGAAGAGTTTGTTGAAGTTTTTTCTTCCCTGCTCCTTTCTGATTTCTACCTTAAGCGTCTCTTTGTTGCCTTGATCTAGACTTCATGCCTTCATGTCCATAGGGGAATACAGCTCCTTATAGCTTGTGGCGTTCGTCTTGTAACCAAGCATCTTGAAGATAACAGCCACTGTGGGGCCTCTGTGATATGATGTACCAAATCAAATCACACCAGTTCATAAAACCATCTCAGCTGTTAAAACAAACAAACAACAACAACAACAACAAAACAAGAACAACCAAACTCAACAGGGTTTATTGTATCAAAAACTTTATTCTCAAATAACGTCTCCAAAATATCTGATAAACTGTGAGTCTTTAACAGCAGGTGGTGAGGCTGCGTTCACATACTGTTATAAACCCTTTTATAAGATGCCACCATGTTACTCCCATATGAATTTGTAGGACGAGAGAAAAATACAATTTTCCATCCCTTCAAAACTTAAAATACCAGTGTAGCTTTACCAGCCAAAAAAAGGACCCTTCAAAACTGCTGCAGATGCTTACTAATGGCGCTAGTACCTAAATGTACTACAAGATAATGTCCTGCTCTCAGCGGATGATGCCAAAGCAAAGAGAACCAGATCCCTCCTTGTTGGGATACGAGGTCAGATTTTGGGCTGTAAAGTTTTAACGTCATCCAAAATCTTTTGTGCCTGTGAAAGTCACCCTCTTTGAGATATAAACATTAGGATCGGCAACACAGGGCTACTCTTACACAAGAACATCATTATGACACTAAACAGCCAGTAACAGTGTAAACACCTGAAAATTAAATCAATTGTTAAAACGTGTGAAAGCAGTTTCATGTTTGGAGTCACTAATCCTGGGGCAAATCGGTTGCCATTCAACTTGTTTTATGAGCCACAGAATCACCATGTTTGTTGTCTTATTAAACGCTTTAATGTGCAAAAGAAACTTGTCTTGTGGCAAACCTGCCAAGCTGCAAAAGGGAAGTAGTTTTTTTAGTGTAGATAGTCTTTTTGCAGGTGTGACTTGGAGTGTCTCTCTAAGATGAAGAAAAAAAAAGGTTCCTGTTCCTGTGTAAAAGCAGTCATAATGGACAAAACAGATTATAATTGATATTTTATACTCAGTTTGAACCATAAATCTTTACATGGTGTGTAACAGTAAAAACATTGACTTTATTGAGCAATACTTTTTTTTTGTACCTACATCATTAATCATAAAAAGTACAGCATGTTTAATAATTTGTTTCTTTGTTTTTTACAAATCTCTCCATAAAAAATAGATTTCTGTACAAAAAATGTTATTTTTTTTTTCTTTTGTACCTACTTCAAGTTCAGCAGCACATGATGATGGTGAGAGATGACAAAGACGAAGAATGGAAGTCTCAAGATGCCTGAAACAAAAACATGGATGATAATAGTTCCTGTTTAAGGATGTAGCTATTTCACAAATTATCTCTGTGCCACTCGGGACAACAAAATGAACATTTATATTTCAGTACACATTTAGAAGCAATAGCCATTTACTGCATGTTAATATGTGTTGCTTAGAACGAATCCCCTTTACTGTATCTTGTAAACATAGGACTAATATTTTTAGTGTTCCAAAGCACAACGTTCCACAAGCAGGAATATTTATTCATTCGTCGCACTGATGAGAAAAGCAGAGCTGCAGTCAATTCATCTCGTTCTCAATCCACATCTGTTACATTGATTTTTTTTTTAACATCTTCTAAATATTCAATTTGATTAGAGAAGTTTGTCCTACCGAAACTGTTGACAAGATTAAACGCTTCACTCCTCTTACAACGAGCTGAAAATCGGCTGTCAACGTTTGCTGCAACGATCGTCTGCCTTTTCCTTGCAATGCACCGTCAGCTTTTTTCATTTCCATGAATGTGTTTTTAACTAATTCATTATGTGAAAACAACACAAGTTTATTGGTGTGAGCATTCACTTTTTTTTTTTATAGATTGTCAGTCTACTGAATGAGACAACTGTGTTAAGGTGGAACCATGAAACCTAGAGACATATTTTGCACAGACTATCCAATAGTTCAGATGTGAAATAAAAGTACCTCTTCAATGCTTTGAGCAATCCTGTTTCTAATTGACTATAATAACCTGCCTTTACTGTGTCTATTTCGACTCTAACAAAGGCAAATACAAAGATTCTATACTTGTTGAAGCTTTAGTGTGTTTGCACTAATAAAATGCTGCAAAAATAATCAGGGAGCTCCAATCTCTTGCTCTCTCTCTTTTTTTCTTTGTCTTTTGGAGACTCGGTTGAGTTGGAACCAGGCTCAGGTATCAAAGAAAATGAAGTGAAAAGAATAAAAGACACAGAAAATAAAATAGCAAATAATTTGGCTAGTTATAAATGTCATATTAGTATATGATCATAAATATCATAAGAAATATATTTATATGCCGTATCACAATTATAAACATTCTCCTTTGCATGTCATGTCTTCTGTTACTACTTACAACAGAGGAAAAAAATGTTGACAAATACATTTAATGAATTTTCTTAATTTAATCCTTTGCATTCTTTTAATGTCAATTAAAAGGCAAATACACTGGAAGATCTATTTTTGTAGGACAAACTGAAAAAAATGTCTATTCATTTGTCAACGTGCAATTCTTGCATCCAGAGCTGGTCTCACTGCAGCGTTGGTGGCACCTCTGCCACGGTGCAGTATATGTAAAGCATAAATTCATCTATAAGTGTGAGAATCAAGGAAATGAAATCTCCCGATGCAACCTCTTAGAATGGCTGCCTGTGGTATCCACGGGCCGGTTCTTTCCCAGCGACCTCTCTGTCAGGTCCGTGACTGTAACACCGTGTTCCCTAGTCCAGGTCCTCACGGGCAACTGCCCACCATGTTTTAGATGTTTCTCTGCTCCAACACACTTCAGTCAAATGATTGGTTCACTATCAGCCTGCTATCAAGACTGTTAATGAGCCATTTATTTGAATCAGGTTTGTTGGAGCAGCAATCCATCAAAAAAAAAAGAAAAAAAAGAAAATGCACTGGGTCCTGAGGACCTGTACTGGGGAACTCTGGTGCAAGACTATTCCCAGCCATGGCGTGGGGGGGGGGGGGGGGGGGGGGGGGGGGGGGGGGGGGGGGGGGGGGGGGTTCCCACTGGTTGGAAATTAGCTTGAAATTGGCTGGCTTTTGGCTCAGAGAGGCAGTTCTAAGTGACTGCATCTGTGAAGGAGTGCATTGTCGAACTAATGCACTTTCATTTAAATTATAAATTGCATTAGCATAAGACTTAACTCGCGTGAACATTGCATTCTAAAGAGGCTGAAATTGGGACAGCACACCTTCCACATATGAACAGACAGAAAAACCTGTAAACGAAAGCAGCACATGACATCTGTCACTACAGAGCTGGTTACCAAGGGGAGCACTGAGGGATTTGTGGAAGAAAATCTATCCTGGAACTCTGAAAATGGAGCTCATTCTGCATCCGCGTGAGTTTCAACAAATGTTGTAGAGGGTGACCAATTCTGCTTTAAGCTTAATACTTGTGGGTACACAAGATTAGAAATCTAAACTTCATAGTGCATTTCTGCTAAGATAGACCAGAATAAATAAAAGATAGTCTGAAGTTTCACTTTCAGGCACAATAAGGCATCATATCCGTCTATGTGAGATGTCCTGTGGAAAGGAAAGTCCACCCTCTTTCAATTTACATCGTTCATATTTCAGGTCACAATTTAAAACATGGTAACCAGCAGGCAAATGCAAAATTTGATGATGTTTGATTACGTTTTCTTTTCTTTTTTGTTTTTTTGTTTTTTACATAAACTAAACCATAATACAGTAAGCAGTGGGTGAAAAATTAAGTGTTTGCTTACTGCTTTCGTAGGAATTAAGATGGTAAGTAACAGTCAGGTGCTGCTAATGAAATGCACCTAATTAACTTATCTCCAGTGAGTAAAGTATGATCGCATCTATAAAAGTAAAACGTTAGGGAGTTTGCTGGTCTGGAGCATTCAGTTTTGATTCAAACCAATGCCAAGGAGAAAAGACATGAGCAAAGGTTTTTGAGGAGACATTTTTGCTTCCCATCAGAAAGAGAAATAATGGTATTTCTAAACAATTTGGAGGCCATATTTTCACAGTGAGAAATATTACTCTCATGTATGAAACATATTCATGAGTGTAATACAATGGAGACAGTTCTTCTTAGCAGTGAACGTCCACGCAAGATCATCCCACGGTCAGACGGTGTCATTTTCAGACAAACCAGATTCTAGAGACCTTAGCCAATGTGTCACCGGTTAACGTTCATGACACTTTAGTTAGAAAAAGACTAAAACAGAATGGTTAGGTTTGATTAAGAGAAACAAAAGACAACTAAAGTTACATATTGCATATATTTTTGCAACATTTGGTGAATCCAGCACAGCATATCAGGAATCATAATGTTGTAATAAAGTTCAGAGGGCTTAGTTCTTGTTAAATAAATATTGCCTCAATGTAATATATCATGGATTGTTACTCCAACCGAGGTTGCATTATATTAATCTTAAGATCTGGTAAACACCAGGTGACTTTTTTAATGCCATGATAATAATATGATAAATATTTGCGATAAAAGAGGGTGTAATTTCTTTTTTTTTTAATTGACTGTGATTGATAAAAAATATACCTTTTGTTATGCTTGTGGAAAGCTTGCTGCTTCTAATTTTCAGACACTATTATGGGCTTTTAACTCCATAGGAAATCTCAACTCAATTAATTCGATTAAAATTAGAGGCACAGAGTGCACTCTTGCTATAAAAATGAGAGCAGACTCCCGATTGTGTGAGCAGATGCTCTACTTTTGTTTACAGATGTCTTATTTATTCCCGTGTAGAGAATTTGAATGGGTTTAATCTGTCACGCAGCGTTATTGCAAGTATTTTTGTGATCTTTCTCTATTTTTCCCTCTATTCAGCTCATTGCATTCTTTGCGACACGGGCTGGAGATGACAAGCTGACATTGCTGTTGAAAAGCCAATAACATCCTGCAGTCATGTGTACATACATAATCACCAGTGTTTCAGGACATTTCATTTGCACCACTCACGTCTGGGGTACAGTCCTTTTTCATTAAATGAGCTGACAATGCAAACTGAACTGCGTTAACTCATTCTTATTTATCTCAAACAGGTGGATTTGGCAACTTTCTCATGCACACTTTTTAAAATGTTCTTTTCCTCCAGTATTTCAGTTCATGGTAAAAATCCACTAATTTCAGAAAAACTAGTCATCGCTTAGGTTAAAACACATGCTACTTGCAAAAAAAAGTCGTCATTCTGTCTGTTGCAAGCTTTCATCAGCTGACTCTTGTACAGCTCTTTTCCCCGTTTCAAGCTGTGAATGAATGTGATGGATTGTGGTTGAAAGGAATAACTGAACATATGGAGAAAAACATAGATGAAATTTTGTTTTGGACATAAAATAAAAATATAGTGCTTATCAAAGCAAATGCTGGACGTGCAATGAGAATGCCTGAATGCTGTGCGTGAAGCATGAAACAGGCCTGAAGACACTAAAAGACACATATTGACAGCAGTAACAGATCTAAACCAAGTGCAGCATCTTTGAAAAAAATAAAAATATTTTGAGAGGACACTGCAAGAGAAAACAAAGTTGATAAATAATAAGAACACTGATTTGCTTCTGCCTTGAAAAGTTATGAGTGTTAGGGCAACGTTTTTACTCAAAATATCAAGAAAGAATCAGACTAGGTTGCTTTTGCTAAGCTTGTGTATTTGCTGCAGTGACACACAAGCTTCCATAAGCAGGATTTGACTAACTCTTCACACGAGGTATTTCTCAAGTAACAGGGCCGCTCCTGGGGATAATAATTGTCGACAACCATAATTGTGCATGTTGTCTTCCTACAGCATCTGTTTGACTTCTGCCTTAAGTGACCATTTCTAAAGTGGAACCAAAATGCTGTGTGCTCTTTGAAAAAGGCGTGTTTAAATAAGAGCAGGTGCATCAGCAAAGCAATGCATTCAAACGATGCACTATGAGTAGAAAAGAACATTTACTATGCGTCTTTTTTAGAGGTTTAGAGAAATGGCCATACTTTGCTTCTGAAAACTAATACTGTACCATTCTACACTAAACAAAAAATGAAACCGTAATTTAATCCGAGCAGGGCAGGGAGCTGCTGGTTAATTCAATTAGCATGTAACGATGAGAGGCTCTCTCCCTTTTTCACATTATACAGAAATGACAGTATGAGCATTCAGAAGCAGCTAAAAGTGGCAGATCCACGTGACTCCGTTTCCTTTTCTTGCCAGGTGAACCACAGGTGAATTACAGGTGAATTGTTCTGGTTTCGCTAGGAAGGATGTTGTCATGGCAACAAAATCAACTACAGTATAACATGTTGTCACACCTGCTAAAAGGACGGAGAATTATAAATTTGTATATACAAACACTCTGTAACCCTGTATTTAGAAATGTTTTTCCATCTTTTTAAAGATAATAGCTTTTGAATAAAATTCTTATTTTCTATTTTTGAATGACACATTTTTCAAACCCATTACATACCCAAAAATTTGTTCTTTTCCCACAGCCCAGTCAAAAAAGAAAGAAAAAAGCAAAAAAAAACAACAAAAAAAAACAAATCAAATTAAAACAAAAACAAAAGAAACAAAGCACACATACTAGTGCAAAATTGTGCGGTTTATATAAAATTTCTGTTTTGGGGTCCCCAGCAGCAGTGGTCTGGGAAGTCCCAATGGGCCACTGGGTTTTTGAACATACGAGTCTGTTCATTAATATCTTCATTGAAGAAAAATGCCAGAAGAGACAATTCAAGAAAAATATTTGCCTCTGTTTCCACAGTCACATGTCCACTCTTTTTTTTTTTAATTGACAGAGGTGATGCACTGTACTTTTGTCTGTGACTGTTTATCCAGTATCTGTCTGTCAGACAGTCTTTCTGCTAGTCAGTTCATTATATTTCTGATTTTGTGGCTGGACAGTACATTTCAAAAAAAAGAAGAAAAAAAAAAAAATGGAATCAGCCATGTCTTGACTTTCTTGACTGGTAGTCCAGACCAGAGTTACAAGGGAACAAATCATTTCCTGGATTTGGCCACAGCTGATTGCAGCGGTCGAAGATCCTGACAGGTTATTGCCTCCAGCCTTCCACTTGTTCAGCCACCAAGCACAGAAGTGTTACTTGTCCAGGAACAAGAATATTTGATTGTGTTTGACAGGTCTCTGGAAAACAGTCCATAGTTTGCAACAACAGGGCAACTCAAATGTCTAGTTTTGTGGTCCAGCACAGTTTGCCTACTGCTACTGTATAATCCTTCATAAGGACCAGTTTGAGTTGAGTACTTTTTGTTTAATATTGGAAATGTTACAATTTCACCTAAAGCTAGTTCATCGGTCATTGTGGTACAAAAACTAAGGAACATGTTCTTTGCAAAAGCTCAATTTGATATGTTTTAGCCTATTTAGTCATAATGTAATGTGGGGTTTCATAAAAGGTAAAATAGTGGCAGAACGTTAAATTAAAAAGACCTATTTGAAAATGAATTCATTACTGACAGCTTAACTTAGCTAACTCCGTGATTGTCCTGCTATAATAATAAAACTCATTTAGCTCTCTAAGTAGGCAAAAACATACACAACATGAGCAACTTTCATTTAACCCTGATGGTTTGGCGTGAAGCCAACACTCTCAGTGTCCTAATTATTGTTAGCAATTTTCTTTAAGGGAATTCTGATTCATCTTATCTCTGTATTGACTGCATATGTTGGTTAACTTTACAGCAGTCTTTATAACCAAGACAGAATCTGTAAACTGTCACTGACTCGGAGAATCTAGTCCTGCCAAGCCCAGAGAGATGGAAACCCAGAGGGAGGGTTTTTATCCAGCACCAGTGATGGTTTATGTTTACATATGTGAACCATCTGATGTCTGGAAGGGGCCAAAGGGTGGAATAACCTGTTCTTCCCCGAAGGATTCAACCTGACAGTGGTCAAACCGTGCCTGGTCTACAGCAGGGGAACGTGTAAGCATCTGCACAAAATTTGAGATAGGGGCATGGAGTTTGCTTGGGATTAACTGCTATTCAGCTGGAAGAAATGCTGAAGGGCCATATGACTGTAGCCATAGAGAGGCCATTCTGTGAGGTGGTGGGTCACATTTAATTATAAGTTGACAAAAAAACTGGACCAACATGCTTTTGGAGGGAGCTCAAGTAATTATACCATCTACGTAGGTTTTTCCTTGCTGCTGTAATTGCAATAGTGGTTAAAAATAGCTCTAGTCCAAGCATCGATTTTCTGAACAACAGACTGTGTTATTTGATGACATCATTGTCTACCCTCTTGTTTACCAGTTTCCACTTATTTCTCTGTTTTCCTCTGTCAGACAAGCGATGAATAATACCATTGTTCGAGGAGGAAGTGGAGTAGAGCTGCATCAGTGTGCAAAGTACGCTGACAGGGAACCAGCATGCTACACAAACGCTGCTCAAGGTGACAAGTCCAAATCCTAAGTTGTTGTTTCTTTGTTTTTTTTTTCTCTTTTTGTTTCATCACACCATACTGCAGACTGCCACATGGTGGTTGGCCTGAACCACTTTGCAGGTAGTGGCAGGTCTGTTGGACTACACCACAGTGCAGACTGTGTTCAGTGTGGTATCAAAGCGAACTGCCTTAGCCTCGGTGGGCTTCATGTTGGTGTCATACATTGGATTTTCAAATGACGCCTGACCATTGGAGCTCTCATGACCAACATAGCCATTGAACTGGACCTTCGGACGTGTCCTGAAAGATATAGAGAAAAGCAACATTGCATTTATGATTAAAATGTTCAATGTATAGCTTATTAAATGCATAAAAAAAGGCAACTGTGTAAAACTGTAAGTCCACTGACCTCTGAAACATTGACAAGTGAATCATACACGTACTGTCTATACACCAATTAACCATGACATTATGACCACTGACAGTCATGAGTAAACACTCCTCATCTTTTTTTGTATCTGGGATTTGCATTTTGGTAATTGCCACATACCAAAAACATTTTGCAGGTGTTCTTTTCTTTTTCTTTTTTTTCTTTTAAAAGGCTCAAAAGAGTTCATTTGGTCTCTGAACTCCCCAGCTACCAGTCTGATGGGAGCTGACGGCCTCTGCGGGACGCAGAGGTCAATGGTCTGCGTTGTTTTCGGAGCACAAGGAGGACCTACTCAGTACTGAGCAGGTTGTCACAATATATATTTGGTGTAGCTTTCAGGACTGGCGAGTTATAATTATTTTTTCTAAATCACTTTTGGTTTTCTTTCGATGTGACATGTAGAATTACAGAAAAGGTTTGGAATCCCTGATTGACATTTTGGCTGCTATTTTTGCAAACTCAATAGCAGATAGCCCGATGTCCAAAAGACAGATAAAAATGAAACTCTCCTTCTCTTACAATTTAAGAATAGAAACGTGAAGTGAAGTGACAGCATCTGATAACTTGAAAACATTGAGGACTTTGAGCTCACTGATAACTCTAACTGAGGTAAACTGTAATCCTCTAGAGCTGTGACTTTTTGAAAATCAATCATATGGTACAAAGAAAAAGCACCTCCCTCAGATATGCGTGGATGTGAAATTGAATGATTGAACCAGGCTGTAAGTACATTTATTTCTGCTCTAAAGTTGGACATTTTGACATGGAAGTCAATGGAGATAGACCAGCTTTTGCAGCCGGCCTCTATCTGTCGGTCAAGAAACTGCAATGAAAGCAAAAACTCAGACCAGCTGACTGTTGCAATTCCAACTGAGCCGAGTCCAAGTCGTACCGAGTGTACCGGACTATTAGGTGTGAAAATGACTTAAGTCAAAATATAACTGTATACCCACAACGAGCAGGGTTTTGATTGAAAAAAAAAGTGAGAAAAGAATGCCTCTTCATCTATTAAGCACAAGGATGGATCTATACTGTTTCGGGATTGACTCAACCGCTAATGTCTGTGCCATGGTCTTCACCTTCACCTGACCTTAACAGCAGAAATCACAAATCTGCAGACTTCGCTCAAAAGATCAGTGTATGCACATATGCATAAGTATCTCCCAGAACTACACATCTATTTCTGTAGGAAGATTGAGTGAAAACAAGAAACAAAAGACTTAAAAGCCTACACTTAACCTACAGGCGTATTACCTAGTATGGTTAAAAGAAGTTGCCTTATTCTAGGCCCTTTTCCATATTTATGAGGTGTGAAAGATGGGAATAAAAAAACAAAACAACAAAACATAAAAGAAACTTGGTATCTTTAACTGTATGCCTTTTGGAAATAGGGCCATCTTTTACTTATTTCTTCACAAAAAGCCTTTGCATGCCACTCCATGTTGATTTGCTTTGCATTGTGCACCTCCAGTTTTCCAGGTGTTCAGGGGCAGAGATTAATTCAGGTATTACAGGACAGCATTATTTCCCAGAACAACTCATGCATGAAAAGAAACAGTTGATAAGCCTAAAGGTATAAATTAACAATCATAGTATTGTGGTCCAAATTTATCTTTGACCTATATACACACACAGACAAATCTGTTGGCGTCCTTCTATTAACAAAAGAAAAATCTACAATGTTCACTGAAATAATTTGAAACCACAGAAACCACTTGACTGCCTCAAAAGGTTTATTCTGTTGAACCGCAAGCAATTAAGGTTCTCAACAAAATGTCCTTGTCTGTAGTTGTACAGCTAAATACAAAACTATTGTTTTATCCAAAAAAGAGATAAGATTTTTTTTTAAAAAAAAGGCTTTATTGATCCCACAAGGGGACATATGTGTGTTACCACAATGACGACGAAAAATGTGTGTTAAAAATATTCCCTTCAGTAAACTACCGTGTTATAAATTTTGGCGTACAGTATCACTTCACAATTCAAGCTACTGATTCAAAAAAGTACAATTTTGTAGAGAAAATTTGGAAGCAGTGGAAGAATGCTGTAATTGGTTGCTTCAGCGGTTTTCCTGCCCAGCACCTATCTACCGGTCTCACATGAGTGCGTACGTGCAGCTTACCATCAGCCATGGTTCCGTTTCGAAATATGCATTACCAATCAGAATGCCTGAATAAGGTTCTTTTAGGAAATTTACTGCAGGGGTACAAACGGATACACTGTGAAATATGACTAACCCCTCCAAATTTGTCTGTTTGCTGCAGATTACATTTTTGGATAATCTGTTCCTTTAATCCAGTTAGATATAATCACTTACTCCCAAACCCTGTGGAACTATTAGCAGGGAGGAGTGCTGCTGCTGTTTGATTCTGACCTCATTAAGAGTGTACGTGCACGTGTGTGTGCATGTGTGTGTGCATTTGTGCGCGCGTGTCTGTGTGAGCACTGGTAGAAATCCAACCCTGGGGAGCCACTAAGCCTACCCTACATGTTCAACCCATTACTTTACAAAACTGCACACCCCAACACACACCGCAGACCTCCCTGCATGGCAGTAGCTTAAATCACTGCACCGTTCGTGGCTGTGGGTGCAATAGTTTCATTTTATTGGTCGAATGAAAAACGGTACACATAATTGCTTTGACAGTATTATAGATACTCTACAGACATATGGGCCACAGCAAGAAAAACTGCAGTGCAGACACACAAATAAACACACATGCACCTTCCTATTAGTGTCTCATTTAAGATTAATCTTTACATCATGTGAAGGATTCATTTCTACTTCTGTTGGCTTGCCATTATGTTGGTCTATATGTTAACTGTGGATGAAAATAGTGCAAGATATAAGCAACACTAGAAATACCTACAATTCACGGAGGTAAACCTGCACTGTTACTTCCTTCAGTGAGTCAAAATTTGTTCTTGATGACATTATGCTGACAGAGAGATGACAATGACATCAAAGACAAAAATAAAATGCTCTCTGCATAGCTTTATGACTGCTGTTTTGGGCCAGTAGGGCTGCACTGCTTTAAAATGCTACATGCTCATTTTTTTCTTGACTATAAATATCAACTTAACCATGAACTGATCCGAGGAGTTTCCACGTTCCAATTACTCTAACATGATGATTAGTTTGATTTACGCTAAGATCAAATGACATATATATTTCCCTCCTGATAATTGTTACTGTGCAGCCTTACTAAGCAGCATGACAAAAAAATAAAAATTCAAAACTATAAACAAGAGATGGCAAGCTTGACGGAGGATGTGGCGGCGGGCGGAGGTCTGGTTACTGTTTGAACCAGATGGATGACAGGTGCCAGTCTTACCTGCCGCCAGGCCCCCAGGTGTCTTTTGGTCTCTCATTGTCATCTCTGTCAGCAGACAATGCCCTGCATACAACCATCAACTTTAATGGACATCAACTAGCATTGCACACTGCTAAATCGCAATAACATGATAGCACAGAATGTGTAATATTGTGGTGATTATTTAGTCAGTCAGACTTGATGTTGATGTTTGTACACAGTAAATATGCATATATTTCAACTTGGTATTAATGATATTACCCAAATAGTACAGTGCACAACAAAGCACTTTGGTAACAGGATGATTCTACGAACAAAAAGACGTTTTTTTATTTTTTTTTTGGTAACATCTCAATAAACAGATGAAACTCTGGCACGGAGTTGTGATAAATGACAAGCCAACAGATCAGCGTGTTAAAGTTCATTAGACGATACGACTGAACATCTCTTTTGATTGCTGGGGTTCAAAAGTCTGAAAGTCCTTGTCTTCAAAGTGTCAAGTAAGATCACTTTGTTTACTTTGTAAGAACCATATTATCTAAATTTAATCTAATTTCACCTTCATGGTGCACACAGATTTAGAGCTGTAGTCACACTTTTAGATGTCTAAAATATACACATCTACTTCCTCTGATCACTTAGAAATGAGTCTTTTTTGCCATATTTAAATATGGTTCTGTTGTCTTTAGTCTCTAAGTCTTTAGTTTAATTCTAGGTTTAGTGCAAACCTCCCTGAACAAGAAGACTTTTATCCAGTATCATCATTTATGACAGATTGGTAAACCTTCAATTATAAAATAATAAAGCAACACAGAGTCGTAGTGGAAAAGTAACTATACTTTGAATTGGCTGTTTTGTTCTAGTAACTACGGCGTGTTCACCGGTGCTGGTGGCAGAATCTGGGAACCTCTGTGAACCCGTTGCTTTTTGCACCACACATGACAGCGGCTACATAAACCACTCAGTATAAAATAGATGGAAAAGATATTAAGAAATATTCGCTTGGTAAGGCACCAGGGTTTTAAATGTTAAAGGGTTACATTTTTGCATTCTGAAGGACGTCGTCTCTGCAGCACCTCTTTTCTTTCAACATGTTCTTAGATGCATTTCGATGTAGTTCTTTTTTTCTTTTTCTCGCTGTATTCTGGTATGTGACCTCAGAATTTTGGAAATTGCAGAGCAAACTGCTCATCAAGTGAATATGCTTTTTTTTTTTTTTTTTTTTTTGCCTACCAGTTTGCTTTGCTATTAGTTTTTTTGGCTCAGGCATCAAATCCAGGGATATCAAACAGCACCTTTGCATTGCTTGTGTGTTCTTCTCTGATAGATTGCCTCTGAGAAAAATAACTCACCTGTGCTTGTAGAGGTAGAAGGCAAATCCAGAGAGGATGAGGGCAAAGAAAGGAACTAAAATTGCTGCTGCCACAGAGCTGCTGTTTGTGTAGTGGTTAGACGGGTCCACTGATGTGGTTACATGACCTGGAGTCACACATGCAGATAAACAATCAACTCAAACTCACCATGTGTTATAAAAGCTTCCTGCACTGCTAGTCTGCATCCCCATCCTTTTTGTTTCTTTTTAAAATATATTTACATCACTCTACTATCTTTACATTGATTTAAATAAAAAAAAGTCTAACTCGTTCCACATTTTGTTTTGAAAATGTTACAGTGAGTTGACAGTGACGTTACAGACAGACTGACCTTGTCTTATCAGATGGAATTTGCCGAAATCTTTACTGTGAATGTGCCCCTGGTAGACGAAAGTCTTCTGGTCTGACTCTGCGGTAACCTGAGAACAAAAAGGGGTTCAGATAACAGGGTAATAACTTATCAGGAATAAAGCATGGCTCATACTGGCTGATCCCTTGTTTAATTAATGTAGTTTGATAGCCTTTTGCAGTGACAGTAGAAGATAATGTTTATGTCTTTCCACCATTAAAGGATTGTTTATTTTATTTCAGAATTAAATCACGCCTTCCATTTAAAGGCAATAAAAGTTTGAAGATGCCACTTTTATGACCGTGTTGGATTATGGTAGTGTGATTTACATGCATGCATCCTCTTGTTGCTTATATGCACTGCGTATATATTTTATCAGGGAGCTCTGAGGTTTATCACGAATTCTAAATCTCTCACTCGTCGCTGTTCGTTGTCTGCTGGGGTTTGGTGGTCGGCCCCGTCCTCTCGTCCAATCCATCACTGGTATGTTTTTATTTACGAGGCTATTCTTGGAGTCTTCCCCTCATATACATGTTCTCTCATTGCTCAGGGCATCTCAGGAAGCTATGTGCTTGGTTCTTGATCTGTTCCTGCTGTCACTTCCCCGGCGTATTTAAGACTTGGGTATAAAAGCGTTCAAAGGCTACTTGCTGCCTTTTTTATGGAATCAGCTTCTGGTCTGTTTGAAATGAGATCAAAATAGTAGAATTTGATCTCGCTGAATGAATTTATAATGACTTTATGTCATTTAAAAGCGGACTGCTTGAAATAGGTGTGTTTTCATTGATTGATTTTATCTTTATAATTGTTTCATGTCACCATGACTGTATTTTTAGATGAATGTACTGTTGCCATCTCGGCAGGTATTTCTTTTGATTGATCTCAATAAATTGTTTAGGTTAAATAAAGGTTTAACAACAACAATAACAATCCATCCGTCATCTATATCCACCCATTCCTCTGTTTTCCATACCTGCTTGATCTTATTCAAGGTCACGACGGTCTCCTTTGGTGAAACTACGAGGTACACCCTGCACAGGTCACCGAACCACCGCAGGGTTATAATAATAGTTTCAATTGTGTGGATAGGTACAGAATACTAGAAGGTGTGGATGCAGCTGAAGAGAGGATATTGATACCCATCTCCACCCACAAGTGAAAGGTGTGGATGCAGCTGAAGAGAGGATATTGATACCCATCTCCACCCACAAGTGAAAGGTGTGGTTACAGAGTGAACATGTACGTTTCTGTCTGTGCAGATGGCTACAACAGGTCACGATTGTACTGTCACAATTACTTCAGTACAAGTCTTCTATACATGAAATAAATATATTAAATCACTGTGAATCTCTGTTGTTTAGTTCTTTAGCCCAACACAACACAAACTATTCATTTAGTAAATTTATTAAACAGTTATTTTCTTTTAGGATTTTGGAATGTGCTGTCTATATTTGATTAAAAAAAAAAAATCACCCTCTCACTCCCCCTTATCCACTTTATCTCTCATTATTCCCCGTCTTGCCTCCACCTCCTCGTCTTTCCCTCCCCACCTCGTCTTATACGGAAACTGAAATATCAATACGAAACATCATACACTGTGTGTACCACAATCACTGCATCATCTTTCATTTTCTCCCTTTTTCCCTGTTTTGCTGCACATCTGCTCCCATCTTGCACAACCAGCCCTTTCAGCTCCCATGCCCCACCTCCTCATCTCCCATCCCATCACTACAGCCACAGATTTATGAACGATGCTCGTGAAGTTTAAATGGTACACTGAAGTGTGTTTGAAAATGTTCACATGACACTGACTTTCTCTATTCATTTTCTATTAGACACAGTTTGTTTCCAACGTCTTCAAATTGAAGGCGACAGATTCAAACCATTCACAGTGTAAAGACAGATAATACAATTTATGCACATCTTAGAGAGCTGATGAATACGCAGAGCAAATGTGCAACAGCTCTGCAATAACTGTGCCCCAGGTTTGTGTGCCATAGAGAGTAACATGCTGGAACAATTTTTTAGTGAGAACATTAACTTTCGGGAGTCTCCGCTGCATGCCTTTGACACTTATGGTGACAAGAAGGAACATTTAATCTTTTACTGCTTCTACTATGACTGACAGGCAGTTTGTCTTCATAGAGAAATCGCTATAAGATGCTTCAAAATCAGCATCTTGCTGTGTCTTCACTGAGAGGTGTGGAAGGCACAATGGTCATGTTCAGATCGTTTTTTTTTTTTATTTTGATTCCACGCAGCAATTGTAGTCCATGGTTGAATTCCTTTATCCAATAGAAACTGTGCATCTTGCAGGCAATTGAAGCTTTGTATATGCATACAAAGTTTCTGAATTCGCTGACTATCAGCTCATCAGATAATGACATAACATTTGTATGGATGAGCTGTAGTGCTCCCTATAGATGACATTTTTATACATTTGGATGAAGACATTTGGTTACATTTGAATCATTACCTTACAAGATACAAACCACAGAGGAACCTCGTGCTAAACCAAAAAATTTGAACACCTTTATTCATATGGAATAAGGGCCAGACTATGCTTACTTGAAAACATGAATTCAGCTGTTTCCTGCCACCATGGGCAAGAGAAGTTGCTTTTATTCTAGTGTGCTTCTATGGTTTTTCTTTACCGGGTATATACTATTTGGGCTATTCTTAGCAGTTTACCAGTTTTTTGCTTTTCAACCCCTGGATGGGAGGGAAGCACCAACTAGGTGCCAAGAAAACTGGTGCTATGCTGGCCCCAAAAACCTTGCTGGGCTAGATGCAAGAACCACCATGTCAGGGGTGGGGGTGTGATTATTGTTGTAACAGCAAAGAGTAGAACGATGGGATCTAAACTGGAGCGTCGTTGTCAGCTGACGTACAAGAGAAGTTTGAAAGGGTGACCAGGATGTTGATGGCCGAAAGTTGCATGAGGTCCATTCAGGGGCTCTCTGGCCAGTGGAAAAGCAGAAGAAGCCAGGTCTTCACAGAGCCTGCTTGGGACTGGGACTGGCTCTGGCTCTGGCTCTGGCTCTGGCTCTGGCTCTGGCTCTGGCTCTGGCTCTGGCTCTGGCTCTGGCTCTGGCTCTGGCTCTGGCTCTGGCTCTGGCTCTGGCTTAGCACCAGCACTAGCACTGACTTTGAGTTGGTCAAAAAGCCCTAATAGAGAATTACTGTTAGCAGGTGCAAATTAAATCTTTATTAAAAGTCTGACACCACAACAAGGTGGTGGAAATGTGACTGTTCATTCAGAGGCTCGTGCTAAACCTTTGCAATCAACATTTGATAGCACAACTCCCACAGGACCACACACGCACGCACACATAGTAAAAAAAAACTAAAAAAAAAACCTTGCAATAAAAAACAAAAAACTTTAGATAAAAAAATAAAAACACCCTGGAGAATCATTAAGTTTTTATTTTGTTTTTATGCCTTGATTTTTTTTTCTTTTTATGAATAAATAAAAACATTCTAAAATCTCAGTGTGCATTCAAAGTGCTGGCATGTCTATTGTTTCTTTTAACACTCTGTCTATGAAGCGAAGCCCACGATTATTTACTGCTCCCATGGTAGTTGTGATCCATCATGCAACACTGTCTCCTGGGGTCTGACCTGACCAGAGTCATTCAGCAGCATGAAGACTTTCAAGAATACAGCAAGGATCATTAACAATCCTCGGCAACACCAAGAAAAGGAAGGTAGTTCTGCAACATACGACAAAGCCCCACAGTGCCCTGATCTCAACATCATGAAGTTTGACAGGGACTCAGTTTAGAGACAGAACAACTGTGACAGCTCAAGTTAACAAAATTATTATTCTTGCAACAAATTACCCGTCTGCACCTTGAACCACCTTGCACAAGCATCTGTTCTGTTTTAAACATCAAATATTGATTTGATGCTTTTTTTTTTGGTGTAATGTGTAAACCGTGATGTTACTTTGCTTTCAGAGTCGAAAACTTTTTTTCAGAGTGGTAGAGTTAATGCAATATCTGTCCTCTTGTGTCCATTAGTCAGGAAAGAACATTGATGATTAATGGCTATTAGATGCAGCATGCATCTGCTGTCTTTAGAGTGACAACATATAACTATTCCATCAGTTTACACTCAGTGAAAATTAAAAAAATAATAATTCTTTCCAAGAATATTGTGAGAGTAGTCAATATTTTAGAAGATTGTAGAAGATTTTAGAATTCATATGAATTTTGAACATCTCCTGATGGCGAAGATTTTACATACACTAACAGTTTTAAAAGGGGAAATATTATACATGTTTCCGCAAAATTCAAACAATTCTGGGTATTCCAAATTGGGTGTCTGTAACATGTACTGATCAAAACACTATTATTTTTAATTTTTTGATGACTTTTTATGGCTTTTGTTTCACCCTGTATAACCTGCTCTATTCAGACCAGCAGTATTTCTGTACCTGCCACTTTAAATGCAAATGCGCTCCTTCTCTGCTTGTCCCTTTCCCCAACAGAGAGACCTAAAGTTGGATAGACAAGCCTCTGTCTGCTTCCATTGATTTTTCTATTTTCTTTTTTTTTTTTTTTTTTTTTAAGAGGGAAACACGGCTACCGGGTTGGAAAACACAGAGGTTTACCTCTACATTTGAATCGCAGTCAGACATGGAGAATGAAGAGACCACTGAGTACGGCTGAAACTGACGCAGACTGTGAAGTAACATCTGGTAATGGGAGCTAAAGTTCTGCAATTTTGTCTGGTTGGCAGCGAACAAACTAAGGCAACCCCGACGCGCAATGACTGGTGGAGAGTGGCCCAGCAGTAAAGCAAAAACAATAACCGTAACTGTCGGCAGACCTCAAGGGCATGTACCTGCACAAAAAAACATAATCGGCTCACATTCACTGTTTACGGTTGGGTTTATTCTCTTCTTATTAAGGTGTGGTGATAAAATATTTGACTAACCACATATTTGACAAACCAGATTAATGCCAACATGATGAAAACAACACCGTTAACTTTACGAGTCATGAACAGTTGGCACCGATCCACTAGGTTTCTGCCTACTGTAGCTGGGGCTTTTCCTTCGAAAAAAAAAGGTATTCCACGTGGCTTTTTGCTCACCTGTTGATGGCAGGACATGCAACATTTTGTGTTGGCCTGTACAGCCAACAACAGAGCACTTCTAACTCTCCCATTTGTTCTATCTGGTCCAACATACTCAAAACGGACTAAGTGGTTTAATAAAAGGGTTTTTTATGGTCTGGTAGATGACACAAATGTCAACATTTCATGCTCAAGCCCTAAGTCAAGAACATTTGTGCTTTGAATCTTATTTGTGATCTTTGTTTCTGGAGTACATATTTGTGTAGATTCCATATTCCAAAAACATGCACGTTGGATTGACTGATTCTGGGTTGTATGTAACAGGCTCCACCCCCATGACCTTGAACAGTAAGGAAGCAGGTATAGGTGATGGATGGATGTGTAAATGTGTGGCCCTGTGATGGCCTGGTCACCCGTTCAGGTGTACCCTGCCTCTAGCCGGATGTCAGCTGGAATAGAGTCCAGACCCATTGTGACAAGATTAACCCTTTATAGGGCAAGTGACCATATTTGGTCTCTTCATTAGAACTACAGTCTATGGTTATTACAAAAAAGAAATTTATAAAGTTAATAGAGGTCATTTACTATTCTCCAATAACCCTCTAGAGTTGAAATGTTGAAATTTCAAGTATTTTATTATACTGCCCTATAAAGGATTAACTGGGTATAGTTAAAGGAAAGCTGGACAGAAAATTTCCCTGGAATTGCTGAGCTGGGCAACGCAGCCATTCAAAATCATTTATTTACTCCTAGGACTCCCTCCCATCCTGCACTACAGCTGAGTTGCTTTTAAATAATTCTACTGAATACTGATATTGTTGCATTTTAAACGAGATTTGTTTAAAAAAAGAAAGTTTTAACACAAGAGAAGGTTTTTCTTACATATCCATCCATAGCCCAGTTGTCGTTTTTAAACTTGCTGTAGTAATGCTCTGTTGGCCCCTTCACATGGTAGACCTTCAACAACAGCTGGTTTTCCTCCGACTTATAGGTACCTAAAAAGATTCAGACAGAGATTAGAAACTGTATATACAAATATTTGGATCAGTGTCTAAACCATTTAAATCACCAGCAAATTAACATCTAATTTGTGTAAGAATTTGCCGAGGCACCGAGAACCACTTAGATATGAAGACAAAGATCGACAGGGAAGGTGGAGAGCAAACAGGCTATTGTGAGACAACTAGAGACAAAGAGGCACCTTGACATTTTGAATTAGCATGGTCTATTTCATTTACAGAGCACGTGACACAGATTAAAGGGTGAAAAAAGGGATTTACTGTTCATCTTCATGTTTACTCTAGGATAAATACAGAAAACGCTGCTCATTAATATGACAACTCCATATAGAGGTGTCCCAAATTGAAAGTAAAGTATATTTACATGCCGAAAGTCAATTTACAATGTAGTACAGTTGGTTTTGCTCACCGAGCACTCAATCTTATGTGATTTGAACAAAAGTTCTGTATTTACACCACATAAATATTCAAAACATACCATGCGCCCCGGTGGCCTGCAAGAATTTATTTATCTCTTCTGCAGGGGCGGAGGGAAGGCCCGAAATACATAATCATAATTTCCATTCGTACCACCTTTATTCACAGATGGTAGTTTGATGTTATCTTGTTGTTCACCGTTAATGAAATAGACCATGGCTTCCGAAAATAATTGAATATTGATTAATGAGAAGGTTACCTTTAAATATCGGGTGACTAAACAAGCGAGTAAGTAAAATAAAAAAAAAATAAAAAATTCTTGGATGAGAATAAATCACGTCTTCATCTGCAACTTGAAGCAAACGTGCACTCCTCAGCTTCATTCCCACATCCCTTGCATGTTTATGATTGTGAACAAAGATGTATTATCCGTAAAAGTGTAACAAGCATTGTGAACCATAAGCTGAGGCTCGATAGCTGGTCCTCTCTGTAAGATGAACACTCTGTGTTGGACACAAAGCTTTATTTATTAATGAGGCCCTCACTGCGTTTTTACCTCCTTAAATTACTTTATTGATGGCTTTTACTGCAGGCCCGCATCGATAACGCTGTAATGACTGGATTATATTACAGATGCAGACGATTTTTACAAAACATGGAAAACTAACCTTGACTCTCTGTGTAACGACAAATTAAACATATCACGAGCTTCCCTCATCTGTCTTTACTCCTTTTTCTTCTGTGCAGACTCTCTCTGTTTATAAATATAATGCGAGGCTCTGCAGTAGTTTCAATGCAGAGCAGCGGTGTCTTACTGATTGGTGGGAAAGAAATCTTCATTTTGATGAACCAGCTGTGTGCACCAGCGCTTGCACTCCTGTTATTTACGCTGCTTTTGAAAATGCAAATTCTCAACTTTTGGAATGTAATATTTCTGAACTCACAACAGCATTTTCCATTCACACAAGTATTTTTTTGTCAGGATTATATAAAATAAATTATTTTCCTCTTTATACTTGCATATCTTGTTATGGGTCATTGCGGGAAGGCCTAAAGTAATTTCATTATATATATTTTATGTCTTCTAATGCTGACGATAGGCTTTTATTAATCTAGGAAAATAAATCTGACTAAAGAAAATTGGATTTTTGGCTCTGTATTATGTGCCAATTATTCTCATTTTTAGGACATAATAGTTAGTCTTTTGGAAAGCCTTTTAAAGCCAACTTAATTAGAGTGAGTCAAAGGATTTTCCTTGATTGCTATCCTTTATGTTCTTTAAAAAAAATTTTTTTTTACCTGACAATCGAATTGACACTCCGCTGGTCTCCAGCAATGTGACGTTAACTCGGCCGGTGCTGGCATTGAACCCAGAAACTGCAAATGTGGTGGCCTGCCTCTTCCCTAAATACTCGTAGAAACCGCTCCACTCAGAGTTTGGAGAAAAGACATCCACTGGAACTGTGATGAAGACAAAGAAAATTTAAGAATTTTTGTAAGCCCACACTTGCCCAGATAAACATTTAAAGTTCTGAAGAAGAACGGGAAAAAAAACAAAAAGGGTCACGTTGATGACTGACATCATGTGTTTCACAGAAACGTATGGAAAGGCCCAGCTCTGATTCCCTTAGAGAGTCAGAGGGTCTCTGCCCGTTTTATTCCAACATTCAGGTAGTTGTTAGTTGACATGTTTAACTCTATCGTGCCAAATGTATCATATTTCACACATAAAATTCTGAGTCCTCTGTGGAACCACATACAAATCAATCAATAAATAAATCCAAAACTAGAATTTCTCACTCAAAAAAAAAAGAAAAAAAATATAAAGATGTCAAGCTTCACTGGGTTAAAACTTTTTTTATAGTATTTTTGCTGCACTTGAACAACTTTGGTCTTGTCTTCTATATTTTCTTTTCATTTTTTAACTTTTTAATTATTATTATTATTGTTATTATTAAACCTTAAAACTGGTTTTATATAACTGTCATTTGAATGTATTCACTCAGGTGAAAGTTATGTTGGCCACTCGGCATTAATGACATCATTACCATTGTTTTTTTTAATCATCCAGTGAAGACACTGACCCACAGGATCCACCATTACTGAAACCGTCCATTCCTTTTAAGGAAAATTGTTTTATTTTTGTTTATTATATAAAATAAATGTAATCAACTTAATTTAAAATGGGCCAAAAATAATCCACATTGAGGGTTCAATAACCATATTTAACGTTTATCTGTTGTGTAAGTGGTGTAAGAGCATCTGTTGCTTATTGTTCTACATACCACGAATCTTGTTCTTCTGGACATCTGACTCTCCTCTGCCTTTGGGATTTACTTTCACTCCAACTGAAACATAAAACACTAACAACTTTAGCTTTAGATTAGCATGCTGGACTCCAGCAGGGCTGCCCTTTGTCAATGGTTTGGTTCATTATTTTTGTTGACAGGATTGCTAGGCGTAGCCAAGTGCTGGGGGAGGGGGGTCAATTTGGGAACCACATGATTTAATCTTTGCTTTTTGCAGATGATGATGTCCTTTTGGCTTCATCAGGCCAGGACCTTCAGCATATGCTGGGGTGGTTTGCAACTGAGTGTGAAGGGATTAGGATGAGAATCAGCACCTTCAAATCCGAGGTCATGGTTCTCGACCAGAAAAGGTGGGCCTGCCCTCTCCAGGTAGGTGGAGATGTTCTGCCTGAAGTGGAGGACTTTAAGTCTCTCGGGTCTTGTTGTTGTTGAGTGAGGGAAAGATGGAGCACGAGATTGACAGACAAATTGGTGCAGCGTCCGCAGTTATGCGGTCGGTGTACCGGACCATTGTGGTGAAGAAGAAGCTGAGTCGAAAAGGCGAAGGTCTCAGTTCACTGGTCAGTCTACACTCCCACCCTCACCTATGGTCATGAATGTGAGAAGCTCAGTCACTCGGGAGGAGCTCGGGGTAGAGCTGCTGCTCCTTCACATCGAGAGGAGTCAGCTGAGGTGGTTTAGGCAACTGTATCAGATGCCCCCTGGAGGCCTCCCTAGAGAGGTGTTCCAGGAATGTCCAAGTGAGAGGAGACCACGGGGAAGACCCAGAACACATTGGACAGACTATGTCTCTCGGCTGGCTTGGCAACGCCTCAGAATCCCCCCAAAAGAGGAAGTATCTGGGGTGAGGGAGGACTAGGCATCTCTGCTTAGAATGCTGAGACCTGGTTCTGCGCCCTGGTTCCACCTAAGTGGATTGAAATGAATGGATGGATGGATGGATGGATGGATGGATGGATGGATGGATGGATGGATGGATGGATGGATGGATGGATGGATGGATGGATGGATGGATGGATGGATGGATGGATGGATGGTCGGTCAGTCAGTCAGTTGCAAACAAACAGGCCTGATAAAGATCAGATGTCTATAACTGACGCAGGCACGACTTGTTTTTTGTTTTTTCATAGTTTAGAATTACATAACACATATAAGTAATAATTAATATTTAAAGCCTAAAATATAACCAAATAACAAGAAAAATATTTGGACCTACCCCACATTTATTACTACACTCCACTGTCTACCCCTAGGAAATCTCTAAACAGTTAATGATCCAGGGAATAAAGGCATGCAAACAGTGGTGGTGCATCCCTGAATCCTCATAATCATCATTTTGTAATGCTATATTTCTCTGGACTCATCAAAAAAAGAAGAAAGAAAGAAAAAGGAAAAGGAAGGCTGTGATGGAAAATAATCTGTGACCTGACCTGTGGTCAGGCGTATATCTTGTCTCTGACATATTCTGTGACCTCCTTTATGGTTAAGAATCATATCCTGTCTTTAAGACCTTCTGTGGCCTTCGTATCGTACAGGTTTTGCAGATTCATATGTGGTCCTTGATTTCCCTGCTCTGCTGATGCACACACACACACACACACACATATACACACACACACAATGATTAGTTATGATAATCATGTAGTGTTTAGTCTACATTATTCTGTGGTGTTCAAATTACTGTGCAAACTGAGACTCTTTGTCATCGCTGCATCAAGACGCCTGATGTATGTTTGACCCACTTGCATGCAACTGCTAAGATTAAATCTACTAAAGTTGGTTCTTCTCTCACGTCTTTATTCATGATAATCTAATGAACTCAGTCTTAGTCCAGATAGTCACCTAGTGGTAAAAACATAGTATACAGAGGTGTTAGTAAGATTTTCCACAACAAAGGTCAAAGCATTAAGAGTAATAACAATTGTGTTTGGCTTATAGAGGGTATTCCAGGAATTATTCTAGTTGGAAATTCCTAGCTGTCTAAAATTTTGTAAGAATGCCTGTATTTTGCAATCAGTACGCCTTTACTTTGAAAGTCTTCCTTCATGCAATCTCCCCAAAAGCTGGTACTGTGTAACACCTGTCTTAAACTGAGACGTGAACTCTCCATAGATAAGTAAATTAGACTGAAAAATTCATTAAAAAAAATACTCTCCTCATAAAAGAATACTCTCTTTACAATCTGAAAATACAACACTCCTATAAACATACCCAGGTAAAAAAAAAAAAGAAAAAAAAAAAAAAAGAAAAGAAAGTAATCTATGTATCCATGGTCCTTCTGGGACCAACGTCCCAATGTACAGGGATAGTAGATAACATCAAGTTTACACCAGGCACAAAGCAATAGTACATCTGATCCTTAGTATGAATATGAATATGAATTTATGGCAAATATCCAGAAATGGACACAGGACTGAGGAATAAAAAGGCTAAAAGAGCCTTTATTGCTCTGCCGTCACACATTACAGGATCCACAACAACCAGTTCCTCATCTGTGCATCTAGATATGGTCATAAAAATGCAATAAAAAAAAAATTCAATATATTTACTTTCATTTCTTAACGTGTAGACATAAAGTAATTTCAATACCTTTACAGAGTGGCGGTTTTCCTGACCATCTTCCATCACTTTTACAGGTTCTGTGCTCAGACCCACCAGCCAGATAGAAACCCTCTTGACAGGTGTATATTAGAGTATATCCTAAAGTTGGCAGGTCCATAGCTCGAACATCTACATTACTGGGGGTCTCTGGCTGTCTGCATGCATGAGCTGAGTGATGCGGAAGAGAAAAATGTTTAAACTGAAGTTAACAACATAAACTTAATCGACACAACACACCAAAACACAAATACATAGTTATTACTTACTAATGCACTCAGGTTGAGTTCCACTCCAGGTTAGATTTTCCAGGCAGGTTCTTGTTGTTGAACCAAGGATGTGGTAGTTTTTGCGGCACTTGAAGGAAATCTTACTGCCAACCTATAAATCATGAAAATACAAAAAAAAAAAATATTTTAAGTGAACTTAATACCATCTTTGAACCTCACAATCATCTGTCAACTGGATGCAGATGTCAACTTTTGGAACACTCAGCAGCGTTTTTGTTAAAAAAAAAAAAAAATCTGTTGAAGAGATGAAATATAGTGTGAAGTATGTTCAATTGTCCCTTTTTTGTCTTTTCTTTTTTTTTAATACACATTGTTGACAAAGTGGAGAGTGTTGCTCCCAAAAGACTCCTCAAAGCCTTCAGCCTCTTTACTTTTTACCTGGATGTCCTGTGTTTAACAGTTGTTTAGGTCTCCTGTTTTAGAGATGGAAATGCATCTGGTGACGCTTCACTTTTGCTTTACAGATCTTGGCACATCCTCATATCACAATAAAGTAGTAGAATATGCCTACCATTTATTGACAGTGCCTGCTGCAGGGTCTGTTACAGCATACTTATCCTTACATCCCTTTAAAGTGTCCTCATCAAGTTCAGAATTTAAATTTTAAGTGTGACTTTCAGTACTTTCTTTTATAGCTCTTTCTGTAAAACATGATCATTTTACTTAAATGAGCAGGTAAATTTAAACTACTAAATCTTTTGTTTTATGACTAGAACATGAACTAAAAAACCTTTTATAAAGGAACTAAAAACAGCCGTTATTATGTTATTATTGTTCTTTCTGACTAATTTAACTTTAATAATCCATGTATTTCACATAGGCGTCGAAGGTGTTTATGATTAAAACACATATTACTCACCTGAAAGCCCTGGGCCATGATCGGAATACCATAGTTTGGAGTTCCTGGATCACGGCAGCTGTTGAATGCAGGATCTACAAACAGACACAACAACTTGAGCATTATATGCTTCATGTCTAATATTATATTATATATCATAATATTTATTCCAGTCAAAGAGGTAATCTGATATATCAAAGATACTCAATGTTTCTCACAGAGTTTAGTAACACTCCGGGATACTGTATATAATCAAGATGCATACAAAAGGTTATGATGAATTTCGGAGTTACACCATTAAGATCAGCATACTCGTTACTACTAACATTCAAAAATAGAAAAAAGACTTATTATGTTTATTTTGTTTTACATTTGTGATATGTAATTAGATTTTGAATTGGTTGGAATGAAATGGATTACAAATTAACATAAACAAATAAGTTAGTTTTATTTGACCATCATCACTGAATCATATATCCTTGATTCGTTTCAATGATACATAATAATTAAATATAATACATAATTGTATTTATTTGTATAACTGAATAGACTAATAAAATCCCTGAATATACTCAATGGTTATATTCATTGAGTATATTCAGTTAATATAATTGAATATGCACAGAAAGAACAGATTCACTTTCTGTGTATAGTGCCTTGGGATGATGTTTTTGTAAATCCATATTATGCAAATGACCTGAAAATAAAAATTATTGAAATATAAGACACTTAAATTTACATGCATTCAAATGCTCAGCAATGTGTTTTGTCAGAAAACGTTTGCATGTAATGAGCAGGTACTAAAATCAGATAAATGCAGGGGTGAGAAAAGACCAGAACGGAGCTCTGGACTTTTGGACAGAACGCAATTGTAGGAAGAGAGGAGAGCAGCTGCTTCACCATAACCGTTTACAGCGCTACTTTTAAAAACATACTTACACATCACATTGCATCACAAATAAAGAAACTAATTCAAAACACTACTTCTGTATACATGGAGACAGCAAGTCACAGGAAAAGTCACAGGAAAAGTCATGTGTCAGCCCCATCAGCCGTTGGCATAAGACACAAAGAAGCTCACCTCTTGTGGAGAAAAGCGGTATTACCACTTCCTGGACAATCCCCACTCATCACCTCAATGTCAACGCATCAGCTCTTCATGCCCTTACGTAGTCAGAAGTGTATTGCAATATACAAGGACTTTAATTTTAAATTCCCCCTGAATTGTCCAAGTATATGTCATGATATACCCTTACAGTTAGTGAAAATGAGTGCCAGCTTCTCTTATTCCCAGTACTATGGGAATTTAGTCTGACAAGTTTATGTATTAATGACAACACTTAGAAATAAGAATTGGTTTATTTGCATCTCCTGCACCACAGTAGATGAGTTAATCACAAACACTGTCTGTATTGACTTTTAAATTTGTAATGTAGTAGCGCACTTCCCAGGGAACTCGTTAACTGCAAATGCACTCTCACTCATGGTGCAATGTAGCTCCCTCCACCTACACCCGAACTGTTAGTGATGAGTGATACAAAAAACAATATTGTTCTAGCAATATCAATAAAAATAAATGTTCATGGATTACGGAAAACTACATTAAAGTCATGTCATCAAACACACAGCCAGCAGGGGTGACGGGCTCCGGTCCTCGAAGGCCGCCGCCCTGCATGTTTTAGATGTTTCCCTGTTTCAACACACCATGACACAAATGACTGTCATTAACAGCGTTGCGCAGACCTTGATGACCAGCAATGATGATCTATTAATTAGAATCAGGTGTGTTGAAGCAGGGAAACATCTAAAACATCCAACACAGTGGCCCTTGGAGACTGGCGTTCGACGACTTGGGCATGGTGGGGAAAAAAATTAACCTCCAACCACACCCACATGAATGAACATGATAGAGAATTAAAAGACTGATAGTTGTGGGAAAAATTCAATCCACTTTCAATCCTGGATGAATGTAATAAAATGTAGTCAGAAAATGTTTTCCTGTCAAGAAAAAACTCAATCTATTAAGTTGTACAGAATCACAGTTCTACAGTCAATTTAAACCAAAAATGCATTTTTTTAGGAGATAAACTTAACAGAAAAGAGCCGATTATTGCTTTAAACTTGAGTTGTAACAGCTGTTTTCACAGCAGTTTCACAGCTTGTTGCACCAAATGCTCCTCGCTTTTAGAAGATCAAAATTATCCACATTACCCTTTAATTACATCATATCTTTAACGCTCTCAGTAATGCTAATGCCAAGACCTGTAGATGGAAATGGTTTACATATTCAACATTTAACAAAAAATTTTGACTTTATGAATTGTCATTTTGAATTTTTCATAGAATTTACATATTTTCAGTGAACAAACATGTTTTTTTTTTTTTTATAAATTAGAAAAACACTACAGCATTTCTGTTAATGCTGGTAATAACCTTTCATTCTAGACATTTCCCTAAAAAAAGCACAAACAAATGGCAAGGCGAGCTGAAACAGCGGTGACATATTTTTGTGAGACTGTCACGTATTCAACAAGAACAACGGAGCATGTTTGCTTGCCATTTTCCGCCGCACCAAAGTTAGTTGTAAAATAAATATTGTGGTCGCTGTTGCCGGGTTTTAAATGTGGCGGGTGTGAATTAGTTGCTCTCAAGACTCATCCATCACGTTACTCTCTGGCCAATCAGTGGCCTGCAGCCTGGTGACGTTACATTATCAGCCCGACTCAGCTCGATTGGAACCTCAACAAAGTGGGTGCCAGAAAAGGAGGTGCTTACCAGTATTATCAGCTAGTGGGAAACCCTTAAAACGGTGTTGAAACGGAGATGAAAGTTCAAACAGCAAAGTGTTTCCATGGTGTTGAAAGGTACAGATGTCTAAGAGTGGACATCAAGCAACAACTAATCCAACAAATTGCTCATCTGCTACCCAACCCGAGAGATCTCACCAGTTTAGCAGATACATATATATAATAAGTATATATATAAGTATATATAAATAATATACTGAAGGTCCAGTCAGTACCTCTGCTGAAAAAACTATAAATGATCATTGCTGTACATTGTTTCCAGTTAGATATCTGACACTATGTCAAGCTGGAATCGCATTTTTTGAAGATGCCAACTAATTAGTGTCTTTTTTCTTTTACCTATGCACGCTGGTTGTTGGCCACTCCAAATCCCATCCGCTTGACAGACTCTGGAAGACGAGCCCACCAGCACGTAAGGGGTATGGCAGTAGAACCTGACCTCTGACCTGTATAGAAAAACAAATATTTAATCCCTCACAACAAAGTACTAATGTGAAAAGTAGTTTAGCATATTTGTGCCCACAAAAGCAAACTATTTGTCCTTGGAACTATTCCCACCCACATCACAACACCTAAAACTCTCAACACGGATTGTTGCCAGCTTTTATCAGCAGGGCATTTGTTCATCTTTCCTGTTTTCAGTGTTTATGGATTATCTTTCTTTCTTTCCTTTTAGTTTCAGAGTTGGCTTTGTTTCTGGATTTCCATGAGTTTGGATATTGTTAGGTCTTTGTCATAGTGTTTACCCAATTGTTTTGATTTTCATACTTTGCATCTTAGTGGTTTCCTACAGTCATTTGTTGAGCTTGAACCTCCATATATTTCAGTACATTTTTACCAGGTTTTAGTTACTTGTCAACACCTACCTCTTTATATAAGCACCATCATTTTCTTGTTCTCTGTTAGATCATGGTCATCCCTACCAGTTTGTGTACCTGTACTCCTTGTTTGGATAACGTTAAATAATACATTTAATTGTGTTGGGTTCCCTACGCACCAGCAGCTTTGGGTTGTTCCTTGAAAACATTAAGGTCTGTTTTATTCTTTATCTGTCTGACTCCAGCGTGCTGTCCGTGCTCGGGTCCAAACCTTGCAACAAGTGTAATAACCAGTATTTCCTGAGAAGGGTTCACAACCCATACAAGCACACCAGGTGTGGCATTTTGTCACAAGTAAACTGATAAACAGTCAAGGAAACACTAAAACTGTCACAATAGCAGCATGACCAATTCATCTAGCCACTGACCGGTATGAAAAGATGTTCCCTTCTTTGAATCCTCCTCCAGGAGAGCCAGGATCACCACATAAGGCAGCTTGAAAAACAAAATAGCGACACTTTGTACTACTGAGGTATAAACTGTTGAGTTCACAGAAAGCTTTGTAAATCACTCAAACTTAACTTTGTATAAAGCAGTTTATGGAGGTGAAAACTTACGCAAACACTGAGGAACATCCCCTGACCAAGTCCCATTCCCCTCACAGGTTAATACAGCAGGAATGGACAACTGATAACCGTGGAAACAACTGTAGGTGACACTCGATCCCCAGTAGTGATCGGTGCCTTTCACTTTCCCATAAAGCACTTGAGGGGGAGGTCCACATTGGATCACTGAAAAAAAAAAAAAAAAAAAAAAGCAGAAATTGTAAAAATCAGCTACTGATTACACAAATACTGTACTCCACCTACATCGACTAACAGAAGTACAAATGAAGACTATCTAGACAGCTTGTGGTGCGGGTCATCCTGTAATGACAAGCCTTGTGACCTGTTCATAAACATGAACGTGTTTTCAGCTTTCACAACACTGAATCAGGCAGCGTGTAATTCAGCAGGAACTGCAGATCCAGTAGGACTCAAATTAGACAGGAGGTTGAGAGAAAGACAGATATGGTAAGAGAGAAGAGGAAGGCAGGCTTCATCGGTTCAGTTCAGCTTGAGTTCAGTTTAGTATGTTTCTTTAGTGGCAATTTACAGCAAAATTGATCTCTGGGCATTTTACACACATTGGATCAATGAAACTACAGAAAGCTGTGATCAAAGTGATCACATAGATAGTTACTGCTTAAAGCAGTAGATGACTAAGGTCAAATATCTACAAAATGACTGGCTCACAGAGCATAAGACACACAGCACTCACACCAAGATTAAAGACAAAGTAATATAAGATAAACCCTAAAAAAGTGAAATCTTTAGTGAAATAACTATTCAGTTCCTTGAAATTAATAACATTATTGATGCTTTATCTCAGTTAAGTTCTTAGGAAGTCAAACATCCTATGCGTTGCTAGATTGCATCAAAATGGAAATTTTATTTGTTTGTCATTTTGAACTAGGGGACCAGTGATGCGTCACCCAGTGTCTCAGCATGATATTGTCCTTTGGAGTCATCTAGTTTTAGATGAGTAGCCACATTCAAATTATAATAAGTTATCTCCATGTATACAATAACTTTGCTTCTGTAGATTGAAAAGTATTTAAACTCATTCAGGTTACTTTTTGAGCGTTGCTGCTTCATGCACCCTAACAACTGGACTATGCATGTCATATGACTCCAGGTCAGATATAAAATCTTTTTTGATATTATGAGCTGCAGATGACAACTCTTTATCCAGTTACGTGTTCTGATGTTGTTACCTAAGAATATCAGTCACAGAGTCCACAAATTAATAACAGCTGTGCCTGATAAAATTATACAAATAACACAAGATTTTGTTTCATACGGTACACCTGATACCATGTAGTGAGTATTAGGTGTACCCGTGTCAGGACACAAAACTGGCAAAACTCGTATAGAGGATTTAATGTGGCATCATTCATTGCCATGCTCTGTATGTATGATTGTATGCTCATTCTAGCAGAGTTCTTTATGTGCACGGATGTCTGCGTAGATAACTTCATCACGCGATAAACATCTCTGTGTGTGCATGTAACTAATTCCCTACGATAATGATAACCATCTGCAGGGCTTCAAACATCTAATAAAGTCGGTGTAATTCTAGTCTAACTAGGAGACAGATGGTATCACGCTCCATTCACTCTGCTATGATGATATACAGTGCATGCATGCATACAGAGAAATGGCGATACAATATATACACTGTCTGTCTGAGCTCAAAGACACACATGTACACTGCACTATTCCTCATTTGTATGGTCCCTTTTTGGTTTTGTTTTAATGCATTTAATAATTGAGTTTTCCTTTTACAAAATGAAGGGAGAACTGAGATAGTCAAAATCATAAGTATCCAAGTTAGTTTTGCCTTCAGACCACAGTAAACCAATCCATGAGCTTACACAGCTCACATGTGCAATCAATTAGCATTTGAACCTTATTCAAAAAAGTCCACGAGAAGGGCTCGGGGTATTTCAACACTCCGTGCCACAAAGGTAAAAAGAAAAAAAATAAATAAAATAGACAGAAGATAGTGGGTGGTAATGTGAAGAGAGAAGGCTACACTGCCATTTCTAAGTGTTTGACTGCATGTAGAACAGTTGTTGTATTTGATTCTGTTAAAAACAAACTTGGACTTTGTCGAAAGTGAAGAAGTCCAAACATTTTTGGAAATTAAAATAATGACAGTTATCAGCAAATAATTCCTTGTTGTCTGCAAAGATGCTGGGCTGGACTATACGTTTCAAGAGTGTTGAGAGGGGTCCCCATTGCGGTGGCCGTTGGGGTAATTGCCACTGGTCCACTTCTCACATCAAAGCCAGGCTGAAGTTTGCCTGTGAACATCTCAAACATAGGGACGGCTTTTGAAACTCCATTGCTCTGATGAGCCCAGGTCTCAGGCTTTCCGGGGCCCAAGCCATCCATCCATCCATCCATCCATCCATCCATCCATCCATCCATCCATCCATCCATCCATCCATCCATCCATCCATCCATCCATCCATCCATCCATCCATCCATCCATCCATCCATCCATCCATCCATCCATCCATCCATCCATCCATCCATCCATCCATCCATCCATCCATCCATCCATCCATCGTATATGAAAAATCCTCACATAACGTTAAAGAGTGATTTATTATTCTACCAGAAAACACTCATGTCACCTACGTTTTCGATGGCGTTTAAACTTGTCTATTGTTGTTTGTATCGCTCTGTAATTACACAATCAAATGCTAGAAAGCAGTGCAGGTTCTGTTTTTGCACTCAGTTTAAGTTAACTTTAGTGGAAAATTGAAAGTCAATTTCTCAAGTTACAATCAAATTCAGTTTATGCGATAGAGAAGTTGCCACTCCAAAGCCAGATTATTGCAAAGCATGTCAGCACATCAATAATCAGCCACCTCCTCTAAATGGATGACATACCTGCACCCAGACTGACTCACTTACCAGAATATACAACAGTGACAATGGGATGTCATTGTAACATGAGAACTGAGCTTGACTGGTGCGAAAAAGATGTAAAGCAGTTGAAACTCAGGGGCTCAGGTATTAGAATGCATCACAGCAGATTCAAAGAAAGATTACAACATACTTTAGCATCTCACAAGTTAATTATAAAGAGGCAGTAAATCAGTCTAAGGCAGATCCCGAAGAACCAGCTGAACAGGAAGAACAAAGTAAGAGCCATCGACATGTACACTCTGCAAGTAATGAGGAGATGGAAACCAGTGATGTTAGGACCAGAACACTTCCCACAATGCATGGAGGATTTAACCTGAAGTCTAGCACCATGAGACTGCACTGAGCAGGAGAAGGGAGGCAGGGGACAGGCGAGCATCAAAGCCAGCAGCACATAACAACACCACATCTTTCCATATAATTCATTCTCAACTGCACAACGTGTTCTGCTTGTTGTTAGTCTCATAATAAAAAAAAAAAAAAAAAAAATCCACACACCTGCACACAAGTAAATGCCAGTTCTGCAAAGCATTCAATTCATCATTTTATTGCTTTGTGTCTCCAGGAACAATTGCTGGTGCCAAGCCAGGAGCTAACAGGGTTTCAAATTAATCACTGTATGGGTGTTGTCTTCTCCATAAAAAAACAACTTTGTTGCTATAGAACAAGCTCCAGCTGTCTTAAAAAAGAAAAGAAAAAAAAACTGCTCCAGATTTCAATATACAATAACAGTATTTTTGCAGGTCTCTGATGCCTAAGAAGCACTCCTGTAATTGAAGGCTTCTGAACTCTTATTGCCTTTTTGTATGTTTCCTTTATTTTGTATAGAGCGAGGTGACTTTACGACCCAAAAGAAGACAAGTAACTCTCATTACATCTTGTTTAATGTACCTTTGCTCCTCATTGTGGTCACAGACTCTTTTCCCTTTCCCCAACCACTCTTTCCTCTTCTAATGACTCCATTCTCTATTCTTTTTGTTAAGACTGGTCTTCTGTCTTCTTTCTGCCTCCATACTTTTTTAAAAATCTTTTGGATTTTAATCCTCCTGTCCTAGTTCCTGTTCTTTTTGGTTGCTTTTCTAACTTTTCTCTCCTTGTCATACTATTACTGCCAGTCCTTTCCTCCCTTTGTCTTAGACATCTCACTTGGCACAATTCACCCAACCAACTCATTTGATGGGCTTAATCCCTTTTTCTTTTCTTTCTTGTTCTTTTTTTTTTTTTTTTACTGTGTATTAACAGTTTTTGGGCTCAGGTATTGATTCGCCTCTCTTTGTGTCTCCCATCATTCACTTCCTGTCTCCCCTGCTTCTCTTTTTCTTTCTTAATGTGCTCACAGATGGCTCATCACATTTCCCTTTTTCCTTTTCATTCACTTGCCTCAATCTCTACTTTTCAAACGTCCATTTTCCTCCTCTCCTAATCTATCCATTACTCAGGATTTGCTGTTGTATTTTTCTGCAGCTCTATGCTCTTTGTTTTTCCACTGCACCGCTTCAGCCCTTTGATTTTCCCTCCTTTTCTGTCCTCTAACATCGCCGATCCTTTATTCAGATTTTTTCACAACTAGGTATCTTTTTTTAGTTGCTTTGCTCATTCGACTCGTCCTTCTTTCTACATCTCACTTCATTAACTGTGCCTTTAAAGTTAAAGTTTGATAGGTAACAACTCACATGCCCCAAAAGAGAAGAACTGAACAAATCAAAGTACAAATGAAAGAGTAGGAGAAAAATGAGAAGCAAAAAGAAAGAGGTACATATAAAAAAGAAACATAACCACAGCTTGAAACCATTTCCTAACTCTGTGTTTTCATTCTTCTTTTGCACTTATCATTTCAATTTATCAATTTCCTGTGCCCATTTCTGTCTCTATCACTTACAGTATCTTTTCCCTCTGCTTTCCCACTCTGCATCTCTGTTTGGTTCCAACTCAGTAGCCTCTGTGTCTGCTTTTTTTTTTCTTTTTCATGTCAGTTCAAAGTCTCTGCAACTGAGGGAGCCAGCAGGAGCTTTTCTGTTTGTGGGAAGAGACAGCAGGGAGGATCTCAGGAAACATTGCATTCTACTGTTGTTAAGTATCATAGTCTAAACTCTAAAGAATGTGTTGATGTAGAGTTCTCACTCATTTTATTTCAATGCATTTTTAAATAATTATTTTAAGTTTGTGGAAGAAATTAAATCATGATTTAAAACTAATATTGCAAAAAAAAAAAAAAAATTAACTTTGTTTTGCTGAGTTTTTTTCATCAATTTCGGAGCTCAGGAAATTAGAGGTATCCTTTGCCGCTACTAAACAGATATTTCATAGATTTCTGTGATGCTGACAATGAACAATTTTCTCCTCACTCCAGTTCCAGCTCATGAATTGAAAAAAAAGGAGAATATTACAAAGCTTAAGTACAAAACAAAATTGGGAAGTTCTCATTCACTTGGGAACTCAGAGCTGGGAGACTACTCCACACCTAAAGAAGCCAGTTGAGGTGGTTTGAGCGTCTGGTCAGGATGCCTGCTGGATACCTTCCAGATTAGGTGTTTCAGACATATCTCACTGGATGGAGGCCTCGGGGTAGACCCCAGGACTCAGTGGAGAGACTCGTCTCTCAATTGGCTGGGGAGCGCCTTGGTAGAGCTTGAGAAGGTTGCTGGGGAGAGACAGATCTGGGGATCACTGCTCAAGCTGCTGCTCCCACCATCCAGTCCCAGATAAATGATAGAAAACTGGCGTATGGATGATAGGATGGATGGATGATTTTCTTGAAATCAATAACACTTAAAAAAGAATCTAAGTCAGAATGACTCAAAAAAATCTATACCTGGAGAAGTGTTAAATATTCACTGGTATTTATATCTGCTTTCAGAACTAAGGTTCTACTCATAATACAAGCTTGCTCACAGCATAGTCTACCTAGAGAAATACTTGGGCATGTAATCTTGAACTGAAGATCACTTGCATCGATATTCGGTGATAGGTTAATGAAATCATATTTACAAATTCCTATTGTTGAGGTTTGGGGGGTTCATACTTAATGAAAATCAAAAACAAATTTGAGGGATGTTCATTTGTTCGGTAAAATATTGTCAGACAGAAAATGGGTAGAGAGCGCGAGAGGGGCGAAGACACCAAGTAAAGAGCAACAGGCCAGGATTCGAACCTGCGCTGCCTGCATGAGTGCGATAGCCTCTGCATCTGGTGCACCCGCTCAACCCACTGAGATATCGGGGCCCCATAAGACATTTTGTCACACCCACTAAAGCCCCGACATTTTTTAAACATTTTCCAGTGAGCTCCGTGTAAGACTAGAAATGTCCTTTTCAAATGCAAATGCGGGACTTACATTGACAGGTCCCTAGTAATAGATCTGGAAAATAACCAAATGAGCCCATATATAAATAGAGCAGGTTTCGAGAATCCATGGTAAGGGTGTGCGTGCTCTGACAATGGCTGTTGCCTTACATTCTTTCCTCCCTCTTTGTCTCTTTCTACTCATTTGGCAATATTGCTGATATTTCCAAATGCATGCACGTCTGACGGGCATTATTATGGAAAAGTCACCATTCACTCTCCTTTATGTGCTGTATTACATACTTTTTACATTCTAGTTTGTTGCCTGAGTGTTCTCCCCAGGCACCACTATGCAATCTCCAATGCTGTGCAGTACAGATTTAAAAAAAAAAAAAGGCAAATGTGATCCAAGTCTACACTGGACTGACCTTTGGATCCATCGTTACAGAGCCTATTAACTGAAAAGTTGACGCTCTTATGCAGTACGAGTACAGAAGCAGTTACTGTCAGAGTGTTCATTTTTCATACCTTTACAGCTGGGCTTGGTTTGGTTCCAGGTTCCGTCTTTAGTGCAGTGCAGAACACTGTGTCCAGGTGGTTCCATCAGGTGACCAGGGTTACAGCGGTACGTCACTGTATGGTTGAAGGTAAACTCACTTCCTAGATAGATCCCATTAGCTACAGACCCAGGGTCTCCACAACTGATCACTAAAAGAAGGAAGAGAAAGTAACTCAGATGCTGTTGTTCCAGCAATACTATCGCAGAAGGGAAGTTCCATGTTTGTGCACGCTGATCTTATCTATCCTCCTTACCACTAAATATAGCTTAACTTCCTGTGGCTTTTTATTATAGCGTGAAAAACAACACAGTTTTCACACAAACAGGTTTATAGTTATCCTGAAGGAAAACCCTTCTTTCGTTCAGTGCCCATTGACGTTGTTACATTTTCTGCAAATGTCTGTCGGCCTCTACTGAAATAGAGACACAGCAGTTGGCTGGATAGTTCGTGTTATATTCACAACACATGCTGCTGGAACAAATTATGACAATAGTGATCAAATTAAAGCTCTCCTACCAGTGCAATCTGGGGGTTGTCCAGTCCATGTCCCATTTGTTGTGCAGTGCCTCGTTGTCAGGCCTGATGTTTTAAAGCCTTCCCAACAAGCGTAAGCCACCGAGTTGCCAAATGTGATGCCATCACTGAAGACAATTCTGCCATGTGCTGGGGTTCCAGGATTACCACAGGATACAGCTGAGATTTGAGAAAATATCAGTCGGTTTTTGGGTAACTATAGAAAATATCCCAATGTCAGTGCGAGAAATGGTGTGTTGCTGTCACTCAAGGCTATTCAGCAGTGGGCTGCAATAATGAGTTTATCACTGAAGTCAGTTGGAAATAACATAAAATATGTCTACGTTAGTGAGGGTAATTAACGACTAAAGGTTGTTGGACTGACTCCCAGCACTGAGTGGCAGATGATCAGCTTTACAGTTGTGTGCTCACGGCTGACAGACTCCTGCCAATACATGTACAGCGTCAGCTGTGCGCGCCAAGGTGCCACTGAGCAAAGCCTAAAAATGCACCGAGGCCAGGTATTTACTATATTTGCCAGTTTTCCGAAAATAAGGCTCTCAAGCTGCCAAAGAATTAACGGCTTTAAACATTTGTAAAAGAAACAAATGACAGAAAAAAAAGGAAAAAAAGCAGGGCCGTTGAGCTAATTTATCAGTACTTGTGGATCATGTGCTTCCTGTTTTGCAGTCACCTTGTTCTTGTCATCGTCACAATTACACGACTCCCCTTTGCAAGGTGAAATAAGTCAAATTCTGTTACTGTATATGTTCTTAATAGTTTTATGCAAATGTCAAAAGCTTTCTTTGGTTTTTATTTACAACTACTCTGATAAGATCCTGTCAGGAGAGAGCACTTTATTGCATAAAGAAACGGTCTACCTACTGATCTCAAGTTTGCTGGTACAGCACACTAACAGAAGCACTAGGAGTTAGCAACCAGCCTCGGCACATTTCACTAATAGGACCATGACAGCTGACAGCCTTAAACCATCAGACATCTATTGATGAGATTCATTAGTCAGAACCCTTTTAAGCTCAGTCCAGGAGTGCATCTTGCTGTTTTTTTTTTTTTATCTGAAAAGTGTTAAGGTATGTGGTGTAGCAGCAGTCTGCAGATGTGTGTGTTCTTGTCTGGAAGTGTATATGGATTTCTTTTGCAGTGATAGATGTCTCACCCTTTCTGAATCAGCTTTTAACCACTATTAGCCTAATGAAACACAACTATAGGCAGATATAAATAATTAGCATTACACAAACATAGACACTAAAAAAGGCAAACATATTGCACATCTCCAAGGTGGGTGGCTGTTTTTTTTTTCTCCCTTTTGAATCAATAAATTGATGGATAGGTTTTTGTGCGAGTTTTAAAGTCTGTCTTAAAAAAAAAAAAACCCACACAGCTCAAAGTTGAAAAAGAAAATTTAGCGCTTGTCTATAATAAAATCTCAATGAGTTTGGAGTCTTGCAGATATAGCTTGAAAATAGTTTTGAAAAAAATTTTTTCTTTGGAAAACCAATATAGACCATCCATCCATCCATCCATCCATCCATCCATCCATCCATCCATCCATCCATCCATCCATCCATCCATCCATCCATCCATCCATCCATCCATCCATCCATCCAATATCTTTAGCTGCTTATTCCAGTGCAGGGTCACGGGGGCTGCTTATCCCAGCTGTCTTTGGTAAAAAGGTAAAGGTACGCAGTGGACAGGTAACCATTCCATCACAGGGGCACATGTAGACAACACATGTCACACCCCTTCTTGGACAATTTAGAATCACCAATAAACTGGACAATCATCTTTTTGGACTGTAGGAGGAATGTTTGACTTTCTCATACATTTTTATTACAAGCTGTTGCCCACTTGCTGAAACATAGTGAGGCATGTCCTCTCCATTACTGCATAAGTAAATCTGTGACTGACCTTGCAGTCTGCTTAAGAAAGTTGAACATGCACATGCCAGGATTAGTTACACTTGGCTTGACATAGCTGTACCGTCTCCCCCTGGCTTGACGTTTCTTGCAACAGACTAAGCTAGGATGAACTCAGTGAATATGTCAAACACTGCTTTCTCAGACAACACATTTCTTTATTTCACTTTCGTGCCACAGCCCTCTGGTAAGAAGTGTCTGTTCTGACATGCTGTGTTTAATATTTAAAATTTTATTTTCATCAGACAATTAGGATTTTAGATGAGATGTTTCTATTGATTAGCATCATCATCATAGTCTCTCACACACCTGGGATTCCATCCTCCAAGGTCATCGTGGGGATGGTGTCGGGTGGCGCGTCCGGTCTAGGAACCCTGTCAAACCCGGGCTCCTAGTGGTCAGTTGATAAATCCCACATCAGCAGTATGTAGGACAACCCTTTGAAGAAGGCTGGAGTTCACAACGGAAACTGTTGCAGGTATGAAACATCTTTTCTCAAAACTTGATTGTCTGATGAAAAGAAAACTTTAAATATTGTATTATATAAGACAGAAATAACCTATTCAACCTATGCTCTCCTTAGTTTTTGGTAAAAATGGTACGTTGTAATAAAGCTAAACACTTTTCCATTTTGGTCTCATTTCTCCAAAGGATATTGTCACATAAGTCTTGTGGTTTGTACAGATGTCATATTGCAAACCTTAACTCCAGCCATTCATCCAGTAATTTCCACATCATAGCCTGGCTCAGCCATCCAAGCTATAATATCTAACTATGACTGTCATAATGTGAGCATGTTCCAGCTGGCTTCTCAGGCCTTCTCATTTGGAACAAGGCACGGTGCAGTATGAGGAAAAAGATGCTTCAAAAGCGCACTTTAGAAAACCTATGGGTGATATCACAGAGGGATTTATCCAATTCCTCTTGAACAGTTTATGTTTCTGGCTGGTTTAGCTGTGGCTCATATAAACACATCCTTGTTGCCACACTGAAATCATGTTCAACTTTGAGCATAGCTGTGGGTTTAACTGGCTTTAGGGTAAACTTGCTGGAATGTCCACACTGGGGAAAATTGGTAACTGCCTTAAAAGTTTTGCTTTTGAATAACCTTTCTTGCTGTAGAATGCTGGACTTGTTTTGAAATTGTCCTAAAAACCTTCTTACATAGATTAATAGCAATTATTGTCTCTGTAAAAATGTAGCTGATGTCTTTTCTCATTGGTATTGCGTTAACAAACACCTTAATGCTTCAAACCAGCTAACTGTTAAAACATCTACTTTTTGATTATTAGTAATATTGATACCAGTGCTCCCACCAAGTAAAGATGATCACTGCTAAAAAGAAACCTCCATGAAGAAACGCTGCACGGGTCAGAGCTGACAAAAGAGTGTCGAAAAGCTGAACGCAGGTGGCAGAAAACTAAATTACAGGTACATTATGACATCTATTTAGACAGACTGAGCATAAGTAATACGGAGCTGAGGGATACAAGGCAATCTTATTTTTCTGATATCATGCCAAAAACAACAATAATGCTCGCACATTGTTCACTAGTGTTGACAGGCTAATGAACCCCCCTTAGTCAGTGGACCCTGAACTTCTATCCAACCGTGTCTGCAATGAGTTTGCCTTTTTCTTTACTGACAAAACTCATAAAATCAGTTAGTTTTTGTCCAATCACTCATAAGAACCTAAGTGACATCATACATCACCTGAATTCCACCACTTGCTGCCTTGATACTCTGCCAACAGGGTTTTTTTTAAGTGTTGCACATTGCATGGCCTCAGACCTTCTAGACATTATAAATACATCTCTGCTTTCGTGGAATTTTTTTCTCAGTGCCTAAAAACAACCGTTATTAAGCCAATTAAAAAAAAAAAAAAAAGTCTAGACAGGTCACTTATGAACAGCTATAGTCCCGTATCAAACCTTTCCCTTCTTAGTAAAATCACAGAAAAAGCTGTTTTTCAACTGTTGTATAACATCCTGACACTAAATGACTGTTTTGATGTCTTCCAGTCAGATTTCCGGCCACGTAACAGCACTGAGGCAGCTCTAGCAAAGGTCCTTCATGATATCCAGTCCAATATGGATAGTGGCAACATTTTAGTCTTGGTCTTACTGGATTTTAGTAGGCACATTTCCATCACCCCTAGATTTGCGCAAAACCAAATATTGAAAAAGAAATACTGTAATGGAAATTGCACTAATTAAAAAAAAAACTCCCAAATACCAAAATTTTGTACGCTTCCTTTTTTTCTGGCGATTTGATAATCCACTTAATAGCAAAAGTGCAATGGAAACACTTTTTGCAAATTTCTACATTTCTGGCAGTGCTGGATGTAACACAACCAGTCAATCTAAAGTAAATCAAATCTAGTTTCCAGCTGTTTTTGGCCTCATTAATATGTCCTGTAACACTGCTTAATCATTATACATTACTAAGGGTTTTGCCTCTGAATAATAATCTACTGACTTCATCATCTGGTTATTTTCTCAACAACAGTAGTGGCAATCGCAATAATTTGTCGAAGATTACAGATGTTTTAGTCCATTTTCTTCAATTTGAGATTTTCTTTTCTCGTTGCTTTGAAGAAAGGTCTCGCAGGACAACATAAGGAGGGTTACGAGAAATACACGTATTTAGAAAAACAGCGATCAATAGTGTGCTACCTTAATTAAGATTTCAGAGATCCGATTTTCTTTTGCATAAAAATGTAATTGAAATTCCACAAGTGCTGCAATCAACACAATTGACCATGATGTCTTGACAGACCGATTGAAGAACTGGGTGGGACTTTCTGGGACAGCACTTGCCCGGTTGGAGTCCTATCTGAAAGACATGGCCTCAGATTCCTGAGGCCTATCTAAAAGACAGACTATTTTGTGTCTTTAGGTAACTACAAATCAGTCCATATAACCATCTTGCCAGGAGACTATAATACAAATCAAACATTGATCACATGCATTGATCAAATTAAAGAGAGGATGTGCCAGAACTTTCTTCAGTTAAATGAAGATAAAAACTGAAAATATAGTGGTTAAGCCAAGGGAAAAAGATTAAACGTCAGCACTCAGCTTCAAGCAGTAAAGCTAAAAACTAATAGCCAAGCCAGAAATCTGTGAGTGGTTCTGGACTGATCAAAAATTTAACAGCCACATAAGACAGTAGTGAAGTCAGCCAATTATCACCTAAAGAACATATCAAGGATTAAAGAACTGATGTCTCAGCAGGACTTAAAAAACAAGCACCACCCCCACAGGTGGTGCTTGGGCTAGTGGGTGTTGCTGCTTAGATAACTTTACATCCAGTGTAAAACCACTCCCCTAATACCATAACACTCCAGTTTTTTGATTATGTCATGATGTACTGTGAAGGTGTGAAGAAACAGGGCTGCAATTAGTGAAATGGTGTTTGCCTCCAGTTTTGTGTAGTGGGACGACTTCTGCAGTTTATTTCTTTTGGAAATGTCCCAGTTTTGAATGAGAGATCACAGATGTATGTCAGTGGTTGAACAACTGCCTCAATAACATTTTTGAATATTGTCATATCTATGCCATCATCATCAGTTGAAACCTTGTTTTAACATTTATTTGCCATAGCTATGATTTCTCTCTCCTGCACGGAGGAACATTGCGTTTGCATTTCTATTTATTCCATCCACCAGCTGATCCAATATCACAATTTTGTTCTGCCAGCTTTGGTCCAACACTTACAAAATACAATTTTAACCGCATCTTTCATATCATTAATGATTTTATCATTATTAGTAAAATATTGTAAATAATTAGTCTGTCTAAAACGTTTCCAAATGACATTGTTCAATATATTTCAAATATCTTTAATGTTATTTTTGTTCTTGTTGACTTTGATATCCATAAACTTTTGGTCTGTTTTTTATATTTTTTATTCTCAGCTTCTTCAGTTCTGTATTTTATACATTCTTTATAGAGTGTGTTCTTTTTTTTTTACAGGCATTTTGCAATCCCTTTGTGATCCATGGTGTGTCTGAATATTTATTTATTTTATTGTATTTCTTTATTGGACAATTTCTATCGTACAATAATTTGAAGGTAAATAAAAAATGTTTTATATGCTTTTATAAGCTGTCATATACTACAAAAATGGTAGATGATCACTGATATCATTAGTTAATAATCCACTTATTGTTTTGTTTTCTATCAGGTTTTGTACATATGTTGTCTATTAACATGGCACTGTGAGAAGTAATTCTACTAGGTCTGGTCATTTTAGATACAGACTCAGACCGTGCATTTTATGGATAAACTCTTTTGTTTGTTTGTGATTATTTAGGTTAAGCACATCAATGTTGAAATCCCCACAGATAAAGAACACCTTCTGAGTTGAAGCTGCATATGTTTCCTCAAACCATTCCCGAAAGGTTTCTAAGTTAGACCCTGGTGTTCCATAGTTGCAGCTTATAATTACATTCTTTTTCTTTTCCATATACATTTCTACTGTTAAACATTCAAATATATCATCCATCCCTCTTGTCATTGTTTCCACCACTCTATACTTCAGGTTTTTGTCCACATATATAGCTATCCTCCACCAGTCTTGCTCCCTCTGTTGATGTAGTTGAATTCATATCCGTCCAGTTCAAAGTCAGCTCCCTTCTAAGTGCTGATCCATGTTTCAGAGATGCAATGATATGCAATGGTTGTTTGAAATGGCTCAGACAATGCTTGATTTTGTTAAAGTTTGCATACATGCTTCTGCTGTTGAAATGTATGATAGAAGATTGTCGTCAGATTGAAGTGCCCTGTTGTACTAATCCTCTGAGTAATAGCGGCAGTTGTTTGATTATGTCATAGTAGAAGTTATTAACCAGGTCAATGTCATCCTCCATGTCCTCATGTTTGTACTCTGTGTAATTAAATGTATTCAGCTGTATTTTATCGCAATTCATAGTCATAAAAGGGGATTTTCTGTCAACAGATGATGATGAATAATTGCTAGTACTGGGTATCATCCTGATGGGGAAGAGTTCTTACTGTCTGTTGTAGCTTCAGTCCGTCAGTGCTCAGTTAAATCTCTCCAACTTCTCCGTGTCTCTGAGGACCGTTCAGCTTGATGAAGATCTTGCAACTTGAGGTCCATGTAGCCTGGATAGACGTCCGATTCTCTCAGCTTCTTTCCTTGTTTTAGCAGCTCTATTTTGTGCTTATTGTTGACAAACGTCACAATTATAGCTGGTTTGTTGTTGCTGCTCCTCCTGGGCAGCGGGTAACAGGCATCAATGGTGTTCTGGTCAACCTCTATTGTCTTGGATTGGAGAAAAAAAAGCCACCTGTTGCTCGACGGACTCCGACAGTTCCTCATCTGTGGTCCCGTCTGAGCGAGCTTTGACACGCAGGCCAGTGACGATCACGTTATTATCCGCGTCTACTGCTCCCAGTCTGACACTCGGTTCTCCAGGAAAGCTATCCATTTGTCCTTTTTGAAATTTCAGTGATCTAACCTCCTCGACCAAGATCAAGATGTTTTCTGCTGGAACCTGACAGCAGAAACCTCTTCTGACAGGAAGTCCAGTGACTTTCTGATATTGTCCAAATCCTCCATGGCCTGGCTCTTTTTTGGCCAAACAAACTGACTCCACGCAACAGTCTCCACTAACCTGCCAATCTTAACAGTAAATTGGCACTCAATCGGAAATGTAAAGCACTTTGAATTGTCTTGTACATGACATGTGCTATACCAATAAACTTGCCTTTCCTTTATAGAGGTCGTCACCCTTCCGTTGATGCGTTGAGAATTTGATCAGTAAGATCAAAAAGATTAGTGCTGCCCAGTGCTACTTACCCTCTTAATTCCCTTGGAAGCAGTAAATACGCACTTATTTTTCCACACAGTGTTTCTAAGTTTTGACTCATGTTTTTGTTATATAATACAACTGTGATGTCATAAATTTCTGCTCTGAGATTGCATTTACTTAATATACAACATGGTAAAAGATCTATTGTTTTTTGTTTCAGATATGTAAAACCATAGAATTGAAAAAAGGTAAATTTTCTTCTTAATGAATGCAAGATTTTTTATCAATTCATATCAAAGGCTTTCTTTGATCTGTTCTTTGATCTGTTCTTTCTGAATATACTGGTATCCTTTTTTCGTCTCACAGCCACACAACAATATTAAATTGTACGCTGAACGTGTATGACTCACTTTTCCAATAACAGCCTGTTATTGTGACAGATTGTAAAACTTGCATCATTGCGTGCTTTATTCAGCAAGAATATTTTGGATGGGAATAGGGAGAGTAATGCAGAAAGCAGCATGGATTTCCAGTGCCTCTCCAGCACTAAAGGGACTCAGTTTAATTTCACTAAGATTGCTATGGGCTTAAAGGGTTTCTCTGAAAATTGCTGCAATAGAGGATGCACCATATTACTACAGTGGTGCAGATGATCCAGATGATAAATTTTCTGTTGAGTTACAATAATCAACTTTGTGAAGAAAATAAAGATCACAATGTATCACTATAAAACTCTATAAATTCTATTTTAATTTAGCAGTTATGTGAATTTTAGAATTAAGCATATAAATTAAAAATAACTGATGATTGACAAGTTTAACAGTTACATCAACCATTGTTTAACATATTTAATCAATTCATTTTTTCTACATCCACATCAATCCCTTTCAAGGCCATGGAGTGGACTATGGCAGCTATCCTCTGGTGAGAGGCTTTTCCCATTTTGACTTTTAAACTCAGGACATATGTTCCTGCTAACTCTTCAAGCTACTTGGTTATTCTCTCCTTGTAAAGTGTTTCTGGCTACAACTGACACCAAGTTGTCATAATAAGTGCTTAATTTTTTTGGGGGCATCTTTACAAGGCCCACACCTGGGGTCTTGTCTGGTTTAGTAGACCCTGACCTCTACTGCGCGGATGCTCAGGGCCAACTTTTCTGCAGCCATGATTCATGCTTCCATGTCTTTCATATCATGCTTTTGTAGCCACTGGTAGGATTTCTTGTTATCAGTAAATCTGCTTGTGGTACATATCATGCAGGGGCGTCTCCTTCCATGATGGGTCCTACTCTTTCTAATTTTCCTAATTTGGTTTCTTCTGCCTGAGACATTCAGGCATAGCATTTCATCACTGGGGGCCTTCTCACAGATGTATTTTTGGATCTTTGTTGTTTCATCCTTGACGGTGGCTTTGTTGTTCCCTTGTCGAAAGCATTCCTGATTCTGCTTAATGTACAGTCTCAGGGTAATAAATTACAGGTGAAACCTCAGTGCTTTATGAGGAGGTTTTGTCTTCACATGTTTCACTTTCATTTGTATAGTGATATTTCAAGACAAAAGTCATCTCGAGACACTTTACTCAGACATGAGTCCAATACAGTCCAATGAAATACAATCTAGTTCAGTTTAATGCTATTCCAACTAAATCCAGTGCATTATAATTCAGTTAATCAAGTTCATTCCAATACAGTCCAGATTCAAAGTTTATTTATTGACAATTAATAACAAGCTACCAAGCTAAGGAATCCAGCAGATTGCAGCCGATATTTACTTTAGTGCAATGCACCATCCTGAGCAAACACGGGGCAACATTAGTGGCTTCCTGCAGTGGCTAAGATGTCATACCAGTGGGTATATGACTAACTGAGCATATGTATTGATAGCTTGGTCGTCGGTCTCCCGTTTAGCTGGCTGCTTAGGATTTACCTTCCTCTTTCCATGTACTTGGCTTTGAATGACTTGCTTTCAGCATCTTAATAGTTGCCATTTGCTTGTGGGATCCTGGAAACCTGTTATGTTGATTTCTGCTTTTTCAGTCTGTAGTGTTTACTCGCCTCTCTTTGACACCTTTTAAAGCGATCCAGTCTGAGTGATATTTGATATTGCAGCTGGATGAGCCCGTTTAGCAGCATCACCTTCTTATGTAACGTAGATGATTCTCTCTGATCCGTCATCCTGTTTTCACCTTGCTGTAGCATCGTTGTTGCAGGGACCTCTGGTAGTGATAGCTAAATGATGACCTTGGAGTCGAGTTTTTTTTTTTGTTATATTTTAGATGTTGAGTTTTTAAGAATCCATGTGTCCCACATCATATATATGCCTTCTTACTGGGGTTGCTTGTTTTGTAGCATTTGAACAATCTGAAATTTTCTGCACTAGTCCTTACAGTGCCAATTGCATTAAGGGTCTCAACAAAACCTGGACTGGCTCATTTTAATAGCATTGTGCATTTGATCTACATGGCCGTACAGATATATGGATGAGATGCAAAGGTAATAATTATTTATTATTTAAGTGTAAGATGTATTTTTGAAATAGACATTTTTCAATTTGCTATGAATCACATCATACTTGATAGTATAAAACAGTGGTGTAATCTAGTTGACTCATCCAATAAAACACCATCAATTCATGAATGTATTGCTCTACAAAAGACAGATATTTAGAAGACTCACTGTTTTGATTTTCAGTACAAGAAAATCAAGCCCTGGAACAGAAATATAAAAGTGCTCTGTAAGATACTTAAAGTGTGTGATACAGTCCAGAGGTTTTTAACAACTTTCTATCGATCTCAAGAGCTGGATTATCAAGAAACAATAGGAGTCGCAGAAATGGTCATTGCCAGGCTTCCTACCTTGACAAACGGGCTGTGTGCCGCTCCAAGTGCCATTGTGAAGGCAGGTTCTCTCACTCGAGCCAATCAGATTATATCCTGCCTCGCAACTAAAACGCAGAAGAGTCTTGGTCTTAAATTCTTCTCCTCCCAATCGGACACCATGGGGAGGGATCCCAGGGTCTCCACATATTCCAGCATTTACACCTATAAAAGGGAAGGGACATTTAATTTCAGATATAACATAATAATAACACAACTGATGACATGCAACCACAGAAACCACGTACACTTCATTATTTCCATTTGCATAGTCGATACACAGTATTCTAGATACAAAGGTTTAGGTTTCCATCCCTTCAACAATTTTGAGAAAACTTTGTATCTAAAATAAAAGTATTTATCAACACATACACGCACCCAAAAGTACAAGGTTTATAGAAATGTGCATTAGGATATACCAAACTGTTCTAGCATTAAATGCGCTGAGTGTGTCACAGCTTAAAATCTATCGGTAGGGATTTGTGAATTTAACAGGGTACAGCTCCAAATGCAGAGTCTTGCATCTCAATGAGGTATTCAGCAGCTGGATGGATGTCTGCCCTGCTGAGTGTTGTCTTTTGAGGCCAGCAGTGTGAGCTTATTGCATTTCAGTTTTTGAGACAGTAGATGCTAAGTTTGGAAATGATCAGTTTTAGTGTTGTGGGATCAGCATAAGCCTGCAGAGCAGCACTTACAACCTGTGTAGCAAACCAGTGCTCTTCCACCATCTTGTTCTTATCTGCTTCTCATACACTTAAGTTAAGCAAAGTAACGTACCATAAACAGAAGAATAGAAGGCACCTAGCCTGGAAAATGGATGACTCTAAGAGCTCACGGTCCATTTGGTCTGGCAGAATGTCTGTACCCCTCTTCTGTTAGGAACCAGGTTGCTGCTCTCTCCATAGACTATGATACTTTTGACCAGTTCTCTGTATGAAGACTCATCTCCTCCCGTGATGAGGCCAAGGATGGTTGCGTCATCTGTGTAGTAATAATGATGTTGCTGTCCTGAGTGGAGGTGCAGTAGTGTGTGTAGTGAGAAGAGTTTTGGGCTGAGGCGGCAGCCCTGCGGGATTCCTGTGATGACACTGAGCTCGGTTGAGCCCTTTCCAATCCTCACCACCTTTGGCCTGTCTGTGTGCAGTTACAGGTGAGTGTTGTACTCCCAGTTCTGCCAGTTTCATGGTGAGGTTCGAGGGCCTGATCATATTAAAGGTAGAGCTGTCGTCCAGAAACAGTAGTCATGCAAATATAATGGATTGTCCAGACGTTACAGGGTGGGGTGAAATGTCAGTGCCACCGTGTCATCCACTGATCTGTTTGGCGGTAGGCAAACTGATAGTGGTCCACTGTGTCCAGCAGTACAGAGTTGTTGTGTCAAGGAACCAGCTTCTCCAGACACTTTATAGCAACTGGTGTAAGTGCCATCGGCCTGTGGTAGTTAATGTGTTAGGTTTTTATGGGACGGAGACTATAACAAAGGACTTACAGCTGCATGGGACTGTCTCCTGGGACAGAGGGATGTTGAAGATATCCGTGTACACCTCTGCCAGCTGTTCTGCCCAGGCCTCAAGTGGTCAGGTCCTTTAGCCTTTCACGGATTCACCTGTCTTAGAGTCCTGAGGACCTGTGTGTGTATGTCACCTGGAACGCAATTTCTTTTGGATTGCAAGGGGTCTTTGTTGAGATGCTTTGTTGTGGTGGTCAAATCTGGCATAGAAGTTGTTGAGGCAGTTCGGTAGTGAATCATCTCGAACCACGTGAGTTCTTTTCACGTCCCCCTTTTAAATGGTAATAGACTGGCTTCCCTGCCACATGCTTCGTGTGTCACTTTCATGATAGCAGCTCTCAAGTCTCTGGGAATATGTCCGTTTGGCAGCTCTGATGGAACCTTTGAGCTTGTGGCGTGCAAACCTATACTTCACGATGTCGCTTGACTTGAAAACTTTGCTTACGCCCCTTATCTTGTTGCGTATATCCACATTGAAGCAGGGCTTCTGCTGAGGAAACATGAATATTCCGGGGGGGGGATGCAGATCGACATGTACCAGTCAATGTAGCTGTTGAGATTGTCTGTGTATTCATGAATATTGGCTTCCTTAATATTTACTTCCTTAAAAATGCCCCTAATTCGAGTCCCTCCTGGATGACTGAACTTCTCACCCTATCTCTAAGGAAGAGTCCAGCCACCCTGCGGCAGAAACTCATTTCAGCCGCTTTTATCCACAATCTCATTCTTTCGGTTACTGAAAATGCTTGTATGACATGTTTATCATAATACTTCAGCTGCTTGGCCTAAATCCAGCTCTTTAAAAGCACTTTTTGCTCCTGTTTCCTCTTTTGAGAAGGAATTGTAGACTGTAAGCACCCAAATTTCACATTACATTAAAAAGATTTCACTTTGTGACTGCAAAAAGTTTGAATAGTAAAAAGTATAATCTCATAAATAATAATTTATCTTTTTAAGGAGGTTTTTGGTACTTTACATTGCATAGTTTAATTTAAATCTTTTACAGGTTACCTTTTGTAACTATGGTTATGAAAATGATTTATACAGTTTTTTTTAAATAGTTTTATATACATTCGTGTACCTTGTATGCTCAACAGTGGTTTTGTGATACAGATATTTCCCAGATTTGGATCAATAAAGTAAATCAGTCTTACTGGGTCAGTACCGGAGCACTGAAAAGCAGTATTCATAATGTTTTTACATTGTTTAACTGAAAGAACTGAAAGACATTGCTTTATTTTACCAACTAACTAGAGAAATTCTGAACAACAGTTTGGTTAATATGTTGCATCGAGTTCATACATGGTCATTAATGGTCACCACCAGTGAAAGTTTGTTTTCTCTCAAAGTTTTTTTTTTTTTAGTTGCTCATAATATGCTGGACATGATGAACAGATCAGATTAATGATCTAAAATAAACCTAGTTATGGTGATATTACTGAGTAAGGTGATGTAATTGAAAAAACAGTATAAACATTGATTAGAAGCAAATGTGGAAATCCTTATTCACAAGCCTCTCACTGGTTTTTAAATTTGTAAATCATGTTCAACAATGTGAAAACACTCACCTGCGAGTGTCCTCACAACAATAACTGCATCAACCACATCAAATGTTTGTTGATTAGTGTCTTTGAGCCAAAAGAGCTTAAGTTTTATGGAGATTTAATCTGGTCTAATGTCAGTATATAAATTATACAGATCATATATATATATATATATATATATATATATATACATACACATGTATATATTCGTTGCAGTTTGATGCATGTGATTGAGCATTGTTCTGCAAAAAAAATCATCGTCTTCTTGAAAGATGCTGACGTTTTCCTGTGCCACTGCTTGAAGAAAGTGTCTTCTAAAAACTGTCAGTGACTGTGAGTGAAGAGTCCATCTCCAACCCGAAAAGGTTCAACTAGCTCATCTTTAATAATACCAGCCCATACCAGTTCCCCACCTCTGACTGGCATCTGAGTCAAAGTGGAGCTCTGTGTCCATTACTGATCCAACCACGGACCCATCCATCTGGTTCGTCAGGTGTCACTCTCATCTCATCAGTCCATAAAACATTTTAAAAATCTGTCTTCAGATATTTCTTGGCCCAGTCTTGACGTTTCAACTAATCCGTCTTGTTCAGAGGTAGTCGGGTTTCAGCCTTCCTTACCTTAGCCGTGTCTCTGAGCACTGAATACCTTGTTCTTGATGCCAGCACTGGTGGATAATGGGTTCCTGGTAGCTTCATGCTTGATTCTTCATATTCTTCAGATTCTTCATCAGTTAATTTGCATCTTTTTTTTTTCCAACACGTTTCTTGGACCCCGTTGACTATTTGCAACAAAGCGTTTCATAGTTCTATGATCACGCCCCTATATCTTGGCAATCCCTTTAAAACACTTTTTACAATTTTTGACTTTTCAGAGTCAGTTAAATCTCTTTTTTGGCCCATTTTGCCTGACGAAAAGAAGCTGCCTAATAATTATGCAAACCGTGATATAGGGTATTGATCTCCTTAGGCCACACCCTCCCTTATTACTCATCACCTGATATGCTTAAATCCAATAAGCAATACGTCCATAAAAATGAGGATATGGTCAAAATACTCACTTGCCTAAAAATTGTGCACAGTGTAAAACATGCATCATGAGTGGATCCTGATGAGCAGCTTTGGGAAAGTCTGCTCTAAGCGAACTGGGAATTTTCTACTTGGCTTGAGGCATAGGTTTATCATTGGCTCATAAACATCATTTATTTTTTCAGAAAAAGAAACATTTCATACCCTCTTATTTAATATATGCATTTCTTTGTTGACAATGTTTCAATAGATGCAGATGAGTTCTTAATGTTCAACAGCAGTCAGCAAACATGTCTCCTGTTTTGTACAATTAATTAATTATAATTATTTACAAACTGAAAAGCATATAAATCAAGCATAGTGTCATCTATTAGTTTGCTTTTACCAGTGCAGTAGGGTGGCGCGCCACTCCATGTGCCATCCTCCTGGCAGTGGTGAGTAGCGTTCCCCACTAGCACTCCACCAGGCAGGCAGGAATACTGCAGCACGGAGCTGTAAGTCCAGCTGTTGGTTCCAGACACCACTGTGTTAGGTGGTACACCGGGGTCACCGCAGGAAGTAGCTGTAGAGACGGTGAAAGATTGGTAGTGAAAGACAGGGCGGTTTAGACTTTGTGACTGCACCTACACAGACCAGAGACACCGAACTGCATTAGGGTGGTGCAGCTGGGTCACTGCAGGACAAGACAGACAGAAGGAATGGGGGTTGACAGCAAGGCGGAGTGGGGAATCAACACAGGTTTTAATTGATTCTGTGTCCACGTTTGTGTCAGAGGACAAAGAACAGCTAACAGGGAGAGACACAAGGGTGGAGATTGGTCTGTTGATGGAAGATGGTACGCACTGAATTTCAGGTGGCAACAAACTCTCAATATTATAATTGTGTGGCATGCACCTATTATTGCAGTGCATTGAGTCATACCAGTAAAGTTCACCATTATTGGGTTTAACGGAATTGCCTGGGAGAGAGTGAAAACTAATAACCCATCTAAAATCAAATACACTTTGGATAGAAGTAAAGTAGGAAGGAGAGATCATTCCACAATGAAAAATCAACAGACATCTGTGGAAAAATATATACATTTTTTTCTTTAAAATTCAATTTAGAAAAATGTGTTTGACGGAGCAAGTGTTTCTGGACGACAGATATGAAACTGCTCTCAATTTTATGTTTCTGTCAAATGACTTATCCCTCAGTATCTCTCCTAACCCCCCAAATTGTATTTCTCCATTCTCTCCTTGCCCCTCAGTCATTACCCCTCTTTTCTCAAGTTTGCGATAAGAACTTGCTTTTCAAATGTAATGCTTGACAGACAGACTCAAGTGCATCACCTAAGTGTGGTCTTTCTTCCCTTTCCTTCTGAAGCCTCTCTGTTGATGTGTCCTCCTTCTTCTCTTCTGTTCACCTCTGTGTTTCTCCCTTGATCTATGTATTAGCATCCTTCTATCTTTCACTGTCTGGTTTAATCTCCGTGTTTCTATCTTTCTAACACAAACAGATTTCGCCTTAGAGAGGCATGCTTACTTTTTCTGATCAAACACACATGAACATAACATCAAACAAACCTTTTAATCTTTTTTTAACATTCGTGCATTTTCTTTTTTATGATTAGACCCCTAACATTTTCTTATTTGAACTTTCAGCTTCTCATTCCCTCCTCAGCCTTATCTAGTTGGCTCTTCTAACTATTTCACTCTTCACGTTCCTTTTTTTTTTTCCATGACAAACATAATGAAAAGTAAATGGTAATCCACTAGTGTGTGATTACACGTTCTGTCGAGATGTTTTTGCAAAATACAGGAAGATAAATATCATTCGTTAGTCCCGTTTTACCAGGGGTGTACATCCAACTCATATGACATTGAATTAAACATGTTAGGACACCAATTATGGACATAAATCTTTTTGAGTGATGAAGACTTGTCATTCTTTTAGCTTTGTCATTGTTATTTCAAAGCTGACATAGTTTGATTTTTGTTTGTGCAGTCATGTTGTTATTGTTACATACTGTTTCCATCTCATGGATGGTCTTTTTTTCTGTCCCCTCATTCTCCAAGAGATTAGATATAAGACCACCCTCCTTGAACCTCCTCTGGCTGGTCTCTTCCTTTACAAAAAGGAGTTGTTCTTGTCCACTATCACCCACTTCCCTGTCTATGCTCATGAAACTGCACTGAGTCCAATTGAAAATTGTTTCAAAGCTTTCAAAGCTAGATAACGTTTTACAAATTGGCATCATCACAATTAGGACTGGCAGCCTGCCCAGGACGTACGTCTGCCTTTTGCCTGAAGAGAGCTGGGATAGGCTCCAGCAGATCCCTGTGACTCTGAGTATGAATAAGCGGGTGAAGATAATGGATGAATGGATGGATAGATCTTTACAATTATAATGAATTGAACAGAATTGGCTCATAAATGGATTATAGGAATAAGCATGTGATTTGAATATAACTGGATAATGATTGGACTGAAGTGAACTAAATCTAATTGGAATTGTGCTCAACTTGTTTGCTATCTGTGTAAAAACAATCGCTGATATTACACTCGCTGTGAATTGTCACTATAAAAGTAAACTGAACTCAATTAAAGTTTAGATTAAGAGAATTTGAATAGTGTGTGACAGGGTAATGATGCGTAGTGCAAATTATGATTTAATGGAGCTTTTAAAAATACTTTGAAAGTATAACAACATTTCAGCAAATAGTTAATATCACTATACATTATTTCAAGGGACATATTCATGAGTTTCTTGTAACACTCATAGTTTAATGTAATAGTAACTTATTAAGGAAACTAGTTTCTTTACGTTTTGTAATCCCTCTGTAGTTGCACGTTTATAACAGTTTACACTGTTGTTTTTATGTTCTTTTTTATATAGACATAAAGAATAATGTATCATTATTATATACCTCAAAAAATGGGCAAAATAATTAACAGTCGTAAAACTTTTAATGGCTCATTTATGTTCATAACTGGTGTTTTATTGTGCTTCTGCACAACTACAAAATAATCGTCACATGATTTTGCTATCTCTGCCTCTATTTTCAATCTTTTTCAAAAATGAATAATAAGAATAAACTATATTTGTTTAGGCAAATTAACTTCAAATTAGTTCAATTAATATAAAGCCAATAAAAATAACAACAGTAATAATTGCCTGGCATAGGAAGCACACAGGCTGCATCAAATGCGTTCCTTTGATACAATCCTCCATCCTCAGAGAGCACCAGGCAACCGTCGAAAAGAAAACGTCCCTTTAACCGGAAGAAAACCTCAAACAGAACCAGATACAGGAAGGGCGGCCATCTGCCTCGATCGGTTGGGGGTTGAGATAACAGGAAAGCGGATTCATAAATGGTTGGTGTGGAAAACTCAAACTTTTAGAGTTAAGTATAACATGTTCATCAGAGGACACCAAAGGACTTCCTTAAAAGGAAAGTGTTAAGAAGAGTTTTAAAAGTGTAAAGTCATGTTGTGTGGTAAAAGGTAAAAGTTCCTTAACCTGGAGGCTCTAATGGAAAGAGCCCAATCTCCCTTTGTGACAAACTGTGATCTGGTGATATAACGGCATCATCCGTGGATCTCAGATTCTGGGAGGAACATACCAGTTCAACACGTCCGAGAGCATAATCAAGTAAATGTAAAGGCAGGATTGTTTGTCTGTTCATACCTAGGCAACGAGGGACTGGTCTGTCCCACAGTCCATCATGCTGGCATGTCAGGAGCGCAGAACCCAGAAGGTAGAAGCCTCGTTTGCAGTGGATTGCAATAGTCACACCATAGCTGAAGACTTCTGGGTAACGTAGACCAGACTGACGGACGCCGTTCTCCACGTGGCCAGGGTCCGAACAGTTAACCACTGTGTAAAAGAACAGAACACCTTATTAGAGGCTTCAATATTTCATTACTTTTATGGTGTTTAAAACTTGTCAAGGAAATGTTGTTGACTAAGGCCTGGAACATACTTGCTGTTAACAATGCATACGTGCACACGTCATGGCTGCCACGTGTATCTTGTGTTGGTTTGGCGCGTCAGTTGTGCACATAAACACGCGACGTGTACGTTACCTGCAATAGACCGCTGGTGGCACCAGCTTACGGCAAATGAGCGGCCAGCGCCGATCATCCGCTGTGATCTGCTGCACTGGAGTAGCGTTAATCAGGTCGAGCAGTCTGATGCGACGAGTCGTCGATCTTTACAGATTACTCAACGTCTAAAAATCCTGGAAAAACTTTTGGTCAAGTTCTTTTCCTCAATTTTGAGATTCTCTTTTGAGCTTTTTTTTTTTCTTTTCTTTTTTTTTTTAAAAACACTTTTTAACACCAGTGTGAAAGCTGTTCTGCTTAAAGGATTTCTGTTGGTAATTCTGGTACTTTTCAACATCTGTTATAATGAGTAACCATGACAGCAGGAAAGCTGTTTACATATGGGAGCAGCTGAGCCTTCCAAAGCTCATATAATGCCCAGAATAAGCCCTACTGCCCCGGATCCAGATGGGTTAAAAAAAGAGATGTGAAAGAGGCAAGTTTATACTATTCCCTCTCTCAGCTGTCGTGGATAATGAAAGATCATGATATGGATGAGCTTGTAGAAGTGATGAAAATAAAAGTGAACTATTGGGAATCAAATGCCACATGTCTCACCAAGACTATAGTTCAGAATACACACTGGACTCAAACGCCTCTCCACCTTCCTTTCAGACTACACACAGAGAAACTGCAAACACAGCATCACAACTAAAAGGAGGAGCGATTGACGTGTGATGGTAGATTTTGTCACCCTCTGAAAATAACAGCCGTAGTCACTTTTTTCTCAACTTAAAAAAAAAAAACAACTGACCCAAATTTTCCTGAAAAACGTATTTTAATAATGCAGTTACTTTAGGAGGGTGAAAATGTATTAATGTGAAAGAGCAACTGTTTGTAGAGTCTCTGTCTCCTGAGTCTACAGAGTCTGCCGTCTACTGAGAGTTGGCCTGTGTCACTTCATTTCATAGTGTCACTGATCATCCATGTGACATCAACAGCGTGGTTGTTATCTTGGGTCAAAAGCACAATGAAAGAAAAAATTAACAACTCTGAACACATTATGGATCTAAACCGTCACCGAATAACCATCAGATAACAGCCAGATAACAGGTTGGGACTGTAAGCAATAAATCAAATTCTACAAATTTAGATAGCTCTTATTGGTCTTTTCTGGTGATCCTTGAGTTTCTCTTTCATCACACCCTATTCAGTTTAATGAAGTTCTTTCTCCTCTAGTAACTCTGCTACTCTGTATTTTCTGGGTGATGCAAGTGCAACAGGAGTAGAGTGTGATTTTCTGGATGTCACAGGGGAGACTGACATTTGCTCAAATTCAAGTCTTTGGAGGAGATGGCTGTGTGTAAGTGTGTTTGTGTGTGTGTGTGCGTGTTTGAAAGCCTATGGCACCCAAGACAGTCTCAGTCCTGTAACCGACAGCTGCTGCAAGGGAAGAAGGGAAGAACGGAGGGTGCTGAAAAGACAGAAAATTAGGAAAGATGGAGAACGCAAGTAAGGCACGAATCCCCAAGACAAGAAAGCTATGCCAGCATCTACATGACATTAACTGTGGAAACTGTGTTTCAGTATTTCCTAAATGTTACGCTACATGTTAGGCAGAGGAGAAGAACACGTCTCTTGACATTAACCTGGCTGTGTGTGTGCACGGAGGAATTTGTTCACTTATCCAGCGACACACATATACTGTGGACCCACTGTGGCTCCATTCAGCACACTGGTATAAAAATGCGTTTTCTGGCTGACTTTCAGACCACGCACACTTGTAGGTAAGGTAAATCTAACAAGCAAAACTGAGTATGCCCCAAAACTGCAAGGTTTAAAAGGAAATCGCTGTCAGAGAACACAAACCAACCGCGACGTCAATTACTGAATTCGAATTATAGATTTAAGAGGTCAAGAATCTCGTACACGAGTGGGAGAGGAATGGAACGGCAGATTGACAGGCGGATTGGTGTGGCGTCTGCAGAAATGTGAATTCTGTAGAGAGCTGAGACAAAAGGCGGAGCTCCCCGTTTACCGGTTGATCTATGTTCCTATCCTCACCTATGGCCATAAACTGTGGGAAGTGACAGAAAGAATGAGAGTGTAGATACTAGTATCCTCTGCGGGGTGTCTGGAAGAGCAAGAGGAGGTTGGCTTGGGCGAAAGAGGTCTGGGTTTCTGCTTAGGATGCTGACCTCTCAAACCAACACCAAGATATTATTTTGCTGAGAAGAACCAAAGATGAGTCAACATATTGAAAACAAATGAAAAAAAAAAAAAAAACCAACAAAAATAACCTCCATGGTCTAATGTTACATAATCTGAATCTGATATAGCTTTTACTCAGATATACATGCACATGACTCTGTAACTCTAAATAGTTGTGATTGTGACCTTTGCAGACAGGTAGGGGGCTGCTCCACTGTCCGTTGAGTCGGCACTGAGCACGAGCACTTCCACTGAGGATGTAACCTCTATTACAGGTGAAGTTAACGACATCGTTGAGGTTGAACTCGCTGCCATTGGTCCGCCCATTGGCTGGGTTGCCTGGGTGACCACATGTGATAGCTACAAAAAAGCCAAGAAACCACAATGAGAAATGTAGGCCATATGTATAGCATTGTGCTTTTTTTCTATTTGAAAAAGAAAAGTAAAGTTTCTGAGGGATTTTATTTTTCATTTAGGAAAATGAATAGGTTTTCATATTTATTAGAACCCACAAAGAAAGCGCAAAGGCGCCGGTCTCATGCTCACTTACGGACACAAACTGGTGTCGTCCCAGACCAGCGATGGTCTTGCTGGCAGATTCTGACCGATGTGCCGATCAGCCGAAATCCCAACATGCATTGGTACACGACTGTGTCACGGTAACTGGACCCATCTCCGCTAATGTGGCCGTTGACTATTGGATCCGGAGAGTCACAGTGACCAGCTAGAAGAGACAAAAAGGCAAAAATTCAACTCACCCAATAGATTTCATTCTAATCTCCTTTTTCATGTGTTCACGCGAACATTAACGTCAGACCTAATCACAAATGGGCATTAAGTTTGTTAGCGTCTCCCTTTCTTTATGCTCTTCAAGTGGGATCAAATTGCAGTGTTGCTTAATGATCTCTTAAAAAATTGAGCACAGAGAGGTGAATTAATTCAGAAACTTTTGAAATCCTGAGACCATTTACCCTGGTTTCAAAGTCAGTCCATATCTAAACATTTCTGTGCCTCGTGAAGTTACTGACCAAGGCCAAGTCTATTGTAATGTATTATATATAATGGTAGATGGTAAAGTAAAGCATACTTCTGTATTTGACATGCCTGACAAATTTGAAAATGTTTAACAATTGTTTAACAGTCGTATTAATTCTCACATTAATGCAGTCAAACATTAAAACACCATTTTTGTAGCATCTGTGCAATCTGATTATAAATCATGGAGAAATTTGACTCTATAATTGTATAAAATGCTTGTGAGACACTGAAAAGTATTTTAATTACTTTAAAGAGACAGAACATTTCTATAATGAACAAAAGAGACAGAGATATACATACAAAGAAGAATATTTGACTTTCCAAAAGGCACAGAGTTCAGTAATAATAACTACATAACAAACGGAGAAAACAGCGACCTGAAAATACTTCACTTTTCTCTGAGAACACACTTGACATGTCTACTTGGATAAAAATGTTTTTCCAAAACAGAGCTTTTCACTCCATGTCTAGACAGATGTCTTGTGTCACACAATCATATCAGCTTTTCCTCCGTCATTCCTGATGTCCCTGCTGGCTATCAGTGTTAGTTTCTGTCAGTGACTGCTGCCTGCATGCAAATTCACTCTCCAACAAACTGTTTCCAGAAATGTGACACATTTTCATGAAGAGTAGCGCATTATTTTTTTTTTTTTCTGGTGAAGAAATGAAAAGGAAAAGAGCACCATAAAGAAGAAACTGGTGTTAATGAACTCCCACTGTGGAGCAACACCTGCACGGATCGCACCTACATGCAAGTGATCAGGGAAGAAATCTGCATTTTAACCAGAAAATCAGGTGTAGAGTACTTGCTGATGAGCAGCTAAATATGTATTTTCAAAACGAGTCCTGTAAACTGATGACGCTGGAAGAGAACTTGTTTTTTTTTGTTTTTTTTTCTTTAATCACAAACACCAAAGGTGTTTTTTTACGTGTTAAGAGTGAAGACTTTTATGAAAAGAACATGAATTAGTTAAAGTGGGTTGGGACCAGTCAAGTGTTTCTTCCAACATGGGAACATTTTGGTGCTAGCAGTAAGAACGGATTAGATTTAATCTCTGCAATTTCTGGAGGCCACTCATCACACTGTGTGCACAACAGCCCACAATGAAATGGGGAAAAAAGGAAGGCTTCTGCAACAGGATAATGAGCCTAAACTCATTTCTGAATCCAAAATGAACTACTAAGGGGTGAAGAAGCTTTTGCAAAGATCCTTAGTCCCCAAAACCTGAACATCTTGTAAAGTCTGGACAGACCTTTAAAGAGCAGTTCATGCAGCAGGACGGCCCAGATATCTGTCAGAACCTGAAGCTTTCTGCACAAACAGTGAATGTAGGCACGCACAAAAGAAGTGGGAAAACGCAGCTGGCTACAACAGCACTGGAGAGACTGACAATAGATCCGTCTGACAGTTGGCAGCAGGAACAAAAATCAGATTAGGCTGTAAACAGAAATGCAAAACTGATTCAAGAGATCGTTTATGTATGACAAGAATGGTTCAAGTCTTGGAAAATACCGACACGTTACTACATTTCATTTCTAAGGCATTGTGCCTGCTCCTCTGTCTGTGATAATTAATCATTTATCCGTAGAAGTAGTTTCATTATTGATCAGGCAGATCACTTGTTTGTCAACAGTGAACGCCGCAACAAAACGTATACGATAACATTTAATGGGACTTACCCAAACATCTTGTTTCTGCTCCACTCCACAGCCCATTAGCGACGCATTCCCTGACATGTGACCCCACCAGTGTGTAACCATGGTTACACATAAAAATTGCAGTTGCTCCAAATGTAGTCAGCGTTCCCAGTTTGGTACCAAAGGGTGCGGAAGGAAGTTCTCCACAAGAGATGACTAATTCAAAACAAAAGGTTGTTAGAAAAGGGCATGTGAAACAAGTATTACATAACACTATCAAGCATCTGTTACTGTAAAAATTTATGTGTTGAGAAAAGAAAAATCTTTATGTAAAGTTTGTGTTGCCCATTCTTAATGTTCAGTAAGATAATTAAAATCTTAATACATTTTTTAAAATTAATTAATTAAACAAAAATTATGATATTGAATTGAAGCATTCTGAATTTAATTTTCCAAACCAAACACCTAACTGAATCATTTTTGTTATCGTGATAGAAAAAATGTTTGTTTGTTTTTTGTTTTTTTTGCATCCTCCATATTTTTTTTATTCACTAACCAACACCTGAAACATAGTTATTGTCAGTATACGGCCAGTTTCCTCAGAAACGCTGCTGCATCTGTCTGATCAGCTCAGACAATGAATAAAGAAATAAACCACTCGCCTCATCTAAAACAAACTCATAATCACAAGATATTTGAAATTATTGCAAGCAGTCCTTTTTTTTTGCAACAGTAAGAAATTCTGTTTTGGAAAGTTTTCAAAGCTCCAAATGTTCTCTACTCTTTTCTCTTTATGAAATAAGCACCAAAGACATGTTGCAGAGCAAAACTCTATTTAAAAAGATATTTTCTCACTATTGCCAACATATATGTCACATTTTGGAAACAGAGGCTGTATGCTCCTTGAAACAGTTTTCACAATCTCAAGATAATATGAAGTGGTTAATATCCTGGGGCTTTTGGAAACTCCCATGCTCCTTGTAACTCAACAGTAAAAAGAAAAAGATAGTAAAGGAAATGGATAAACACGTGTACAGTTATGTGAAAAAGATGTACATTATCTTTCAGTTCCATGATTTATATGCATAAGGACAATACATAAGGTTGTTAAGACAACATCTGCTGAGGTTTGTCGCAAAACTTACTTTTGCAGGTAGCAGGGTCGTCTGACCCCTCCCATGTCCCATTGGAAAGGCAGCGAAGAATCCGATGCCCAGCACCCAAATAGTACCCCACTGAGCATTCCAGCATCACCATAGAGCCAAACTCTCCCAGTCTACCAGACAGCGAGTGGTAGGTCATGTGGTCTGACAGCAAGCCTTCGATGCTGGGGCAGTGGATCGCTGGAGAAAATACAAGCAAATTAAAAAGAAATTTTATGATGAAAAATACACTATTATAATTTTTGAAAAGCTTTAATCTTACAAAATACATCACATTTAAAAATCACATCTTCAAGATCATCAGTGACACATCCTTTCCGTTCAGTTTAATCAATCACGAATGTTAGTTAATCGTATTTCAGACCTTTCGCTTAAAAAGCGATTACCAAGTTAATAATTTCCTAGACAAAATACTTTAACCCTAACTTTTTGGTTCAGTTTTAATGTAGCAAGATTTTCGATTAGATTTCAAAGTTTCCGTAGGAGTTATTAGACTTTTGGTTGAATTCCAGTTGTTTTCCCACATAGCTCTTCTGGTTGGCATTTGTACATAGTCATGGGAAAATTAAGCAGTGATCAAAGTAAAAAAAAAAAAAAACCTACGCAGACATCTAGGGAGTGAAGCAGCATTACTCCAGCTGCCGTCCTCCAAACACACGGCTGTCACTGATGCACCAGGGTCGAGGTGGTAGCCTTCGTTACACTGGTAGGTGACCTGACTGCCAACAGTATATTGCTGAGCATGGAAACTGCCGTTGCCCGGTGACAGAGGTATTCCACATGAGATTGCTGTAACATTACAAACAGGTAAATGTTGTAAAAGACACCTTCTTAAGCACCACTTTTTTAAAACCTGTTCAGCAAACGTGTTTAAAATTATTTACCTTGACAAAAAGGTGTTGGCATATCCCACTTGTAAAGTCCATTCGCATCCAGCCTGCAAGTGGCATTGCTTGAGCCTACAAGGCGGTAACCACGGTTACAGAAGAACTGAATTCTGCTACCCGAATGGAGTTTGGTTCGGTTCATCACGCCTCCATTCAATGGCGGATCGTTAATGCTACAGTAAGCAGCTGGAAGAGGAGTAAAATTAAATAAAGGTATTTCAAAGAGGTTCACAGAACATTCCACCACTTTCCAAAATCTGAAAATAATAATCAGGAGCAGCATTGCTGTTCACGTTATCAGGAATTTCCATTAGCAGGTTTATAAAAGAAAAGTATCTAAAGTAAATGTAGATCAATTCACAAACCTGTGAAAAAGTTTAAAACACAAACAGAAAAATAATGAAGAATTATTTCCAAATTCTTTAAAGTTATGCAATGCTTTTGTTCTCCTAGAATAGAGTAAACATGTGACTGTTGGAGCATAAAAAAACCGACAAACCAGCATCAGAACTTAAGGCTTAAACGAGACATAAGTGGAATGACATTCCCAATCTATATTTGTATCTTATCATATCTTTGTCTACAACTCCTTTTTTCCTGCACCTTGTCACTGGAACTTTTCCAGCTGCAAAATTAATCTATTCTTTACAAAATACAATTTTACATTTTATTCTAGCACTTTCAAAAATGTTCATTTAATCCTTGGAGAGCAACTCAGTCAACGGATGAGGGCGTTTGTCGATTCCATATAACCTTATATGTTTAATAACAGTTCATATAGGCTTATAGAAACTTTTACTTCCTTTTCTTTTTTCTTTTTAGCTCAGAGAGTGATCCAAAAAATGGAGGTAAAGATGCTTTTACAACAACGCCCACTTTTCTTGGCCGTCATATATATATATATATATATATATATATATATATATATATATATATAGTATTAGGAATTCTATGAGCACTGGCAATTCAAATGACAATATTCTCATTACTGGTTTTATATAGGCTAAGGTTTAAAAAAACAACAACAACTGAGGAATGGACAGATCACGGAGCTGCTATCTGCTGGGTCAGTTCAACATATAATCAATGATGAACTTGTGTTTAAAAAGGAGGTTATTACTAGCAGTCTGTGGAAGAGCTGCTGATAGCGGAACGTGTTTGACAATGACATTGTCATTATTATCAGCTTGGTGTTTACTGGTGAGAACTCTGCATGCTCGCTCACGTTCGAGAAAAAGCAGTATATGTATGAAAACATGCTTTTTGTGCTTGTCAAAAGCTGCTTAAAACAGGTTATAAGACCAGGCTATAAGACTGGGAACAACAGCTGAATTGTGGAGTTTGACTAAAAAGTTAATCAGTTTTCTGTTAAGGGTTTCTAGTGCTGGTCTTAAAATGAAGACTTCCGGATGCATTTGAGTTTTCAAGGCAAGCAAATGATAACCCTACCTCTGACACTGTAATGCTATTGACAGGCCTTCTATTTTGCATTACCTTTAAAGTCACTTAACTGTGCTTCTGATAACCAGTAATGCAATAAAAAAACAAGATAACCAAAATATTTTACATTGTTCATTTTCTGATATCACATTTTACCTGTTTAGTTTGGTTAAAGCTTAATAAACTCTGTTTATCGCAGTAGTGCTCTTTATTTAAGCCAGCTTGAAGTCCTAAATAAGCCATAAATCTGACAAAAACGAATATTTGGAGCTATTAATTCTTCTTTTTGGCTGATGCATTCAAAGCAATGTTTTCTAAAACATCATTGCTCACCCACCCACTGATGCATCATTTTCATCAGGAGAAGAGCATTAGAATATTATTTGTGTAAGTTAGAGAAAATTGTTTTTTTTTTTTGTTGTTTTTTTTAACTCAGCAGGGCACATACATTTTAATGTTTTCTTGGTAAGCTGAGAGAAAAATTAGCAGACTGGCTTCGATCCTCCAGATGTTTTAGAAAACTCGGCCTTGCTTTATGTTTTATCATACTATCACCCCCACCCCCCCCCCCCCCCCCCCCCCCCCCCAACAACAGCAACAAATTTGATTCTCTTGATATTGTCTAATAGCAAAAAAACAATGACTGACGTTGATGTACCTGAGTATCGTATCTTGAATCCTCTCTTGTTGGTTGCGTGGTCAGTGGACCAGCGTAAATAAAGTTGGTTTGTTTTAGATGTGAAGTTCAGCTGAGATGAATGGTTACCACTTAGAGCCACCAGCAAGGGGCTTTGTCCAGAGGATCCTAGACACAAATACAAGACTGTTCAGAGCCACTGTGTAGACACAAGGATACATTTTATCCTCATCCATATGGATTCACAGACAATATGTAACTTTGCATTTCTTTTGTGGCCTCTGTGTCTGTTAAATTGAAACTTAGTATCTTTTATTCTAGTTGAAGTCTATCTTCATACTGATTTAGGATGAAAATGAACAATTTATTGCTGTCAGAAAGTGTTAAATTGTTTCTGAGACATGAGGCACATGTCGGTGACAATGTCATTATGTTGCATAGTATTCCAAGTATTCCATGATGTACATTTATTACAATAGGAGCATATTGTCCAGCTCCATTTCTGGTTTATAAACCACAATACTCCACCTGTCTGTTTATTCTTTAAAAGCAAAGCAGTGGCTAAAGCCAAAGGGAGTTTGCTCTTGCATAGAAAAGCTCACAAGATTTTATTTCTAACTATTCTATATAATTGCTATCCTTTTAGTGATGATAAAAGATTAAATACAAGCAAACTATGTAAATTTAACAAATTAAAATTCAAACCCGCATACCATACCTTTAAGTTCTGGGCTGTAAATGCACTTATGGGAATTTTAGTGTTGTGTATCTTATTAACTGTTGCTATTTTTCATTAACAAACACTAATTAAAGCTGTATACAAATCTGTTTTGTTTATGCGTATGGATATATGACTGACATATACAATGCAAGCATCGTGTACCATCAAAAATCTCCAGTTCATCAAATTGCTTCTCACTGTGGAACATCTCCACATAGATATTGATGGTGTAACCTGGCAAAATGAGAAAATTGGTTAGTTGTACATACAAATATATTGCAAGATGCAAAGTGGCACACATATGAATTCCCCAACAACACAAACACATAAATGCAGAAAGATATTGACAAATATATATGTAAAGTAATACCCTGACAAAGCAAATGCACTTATATCATGGACAAATATGCAATTTTTCTATAAGATCTATGCAAATATGCTGGAAAAGACAGTCTGCTTGATCGCCAAACCTCAGATTTAGGAGAAATATTGTGGGTTTTGCCCCAGTTGTGTAACACTGGACAAGCTCTATACCCTGTCTAGGGTTCTGGAGCAAGGGTGTCAATTTGCTCAACTGATTCACTTATGTGTTGTTAACTTGAAGAAAACATGACAACATGTCCCTCTGGGTACTTTGAGGGGGTGCTCTGAGAGTGTGGGGTAACGGACCCACTGCTACGGGCTATTCAGTCCTTATACAAACAGGGTGACCTGCATTGCTAATAGTAATTTGGATTTGTTCCAGGTGGGAGTCAGACTCCATCCGGGCTTCCCTTTGTTGCTGATTCTTTTCATAATTTCTCATATCTAGATCCAGCCAAGGTGTAGAAGGGGTTTGGTTTGGTGACCAAAGGATAAGATCTCTGCTTTTTGCAGATGATGTGGTCGTCTTGGCTTCATCTAACTGTGATCTTCACCTTTTGTTGGTGTGGTTCGCAGCCAAATCTGAAGAGGCTGGGATGAGAATCATCGCTTTCAAATCTTAGACCATAGTTCTCAGTTGTAGCAGGTGTCTGCAGTAAAGTGGACTCTTTACTGGTCTGTTGCAGTGAAGAGAGAGCTGAGCCAAAAAGCAAGGCTTTCTGTTTATTAGTTGCTTCATTCCTACCCTAAACTATGGTCACGACCTGTGGCCAAAAGAATACGAACGGCGACACAAGCAGCTAAAATGAGGTTCCTCTGTAGGGCAGCTGGACCCCCTTAGAAATAGGGTGAGAAGTTAAAAGTGGTTTGGTCGACTGATGAGGATGGACCCTGGACGCCTCCCTCGTGAGGTGGTTCAGGCATGTTCCACCAGGAGAAGGTCCCATGAAGACCAAGGCCAAGCTGGAGAGATATTACCTCTCGGCTTGCCTGGGAACGTCAAGGTATATTCCCATAAGAGGTGGAGGAAGTGGCAAGGGAGACAGCGCTCTTGGTATCTTTATTCAGGCTGCTGCCCCCATGATGCGATTCCAGATGAGCAGGTTTGAGTAATCTAGGCTCAATCCGATTAATCCCTACTTATTAAGAATACAAAGAGATATTGGGAAAAATAAACATAACCCAACCCCCTTCCACAGGATCGGAGTACACAGGCGGAAACTGCAGGTGGGATTTTAAGAACAGCAGTGAGCTGGCTGGGAAAGTGATATCAGAAGGTATGTCAGAAACAAATAACTTTGGTTTCTTAAATAGACCAATGCACATGATGGAGCTACTGGAATAAGTTATGCAGATGGGTGTTAGTGAGCATCAAAGGCTCTTAGAGTTGCCTGCCTGAAATACCCCCCTACACCTCCCCCCTACCTTTCTTGTCAAGAAAATGTTTCTAACCCTTTTGGCAAAGATGTTTTTGCTTAAAATAAGACAGGTTTGACAAGATTTATGGAATATCATGCTTATTTCTAGAGGCTGTTTTGCAGTATTGGGGTGGCCTCATTCTATGCAGTTTAAGTATGTGTCTTAAGGCAATGGGATGTATACTTAATGTCTAAATTGCATTGGCTTGCACATTAGAGACATTTCAGGATTTACAAATTTAAATCCAATCCTGGATGTGGTGTTTACATGGAACGTGAAGAACCTGGTTTCTAACCTGATGCACATGCTTGTGTATGTGGTCATTCAAGTGTCAATATTTTAGACATTCTTTATTTTAACTTTTACTATGATCTTTTCCTACACTGCAATTAATGTTGTTTACCAATTTGTTTGAAAAAATGCCACATTATCAATACACTGGGTCTATCTGAATATGTGTGGTAGCATATTCAGGACTTCTAAAGCCAGGATGAGATTATTTCCAAGTCTTCAAAAGCAGAAGTAGATGGTTACATATGTAGTGCATAGCCAGTTAATCATAACCACAATACTGGTACGGATCTAAACAAAGTCAGTGTACCTGAATTCATACGCAACAGCCACGAGCACGTCTGGCTGTTCGGATAGTTGCCAGGAAAACCGGGGCTTAGTATGACTCCTGATGATGAAAGCCGCTCCTCATTGGCTGGACACTGGGCTGCAAGGATAAGAAATAAAGTCAAAAAAAAAAAAAAATAGCGTGTTTAACAGGTTTAAGGCGTTACAAAGTATGTTTCAATGAAATTGAGAAGTGGAACTGGAATAACACAGTCTTTATCAGGAGACCCAGTTTTTTATGTCTCTCATATTGGAAAAAAGTTGGATAAGCATCATTGTGCCCAGTACACAATGTAAACAATGTTAATACTTATCAATGACAGCGAACCTTATGCAGTCCTTTGTGTCAGTCATATTAATTGGGGTTGTAGAATGAAGAAGAATAGTCTCAAACACTATAACCATGGTAAAAAAAAAAAAGGGGGAGGTGTTTTGGAAGTGTTTCCTTATTGTTTAAAATGTATTTGCTTGAATATTTTACAGTCTGGGGTACAAGACAAAACTTAAGGCTGAACTCTTATCTCTTATATTTTACTATTAGGCAGACAAGATAATTGTGTGTGAATTGTCAACTACACAAAAGAAATACTGCAAAATTACTATTTTTTTTATTTATGTATTCTTTCATTCCTTCATCTTATCCATGTTTGAAGAGGGGGAAACATGCGGCCAAGAGGCGCCTTTAATATTACTTTGCCAATAAGAAGAGGTTTTTTTTTCCCAATACACATAACGTTCTTTGTCATTTTGTCACTTTCTGTGTTGTTTTGTTAGATTTCTGCAGTTAAATTATTTGTTTATGTGTTGAAATTGTATAAAAAACATGGCTGGATTGAAAAAAAACAACAAAAAAACAAAAACAAAACCTGCCTTTGCTTCAAATACACCCTCTTATAAGTGTACCACTAGTAATAGATTCACAGTCAATCTATAAAAAAACTGAAAATGTGGTGCAGCAATCTACAAATGCATAACTGTGAAAGTCTATATGTTATATAACCGACTTGCACTGAAAACTCATTTGGATGTGCTTAAGATGTTTTTATAATGTGTTTGAGTTGAAACAGAAAATATGAAATCTCAAGGCCACACACCCATCTTCTCTTCCTTTAAAATGTGCCCATTTATTAGCCTTGAGAACAACCCAGACTGTATCCACTAACAGGATTTAATACAAAAGGAGTTAAAGTACTTCCATTTCACATTGCATCTCTTGTCATAAGACTGCTTGGTTCTTTTTTCTTTTTTCTACATCTGCACCATAATGGAAACAAAATTCTTCTCATTCCGCGTGATGGGAAAGGCTGAGCATCTATTCAACGCTCGGCTGTAGAGGGGAAAATCGTAATTTTCTAAAAAGAGCCATTAAAATCAATACAAATTTTTCTCAGAGAAATACCAGCAGCCACTACCCCTCACTTACCAGACTTGATATTTTAAAATTATTCTTGCCTAGAGTCTCTGTAGTCTCAAAATAAAACATTCTACAGAGTTGCTATGATGCACTGAAGTACTAGTGAGTTAGGGGATGCCTACCCCATGTACCTGTCTATAAAATCATCGGCCTAGAAAGGTGTGACTTCTTTCCAAACAGGAATGAGTAAAAAAAAAAAAGAAAAAAGAAATGCTTAACCAAGAGTGTATGGATTGTAACGTGCTTCTTGTCAACTAACAACAACCAGCCCGACGTTTTGCATATGTGTAGAAAAGTTTTTTTGGGGGGGGTTTTTTGTACAGTTTTACACCCTTATACAACTAAAGTTAGGGTTCTCCATCTGATTTTCACACAGTATGCCAGTGTAGATTCTCAGTCATCATGACCATGGGAATTCACAAAAGCTTGAATTGAGACAACTGGACTTCCTTTTCCATCTGGCTTCGTTCTTGACAAAAGCCTCCTGGATGGACAGTGAAATGTCTTCAAGAGCCACGAAAAAGAAGTCTAGTAGACTTGATTCAAGCCTTTGTGGACTTTCACACAGACTCGCCTCTACTCTGAGTACTGTTAACATTCAGGAGCTGGACTTGTCTTACCTTCACATTTTGGTGGAGGGGCTTCAAAGAGCATATGAGAATTAAGCTTACACATAAGCTCTGACTTTCCAACCAGTGTGTATCCAGGTAAACAGCGATACTTCACAATGTCACCTAAGATGAGAGAAATAAAAAAAACACATTCAATTATTATCATATATTTAACATATTTTTAGCAAACAGTACTGCACAGTCCTCCCAGCTGTGAAACTGTCTTTGTTCAAGTAAAACCATTCCCAGGGGCATCCTTTTGTGGATCCTGGCTAGAAGAGAAGTGTCAGAGGCTCTCATTTCTGGACTTGTATAAATAAAATGAACCTGTAAGATAAAGTTTTGATTTCATTTTCGTCTGTATCATATTAAATATGGCAGATCAGCTCTCACTGGTTTCATGGCCTTGTGTCACTTTTTTGTATGTGGGATCATTTTGCTTTTTAAGTATTATTTTTACTATTAGTTTTACTTTTCTTTTACTCAATAGGGTAACCCTTTGACACTTGTGTAAAAATCTAATATTCTATACTATTTTCAGTAAATCCCTTGGCAGAAATGCAAGATTTTCCTGAGTACCATCTGATCAGGCCGGTAAAAACTCAGCACATCATCATAACATCAATTTGTCAAGTTTTTCTGTTTTTCTTTTCCGGGGCGGGCAGGGGGGTTGAGAAAACCAGCTTTGTTAGCAAACTACAAGTAAATAAATGCAGAACAAAAATGTATTTTATAAAAACTCTAAACAAACATTATTCTAAAACATAGCAGCTTCTAAAACATTTCTAACACAAGTTCAAGACTGACAAAAAGGTAAATAACATGGAAACAAACCCCTTTCCTCTAACAAAATGCTTTTTTTTTTGTTTTTGTGTTTTTTTTCCCTCTCCTATCTGGGAATATTTTGTATTTTGCTGTCACTGTAAACCATAATTCCTTCTTTTGCAAAAGAAAAACGATGGATATGGATGGATATTTCCTAAATATTCCTGTTCTTTGTTAACTGAAACATTGGAGAGGGATTCATACTACTGTAAGACAACAACGCTAAGAAGATTTAAAAGCTCCCTAATAACGCAACAGTGGAGACAACTGATTGTCATCGGCTTTGCTCCAACATGGCTCCATGACAACGCTATGGAATATTCTCAGATCAAGCCTGAGTAACATTAATTATTAGGTCGTGCACTAACTTGAGAAGTCCATGTGCTTGAGCTCATGGTATCAACAAAAAGGGTAAAGGAGCATACTGTAAAATCTAAAACATTACATTAAATGTACATTTTTCTAAAAACATGATTAAAATTTCAGCAAAATAAAGGACTTCACTAGTGATCCTAGGCTTTTGGACATTGCCCTATTTGACTCCAACTTGATATCACAAACTGCAAATTAGAAAAAAGAGTGAGAGAAGAGAGACTTCAGGGTTTAATAAGCAGTTGGTTAATAAAGTTTAGCCATCTATTCTACCCCTGGGAAGAGTGCAGTGACTGGAGAACATATTTACAAATAATCACGGAGCGCCACTCACTCATGAAATGCTGTATAAAACTATAGAGATGTTTGTAATTGCATCCAGGACCAGGCTGATGGCAAACAAGTTTAAACATTCACTGGAAATGTAATTGAGACAATCTTGGAGAGGCCAACATTTCATTCATTTATTGGATGGAAACAGCTGTTTAACTCTCTTTGTTGTAACACATCCTAAACTCAGTGTAATTACAAAAAAATGGGAATACACAGTAACGTAAAATAAAACTCAACTCAGCTCTGCTCTGCTCAACTCATTTGTGTTCCTTACCGCACACATTCTTTGTTGGACATAGTCCAGCATCTTCCTCGAATCTTGAGAGCCACACCTTCCCTAAGTAAATGTCTTGATGGGTGGGAGGATGTATTTGGGTGCTCTATTTGCCTGGGCTCTCTGTATTGTGTAGTGTAACAGACAGAGAAATTTCACATAATGGGCAGTGATGCTACCTACTCAGGCATTCTTAGTTGAGGAGTACATAATGTTCAGGACAGAAGATGGGACCTTGAATTTCCAAATGTGTCAGATGAAGTGAGTCCATGACAGCATGTCCTTTGATTCGAGTGCTGGATCTCAGCCTTTTTCACCCAGTAAAATACACATGTCGGTGTGTCGACGTAGGAAGAGAGGTAGACTTTCTCCACAAATTCAACAGGGGTGAATATACTGACCAGCTGTCTCCAATACAGTATGAGGCCATGTCCTTTATTTTGTTGATGTTCAGACTCTAGTACCACTACGCCCTTGAGTCCTCGTTTTCAGGGCCATGTTGAAGGGTGCTATGCTCTCGAAGGCTGACAATTAGTCAATGAAAAGCATCTTTGTATAGTCATCTCTCTTCACTTCAGAGTAGATGAGCTCTGGTAATATGAGGTATGAGGTGTGTGTGTGTGTATTAAATGTTGGTTTTTATGACATTTTCTAACACTTAACAGTGTAAAACCTGAGGTCTTCTCACTGGTTCTACTCTTGAACAATTTCACAGCTTTTCCATCACAGTCAACGATACACCTGTTTCTCCTTCCCGACAGGTCCAGAGTCTTGATTCAGAGTCAGATTCTTGTTAGTATACTCTCAGTTACATCAGAAATCAATAACATCACCCACTCTGCATTTCTCCACCTTCGAAATATAAACTGTATTTGTCCGTTCCTTTCACTTGCCAATGTTTATTACTTTAGTTCAGGCTCTAGGTAACTTCTCACCTGGGTGACTGCAACACCCTCCTCTTTGGTCTTCACCTCAAGCTTTTTAACAAACTTGCCTGCCTTATCACAAAAACACCTTCCAACAATCATATCCCTCCTGTCCTGCAGCGGCGTCACTGGCTTTCCATCGAATACAAAATGCAGTGAATACAAAATTCTGCTTCTCTCTTTCAAGACACATCCACGATGGTCTGAACTCTCGTACTCTTACACGGCAACACAGCATTTTTTTTTTTGCTTTTTGTCCAACCATCCATCCATTTACCATACACATTTCAATCCCATTCAGGGTAATGGCTGTCTGTCGAAGCCTACGCCTACTGCCACCAGGTGAAAGGTAGAGTACACCCTGAACTGTTGTTTCTTTTTATCCTCCTTAGGATCCCTGCATTTGTCAGCGTCTTCAGCAGCTAATGTGGCTGTGGAATTTAATTTTGGATGTTAGCCTCTTAGCATGAATAAAATATATTCAACTCATCAGCCAGAGCGGCATTCACACTTGTCACAGAGAGGGTCTTATATTTAAATTACACAATGGTCTGTAGTTCAGTCTATACACGGGTGGAGTTTCCACTTCCACTTTGCACTTATTATGCTGCTTAGCCTCTCTAATGGCCTTCTACAGACCATAACATGATGCCTTTTAATGCAGCGTGTCACCTGAGAGCAGCCCTGCATTCGCCTTCAGACAGTGCATGCTGTTAAAGCAAATCATACGACTCTATTGGCCCATGGTTTAGGGAAAATATGACGCTTGGGATGATAGTGTCACTTAGCAGGCTGATGTTGCTCAACAGTACTTCACGTACCTCACGCTAGATAAAGTGGTGTGGGACGGAGCTTAGTCACCCTCAGGAGTGTAGGTTCAGACTATTTGTTCAAATCTTTCATTATAATGATTCTGCTGTGATGTTTTTAACCATCATTTGATAGCAGTTTATGGCAACATGGTGTGATTTGCAAAATGTCAGCTGGGAGAAGTTTTTTTACCACTACTTGACCCGCGCGAAACCAGGTCTTTGATTTCTTCTTCTTGAAAGGAGTTGAATATGCTGTTTAAAAATGAGACAAACTCCGGAGCTTCTTTGTTTAACTGCTGGCCGACAGAGGAACAGTCCCCAGGTGTTAGTGTCTATGTCACTTCTCCCGCAGTTTCTATTCTGCAATTTCTGTGCTGGGATGGAGGGTGATTCAGACCGCTGGGATGGCTGCACAAGTATGCAAATGTAAATAAACAGATGACATGGTGGTCGGGTCCTCCAGGTAAGAAAAACGGTGTCAACAGATTAACACTCACATCACACATCCTTGGGTTCCTCAGCATTTTCCTTCTCTCTTTTTTTTTTTTTTCTGATGAAACAAAACATATTAAAGTCCCTGACATCATGAATTGGTACTCTTTCCCTGATACATGCTGTTTAACTCATGACGATCAGGAGTGACTACACTGTAATTTCACTTTAATAATTACATATTGCAGTTGGATCATTTTCTTTTGTGGATTTATCACTACTTTGTTTCTTTCTTTGCAACACAAAATGTCATTATTGTAACTAAAGTGACTAAAAGAATTGAATAGAACAGTAATAGTGACAGTTTACCATTACCCTAATATTTTTTAACAACATATATGAAAAAAAATCTTTGAACTAGAATAACACTCGCATCGAACTTGATCACTTGGTCTCTTTGAACCAGTGATTTGCCACATTATATTACGCTGATAAAAAATTTTCATTTTTGAAGAAAACACCTCCCAATATCACATAAAAACATTTTGTTGAGGATGATTACCTGTGTGGAAGTCTTCGTCTTCATATATCACTTCTGCATTGTCCACAACAGGAGGAGGAGGGCACTTCTTCAGACGGTACGCTGGAACAACAGGAGGGAAAATGTTGAGCCTTTTCAGGCATCCTATCGATTTCAAGTTGACTAAAAGATGGATCCAGTCCACACCGTCATCATTGTAGCAGAATATTTGCTCTGGGATGGAGTTCAGAGATTTCTGTAATCTCCTAAAACACATAACTATATCTATGAACACAGGTGTCAGTTCATTTTCTTAATTTTGTTGTCCCAGATTATTCAAATGACATCACTGCAAATAAGCACTGCCGTTATAACATCTATGTGTAGAAAGGGACAGTGGAACTGATTTGTGTTATTTATTTTCTAAAATATCTAGACATCTCTTTAAGTGCAGTCATGCTTGCATTATGCTGTTACAGGGAATCTGACTTTTAACATAAGGTTTCGTGTTCCTCAGAACGTCCCAGCAGTCATGAGTGTAAAACCAGGGCACTGTGCACTGAACCAGAAAAAGGGCTTTACATGTAATAGTGCAATTTTAATCTTGTATGTGCCAGGTCCCTGAATAAACGTAATATACCTGCACACAGGTCAGCCTGACTGATGAAAATGTTCAAGACAATATAGTACAGATGTTGCTCTGAGTCGTGTGCATGATCTAATTTAAAGGAGAACAGTATCAAAATGTGAAAGTAACGCATGCAAATCATGCACTATTTGCAACATACAAATAATGCATGGTTCTTAATTTTGAAAGTCCCCTCTGGGAATTAATAAAGGATCCTATCTTTTTTATAAATCCTACAACCACACAAGGAATTAATTCACACTCCCAAAAAATATATATACACAGTGATTAGACTTGAAACTGCTATTTTTCATCAAGTGAGGAACCTGATAAAGTAAAGCAGCACACAAAAATAGTAATAATGAAGAAAGAAAATAAATCCAAAAACACCCAGGGCTGGACAGAGTTTGTAACTCTGCTCTACACAGACATTTAGATAGCAACATGCATAATAAAGAACACGTTTGGAGTCTCATCGTTTGTGATTGTGTAGTACTTTAAATAAAATTGTAGCCCCCACATTAAAAGCTTAAACTCAAGAGTGGAGTAAGAGCCTCAGAAAATGTTCTCTGTTGAAGGACGATTACTCATGACAGATTTTCAGAGTAAGAGTCAATCAAATTGTAACAGACAAGAAGAAAACTAGAAGCTCCAGCATTCATCTCTACGCCTTTTTTTTAAATTTGTTTTTTCATTTGAGAAAAGATGTCTTGTAGTTATTTACTGCTATTATTAGTACTGCAGCACTTAATACACCAGAAAGGGTCTTAGTGAGCACATCCATCCATTATCTATACCCGCCTTCTCCTTCTCAGGGTCACGGGGGTCAGTCGGAGCCTATCCCGACGGATTGCAGGCGAAAGGCAGGTACACCCTGGACAGGTCGCCAGTCCATCGCAGGGACACATACAAAGACAGAACAACATGCACGCTCACATTCACACCAACGGGCAATTTAGAACAATCAATTAACCTAGTATGCATGTTTTTGGACTGTGGGAGGAAGCCGGAGTACCCGGAGGGAACCCACTCAAGCACAGGGAAAACATGCAAACTCCACACAGAAAGACCCACCGGGCCGGGAATTGAACCAGGAACATTTTTGCTCCGAGGCAACAGTGCTAACCACCAAGCCACCGTGCCACCTAGTGAGAACATTTTCTTGACAAAAGAAAGGAAAAAAAACAAACAGATAATGTGTAAAAAGGTCAAATTAATAAATACTCTTGTGCATTTAGTTACCTTGGAAGTTGAGAATAAAAAACCCTCCAGTGGAGAAATCAGAGTGAAAGTGGATCAGGACTTTTGAGCTGGCACTGTAGGCCGACTCTAACGCCGTGTTGCCACTGAAGACTCCCAGCTGAGGACTAGAAGTATCAGGACCATCCCTAAACAGAGAGAAAGTGAGAAAACGGACGACACTTAAATTTAAAACAGGATCAATCAAATTTCTTAATTTTTATATGCGACAATCTCTGACAGTGAAGGGAGAACAAAAACATACTGTGGCAAAATAATCAAGAATGTTCTAAAATGATCTAGTTACAATGACAACAGAACAAGCACATGTTTTTAACATTTATATATTAAACACAAACTTAAATACATGTTAAATTCACTGCAGTTTTAAGTCCAACATAAGGAAATGTAAGTAAAATGCAGTCAATCATTGGTAACGGATTCTGTTACTGTAAATATTTAGTCTCATAGGTAAAGATATAGTTTCCAAATGATGTGCAGTAATATTTCTTCCATGATCAATGTTATGTCCATCACAATATCCAGGGGAAAGTGAAAGGGGCTTACAGAGATGTGTGTGTAATAACAACCACGTTGACAAGTACTGCTCATCTCTGGGCTTGCCTCGCATGCACTGATCATTTGAGACCTAACCACAGACTTCTGGATGACGGGATTTTTAGGTCATAGTCCTGTGAAGTCATGGTGAAACCTTCAACTCAGTAGCTGAAATTTGTTTCAATGACACAGTTCTCTGCACATGAAAACACGTGGAGATCTTCCTACTTCTTACCATCTTCTTACGCGTAAGCAAGGGCCTGCGCCTGCTAAATAGTTTTGAGCAGGGGTGCCAAAACTTTTGCTTGATACAATGGCACATGACAAATTGATTATTATCAGTTATCACAATTATATCAACACAAAAGAAAACAAACTATTGACTGTTGTCAAACATCTGCGCCGTGTTGGTGTGTTTGTATCACAAAGGCAGGAGGTCGGACGCTGAATGAAACGCTCAGGGACATCTTGTGCAGATTTACCTTCGCCAAATAAATTTAACTGGACAAAGTAAGATATAAAAGCAACAAGTCTTAATAAAATAAAACAGATATCAGGTAAATCGGTGTGCTTATTCTCTAAATGGCTGGTAACTAGACTTTGTTTTATTTGTTCTTTTTTATTTCTTTCCACAAACATAAAGCACGTTTATTGAACAAAAGCCACAGAATAAAGGCTTAAATTCACTCCTTAAATATTAAATGTTGCTAAAAGGTTATTTTTTTAAAACATTTTTAAATGCGCAGTTTTAGGTTTTTAATGAACATGCCACTGGATTAAACAAGGGTTTTAAATTTTTAATTCGTGAGGAGTGCCTGGGATCTCTTGGCTCGTCAATAATTCAAGGTTTTCTGAAGGTGTTGGAGCTCATTTGGAGGATCAGAAGTGTGTTCTTTGAGTCATCTAAATCCAAATTAAATAGAAATGTAGCTTTTGCTTTATGTTACACATTGAAATGTTTAAACAGCGAGCTATACACAGACTGGTATTATACCCAAAGGCTGTATATAAAAATAACATACAATATCGGACCCGCTACAACATACAACCATTTCACTGTGTCATTAAATTACAAACATAAAAAAGCAATAAAAAAAAAAAACCCAACATGTGTGGGCAATACTAAGTACCACCAGGTTTCAGTAGGTTGTAGAGCGAGCTTTGGCAGACTGTATGACTTCATCAGCTTCTTACATTGTTACGGGGGAATTCAGGCCTGTTCCTCTTCACAACATTGCTTCAGTTAATTCATGATTTTTTCCTATGCCACTGCACTTTTTCAACCAGGTTGACGTCTGGAGTTTGACTAGGCCGTTTCCAAACCCTGATTCTTTTATTTTTCAGCCGTTTTGAGGTTGGTGTGCTTCAGATCATTGTCCTGTTGCGTGACCCAGTTTCAACCAAGCTTTAGCTGTTGCACAGATGGCCTCACACTTGCCCCCAGCATACTGTGGTATACTTTGGAGTTCATGATCAACTCAATGTCTATATAGGTGCCAAGGTTCCTATGGATGCAAAAAAAAACACCAAATCATCATCAAATCCATCTCTGTGCTGCGCCTCAGCACAAAAAGTTGGAGCTGGGTATTAGGGCCAAACATCTCCACTTTGGTGTCCTCTAACCATAAGACGCTCTTCGAGAGGTCTTGTGGTTTCTTCAGTTTTACAAACCTCAGACATGCTTCCATGTCTTTTATAGACATAAGAGGCTTTTTCTTGTTCACTCTTCTACTAATTGTGCTGTCGTGGACTTTAAGAATTCACAGGCCCAGTGAGGCTGGAGATGTGGCTCTTGAATGTTCTGTCTCGCTGTACAGCGTTTAAGTCTAAATTGTTTGGAAACGTTCTTCTAAACCTTTCCAGATTGACTCCATCAACAACTGCTTCTCTCAGACCATTGCTTATGTACAACAGCATTGCGTTATCACACACTTGAATATGCCACACCAGCAAACGGCAGAAACGTCTTCCCTTACAGCGGCTCTGCAAACCTGCTGAAGATCAGTTCATTCAAAGCTGCATCACCTGGCAACAACGCACTCTAAAATCCTATAGCGGTACTAAGGGGGTACTTAGTATTGCCCATATGTCCTTTATTTATTTTTAACTGTTTTTGTGACTTAAATAATGGCACAGTGAAAAACGAGTGACTAGGACACTCAAATTACCCATTTCCTTTGTTTTTACTTCATGTCTAAACAGTGCAACTGAAAATAGGGCACAGATAACAGGAACAGTACAGACTAATAGGGCATGTCATGAACAACAACCAAATAAATTATTATTATCATTATTATTATCCATAAAGTGAAAATACTGAAACCTTTGCTTCTTTTACATAAGAACCTGATGTCTTAATGAGGAAGACTTACCACTAGTTGGCATGTGAAAGATTTTACACTGAATTAATTTAAAGATAAACTAATGAGAGAAACCTGTCAAATAATGGATCTTTGTCTATTAAAATCATGTATGGTGTTGTATTATCTCCACCTACAAAGAAAGGCTATTGTATGGTTGATTGCTGTAATTTTGTAACCTTTGATGACTATAAAAATGTTTTCTATCATTATAAAATAAATTTTAGTTATGCTTTTCTCAAATCTTTAGCAAGGAAATGTTGAATATTACGTAAAGTGTCAACTGAAATCTAATTATTGGTAACATCATCAAAACTGAAAACTGAAAGAAACGTTGCTTTGAATAAACGAATGTGAGGAAGCAGACTTCCATCCTGTTTTATTCAGCAAAAAGCCAAACCTTGTCTGATGGAAGACCAAAGACACAGTTTGGCTTCAGTCTCTAACATCTGAATGCAGCTGCGGTCACATAAAGCCCCACGACAGACAAGCCAGACAAGCCAGACACAACCAAATACTCATCACTGTGGTGTCTACATGACTCGGTAGAGAACATCCAAAACACATCTCTTGCATATCTGATTACTGAGAAACCAAAATAGGAACAAGATGGTAAAAAGGCAAGCAGAAAAGCCACACTGCGCAGCTCGGACAGTGGTGAGAAGAATTAAAGATTAAAGTGCTCCTCAGTTGAGAAGTTGCTAATGGTTTTTGAAAAAATCTTTGCTCAGGCTAAACCAAAGGGAATGTCTTTTAATTTATATTCAGATGCCATTCATCCAAATTCTGCAATGTTTTTAGTACTTACAAAACATAATTTTAGCATATAACTATTACAAGAAGCTTAAAGTCCCAAACCAACACACTGTAAAATGTACTTTTACATAATAATTGACTTGTTTTTGCCCTCCCATGTCTCATTTCTGTAGTCAAAGACTAAAGTTTTTGTATGAAGCCAAAATTTCACTCATGATCAATTTCTTATCAACTCAAAAGTACATGCATGGCATACTTTTTTTGTCCCACTTTCTCTTGATCCTGACATGGAAATCCATACAAAAAGGCTCAAATCTTGAGTAAAGCAATGGCCCCAATCCTATGTCTTAATTAATGTCAGATATCCTGGTTTTTATTAAAGTTTCCCAATGATGTATATAATTAACCGTATTCTTACTACAGATGGGATCATTAAAACATCTCAGAATGCCTGTACTCATGATTGTAAATAGGATGTTACCCATTAATGTACCGTGAAGTCATTACACCTGTCACATTGTTTCAGTTATCAACATATATCCAGTTCCTGGTCGACAGGGCAGATGCCATAGACTACAAGATATGGCAAACCAATATGTGCACCGCATGGATCGACTTCAAGAAAGCTTATAACTCCGTTCTCAGGGATACTGGAATGCTTGGAACTGTACAATATCAACAGTACCTACCGGATGTGCAGGACAGCTACAGATACCTGGAGATTCCACAAGCAAATGGAAGCTATGAGGAGGCTGCAAGGAAGTCAACCTCGGTCAATTACCTGAAAAGAGTCTGGCAGATCCTGAAGAGCCATCTGAATGGAAGGAAGAAAGTCTGGGCCATCAACACATATGCCCTGCCAGAAATAAGGTACCCCAGTGGTACGGTAACCTGGCCACAGGAAGAGCTGAAAGCCACTAATATCAAGACAAGAAATCTCCTCACGATGCACAGAGGATTTCAGCCCAAGTCCAGCACCATGAGACTCTACATCAAGCAGAAAGAGGGAGGCCGCTGAATAGTGAGCGCCAAAGCCACCATCAAGGATGAAACAACAAAGATCCAAGGATACATCAAGAAGATGGCCCCAAAGGATAAGCTGCTAAGAGAATGTCTTAGGCACCAGAAATCCAGTGCAGAAGAAGATGTGAAGAAGTAATGATTATGGACAGAGAAGCCCTTGCACAGTATGTACCATCAGCAGATGGAAAAAGTGGCTGCCATTGCAAAATCCTACTAGAGTGGCTGGAAAAGCCTGGACTGAAGGAAAGCACGAAGGCATTAACCATGTCACCACACGAACAGGTCTTGAGCACCAGAGTGATATAAAGGGCAAAGTCTACTACACCAGACAAGACCCCAGCTGCAGACTGTGCAAAGATGCCCCAGAAACAATCCAGCACAGTAATATTTCAGTAATAGCGGGATGCAAGATGCTGGCAGACAAAGCCTACATGGAACATCACAACCAGGTGGCGGTTATAGTGTACAGAAACATTTGCACTGAAGATGGGTTGGACGTCCCAAAGTCAAGGTTAGAGATATCGCCACGGGTGGTTGAGAATGAAAGGGCAAAGAGCCTGTAGGACCTTCTGCTCCAGACCGATACACTGGTAATGGCTAACCAACCAGTAATAGTGGTGGTGGATTGACTGAACACGAGAAACTGGAGCAGTCCCAGGAGTTGAAGGAGGACATCTGGAAGGTGAAGGCAGTGCTGGTGCCAATAGTAGTTGAAGCACTCGGAGCTGTGTCTTCCAAGCCAGGAACAACATTAGAAATCCCGGTCCAGAAAAGAGCAGTGCTCTCAGTGAAAATACTGTGCAGAACCCTCAAGCTTCCAGGCGTAGAACTTGAAGAGGGCTGCTGCCCACAGAGGAATGGGCGTTGGACGATATAGTGTGTGTGTACTTTTTTACCTTTTTTCTGCATGTGGATTTTATTTGTATGGAAATGATTCAGTTGCAGTGGCTCTTTGGCTTACCCATTTTATCTTGTCTATGACTGTGAAAAGTATAGATCTTAGCCCTACAGGGCTGAGAAAAATACTCCTGTTGTCAGTGTCAGCATCTGGTTATCATTTTACTCCAGATGCAATGTACCCAAAAAGGCAAAGCCCCCCAAATCAATAAGCAAATACCCAATACATCCATATAGGGCATCTATGCAGCTAAATCTTCAATAACTGTAGCAGGAAGGACAAAAAACTTGAAATCCCTGACTGTGAATAAAGTTCTTCCCTACTGCTCGCAGTTTCTTACTTCTAAGAGCATGACATGCATATATATATATATATATATATATATATATATATATATATATATATATATATATATATATATATATATATATATATATATATATATATATATATATATATATATACATACATTTTTTTCTTGGACAGATCCAAACTTGTCAGATCTAGCTGAGTCCCACTGGATTTGTGAACCCAACACTGCCACTCCTTTCATTACATTTCCCACTCCCCACTGACTCTCATCATTACTTCCAGAGCCCCCGACCCCTCTCTGGGCCGGTGTATGGCCATGGTACTGACGTAGATTGAATTGGTCAGTGGTCCCATTGAAAATGCATTACTCTCACACTCCCTGTATTACACTCTTACCTTCGTACCGAATCCCATTATTACAGCTGAAGAGGCTGTGGACCCGCAGCTCAGGCTATGTAGGTGCGTGTTATTGGTTTGAGGAGCTGTGGCCTCTATGTGTAAGCAACGCCTCCTTTCAAAACAAAGTGCTAAAAAACTGGCACATATTGTCATGCTTGTACCTGTGAGGGAATGTTTGAATAAAGAATAAAGTATGGGAAAAAAACACTTCTGTACTAAGAGTACAAACCCCAATCACTTTGTTTGAAGATGTGTGAATGTGAGTAAGTACAGGAATGTCATAATTTCTCTGCTATTGCTTAGAAAATAGACAGGTGGAAATAGTGAGTTTTAAAACGTACCTGTGTGTGATGCACTCACTGCTTCCATGATGCATTTAAGGTATATAATCACCCCTATGTGTAATGCACATGTGTCAAAACTGTTTAAGAGAGAATGTACAAACACTTACCAGACAGCGATGTAATCTGTTACAGGCTCTGTCTGCAAAAGAGTAAAGTTGATGTAAACTCCATGTCCGTGGGGCACGGTGATGAGCCAGGTACAGTCTTGAGAATTTGGGTATTCATTGGGGTACTGAGGTGAATATATGGTCCCATTTTCAGCTGTCACGTTATAGCCACAAGGAGCTGTAAAAATAGAGTTATGAGATTGTCTGTTAGCAATTCATTCTCTGTCACTGGCAGGTGGTCGAGGCAAAGCAACCTTTCAAGTAGCTATAGCAGCGACGTCACAATCAGCACATAAAATAAATAATCCAAGTGACACCATCTTAACCTTCTCTTGAATTGCTTCCTGTATACACAGTGAAGATAAAAGTGAAAAATGAAATTTGATTGGTTTTCAAGAATACCAACAATATTTTCTGAGTGTCAAGATTATAAATTAAAGTTTGTCCGTGAGGGATTTTTGGTAAAGAGGCTTATAGCAAAACAAAATAAACTGCCCACATATTTGTTTCATCTCTACTGTGTGAGAAGGGATGAAGAAGCGTATGAGTCTTTCTCACCTTCACAGCGGGGGAATGGGTGGTTCCACTTCCGATTACTGCCATGAAGACATGTTAATACTGTGTGGCCAATCAAAACGTAACCAGGGTAACACTGAAAAGTTATTGATTGGCCAGCACTGTAGTCACTGTTGATTATGTCACCATTAGGGAACGGAGAGGGATCCAGGCAATTTTGTAGTTGATAAGCTTAAGACAGAAAAGAAAGAAAAGGCAGTCAGGACGGAAATACTAGAGATTCATTTTAGATTTACCTCTGCTATAGGCATCAGGAAATAGAAATAAGCTGTTACCTGGCATCAAACATCGGTCATGTCTGTCAAATCCTGATATATCACTATGATATAACACCTGGCATTCATGTCTTTCAAACCATTCTATGTGTACAACTAATTGACTTGAAGGGACATTCAAAATCTATAAACCTCAGAGATTACAAGTATAAGTGCAGGAACATCAATTGAACTTATCTCTTATCTGCATGCAAGCGCTTGCTTGGGGAAATGTCAGCACCACAGGTCTATTAAGGGCACATCTCACTTGGCATGAGCGTCATGGTGAGTGAAACCCCTCCCTCAATGTGCTTTTCACAGTGAGCAGAGGTGGCGGACATTGGAAACCAAGCTGCCAGCACCTTCCAGCACACATGGAAAGTACTCAGTAAAAGGTCGATAGAAATAGTGTCTGCAGCCCTGGCCAACATCTGCAGGGTACACCCCTCAAAGAGGCCTCCGGTATGATGGAAACGAATACAACACCTTAAGAGGGAAAGGACCTATACAAGAATACCTGTAGTGCCACTAATCGTGGTCAAGGCTTTCAAAGACAAGGTAGGACGATATAAAACCTTTACATTCTGACAAATACACAAATTATTTAAACTTGTGTAGATGGAGAATAAAAGATTGAGAAATAAATTAATTGCAGTTGTTGGGGTCTGATGCTAAAACAGCATCAAAGGGGAAGGAATTCAGACGACAGGAAATGAGATGATACAGAAATACAAGGAGATGAAAGAGGGGGTAAGGGTCTATGTAGGCTAGAGAACGTGCTGGAACTACAGAGAGTACTTGCAGATGCGAAACCACAGCTAAAAAAGTGGCTCAAACTGATTTCAGGAACAACTTTCCTTTTTTTTTTTTAATTTTTTTTTTTTTACCTGTGAAGAAGTGAAGAAGTACATTTGCAGGCACCGGAGTTTCTAGTGGACAACCAAAGACTACAATCAGAGCAACTTTAAGCTGTTTTGACTGACACTTGGGTCCAAACATCCATATATGTGAATACTTTGGATACCATTATGTTTACAAAGATTTTTCCCTTTTTTTTTTTTTTTTTTTGTTATTTGTCCTCAAGCCAACTCTGGTTTTATGGATGTTAATGCAACTGTTGAGCAATACACCGCACACCTCCCAGGCCTTAAGAAGGGAACCTGCGCTTGCATGAGGTGCAGAGAGGTGAGGGGATGAAAGTGTGCACCCAGGCCAGGGGCAGCATCATGACGCTGTGTGTATTGCATCCTACGGCCAGAGAACTGTGCTGTCAGGTAAGAAAAAAAAAAAAAAGAGTCTTGAATGCTACACCATGTTATGAAGCAGCCCCCCACACCAAAAAAAAAAGCTAAAAGTGGGAGAATGATAAGTACTGCTGTATTAGGGGACTTTCTACTGCAAATTGGGAGTTTTAAAATAAAAGGAAAATCACGATGTGCGCGTTAGCTTACGTGTAAGTAAGTAAGGCTTGTTCTAGTTATGCTGGTGTCTTGGCCCACAGTGCATCTCTTGCGTCTTTGAAGTGAAGCACTCAGGGCTGCAAGTAAAGCCTGCTGGACACGATGCCAGTCTCTCACAGGGGCTTACTGACAATCCATCTCTTTTAATGATGAGAGAAAAGCCATAAGGTTTTTAAGTCTTTAGCATGACTCATCCATGGATCAAAGCTCAAAACCTCATAGTGATATGTTTTCTCACCCCATCAAAAACTTCTTTGCATTTGGAAAGCTTTGTAACTTGGGCACTAGGTCGGGATTGGTAATTTGTTCTGAGTCTTTGAGGACACCATTATGTTCTTAATCATTTGGGCAACCATTGTACTAACTCCCCCAAACGTGGAGCAAATGAACAGCAGGCTCACTCTGAATCCAAGGCTCATCTGTCATCTCAATCTCGACACATTCAGTAAATAGTTGTCTTTTTAGCGTGTAGCTTCCCAAAAACCAAATTTCTTAAAAAGACAGGAACGTACCTTGATAGGTTAGTTTAAACCCCGGCCTGTTCTCCGAGTGGTCGCTGTAGAAGTGAATGATTGTCAAGTGAGTGGTGCTCATCAAAGGAGGTGGCATCTGTGATCCACTGAACTGACCAATCAGAGCAGAGCTGTGCTGCGGCCCAGCCCTGACTTCCAGGAAGTCGTGGTTGTCCTCCGAGGAAAAGTTCTGGAACTGAATATGGGCTCCTGGAATGAAATGATGAAGCAAATGATGCATGGTATTAGAAACCATATACAAAGAAAAGTAATATTGTTTGGCAAATGAAAAAAAAAAATTATTATGTGATTTAAATGTCAACCAGAACTTTACTTTCACAGTGTGCAAATAACACTAAAACATTAGGCATGCATGAAAACCAATTGTGAAAATATTAGATTATTTAATATATTTAAATGCGTTTTCACTGGAAAAAAAAAATATATATATATATATTTTTAAATCACTTAACTATTCACATTTTGATAACCCGTGTCAAGGATTTAACAGCAATTTCTCTCTATCTCTCTTTCACCTGTAATGAGCTGGGATAGGCTCCAGCAGACCCTGCAACCTGTACAGGATTAAGGGGGTTTGGAAAAAGGATGGACTGATGACTGTAAACCCCTTAGTGACAGTTACATAATCTAATTTTGTTATCATGTATGTAACCTGCTGTTATTTCTGGAAATGTATGCCATGCACACAAAATGATGCAAGCTGTGTCCTGTTCAAACCATCACTTATATAGTGATTTAACAGAACAACCCATGTGTCAGACTCCAGCTCACATATGGTGAAAGCGCTGCAAATTTTGTTCTAGAAAAAGATGGCTGCTGTTTCCCATGTGCGCAAACAGATGCGCTTAAAGTGGCGACTTCCAATTAGGAATGCGTCCCATTCCATGACTTACCATATCCAGCTGGCAGGGTGATCTGCCAGGTGCAGTCCAGGTTGCCCGGGTAGTTGCCAGGGAAACCCGGACTAAGGATGACACCACTCATCTCAGATAAGACCCCGCCGCATTTTGCTGGCAGCACATGCACAGAAAATAAACTGTTAATGAATGAACAATGTACAGAACAGATCACTGCATTTGATAGATTTTTTTTTTTTTTTTACGTGAATGGGAGGACACTTGTTTCTCTGACTCAAGTGTGTTTTTGTAATACTGCATTCAAGAAAAACTGAAAAACTGAGTTCGTAGTACTTTGTTTAGTTAGTCCTGTCACATCAAGATTGAATTTAAGTGGAAATCTCCTCTGTGAATTTTCACCAAGAATTAAATTATTTACTCATGAACACAAGCATCAATAGACTCAAGGTCCCTCAAGACTGTTGCAGATGTTAGGAAGCCTTGGCATTCGGTACAAAGTACAAATACTGTTAGTGCTTTTAATGAACAGACATATTGATCCTTCTGATCACTGATCCCACACCACTGGAGAAGTTTCTGGCTTCCACAAATCTAATTTCAAGCTTATAAGATTAACTAATTAAATCATAGTCAAAATGAAGAATTAATATCTCAGTAATAATGACCTTATTACTGGGAATGGCTGCAGTATCAATTTAAAGCAATCCAGCTGCCTAATAAATCACAATACAAAGGATAAAATGAGCTATAAAAATTCAAGTAAAGTGTGTTTCTATAGAACTTTAGACCATAACTTTTTTTTTTTTTTTTTTTTTTTTTTTTTTACACAGAGACATGCACAAATCTCTAATCTACTTAAGCACTTGTGTCACGCTGCTATAAAAATGTGAAGCACATAGCTGCAGGACCTATCTTACTCCCCAACACATTCAACCCCCGTAACACAATTCAGCCAGCAGTACAGTGTGTTTGTGTGCATATGTGTTTTACCGATGCACAGAGGTGGCGGGTAATTCCATCGACGAACAGTCCCGGGCATGCAGGAAATGTGAGAGTGGCCCTGGAATACACCACACAGTGTCTTAAACTTGTGAAATAAACACAGTTTAATGGAAGTTGGTATATTTTTCTTATTTTCTTTTTGAACAAAGAAGAGAATAAGTCAAAGCAAATGGTACCGTCTCAACATTTTCCCCCAAAAAAGCGTTCTTACTTACTATCCTCATGAAATAACATAAGCATATTTGAACAGTGTTGATGGTACACCTTTATGTATACATTTTCTTGTGTAATGATGAGTCCGTGTGTGTCAATTACCTGCAGTGTGTACCCCGGCTCGCAGCTGAACGCCAGCACCTCATTCACCATGTATCTGTCTCCTGTTTTAACGCCATTGGCTGGGATCATTGGTTCTGGACAAGTGGTAAGGCCGACCGCTTAAAAAAAAAAACAAATGGACAATTAAAAAAGACGTGAAAAAACAAACTAAATTGTGTTGGAACTACTGTTAATTGAACCGCTACCTTTTCTTTGTAAATAGTACTGGCTCCAAACTAATGACTTGGAAAAGCAAATGTGATATAGGTCATCAGTTCTTAAAGGTTCTCAATACAAAATCTAAAATTGTGTTTATCCCAATGGTGTCTAAAGGTGAGTTGAAATTGTTTTAACACAATTTCAATTCAATTCAATTCAAAATACTTTTTTAATCTCTGAAGGAAAATTAACTAAATGCAGAGTAGATTACAATGTATAGATTAATTTTAAGGAAAACTCTTTTAGAAGGTTATCTTATAAATGTTGTATTTTCCTTGGTCACAAAAGTTCACTTTGTATTTGACTGCGAGAATCATGAAAAAAAGTGTGTAAAAATGTGTGACAGTAATAAGATGACTTTGGCTATGCATTCCCAACAAAATACAGGTTAAACACATCCTTAATAAGTTTGACTGCAGCAGACGCTTTATCAGATAGCATCAGCAGGAGTGTATCTTTAGGTTAATATGTGTGCATGTGTGTGTGTGCGTGCGTGTGTGTGTGTGTGTGGAAAATTCCACGGGAGACTGCCCCAGAGCGGTTGCCATGGCAACACATGGGTGGAGGAGTGATAGAGAGTGAAGGAAGGGGAGACAGAGGCTTGAATGTTTATGTGTGTGTTTTTCTAGTGTGTCTGGTCCTGTTGGTTCATTATCAACCTTCCTACCAGCAAAACGCTGTGATCCCACTGTGCTCACACACACAGCTGTGTGCGCGCTCACACACACACACACATGCTTCCAGGTGGCCTATGGCGTCCCTGAATGACATTTGTGAGTGTGTGCGCTTGAATGACTTTTACATGAGAATGTGCTTGCTGAGGGGAAATGAGAGGCACTTTTTTTTTGTTGTTGTTGTTTGTTTTAGATGCAGTCTAAGTGGGAAAGCTGCAAGAGGCTGTACACACACACACACACACACACACACACACACACACACACACACGTACACGCACATGGACATACGCACACAGACACACATACACAATATATTATTAGGCAAAGCATCAGCAGGCTGTCATGACAACTGATCAATGAAACTATTCCATTTGGGTGACCATCTTTCTCTCTCCCTAAGAGAACACAGTTTGCTCTTTCTGGCTATGCTTTGTAAACTGCTGACAGAACCACAAAACATCCCACCAAGGCCCCCAGACTGCAACTAAACACTGTCAACATTTAAGCCTAACTGCCTGGATTTACAACACTTCTATTTTAGCTTATGCAAGGGCAGACAAGTGAGTGAGATGTCTCACTCTACCCTTTGGAAGAAGGGTTCTTTACTCGGTTTATAGAGATAAAAAAAACATCATCACCATAATCATTTGCATATTACACATGCTATGAAGGCGTCTTGAGAGTTCTTCAGTTATTGATGTTCTGTGGTTTGCTTAGATTTCATATTAGTTTGTTGTTTTACTTCTCATCCATCATCCATTGGCTCCCCGTAAAATTCAGAGTCCAATTCAAAATTTTATTACTTGCATATAAAGTCCAAAACGGCCTGATAGTGCCATATGTTCCTAATAGAGCTCTCTGTTCTCAGAGTGCAGGTTTACTTTTAGTTCCTAGAGGATCCAAATGTAGATTTGGAGGACGGGATTTCTATTATCAGGAACCATCACTATGGAATCAACTTCCAATTTGGGTTAAGGACGCTGACACCACCTCCACCTTTAAAATCAAACTTAAAATGTTTCTGTTTAATAAAGCTTATAGTTAGTGTAAACTTTAGTGTGTTAGGGCCAGTAGTCACAGCTGCAGCTTCAGGACCAGACTAGAGCAGCTGGTCTTCAACACAGCTTCATCCTAGATCTGCTGCTGTAGACCTACACTGCAGAGGGACCCCAACATGATCCACTGACTGGTGCCCCTCACCTCCTCTGGTTCTCTTTCCCTTCTTCAGCTCAATCCAGAGTTATTAATTAGAAGTATCGCATAAGCATAACTGTGCTCCATAGTTCTTGTAGTTTGTTGTGCTGGTCTGTCTCCTCTGTTTCTCTTCCATACATGTTTGTGGACCAGAGCCTCAGAAGCTGCATCCTGACCGGCAGTCCCACCCTCTGACCACCCCAGTTTTACCTACACCTGTCTGTATAGATGTCTCTGTTGGATACCTACTAACATCCTGACCTGTAGTCCCACCCTCTGACCATCCCAGTGTCTGCTGTCTACATCTGTTTATATAGTCGTCTCTGCGAGCAATAGGGAAGAATTTTATTCACATATATATATATATATATATATATATATATATATATATATATATATATATATATATATATATATATATATATATATATATATATAAGATCCTGTACAAAACCTATTTGACAATTCTGGATCAAATTCTGTAAAAGCTATTAACAATAATCAAGATGTATAATATATATTTTAGTTGAACCAAAGTACCCTGCATTAAAAATTTAAATGTGGCTCATTTAAAATATTTGGGTCCAAGAGCTCTTTATCTCTGACCCTCTGGATTCCTGTGTTTACTGCAAAAATTGTTTAATTACACAAATTGAACTTAAAATGTATTACCGGAATAAATTACTTGTGCTATACCGTTTCTATTTTGATGTATGAGTCAGTGACTCAAAAAGCTAACAACCCATGATAACACTAATGCAACGTCATGCACAAACATATCATTTACCAACCAAATTAAATATTTTGTAGTGGTTAAACTAATTCACAAATGATAGCGGACAAATGAAAGGAAATATCCTGCATGGATAGATGGATAGATGAACAAGCCTCAATCTGCATGCTAAATCTGTTATAACCCAAATGATTTTATAATAACGGAAAACTGTCTAGTAGGAGGAAGAAGAAACAACCTCACAGCAATAAGCCAGCTGACACCATGCTCTTGAACAATCCACACTCCTAAACTGTGACTAAAACGTTTATAAGAAGCTCACATTTAGAAAGGCTGTTTCTCAATATGCATTCTTATCACCACTTGTGTTAATGTGGATTTGTAAACATCATCAATGGCAGTTGAAGTGCTGTTTATCTCTATTTAACATCTATATCTACAGAAACACTTTTGAAATCCCCAGGTATTCTGGCTCTGCCCATTTTCATCAAGAATGCAGCCAGTGGTGACCTCAGTAGACTTGATACGGTAAAGTTTCCAAAGAAACTCTGGGCTTAAGTAAGATTCTTTTGTGTCAGTGTGAACACAGTAACGGCTCTCCGGTGCGCCGTATCAAGACCATTTGGACAAGGCGGCCCCGGTGCGGCTATCAGCGGATTCTGGTGAGGTCTGTTTGTGATGTGAAAGCATCCACGACCCTGATTTGACCCAACTGCAGGTGGGACTCTGCATGTTTGAGCCTAAAAAGCTTCTTTTGACAGATGAGTTGTGCATTGTGGTTTGTGAAGGAGTCCATAAACCAACATGGTTGAAGAAAGTTACCCTGACAGTCACGGAGAGCTGCTTCCAGTTACAGTTGCGCTGCATTTACAAACTGTACAGTCGTTGGTCCAAGCTGTATAGCTCCCAAATGAAGCTTGACTTGTGAGTATAGATTGTGTAGAGTGGTTCGAACAAACAAACAACGCAGAAACAAATGTCCAACTCTGGGTCAAAACACGTAGTTGTTGTGTGGCTCTGCTTTTGATTGCTTCGCCTCAGGCTGATTGCCATGAAAACGTGGCCCTCTGCCACCGCTGACAGCACCGATAGTTGTCATGTGGGTTTTGGTGTTAGGACTGGATAACAACATCAGGGCTGGCCCACAGGTGTGCACCAACATACACGAAAACAGCTTTAGTCCTGGTGTCGTGTGCAGGATTACAAACATTACCTGTGCATGTGACGGAGAAAAACGACAGGGTACAAATTCATCTTAGCCATTTTCTAAACCTAAGATGATGCTTGAAGACTGTCTTTCAGCTACATCTAAGGTAACCTGGAGATTTGCAAAATTCCAGTTTCTGGCTATCCAGTTTGCAGTAGTCTGAAGATATGCAGATAAGCTGTCAGAAACAAAGCTCCATTCAATCAGTGATTTTGTATAAAAGGTTCTACTTTCCATTGCAACTGTTGGGATCATTTACTTATTTATTACAACTCCTAATGTAAAATATGATCATCTGTTCGAGTTTATTCTAAATGTGTCTTTACGTTTGATATCGCACACTGCAGATGGTGGAATCTTCAAAGCCTTTGAGGAAGATTTTCCTGAAATTGTTCCATTTTGTTGCTGAAACGCCACCCCTACATCCGAGAGGCTCTTCTTCTCTGCACCTTTTACACCCGGTCACGTGGCTGACCCGTTGTTGCTGTTAAATGCTCCTCTGGTTGTTTTTGACATGTGCCAGTTACTTTTCCAGCCTTTTGCTGTCCCTGATCCAGCGTTTTGAAGATGTGTTGCCGCAGTCAAATTCAAAATTAGATAATATTTTCAATTAAAAGGCAAAATGTCTCAATTTCAACATTTTTTTTTTTTTTTTTTGCATTCTACTGGGAATAAAATATGGGTTTATGCGATTTGCAAGTGATTGCACTCAGTTTTTATTTACACTTTACACATCTGAATCGGGACTGCTTACAACTGTCTCAGAAAAACAGCATTACAGGCCCGAGATTTATATAGAGTGTATCCACTAATAATCCGCCACGTTGAAAAGCTTGGAGCAAAATTACGAACAACTGAGCAAAAAAAGCATGCACCCACCTCAACACGCGCACACACACACACACACACACACACACACACCTGCAAACATGAAATGCTTGTTCATACAACTAAAACTCTCACATTTCCTCACAAACGGGGACATGCTCATTCATCTAGAAGTGATTCTAACACAAAACAACTACAAAGGACTGAAAACCACAACTGTGTCCTGACAGGTGGATAACTACGTGATGTTAATATCTGTGTCTATACCTTTTTTTGTCTGCACATTCGTCCATGAGTGTGCCTTCTTTTTCAGTGGATTCATCTTCATGCATGACACAACCAAAAGCTTTTGTGTGCGTGTGTGAGAGTTTACATGGTTCCGTTTGTGTTCCTCTAGGTGTGTGTTTTGTGTTCGTGCTCCTATGTGGGCCTTGGTATGTGTGTGTGCTCTCCGGCAGTACCAGTTCAGGTCACTGATTCTTGTTATTTGATGTTGAAGCTTTGGCAGCAATTGTGTGTGTGTGTGTGTGAGTATTTGTGTGTACGTTTTTTTTTTTTTTGTTTTTTTTTTTGTGCATTTCAGGTAAAAACAGGAAACACTATTAAATCCTCGGTTGCTTTATATCAGCAAGTATTTTCTAAAAATACATTTCCGTATACTTTCTTTTTATAAAATAGTTATCAAAAATAGTTTTCTAAGAGGAAAATTACAATTTGTTAGTGCCGACAGTGTTATCTTACTTTTGTATTCAAGGTGAAAGCCGGCTGCCACCACACTGATGTCACTCTGGAAGTGCAGAAGGAGCTGGTTGGATGTGGAGTTTAGGAGGGCAGGAGCTGTTGTTCCTGTAAAAGACAGCAGAACGAAGAACATAATTGCATATATGACTGAACCTGTAAATTAATTTTTCTTTACCAGTACACAAACTGGTAAAAACTGTTTATGTTAAAAGAATTTAGGAAGTACATGTTGACGACATGGTAGAAATTAAATTCATTGTTTAAGTGTTTAAACATGGCATGTTTTGTACAGTAGCTGCATTGCATTGTTTAGTAAAGCACATAGTTGGTGTAAACTTTAGTGTGTTAGGGCCAGGAGTCACAGCTGCAGCTGCAGGACCAGACTAGAGTCTGGTCTTCAACACAGCTTCATCCTAGATATTCTGCTGTAGACCTGCTGCAGAGGGACCCCAACATGATCCACTGACTGGAGCCCCTCACCTCCTCTGGTTCTCTTTCCCTTCTTCAGCTCAATCCAGAGTTATTAATTAGAAGTATTGCATAAGCATAATTGTGCTCCATAGTTATTGTAGTTTGTTGTGCTGGTCTGCCCCCTCTGTTTCTCTTCTGTACATGTTTGCAGACCAGAGCCTCAGGAGCTGCATCCTGACCTGCAGTCCCACCCTCTGACCATCCCAGTGTCTGCTGTCTACAGCTGTTTATATAGTCGTCTCTGTAGTCCACCAACTAACCATGTATCAGTCATATATACATGGAACTCTTAGTTCTCCAGCTGATGAATAATTAATACTAACACATCTTGTCTTTTGTACCATTGACAATATATGTGTCTCTCCTCTCTTTGTTCTTCATCCTCTTTCCTATCTCCTTTTTTTCTGCTCTACCCGGTTGGCCTTCGCCAGGATGGTCCCCCCTTATGACCCAGGTCCTGCTCAAGGCTTTTTTCCCTTTTGAAGGGGAGTTTTTCTTGTCACTGTTTGGCTTAAGGTTTTTCTCCCACTAGGGGAGTTTTTACCTGCCGTTGTTTATGTAATACTTGCTCAGGGGTCATGTTCTGGGTCGCTGGAAATCACCTAGACACCTTTTATTGTAATCAACGCTGTATAAATAAAACTGAATTGAATTGTACTGCTTAAGCATGAACTGCTACAATAATGACCAAGAAGAGCTTTAGTATTTTTGAGTTCAGAGTGTCTTCTCTCCAATGCATATACACATGTTGCACCCAGTCAACATCTTTCCAAAATGTTGAGTTTCAGCTGACCTGATTCGAAATTACAAGCAGAGCCTGGTTATACCAGTGGGCTTTTTCCTTAGAAGATCAAGGTCAGCTCATTGTTTTTATAGAAAACATGAATGCAAATGCAAAAGTCGCACACAGCACTCTACCTGGAGGAACATTTATGCTTATGTAAGACAGGCCTATACATACAGAAACTCAATCCTTTAATAGAAAACTTGCTGCTTAAACTGGAAGGCAGCTGGGGATTTATGTGCAGAGCGAGTCAACAGCCCTTCACCCCCTGTGCACAGGAAGCATTTTAGTGTTCTTATGAGGAGCAGCTCTTATCTGCCCCAGTGAAGCTGCTCAGTGGTCAACATCAGATCTCCATGGTTATAAGGGCCAACTCCCCGGTGTGTCTTCTTTAGAAGGGCACGGTCACATGTTTACGTGTGTGTGTGTGTGTGTGTGTGCATGTGTGTGTATGTGTGTGTGTGTGTGTGTGTTCCCCTGCAGGTGCCATGTTTCATGTGTGATAGCTGTGTGACAGGTATGTGCTCGGGGCAGGTCACGAGGGAAATTCTGCAGGGAAATTGTAAAAGGTTAGATCACTCTTTATTTCTGCCTGTCTTCCTTCTCTCTTTCCTTTCTTTTCCTCCATCTTTAATCCCATGGTGAATTTTCTTCTTGCTGGACGCCTGATATTGGAAGAATAGTGTCTCAAAAACATTTTATTCTTCGTTCAAAATATGTACCCTTTGTTTGTACAACAACTCATCCATCATAGCTCTCCGGCGTAGGTGGTGTTTGTCCATATCTATGGTTTTACACTTGTCATATCTAATTCATCATCAGTCTAGTGTATGCTTGGGCTTGTGTATCTGTAGTTTAGGAACTGTCATGCCTTGTCGATCATAACGCTTAAAGGTGTTTATGCGCATGGCGTCTTTGCACAGGCTCATCAATCTATGTGCATGTGTGGGCATGTTATCGTACCAGAGAATGACCCTAATTTTGGAGCTGTCATGTCTCCTCCATCGTAGATCTCCAGAGAGTCCCAGTTGTGCTCAGTTGCAAACGTCATTACTTGGATCTAAATCGAAAAAAAAATGACAATGACTGAAAAAAATAACAAGTAATAAGTGTACGGGCATCCTCCATAATTAGTGCACAAATGTTTGCTGATGTTTATAAATAATTAAACGCTTCCAGGGGAATGTCCTCGTATTTGTACCTGTATTCCGGCCCCTTCGCTGACTTGGATCCTCCATAGACAGTTGAGACTGTTTGGGTAGGGTTCAGGGTAGCCAGGAGATAGTATCGTGCCTCGGCGTTCAGTCAAATTGCCACTGCAGGGAACTAAAATCAAAAGGTACACTGTGAATTTCCATAATGTATTAACTAATCAGCTACCAGAAAGCACAAGATGTCAAGATGTTTCTATATAGCTTTGTATATGTAAACAGACCAACACGGTGTTCAAATTATCTCTGCAGGGAGCTAAAGAGAACCAACGTTGCTCATGGTATAAATGGATGTGTGAGTGGAAAATGATTGCAAAATGTACCCTCTCAGCAGAGAACGGTTTCACGGCAGCATATATTAGGCTTGTTAGAATTACAGTCAAAATTACAGCTTAGTTTCAATAATTACCTACAACAGGATGATTAATGGAAAGGCCCAATTAGGTTAAGTCTTTTGCCATCTGCATCGCATCCCTTTCCTACTTGTGTTAGTGACAGTTGCTTTCATTCCAGGGGTGCTATAATGTTTCTTATAATTTAACAAAGCAAATGTAAAAACGTAAATCTTTAAGACAGCCAATTACTGCCTATTGGATAGTCTGTTGATATTTTCAATGATCCACTTTCAGTAAGGAATTATACGTCAAAAATTAAACATGACTTCTTTCTATCACATGTCAACACACTAAGATAAAAAACAACAAACGTAAAAGGAAATAAACTTAGCCAGGGGTGCATATACATTTTCTTTTTTCTTTTCAGTTTCCATACTTAAAATAAGATGAAAAAAAGCCTGCATTAAAAAAAAAAACAATAGTAGAAGGAAAATGTACATCAAAATGCTGAAAAGAAGGAATATTAGAACTTTAAGTTTTAAATGTTAAGAAATTCTGAATGAATAATGATAATGGGTTCACAACTCAGTGACAGATTCTGTAGGCAAAGACTCAGGTCGTCAGCTAATTTAGAAAAGCATTCCTGAACCTAAACTATCAAACCATCTGGAGATTCCATCTACCAAGGTACATAATATCATTAAATTATACAGTAAAACTGGAGACTTTTCTGTATGCTGTAGGGCAAAGCTCATTTGGGATGGACTGAAGAGAAATGGAAAACACTCCTGTGCTGTGATGAATCAAAATATTCTCTTTGGAAAACCATGACCTCAGGGTGAAGAGGCATGTTATCAGTGTACAGTTCAAAAGCCACCATCAGAGCGGGTTTTACTATGCAGTTTAGAGCACATTAACGAGGTGCTTGTACATCTCTGATGTAAAACACAATAGAAGCGACAGCTTTTGGTACAAGACTAACATTTACACATCTTTTTCACGCGGTAACTTTTAAAATTTAAGCAAAAATATATAAATAAAGGTGGATCCACATTCTGCACATACCAAATATTGTATGTGCAGAAAAATGGGGCTGTTGCAAAAACAAAAAAAAAAACAAAAAAATAGGTGCTAAGGTGGTTTTGTCTGCTATAAAGACTGGAAAACATTTGGCACAGTATGTAGAGGAAAATTCGACAAAATGGGACAAATACAACCTGACACTTTAAAACAGCTTAAATTCCTTGTCTAGCCAAAATGGGAGAACATTTCACCCTTATGAATTGTAATGTTATTTCCAAGCATTTACAGAACGTTTTTATAAGACAAGGTGGTAATCAAATGTGTCACTGGAGTGAAATTCAAAGTAAATATACTTTCAATGAAAAATAACACATTTCAAAGTTTGGAATTTGATTTTTAAACTTCTTCTTGTGCTATTTTGAAATGAAATATAGGGTGAAATGTTGACTTCATTTTCTAGTAATCCACTTTACTTTGAACCTGAAGAAGTTAGCTGGTTAGACTGAGCCCGCATTCTTCAGGCTTGCCTGTCTTACCTATACAGCTTGGTGTTGTTGCGTTCCATTGTGCAAGCGCACCCGGGACCGCCTGGCACCGAATTGCACTGGATCCTTTCAACAGATACCCTGGACTGCACTCAAAGCGGACCACAGAGCCCGCTGAGAACTCTGAACCGATTCTTCTGCCATACCGTGGTTCCGGCACTGAACTGCACTGGCTGTCACTGGTCCGAGGCACAGCTTCAACAATGACAGAATTTAACGTTGAGCAGGGTTTAGATATGACTTGTGTTTATATTGTAGATTTTTTATAGAAGCAAACACAGTGAGAGTTACCTTGGTAGACAAAATGAAAGCCTCGAGCTGACTGGCCACTCTTTGCATTGAACCGAAGCATGATTTGATTCGAAGTTGCAAGTGGTAACGTCTCTCCTGTGTCAATCAACGTACACACAAATGCGTGGAGAATTGGCTTTTAATGCCAAAAAAAAACAGCAGCTGCAATGTCTCGCTTAAAAAGTTTTTTTCTTTTACACAAAACTGCAAAAAACGTGAGACAGAGAAGATAACAGCAACAATATACAGTCCCATATCAACAAAAACGTGCACACACAATCATAAACTCTTAGTGAAATACTGTATGTGTTGAACATGGGACGAAGCACACGTTCTTCTGCAATGGCTTCCGACGTTCATAACTTTGCTCGTCTGTGTTTGACTCGTGTTAAACGCAGATCTTCCAGGAGTGATAGTAGTAGTAGCCAGCATTCACACCAGCTCACAGGCATTTACTAACAGATTTAAATGCAAACGCACACACATACACACAAGAGCAGAGGACGTAACAGTGATAAATGAGGAAAACATGGCCTGGTGTGGTTGACATTTAGAACCATCATTAGCAGCATCAAGATGTGTGTGTATGAGTAAATTTGTGTTTGTGTGCAAAGATAATGAGCCAGTTAGGTGGAGCAATGCACAAGAAAGCTGTTTGTCTGCGTGTGTGTGTGTGTGTGTGTGTGTGTGTGTGTGTGTGTGTGTGTGTGTGTGTGTGTGTGTGTGTGTGTGGACATGTATGGATACATACATGCATACGGCACAGAGTAATGACAGCTACAGGGTTATGTTATTTTGTGATGTTGATGTGTTTCAGCTTTCTTTTGTTGCATCAAAACAGGAAATCCAAACTCAAGAGAGCTTTATACGCTGAAAACAGGTCTAATTTTTAATAAACTGACTCTTTTCACTGAGAAATAAGTTTACGATGGGTAGTTGGAAACTAAAGAACATGACTTAATCGGAAGCGCGGTTCATCTAATAAAAAGAAATGTATTCAGGTCGAAAAGTGTACACCAAATCAAAAATGTACACGGAAACATACAAACAAAGATGAACACTCCAAGTAACTTGGTCACTTTTTCACCCACTTGCTCGAGAGGCAAGTGGCTGAAAAAGCTTCCTGTCAAGGACTGTATGAGTGAAACACAAATTCATTGTTGCAGGGAAAAATACAATATAAAGAGGCGTGACATCTACAGAAAAATACTATCATTTCTAGAGAGCTTTTTTTTTTTTTTTTTTTTTTTTTTTGTCCTTTTTATGTCCCGCATGAAAGTAAACTCCGAGGGCATGGGATCAGATCCCGCCGACACCCACGTTAATCAATACTTCTTTATATTTCATTTTTCATACTTTGTGAACTACATTGATTTTGCCACATCTGTCAATCTTCATCCATGTGTTACTGTGCAGTGACTCAAAATATTACCAAGCTGGAATGACTCAAAGTTGAAAGTTAAGGGAACCCGTGGAGGGTTGTGTTACAGATTGCTCCTGTACTGTATATTGCGCGGCCCCAGTGAGACTCCTTCAGCTGCTGATTCCTTCTTGTAAAGATAACCCTTAATGGATTTTCACCACATACATCACTGTCAAATAAATTGCGATAACTACGACCGGGGCTATGTTGTACATCCACCGAAAGCTGCTTTCTTAAAGATTTCATTATTTTTCCCTTTTAAAAGATAAGTTCAGGAATGCAAAAAAAAAAAAGAAAAAAAAAAGAAGGAAATGTTGGTAACATTTTACAACGTTAAAACTGCACTGCTGTCATCAGTAAGTGAAAGAAGAGTCTAAAAACTGCATGACTGCCTTAAAATTATCTCAGCCACGTGCGATGGTCGGAGGACTCACCTGAATGTGACCCAGCCAAGGAGCTGAGCAATCGCGCATTGTCATTGGCTCCGTCAAACAGCTCCACTGAGTCGTTCATTGCTGTCTGGAACACGGCAAACTGACCAAACACCACTGGAGAAAAGAAAAGGAAAGAAATTGTATACATATATGTGTGTGTGTGTGTGTGTGTGTGTGTGTGTGTGTGTGTGTGTGTGTGTGTGTGTGTGTGTGTGTGTGTGTGTGTGTCTTAGAAATGAATAAAGACATAAATGATTGATTTATCCTGTTTGGTTCATGACAGTATGTAATGCAAACACATATGCTGCCACTGATGTTCTTACCAAACTGTGGGGACACAGTGATGTAATAGGAGCACATCTGTCTTGTAGTGTAGTTTAAAGGATAGTTTGGAGACAAAACAACCCCCTCCGACCCGCCATACTGTCCTCCACACGGTGCTATTGACAGAGAGAAGTAATTGTTAAGTTTTTCATTTGAAAATATTTCAATAAAATGCACACATTTTACACCCACTAAAAGAATAAATGCCTATTTATAAACCATCCTTAATCTGTTGTCTAATGTATTTAGCTCACAGAAGGTCAGATGCTACCACAGATGCATGATTAATACCGGTCCTGAAGAACATTGTGCATCTTTACTCAGATAAATCCTTTGGGAAATCAGCGTCCCTATCTTCTGTGTGCACATTTATTTGGTGAAGGAACGTGCAAATGATAGCAAGATAACAACGCAGGTCCCCTGAAACTGATAATGTTCAAATAATCTGCAAGTCCTACGTGTGAAAAATGATTCACTATTCCAGAGTAAATGTGAATTTGAGCACGTTTGATGCTCACATAAGTCACACAATTTAACAAACCTTAAATGTATTCGATCTAAGCACCAGCAGGCAGCAGGTGGGCACGTTTTCAAAAGGCGAGAGGACACAGCTATGAATTCATTTACAAATAAAAATCTGTTTGAGAAATAAAAAGAAAGTGGTAACAGAATAAGTAAAATGGGATTTTGAGTGGTGTTTACTAAGATGGTCAATACTACTAATGAGCACTTCACCACAAAAAAAAAAGACATGGCACTGTATTAAAAGAAAATAAATACAAAAAAACTAGAATTTCTGTCCAGAAACCATTCAATATATATCCGTTTCCTTTAAATATATTTTAAGCTTTGAATAAACTACCAATATATAGTTTTTTTTAGTACTTAAAATGAAATTCATGGTGATAACAGATGATATGAAAGGCATGCATCCACTTTTGTGACGGCCTTATTTACTGAGATTAGTCAGAGAGCGTTGTTGTCTCGAGTAAAGGTGATTCAAAGCTCGCTGTACCACTTGTGAATGTCATGTCAAAGCAGCACAACAGAAAGTTGAAAGCAAACAGCCGAAACCCAAACTTAAAATCAGTTAAACGCCATGATTGTAGACTCTATTATTGCTAATCTATTATGTAGGCCATGGTGGAGTGTTGGCGCTCTGCTTTTTAGCTGAAGAAAATGGTTTATTCAGTAGAGGAAAACCTAGAAGATCAGTCACTGCAGTGCCGAGCAGGGACGCACATGCACTAACACGTACACGGTCAGCTTTCACAATGTGAGCAGAGATGGTGAGATAGAGCAAGGCACTGCATGCTCTGGTGACAACAGAATTATACCACCAAATATTCATTTGGTTAACAGTTAGGGCTTCAAATGTAGACTATTTAGTCTTTTAAAAGGCTTAATTATGGTAACAACGTCTTTACAGGTTTACCTAAAAAATCTATTCAAATCAAAGACAACTGCAGCTCATTCAGAACTGCTTCAGTCCTCACTAAGACCAAAAACTGGACCACATCAGTCCAGCTCTGAGGTCTTTACACTGGCTGTCTGTCCTTCAAAGGACAGACTTTAAAGTTCTGATGCTGGTCTATAAAGCTCTGAATGGTTTATGACCAAAATACATCAGTGACCTCCTGACCCAGTGTGAACCTTCCAGACCCCTCAGGTCACCTGGATCTGGTTTTCTATCAGTTCCCAGAGTCAGAACCAGACATGGAGAAGCTTCCTTCAGCTTCTCTGCTCCACATGTCTGGAACAAACTCCCAGAAAGACTCAGATAAGCTGAAGTTTATTTAAATCCAGGTTGAAAACTCACCTGTTCTCAGCTGCATTTGAATAAAGACACAAATATGATTAATTTTAAGCTTAAGTTTCCAAACTTTCTGCCATGTGAGGATGTTTTAATGTCTCTGTACAGCACAACAAGGTGATACAAAGTGCTTTACAAATAAACTTGCCTTTTTAAAACGACACTCAAGAGATAGAATTTAAGCAATACAATTCAATATATACCCTCCCCCTTTGTACTCTATATTTTTACTGTATTTGTGAGCATTTACACTCCATACACCAAAACCATTTCCCACACACTGTTACTATCCCTTAAAGATTGAGTAGGTGATCGCTTTAAGAGCCATTTTCCATTTTATTGATTGACAGCGTTTTTTACATTGTAATGATAAAAACTTGAGTAAATGTTTTGAGATCAACATGGAAAACATCTGTCATACGTGGAGGCTGAGGCACAGGAAAAAAAGCCAAACTATTTTACTTGATTTGAGGGAGATGAGCGATTGCGCTTCCTCCCAGTCAACCAGACAGCCTGCGGGTTTGATTGGTAGTTATGTTTACTGTATGTAACTACAGAGCTGTGATTAGTTGTCAGTGGTGATGATATGCCAAGTGTATTTGCATGCTGAATAGGCTCAATGGCTGAGACTGCAACAAGAACCGGTGTGGATAAAAAAAAAAAAAAAACTAAAAAAAGCTTGTGAAAGCTGCAAAACTAGACTGGATGCGAAATGAAATAAAATGATATTTACGATTGGTGTTACGTTTTCTTCTTGATGAAAACATTGTGGGAACAGAACACACTGAAAAGCCCCTTCATGGTCGCTGTATTTTTGTTGCACGGGTCATTATCCTTTTATCGTTTCACACCTGGCACATGGTTCAGCTGGTTCGACGTCTTCTCACTTGATGAAAATCCTGTCAATCCTTGGCCTGCCTGCCTACATTGTGCACGAACGCAGACATGTATCACACTCGCAGCCTATAGCAGACACCAGGTAGTGCACGTTCATGCATTCATATGTCCTGCAGGCGTACTTAGTTAGACTCGGTTTTTGGTGAATGTTGGAACTAAGCATTTTGGTTTTTTTATGTTTAAAATTGATCGAATTCTTGCAAATATTCTGGGCACGACCTACTCTACCATCAATTCTCAGTGGATCTAACTAATGTTGTTCAGAGCAGCTTTTAGATATACAACTATGTGAGTGTGATCATCTGATCATGATACTGCTGAAGACAGCTCTCAGAAACAGTCACCTGGATAAATAAAGGTTAAAGCAAATGAATATGTGACTTATCTCTAAACCCCACAGCTTTGCACACAAACTTCGCATATTCTCTAGTGATGCTCTGCCAGACCCGTGCTGTAATGCAACCAGCTTCATTTAACGCTTGCCTCTTGAAAGTATGATTCAGTTGAAATGAGGTCAGATGACTGAAACTGGCAGGAGAATCACTTCACTTAGTTTGGCTAGAAAATACAGCCTGATGTGGATGTGAACAACTTAAAGTTGCAAGCTTTTCAGCTCCGCCACCATTGTTTCACTTTAACCACCTCGCAGGGTTGGAGGAAAACACACACAGACGCAGACACAGAGTGCTCTAGAAATATAGTAATTAATATAACAAAAAACATTGTCGGCGTTGCTTTAAACAGTTACATCATTTTTGCTGATTCACTGTGAGATCTGCTGTATCACAGAGCTGCTATTTAAAATAAAAAAAAAAAAAAGCCTATAAACACGTACAACCAACAGATGAGCCACAAGCAACAGGCTCAAAAATAGCTCCATCCATCTTTAGCATCCTCAAGAGATTGGCAAAACGTCGTGTGTGAACAGTCTGTGGGCGTGTGCACACTTACGCAGCAGGTTAGGGAGGCGGAGGTCACTGACACTTGTGTAAGTGTCTTCAAATGTGTGTACAAAACAGTAGCAGGAAACACATTGGTCAATGTCATCCTCTTCAACACTGTGTGTGTGTGTGTGTGTGTGTGTGTGTGTGTGTGTGTGTGTGTGTGTGTGTGTGTGTGTGTGTGTGTGTGTGTGTGTGTGTGTGTGTGTGTGTGTGTGTTTAAATCCCTCCTTCTTTCACCCTATTTGGCTTCTGCTGTTCTTATGTCTCATTCTGGTTGCAGGAGAGCAAACCTCTGTAGGGTCAGCTCCAGTATCCGTCAACAGCATTAGTTGTGATCTCAAACAGATATTATCATCGCCCCCTGCATGCTGAAAATGTGTGAATATATGATTGCAAAGACTCTATGAGACATGGGAACACACTTTGTGAAACAATATGCTGCCTAGGTCAGGGGTCTGTCCACGGCATTAAGAAGCGAGGATGTGAGTTTGTGTGTGGGATCATAAACTCTGAATGTTATGAGCTTTGAAGATCCCCTTAAAGATACTCTTGGCTTTAATTCCCTCGAAACAAGTAATTCCGCGTTCTACAGCCTGTGGAAACTGTGAATAACTGTTTCAAAACGTCTACCAAAGAGGCTTCACAAAAATCTTTCAATTTTCCAGTGGGGCAGTCTTGAGCCTTCGAGAAGTTATCTTCATTTGAATTCACGTTAGTTTGATTCAGTGTCGAAATCATTTTGTTTCAGAATAAATAATAAAACATAGATAAAGAACAAATGTTCAAATGCGAAGACACTGCAGAAAGTCATTCTTAAAGGTTGTGTTTGTCCTTGGGAATGATTTCCTGTAACTGGACTTCCTTTGCTTTTGTTCCAGAAGGAAACATCAGTTCTAATTCCTTGGTTTGGAGTGTCAAGTGTGTAAAAAGTCAAAGTCATACGCAAATTACTGACCCTGCCATCACTCCTGTGGGTCATTACAGTCTTCTGTTTACTGGCACTTGTTAATCTGGTTTTGGTCACATGAGTCATGGCGTGAATGGTTGTGAAACCACCTGGGTTGGACATGCGTTTGAGGAGTCTTCGATGTACAAATCTGTGCGCTCTCCACTGTTCTCCACTGCTTATACGCTGCTGCTCAGTTTCTGTTTGTATGTTTTGTCTTTTGGGAGAACCAGTTTTTGTCTGAGGGTGGTGTTAGTTGGAAGTGGACAGGTGTGTTGTGTTTGGAGAAAATCCTTCTGAGTTTCTCAGACACTCCTGCCATATTATGGAACAACAACATTTGTGCTCCACTTTTCTCTCTTTTTTTTTTTTTTTTTTTTTGCTTTGCCATTTTATCCATATTTCTTGGCTGACTAGACAAAGGCCCAGTTTTGGATTCGGTTTGAAGTGGTGTCTTGATGTCCTCACTTCCTCTTTCCTGTGTCTTACATATAGATATACAGTATATACACAGAACTCCATAACGCTCTCCAGCACAGGTCCAAGTAAATGTAGTTCACCACTTTCACCTCTACTCCTAGGATGGATTGTATTTTCTCTATGTATTGCATGTCTAAACTATGGTATATCATATATATTATTACTGGACTTGTATTCTCATGATTCTAGTTCAGTAAAACTAGTTAATGTGCCAAACAAAAATACAAAAGTACCGCAAAACTTTCCGGTATCAGGTTCTTTGCAAGGCAGCTGTACACCCACCCACTCACTTTGCACCACTCAGCTCCTATCCCCCTCTACTGAACTTTCTGCTTCTTTCCTGAAGCATCACAGTAATAACCCCTTTTTCTTTCTTCTCCTCCCGATCCCGTGCAGTGATATTGATTGGTATTTTTTTGGATTGATTTTTGTGTTGTCAAACCCTCAGGTCTAGAGGTCTTGTCTTGATCTACCCACAATCCCCAAGTGGTACTGCTCAAGGCTCAGGTGTCAGCCTTAACAAGAGCCTCCACACACACGCTTTGATCACTCATGCCCTCTCTCTCTCGAACACACACAAATAGATGCAAAAAATGCTATGTAAGTCACTCTTTTCCTCTCACACATCCACAGTCTTTGATCATCCAGGCACGTACACAACACATTTGTATTCACACTTCTCACTGTTAGCATCTTCTACTTTTCGCTCTCAGAAAAACACAAACACACATGGCATTAAGAGTACAGGAAAGGGTTTTTGAAATGTCTGAAACTTTTTAAGTTGTGTCTCAGTTTTACCAGGACTTAAAAGAAAAAAAACTATAAACACAGCAGATATGGTGACTTCAACTTTTCTGTGCAACTGTTCAATCCCAACATAAGTGAGAGTAAAACCGTAAACCAAGTAATAAACCTGCATGTTTCTCTTTTCATGTTTATTTAATTGACTTAGCTCTTAGTGTCAGGATCTTCTTCTAAATCAGCAAATGTAGCTGTGACTCATTTTATTAAGAGAAGTATAGAATTAACAAGAAAAGTTATTTAAACAAGGACAAAATCAATTTCTGTTTACCTTGTTTTTATATGCAAGACTTTCTCAAAAATTGCACGACTCAATAGATAGAAGTAATATTGGTCAAAATGAGTCAATTTAAATTATTACATTTAAAAACCTGCTAAGTGTGGATATTCTTTTCTTTTAAGTGTATAGGGGCAAAATGAACACTCGTAGGTTTTTAATGCAACTTAAAAAAGTGGCATGAGCCAGCATTCTTGTCCAAAAAAAAAAAAGAAGTTAAGAAAATATAAACTTGGTTCAATGCAAGGCTACTGGGTTCAAGTGGAATTACCAGTAAGCCTACAAGTCCAGCATGTGCACATCCAAATTAGCAAAGTGTCACTGGAAAATCACAGGAATACCCTGCTCTACTTGAAAACCATGGCAGGAAACGTACAAACGATCCAGTCACTGTTAGTTTGTCCCCACTGGCCTACATGTCTAGGCATCATGGAGAGGAAACGCCGGAGATGGTGAGTTAATGCGCCTTTAGATAAAAACTGTTTAATCTTAACTACTGAAAACATTATAACTTGTTTTCGCACAATAAAAGGCTAATTAAAAACACAGTTATGATTATTATTTGCCTGTTTGCCAATAAATACCATGAAACAATTTCAATGGCAAAGACTATAATTGTTCGTTTGTATAATATGAGAGTGTTAAACCCACTGACTTCTGTTTTATTGATTAATATCATTACCTACTTATTTATTTTGTTAGGAAGGAATAAGAGAGTCTAGCTTATTACCTTCAGATGTTGAAAATTAAAACTCTGCCAGGAGCAGGGTAGTTTATGGCCTCTGAGCCACTGGACAGCTTTTAATCTTAATTGACTGTGAAGAAAATTTTGAGTGTCGTTAAAGAGGCTCTACGGAGTCTTTCTAAACACACAAACATTGAGTTTACGCCATGTTACTCACTCATAATCACACTGCAAGTATCCATATGACTGCATTTATTTCCTTGATTTAAATCCAGCATTGATTTAAAACCAAGTTTATTGACAGAGTATTGCTGTATAAAATGAACTGAATTAAAGCAAATTATATTGAATTAAATATAATTGAATCAGCCCGCATAGCTCCACTCCCCTGGTTTTGATTGTTTACAGTAAAAACTGTATATGTTGTTGCTTCACTACTGTCTGTCTATCAGTGGACCAGTGTAGCCATATAGGGAGGAAAGGATATTGCATCACCTGTATGTGAATTGTCTTTTACGTGCAGAACAAAAAAAAAACAAAACTGAGATGTATAATAATAAAGTTCTTCATATAGCTTTTCATGGAAGCCCTTTAGAGAAGCACAACATGAACTGAAATCCTGAAGAACATCCTTGCATCGAAGCATAATTAAAAAAAATGTAGATGTTACCAAAGAACAAAGGTTTTCTAACCAACTGGGACACAACTGATACAAAATACTCATACAAACACAGACAAGCACTCATCTAGAGCAATTTTAGTTAAAAAAAATCATTCCAGTGTATTTTTAATTTATTCTCAGATGATGAGCTAAATAAACTGAGCAAAAATGTGTATATCCACCTGTCAAATTGATACTGAAACACATGTACTGTACTCTAACACTATTCTCTCTTCTTCTACATTAAGTGGTTATAAAAATGATCTTTATCAAGTATAAACATGTTGTACGTGTCTTTTATTGCTTAAGCCAATGAACTAAGATAACACACAACTGTAATCACTTGTTTTCAATTCTATTCAATTTTATTTATATAGCGTCGATTACAACACAAGTTGTTTCTAGGCGCTCCCCAGAGACCCAGAACACCTCCCCCGAGCAATTATTACATAAACAACGGCAGGTAAAAACTCCCCGAGTGGGAGAAAAACCTTAAGCCAAACAGTGGCAAGGAAAAACTTCGCTGGATAACAGATGTAGCCATTCCCAGTGTTGGTCCCCTTTGATTTAATAACAGAATAATGCTAATTTGATAGATATACTTTAAAAAGGGTTTTTCTTAGGAGGACCTCCATAAAGTTCTAGAGGAAATTTGGGCAATGCTTTATTTTAGAGAACTGCTTTGAGTTAGACACATTAACAGGTTATGTAATGAAATATAGAGAAAAAATAAAGAAAAGAAAAAAAACTTCCTTCTCCTACGGGCTTTTTTCCCATCGGAGCAATCACCCTCCAGTTATTCTGGAAGAAACCTTGTCAAGCTTGGGAATTTATCCCTCAATAGTGGCGAGCTGTTAAGGTCCAGAAGCATCAGAGCAGTCTAAAATTATGATACTCCCACCACCACACCTTAACTCTGTAAATCATAAGAAACATCATTCTTGATCTGAGCCGAGTAGCCAGACCTGCGCTATCTAATTTTTCCGCGCTGAAATACGATCGGGCCAATGTAACTGGTTTCTGTTGGTTTTATCAGAAGAGCTGCAACTTATTTCTTCTGCCACGGTGTGCATGAGTGCTGTCATTTGTCTTCGCATGTAAGAGTGTGTTTGTGTACCTGAAGAGTGCCTCTAGGCGGCACTCTATTATAGTCTCTCAATTTACCTCCGTGTATCTTTCTTCCTTTCTTTTGCACACACACACACACACACACACACACACACACACACACACACACACACACACACACACACACACAACCCTATCAACAGTCACAGAGAATTCCTTCTTTCTCGCACCAGCTCTTAGTTACCATGGAAACCAATAAAAGAGCGGATTGAGATGGGAGATCTTTGCGGGTGTGTGTGTATGAGAGAAAGAGTGAGTGAAAGCAAAAAGGGCTGATAGAAATAGAGAGGAACGGTAAGAGCAAAATACAGAGTAAATCAGACACAGACAGAGGAGGTGGGAGGAAAGGTGTGCATAGAAAAGAAATAAAAGTGGGAGGCAGTAGTTATGGTGAAAAAGATGGAGGAGGAGACAGAGGTATGATTGAGAAGGGATTAAAGGGAGGTAGAGAGGAGATGGAGGGAGTGTAAGTGGAAATGTATTATTTAAAGAGGTCTCACCCTGTCTAATGAGTTTGGTCTAAAAGCCCCAGGAGCTGCCGAAAGATAGAGACAGACAGAGAGGCTGACAAACTTCCCTAACTATGTGGTGAGAAAATTCACTGTGCCAGAGTCAAAGGAGTGAGGGAGCATGACTTCTTGGAAGGACAGGATTCACTAAAATGTTCTATTTTGACTTTCTGAACTGTGTCTAAGTGTAGGTGATGGGAGCCTCTGTGTATTTTAAGATGTATTTGGATAATTGGAAGAGGAGGAAAAAATAAAAAATAGAAAAAATCAAAACCATGTGTGTGAATAAACAAAGTACAGAACAGATGTGTTGAAGTTCAGAGTTAATATTGTTTCAAGTTCGGTGAATTAGGAACTTAAAAAAGGAAAAATAGAAACTAAACTGATAATGCCTGATTTATATTTTAAGACTATATATTAGAGTATTAACTTTTCCTACTCTTTTATTCTGCTTGGCAGTTTGATGTATTATTAAAGTGCATTAGAATTAAACCTGTCATACCTTAATTTTCTTAATTATAGTACGAACCTGGAACAAGGCACATACAACAGACATTAATTAATTACTTCCTGAATTGGCTTTGAGAGCTTTAGTTTTTTATTTGATAGAGGATTTTGTGGTCTTCCAATAATAATCTTCAAATGGAGGGGGAAAAAAAAAAAAAATTTTTTTAAATCAATAATTGGCTTCCTCATCATTGTGGGGAATGACATCGAAATGTCACACTGAATCAAATTCAGTCACCAAATAAGTAACTGGAAATGCTTTGCTCAACCTAAGTTCAGTGAAATATTTTAACTATAAATGGATGACTAAATGAACTCCTTATAGATTTCCTTAATTTTTATCAGAGAGTGACTGTTGCTCACTGCAACTATCGGTCCTCACATTCTGGCTTTTCTTTAAAGAGCATTTGCCCTTTTTTCTAAGTCTCTGTCTGTATGTAAGAACCCCTTTTCCAGAAAGGTGTAAAATCCAATCCCCTCTTCTTTCCATCTTCCAGGGCAAACATAAAGGTGTATAAGAGAAAAAAAAACATTTGTGCGCATACGGGACATCCCACAATTCCATAACCAAGTGGAAATTTCTAACAACTTCACGATCATGTTGGTTGTATCCGTGCAGCACCTTCACAGAGATGTGGGAGAAAACGGAGGAAACTTTTGTCCGGACCCTGCATTATTATTATTACTCACTCGCTAGTCATTTAACAATGTTGTATTGGGGAGATAGAGAAATAAGAAAACATATTAGTTTTGAAGCAGAAGATGAAATCAGGTGCTACATCATGGTCCGATTTAAATCGCTGAATGAATGCGGCTGGAACCGCATCCTTCCAGGTTAAGGATGACATCACCCGTCATCAGGCCAAAGAATTGATCATAATCATTCAGTATGGCATTAACATGGTAAGAAAACACCGTTTTGCAAAAAGTAACAAAATTATAAAGAAAGCTGACAGCGCTGTCTCCTCTGCCATTATTGTTTTGATTTACTGGCGTGCACACAGACGCAATCGTGGGATTTTTCTGTCTCACTTGGGCCAGCATGTAAAAGCCAATGAGGTAAAATCGGTGGCCTACTTTTATGTAAATATTACAAAATGCCAGAAAGCACTTAATGTCATCATAATATCAGTATATAAAGCAGTCGCTTATTTGATTTTCAACAGACGTAACAAACAATTTTGGGCAAAGTAATCTTTTCTCTTATCATTTATTTTTTTAATTTAGATTATTGATTGCTACTTTTATGTTGTTTTTTTTTTTTTTTTACTCTGCCATGTCGCCACTCTATTTTGCACTGCTGCTGTGACGTGGTCTCCAGGGAAAAAATACAACTGGTAGATATCAGATGTTGAAGATGAAGAATAAATTGACGAGGGAGAAAGGCTGATTTCAGAGACTGATAGAGAGGAGGAGATTTACAGTAAGTCCTATCTCGTCTCTACAATCATGTCAAGGTGAGACTGCTAGACAATAAGGACATGTAAATGGTTGAAATGAGAAACTGAAGGTGCCTTTGTGAGCGTAGTGTAATACCGTAGTGTAATACTGTGTGTTTGACAGAGACAGATCTCCTGGAATGAATTCAGATCCTATCAATACCATTAAGAGTGGGAATAAATGGTTTGCTGCTTTCATGATCACCAGATGGAACCACCCTGGTAAAATTTCCAGGGTCAGAGAATTTCTGCAGCTCACATATTGACCTTTTTATGGCGTTTTTGAGAAGATCTTTACAATATCTCCCTAAGAAGTGCTCACATGCCATTTTGAGTGTTGTTTGCACTCTTTCCACTCACCGAGCAACTTTGTGACATCATCCACTCTATTACTGGCAGACTCCGGATTATGATGATAAAAATAATAATAATAATAATAATAATAGTAATAGAACATCTTTATTTCTAAAGCACTTTTCATACATAAAAATGTAGCACAAAGTGCTTTACACATTTAAAAATAATGCAAGTGAAAAAAGAGTCCACCCACATACATGCACATATAACAACCACAAATTCAATTCCAACCCTACAATAAACTGCACCCCCAGCACAGCACTGATCAAAATAACATAAGGTTGAACACAGAGGGACCAGAGAGGAAACACCATCATGTGGAGCCCTCTGCAACAGGTGGGAGATACCACTCCAGTGACCTCACCTATCAACAGGACGCCAACCCCATCCCAAGCAGGGAGGAGCTGACCATTATCACCTTCCAAAGGGCAGCAAATTGTACTCATCCCGCCACACCAGGGCATGGTGGACCGCCAGCTGACGTCAATGCGGCCATAGCCGGCAGCCGCCCCCGATGCAGCGGGCTCCCACTGAGGAGACACTTGATATTATAAACTAAAATGAAGTCTATCGTAAAATAATGAAAACATTATATAAAGAAATAAAAAAAAACTTCAAATCTGATAAAAGAGCATAATTCGAACACATACTGTTAAATAAAACTCTAGTGATAAAATAAAGATGATGAAAGGATATTAATTAAAAGCAAGATTAAAAAAGATGGGTCTTGAACCTTTTTTTTTTTTTTAAATCTCAACACCCTCCGCAGCCCTCAGGTCCTCCAGCAGGCTATTACAAAGTCGTGGGGCATAAAATGGAAAGCCGGCTCACCGTAGGTTTTTCATATAACTTTAGAAATAACTATAAGGCCAGTACCGGAGGACCTCAGGGTATGGGAGGGTTAGTATGCTTAATGTAACTCCCAAGACCATTAAGACATTTAAAAACAACCAGAAGGACCTTAAAAATCAATCCTGAAACACACAGGAAGCCAAAGCAGTGTAAAAAACTAGTGTAATATGGTCCCGCTCTCTGGTCTTCGTCAGCGCATGAGCAGCTTCAATCTGAAGTAACTAAAGATGCGATATACATTTTCTGGGAATACCATAAAGCACAGCATTACAATAGTCTGTGCAGCTAGAAATAAAAGCATGCAGTAGGACCTCCGTATTGGCCGGAGAGAGAAACGGGCGGACTCTGGCTTTATTCTGAAGATGGTAAAATCCTGTTTTTACAACCTGTTTAACGTGAGGAATAAACCTCAGCTCAGAGTTAAAAATGACGCCCGGAGTTTTGACTTGGTTTGATGGATTTAAAGACAGTGACTGTAGTTTTTGAGAGATGTTTCTCTCTCTTAACCTCAGGACCGATTATTAAAACTTAGGTTTTGTTCTGGCTGAGCTGTGAAAGGTTCTCTGCCATCCAGGATTTGATACCTTGGATACGATTAAAAAGGGCATCAACTGGCCTTGTGTGATCAGGCGACATGGCAATATACAGCTGTGCATCAAAATTCTGAAAATTGTCAGTAATTTAAAATAAACTTGTTAAGAAAAAAGATGAGATGAAATGACTTGATGAGCTTTTATTTTGTTGATGTTTTTTTAATAATTGTGTTCTAAAATTGTCAGCAACATCTCCATCTCTGTTCTTGCCCGCTTCCACCCACAACCGCCTGTCCTGCCTCTCAAACATTATTGAACAGAGCTTCCACGGGACAGTTTTTAGGAGTCATCGGTAAGTGTAAGTGACAAGTATATTTTTTATGTATATGAGGATGTGTGTGTATGTGTGTATATATTGAAATTCTTTGTCCATCTGTCTTAGGGATAGCACGAAGTGAGATCTCTGCCACTGTAAAGACTACACACACACACACACACACACACACACACACACACACATAGAGAGAAAAGCTAATATACTGTTTGAATGGCACTTTGTCAGGTGTCACTTTATTACCTCTCTGAGCTGACAGTCAGACAGCTCAGGCTCCAGTACCTGACGGATTCTGAAAGTACACACACTCTCTCACACACACGGCTGTTGGTCTTGAACCAGTAAGTCTCACATTTATGTAGCATTTCAGCAAATCAGTCAGCATAAACTGGCATGGCACTGCTCCCTAAATGGAGTTCCAACGTAATCCCACAAGTTCTGACTATGAAGTGTAGTTTACCATAGCTGAAAAACTTAAATTACAGGCAAACAGAAAATGGGGGGGGTGGAATTTAAAAAAAAAAAAGGTCTTGGATAGAATCAAACTAAGGATGTTGCACTTGAACAGTAAACTATGCAGTTTAACCACAGGTTTAATTGTAAGTATTCATGCATGACAGTAATATTCTTGCATTCATCCTGGCATGTGTAGATATGGCAAACAACATCTGGCAACAGCACAAAATAAGCGTTTTGGCTGACGTGGGTAAATACTGTATATATTTAAGCTTTAACAGTACAAAGAAGTGTTTCATGTGAAAAATATCAGTTTCAAAATCATTTAAGGAATATTTGATTACTTTTAGTAATTTAGTGATCTCCTAACCCTGTTATCAACCAAAACCAGTTAAAGGATAAAGAACCAAATAATAAATCTTGGACGTGATTAAAGTTATTTACTTCCAGATATATAGGGAGGACGTCTGAGCTAAAAATTGCAAAAATTCCTTTGAGTTGCTTTAAAAAAAAAAAAAAAAAAAGCACACTGTCCTTTTCAGGATCTTAAGTCTCCTACCTTTACATGATGGCAGTGCTCTGTCCCACACAGGCTTCCCATCATGCCCCATGACACAGGTGATAGTGTCCTCTCCCAGAATTGTGTAACCATGGTGACAGCTATAGGAAACCTGAGATCCCAGTTTGTAGTCATAGCCTGTCCGACTGCCGTTCATGATGTTACCAGGGTCAAAACATGCCTCTCTTGGTTTTTCTGTGGACAAGGACGAGAACAGTATAAATGTATGTAAGTCGCCAGACACAGACAAAGCCAAACTATTTGGTAATATCAGCAGAGCAAAAATGAGCAGTTCCTATTTTTCTGACTTTATTTATTTAGAAAATGTATCAAATTTCAAATTATTGCCAAATGCTATAGCAGGGCCTCCCTGGTGGTGCAGACAAAAGCACAACAAAGATTAACACCATCTTTATTGTAGATGGTTAAAGACAACACACAGCTGCACTTTTCTAAAACACAACTCATGCACAATCAAGCATACATTAAGATTTCTTCTATTTTGGTGATTATTCTGGCCAAATTTAAAGTACTGTTAATAGACTTCCCAAAGCGGCCATACTTAGGTTTGTATTTTCTTCTTTATATTGCATTTTATCAGCCAGATCAGACCCACATGTAGAAAGATGTAGGAACAGAAAACAATAGGGCCACAGGGCCCGTCTATCCACGGGGCGGCACCAACGGTTGTTTATTAAACTGCCTTTGCACACAGTTGGTTAGTGCTACGACCAATCAGAGCAACAAACAACGTGATGTATTCAGAAACGAGTCAATGGGGGAGTGACATGTGTAGTAGAGTAAATTAAACTTTTGCAGTAGCCTGTTTGGCAAAACGGCAAATACGTCTACCTTGCAAAGGAATGATTTGAGTGCCGTCTTCTGTTCGGATTTTCAAAGAAAACGTCTGAATCTATTTGTTGATGTCAAAGCCGACTCAAAGGGCCATTAATCCTCAGCTGCAGCCATCCACACCGTTTACATCCAGATTAAATCACCGCTCTGTCGTAATCGTGTTAAGCCCACCCACAGACTCTCTACAAGGACGGACTGATTTGATTGACTCTCCAAGACTTTTGGGCATATTTAATGAGCTCCAATAGATGGTAGCTAGACGGAGGCGCCAACCATCTAACTTCCAGATTGGGGCTTATGCGGTGCTACGCTGCAAAAACTAATTTCTAAGTAAGAAAAAAAAAACTTGTTTCAAGAAAATTAGAGGACTATTTTAGATTTGTTTGTTAATTATAAGAATTCTAGTCTAAGAAAAAGGGTCTTACCCCATGGACAAAGGTTGTTTTTGCTTAAAATAGCACAATTTTGACTAGATTTATGAAATATGAGGCTTATTTGTAGAAGGGCTTTGGTGGCTGCCAAAGCAAGTCAATCTACATTGACTTACATCTTAAAATGTCCAACTTTACAGCAGAAATAGATATAATTAAGACCTGGTTCAAAAAAGCTGTTTGGGTCTCAATCGTTTGATTTCACACTCATGACAACTCTAAGGGGGCTGCAAACCCACTCTTCAGAAACCAATTGGTCACATGACCTAATGCTTTGTCCGTAGTTTTTTTTACAGATTAAGACCAACAACATCTGTGAAAGTCGAAAAAACAATGGTAAAGACAAAAATAATAAGAATAATGATAATAAGTCAAGGGGAGGAATAAATATGGAGGGGAAAAAAAGGTAAAGAGCCTAGAATTGTCACAATCTGTTGTCAGCTTTTACGACTTGGCGTTGAGACAGCTTGTTAGCTTTTCTGTGAATATCCCTTGAGAGTGTGACATCATCCCTGACAGAGTAAAACTGCCAGACAAAGCGAGGTGGGCAAAATAGAGCTGAAACAGACAAACGATTAATGCTGTTTTAATTAAACAGATAGCGTGTGAGAAGTAGTTAATAACAACAGAAGTACAGAGAGGCAAAGAAGTTTTCCCTTTTTTTAATAATTAGATATTATAAACATATTGCCTGAGGGAAACCACAAAAAAAAAAAAAAAAAAAAGGTTTTCAAATTTGAGCCAGTAAACTAAGTTCAAGATTGATTACACCTGCTAAATCATGAGTCACAATCTGCTGAAATAAAGAACTCACAGGCAGAGACAGAACAGCGCGCTCTCTCAGCTGAAAAGGACTGGTTGTAAAAGGGCAAAATTAATAAGAGTAGAAGGATTAAAATATTATCCAGTCTGCACACCAGCCACTCATGTATTGAAATTCTAATCCTCATGACTGACAAACACATAATTTCACAAAAATAACTGTTTCGTTTTAATTGTGCGCAGAGACCTGCTTATAATCATGAAGTGCAGTTTATTGTCTGGAAACCTAACACAGCATGGATTTCTCCAAACAAGTAAACACCGCTGACAATCTTAATCAATATCTCAAGTTGATCTGACTTTGTTGTTTCAGCATTTTGAACTGACGGAGCTGTTGCTTAGTAAAATATTAGAATTCTCTTCTTTTTTTTCTTTCTTTGTACTTTTTCTTTAAATACATTTCCACGACTGCAGGCATCTACGAAGAATTTCAAGACTTTAATTTTGTAGTAAAATATACAATACAAGAAGATGTTTCCCTGTTTTAATTACCTCTATATTCAATGGCGAATCCAGACATTCCCAGCGAAGCATCAGATCTGAATGCCAGGAAAAGACTGTTACCACTGCTTTCTATTCGCTCTGGGGCCTGGTTGCCTTGGAGACTTGCCAGAAGCGGCCCATTAGAGTCTTCACCCTCATAAATGTGCAGGAAGTCATAACTTGGCTCCATGCTGAAGCTGAAATAAAAAAATGAAAAAAAATTACTGTGACTGAAATGACTTTTCAGTTAGTTTTTTTTTTTTCTTTACTGAAATAACTTTTCATGCATTAACACATATATACATATAAATACTGTGGGGCCCTGCATAGCTCAGTCGGTTGAGCGGGCGCACCATATACAGAGGCTTCGCCCTCGTGCAGGCGGTGCAGGCTCGAATCCCAACCATGTGACTCTTTCTTGAGGTGTGCCAGTCACGTGAACATGATTCACTGTTATGTCTTTTAGGTAATTAAAGAAAAGCCTGGATTATAAACAAGCCATTTCAGGCCGTTCAAACCAGTGTCTTCTATAAAAGAAATGATTCCCTTTGGTGTAAACTTTGGCCCTGGTCATTTAATTGATTGTTTTAGGTTCTTAAAGTCAAAAGTCAAGGTGTTATAGGATGAGGAATCTTGAACATGATTTTCATATACTCAACATGTTTTTTGTACATGTTTAATTGAGTTTGATTGTAAAATCCAACCAAATATGTTAAGCATCTTTATTTTTTCATTGTAAATGCGCATTTCATAGTACACACACACACAATGAAATGTCATTTACGTGTTCACATTGTTTAATGTGCCACCTAAACCTGAAACAGCTCACTGTTTTTAAAGTTTAACTAGTTCAATTTGGTACCAGCTCACAATCTTTCAAGGAAGATATTTGGTCCTGTCTGCATCATGTCAGAGTCAAGACTGATAAGAAGAACAAGAGAAAGAGGGACGTCTAAGGCATATAGATTAGTAGACAGACACACACTCGTTGTTGATGTGGTCCAACATTTTGCTTTCATCACCAGATGCAGAAAAAGCCGAGCTGTTATACCACAAACACAGACCTTAAGTAATTTCCATGCTGACAGTTCTGAGGGAAGCAGGAACCGTTTCTGATGCTAATACACCATAAAGCATTGCAAAATGCCAGTTGTGATTTACTTTTGCTTCACTGAACACATGTGCACGCAAAGGTGAAATAGGTATCTCATTTGACTTACAACAATATTCTAAGACTTCTTTAGCAAAGTTAAAATGAGAGCAAAGAATATTCAACTTTAAGCCCTGTGTTTATATCTGGTGCAGAATGGGCTTAACTGCACCTAAGCCCGCTTTGCACTGACAAAGCATTAAATATCCAAGCTAATACCTTGTGCATTAGTGATACATTCAGGGTCTGAATACTAAAGCTGCTAAATGTCAAAAATCAACTTTAAGATCTTGCAGCAAAGAAATGGAACAGTACCATAATCTCTCACGTACAGAGTAAACAAACAGTGTATTAAACCTATACTTTTAAAAATGTCTTAAATCACACACCAATAATAATAATAAAATGCTACATAGGTACATGCAACAAATGTACATTTGTGATAATGCAACAAAAGTATTAAATAAAAATTACAAAAAGAAAGATAAATAACAATTCCATGATATTAAACGACAAAAGTGCGATACAAACCAATATTATTGTACAATAAACATGTCTCACCATTAGAAATAAAGCACAAAATTATATTTTCCAGTGGACATAGTTAAAAAAGAATAAAAACGGGTCACTTTTTCTCCTTTCATTTATCTCCTTTGCTACGTTCTAAGCTGCAGCCCTAATTCCTATCTACTCACTGTGGATTTATACAACATTCATCAATGAGGCACCATTTGTGCTTGAAATTTAAATAAAAACCGCTCTATTATCAAACAGTAAAACATGGAAATGGTCATGGGATTTTTATTTTCCATTTCCAGCCAAAAATAGCACAGCCACCAGCACACTACATGGACTGATTGTGGAAAAGACACCAAAATATTTGTTGACTGTGTGTCTTGAGGCCTTTAAATGATCTGCGTGTGCAGGGGCTTATGCAAAGTCTCTCAACCACATCTTTCAAGGGTGCTTTCAGGATTTGAAGGGACATTTTAATGTTAGATGATGAACATCTAACATGCACATCAAGACTTGTATTACATTACAGAAACAAGAACTGACATCAAGCGCTCTCCAGGGATTAGCTCTGTTCAAACATGAAGAAAAAATGTTCCTACCTCATCAAATAAAATGTTAATATTATGTTTTTATGAGTTTCTCTCTGTTTTGTTGAGTGGCAGTTGTATTTTGAAGGACTTTTCTGGTTTATGTTTAGTGCTTTTTAGGAAATGTTAGAAGAAGCAGTCAATGCATTATGGGACGCTATTTGCATAATTTATAAAAAAGTTTTGCCTAATCTCTCGATACACAGACACTGGAAGAAACGCTGTGAGTCACGGGGTCAACGCTGGGAAAAATAAAAATCATTTAACTTCATGGAAACCCATCTACATCCCTAAAAGCTTAACATCTCCTGACAAATTAATTAAAGATAGATGCCTTCATTGAAATGATTTTTCTGCCCTGTGTCAGTAGTAGTCATGTTGCCACAAAATTAGGGAGAAAAACCATGTTTGGTGATTCATTTATATTATAAAGCTCGTTAACATAGATTTAACATAGATTGGTCAGGTCTTTGCAGTCACCACATTTTAAACTCACCTCTTGAAGATGAGGGCAATGACAAAGTCAGGGTTGACTCTAATTCTCCAGTCGCACTCCTTCCCAGGGGGGTATGGCTGGGGATAGTTGGGAGACAGAATCACACCAGCAGGACCGCTCACATTCCCCCCACAGGTGGCTACAGACAGACAAATGGGAGAGGTGGAGAGAGAGAGAGAGACACGAAGATGATTACAACGTATTTGGTTTGATGTTATTTGGAAGGTTAATGACTCCTGATTGACCACTCACTTAACCCCCACAGGACAGCAGAGTGTAAATGAGTTAGTAATAGTATCACGGTAAGTATGGCAGAGGCTATTTGAGTGAGAGAAAATCACCCCTCGCAGACAGTAGATATTACCCCTTCAGGTGGCTGTAGACAGTGAAAGAGCAAAAGACAAAGCGAGAGATGGTGAGATTTAGTTACAGAGTATGGAGCTGGGGGTAGTTAGGAATAAAAAAAAAAAAAAATCGCTTTTAGCAGCCCTGTTATCCCACTTCGAGCCAGAGAGCAGGGAAGAGATACTGGCAAGAAAGACAGGGAGATGCAGTCAAGCAGCAATTTGGTGATGTGAAGTAGGAGTCTGAAACATGAAGAGGTATCTCGGGGGTGGTATGGGTGTGTGAACGGATTATCAACAGTGAAATAGAGGTAAACAAAGGCATTAGCCGCAAATCACTTACAGACAGGCACACAAACACACTCCACTGGAGTATTGAGTGTAATGTGTTTAATTATCTGAGCTTTTAAACATGAGGGATTCACCTCCTGAGGTGAAAGTGCAGGGGCGGGAGGCATGGGAGAAAGCAAAAACGGAGGCTGATTTAAGTCCTACATTTTATCTAAAGCTGTGCAAAACGTGAGGTGACTCGTATAAGGTCAAAGACGCTATCAGTAACACTGCATAATGTGTTTCACAGGAATGGTTACAAAAGAAATGAGCCTGTGACGTTTCTGGAGGACTTCCACTGAGAGCTGCATTATGATAAGACGAAGAAGCATGCGACAGAGAATGAGGCCGCCGCGTCCCACGTGTACTAAGAAGGCAAATGCCTGTGGTCCCTGCTGCAGCTTGACAAGTGGACGACATGCTACTTGGTGCAGGATTTTTACCAGCTTGCTCACTCTCACTGGTGGGTGATGTCATACCTCACTCTGATCCTTCAGTAATTACAAAAACGCAGCAGCCGAGGACCTTTAAAGAAATCCATGTTGATTTTTCCTCTGATTAACTTGACATGAAAAGTGAACCGGATACAGCAATTTAGGAATAATAACTGCTTTTTGCACCCCAATAAAAAAAAAAAAAAAAACAGAGAGCCCATTAAGATAAAAGTGTCTGTAAAGATACACTCCTGATCAAAATCTTAAGACCATTTGAGAAATTGTGAGAATTTGCATTTTACACTGTTGGACCTTAAGAAGGTTCCAAGTAGAGCTCCAAAATGCAAAATAGAAGAAACGGGAGCAAAAGACCAAAAAATTAGGAGACAATTTGTTGAAAACAACAATTTAACTGAAATGGGCTGTTCATAGTACACACTGAACTTTCTTCAGTTAGACAAAATTCAAGACTTTGATTTCCAGATATATATCCGCTTCAGCACTTCAGTGAATGATGAGCCCTACTTCATTCATTCATTCATTCATTTTCTAAAGTTGGATCTGGCTTTTTACATGTTTTGCCCTCATTTTTCAGATGAAATAAGTTAAGCAGGTCCACAGTCACAACTGAGACCTATTTCAGAAAGCAGGTTTTGAGTTCCTTTTTGTCACGTTCCCTTCGTAAGGCTGAAACAGGTTTAATTTCATTCGGTAATTGATTTTGCACATTTTGGAGACATTTCGTGACAACCTTTTCATGGATGACAAGGCCGCACTGGTAAGAATGGAGCTAACCAGTGCGGTTCCATTAGACAGCCAACACAGGCTTGGATGATCTTATCTCTCGGTAGCTGTCAAACATAACCCATTGAGGCCATGGCCTTATTTTACATGAAATACTTAGTTACTAGGGTTTAAAAAAAGAAAAGGGGAAAAAAAGAAAGTGAAGTAACCGTTATTTCCTTGCCACACACCTGCAACAGCAATTTGAAGAATTTTCAAGTGGCTTACGTGATTTAAAAATCAATATCATTAATGTTTTAGAATAACATTTTTCAGGAGCTTCCTGCTTGCCGCTCTGTGAGCAAACGTATTTTCCTTTAGGATTCGCCAGTGTGATTGCATGTATTGATGGCTCCCACATTCCCATCCCAGCTCCTTGAATACATTTTTCCTTTGCCAGAGCAAACTGATATGAAAGTGAGTGACGGCCATGAGCCTGTTACGTTGGAGCTGCCTGTCTGAATCGTGTTTTCCATTAGGCAACCAAATCTTCAACAAACTGAACACAAGTTTTTTTTGGTTTTTATTTTTTTACCAGCAGGGTTTTATATGATATTTGAAATAAATCGTAGGTATGCTCATATGACAGCAGTCGTTAAATGTTGAAAATACGCCTTCACTCACCGTGTAATTTCTCCAATATCAACTCTCTTTCACTCGCCGCAGCAGGGTTGTTACTTTTCAGCGGACAGATGTGCGTATTGATGGCTATATGACTCCTCTAAAAGCTCTAATTCTAATGTGTAAAAGTAGGAGCGTCTCTTCTTTTTAGTTGACATTGAAGAATGAATGAATGAATGGTGTTTGAGCTCTGCAGATGTTAGTTTTTCTTCTTTATAGCTGTGGTGGAATTACTGTACTCTGACTGAACCGACTACTTTGGTTTGACTTTGATTTTAAACGCATCTCAAGGTTTGTTAACTCAGAGTTAGTGTTTTACCTCAGAATTTGTTGTAGTTCTGTTTTGACTATTTATAAATTCAACTTCTTTTATTGGCACTCAGCAATCCTCAGAATACCGTAGACCTACCCATACATGTTGGAGGGTCGGGTTGCCAGTAGAATCGGTTATCCATCCGCACACACGTGATGGTGTCTTGTCCTTGCAGCTGATAGCCTGGATCACACTGGAACGTCATACTGTCACCTGGCTCCTTACTGTCACCGTACCGAGAACCATTTACAGGGATCCCAGGATCATTGCAGGTTGTTGCAGTTGTGGCTGCAGAATGAAAAGGAAGATGAGCATTTATTGATATTGGACTGAAATGGAGTCCGTTAGCGTAGTCTACATCACAAAGTAAAGCCCAATAAATCTTAATTTCATGGTACTTACAACACCTGATTTATTATTTGATTTATTATTACTCACACTCACCCACAACAGTTAGTAATGCAGCAGTTGTTCTAGCTGGGCTCATTAAAAAAATAACTTCATCTTGTCTTTTTGTTTTCTTAGTATTGGCTCTCCCTTTGGATTGAGCAGCTTGATCAGGTTAACTAGATTGATATGACCTACACTGCTTGCGCCATGATGGTGCAGGGATTTCCTCTGTGACATCTGTTTCAATGCTTTACACAAAAAATTGCAAAAAACATACAATACAATGTGACACGGAAAGTTTTCAGATCCCTTATTTCTGTATGTATGTATGTATGTGTGTGTGTGTGTGTGTGTGTGTGTGTGTGTGTGTGTGTGTGTGTGTGTGTGTGTGTGTGTACACGTATGTATCCATCAAAATGTTCCATTTGTGATGTGATCGTGGTTCAGTTTTTGTTTTTGTGATTTAACTTTGAAAGTTTAAAAACAGTGCTCATTTTAAATCATAAAGACCAAGCATAACACGTTTTTTGTCGAAATCATGTCCAGCAGAGCACATTTGGCTGATATAAGGGATAGATTTTTTATAGTCCACTATTACAACAACCGACACCTGTTGGCTCGGTCTCATTAGCTGCAGTTGACAAACATATCATGGATCAGGGACAGCATGGCAAGAAACACAACCACAGGTCTTAAAAAAGCTTTTTTTTTTAACCTTTTTTCTTACCCGGTAAATGTGTGAAGACATAGTTTACCTCACTTGCTGCTGTTTTTAAAACTAAAATCTATATGTTGAACAACAATCATTTGATATGTAACAGTTTACAACAGTACTGATCAGCTCTGTAGCTCAGAATATATAATACTGTAGATTAGTAGCAGGCAGAAATTAGGGCATCATACAATTTATAAGCCAGGGTCAACACACTTATACGCCTATATGAGGTATCGCAGCTGGCGGTGGATGCCAGAGTGAAACCTTTGCCAAGTGATTGAAAGAATTGTCAGGATAGTTTACCTGCAAGATGGGGCTGTGTCAAATCATTGATCTGGAAAAGGATACAAAAAGCTTTCTGCGGCATTTAAAGAGGCAATAAAGATGGTACCCTCATTCATTTCCAAATGGGGAAAAAAAAAAAAAGTTACAAATCACTAACAGAATGATACTTCGGCAAACTGAGAATTCAGGGATGAAGCGATTTAGTGAGACAGCTAACAAACTAGTCAACAGTCTCCATAAAAGATGTTGAGAATTCTTTTGTGAGAGTAGCTGAACCTCACGGGACAACCATCATTACAGCGCTCCATCACTCACGGCCTTAATTGCAAACTGGCCGGAAAAAACAGCAATTTCTCAAAAAACCATTACCTACCTGAACTGTTTTTAGTGATGGTCTGCGTTTGCTTGCGTTAGTTGTAACCCATCATCGTTTGATGCCCATGTTTTGCATTGTTGGTGCTTCATGTGTGCTTTATCTTGAAATCTGTTTTTCCTCTCTGAGTTATTTGGCATTACTCCTCGTTTTATTTTGTTATGCTTGATCTTAAGCACATTCTGCTTAGTTTTGCTCCCCGTCTCATTTACACTTAAATTTAATTTGTGATTGCCACTAACCTGCTTTGTATGAGTTCATCACCTTTCTTAGTACTTTACTGCAGGTGTCCTTTACTCAGTGGCAGATCTTTGTCATCGTCCCTGTGTGTTTTTTTGCTTCAAGCAACATCCAACCTATTTCGTTCTTTTCAGCCTTGTAGCTTTTGGATTTCTGGAGTACCTGCCACAGGAGCTCCTGCTATTTATATTATTTATTTCTCACTTTCCCACATCCTCTGATTTGGTTCCTTTCATCTCAATGTAGAAGATATTTCTATAAAATGAGCTTAGATTTTGCCAAAATTCTTTAGACTGAATTCAATTCATTTCGTAGACATCCTTATTTAAAGAGTGAAACTCGCGATCTAGGACACAACATCAGCATATGAAAAAGAGAAGATTAATAGATGAACACTCCACTGCCTGAGCAGCAGCATTTGCATGTATATAAATGCTTTGTTCAGGCAAAGACCTAAACTATCTAATCAAATGTTTACCACGTGAGGAAGAAGGGACAACGAGTATGGCAGGACACGGCTGTAACCAGAAATGCTGCCGCCATCCGGTGGATTCTGCGCTAGTTGTTTGAGAGAAGGCGTATAAAAGGTGCAACACTGCTTCTCTTGGGGCTTTGTGAATGACAAAAGAAGGTTTTTGTCAGTGGTTTCTTGTTTGCATCTATCCAGCATGACCTCTGCAGGAGGACTAAGAAGACAAGGATTTTAATCATACTGTCAAGCTAACTTAGAAGTGTTAATGTCCTGGAGGGATTCAGGTTGAGTCTGGACTCGGAAAACGGCTGTCCACTAATGTTCTGCATCAACCTGGCTGAGCCTGAATGGGTTTGTGAAGAAAAGTCTTGACAAGCCTGTAGTATGAGTCACAGGAGCCACTGCTCCCACATCTTCCAAAGTTTTCAGGTCCTTAATTCGAGACCTCAATACTTATGTAAATTTGATATTTTAGTCCTTCATTTTTGTTGCAGTGGTGGTCCAAGAGATGTCAGCCTCATCAGCCTAATTTTCTTAATTAGCTTCATCCATGAAAGGTGTAAACATACTGTAAGGCACGCCCTGGGAGGTTTGCAGGTGTACAGAATGCTTCTTTTTGCATTGTGTCCTGTTGATATTAAAATAAAAGGATGCAACTAAATTCAAATAAAAACCTTAATTTAATAAAATCAGTTCAAAATCAAACTCAAAGACTGTTAGGTCTGATGGAGCAGTCCATGAACCAGTGGAGAGATGCGCAAAGACTGATGAGGAAAAAAACCCCAACAAACTCCTAAGATAAGTCTTCACTTCAGTTGAATTTTATTTTACTTCTATAGCGTCTATTACCGTACAATGCAAGTTCTCTCTAGGCGCTTTTCAGAGACCCAGAAACATGACCCCCGGGCAGTATTACATAAACAACGGCAGGTAAAAACTCACCTAGTGGGAGAATAACCTTAAGCCAAACAGTGGCAAGGAGAAACTCCCCTTTAAAAGGGAATAAACCTTGAGCAGGACCTGGATCATAAAGCGATCTGAAAATTTTCCACTAGTCAAATGCCATATATAAAGGATATCGCTGCACTGCGGGCACAAATATGCATCGTATATCGCCTCTATATTCTTTATAAATCACAAGCTATCTTGAAAGTGAGAGATATGCTAAGTTGGAGGTACCTCCATCTGTCATCTCCAATAGTGGTTTCTATCCTGGGGGTCAGGAACCCCACAAGTACACAAAATAAACCAGCAAACCATGAAAAAAATTAAAACCTCAGCATGAGATGACCCCATTTATAGGATGACACCTGCCCTTTTTCAAAGCATCTTTTAGACAAAGACTGTATGATCACCAAATCTTGTCTCGTCTTAGTGATGAAAAAAATTCTCACATAGAGTTGAGGCTTCTTTCTAAAGTCTGAGGGCAAACCCTGGATGACATTTGTCTTGCACTGTGAACACAGTCTGTTACTCTGCGACATTTGTCTGCATCAGCTGAGGGCCGGCTTTAAACTCCGAGGCAGGTGTGTTCACTGAGTTATGGCTCATGTGATGGGCTGTCCGTATATGAAGACCTTATATGCAGATTTATGTGATATTTTACACAACTGGTCTATTGCCAAACAGAAAATTATAACACTGAATTAAATCTTTTCAAAGAACTAAACAGACCTATTCCATTAGTTTAAAGAAAAAAAAGAGGACAGTGAAAACACAGCACAAGACATTTGTAATAAGTCCACCTACAATGCTCAATAAATCAAGAGACCTTTCTGTAAAAAATGCCTGCAATGCCTCAGTAAATCAACGTAGAGTTAAATATAAGGGGTTATTACCATAGTAATGGAAAAGCAGCACTTTGATTACCATGTTGGTGTGTGTAAATATTTATTGTTTTAAATAAGCCGTGAATGGCCAGATGCCGTAAAAGAAATGAGAGACAGAAAATAGTGGGTGTAAAATATTCATGAAATGTCATGTATGTTGAAGTTTGTGGGTATTTACACTAAAGCGTGTAGATGCATATGAACTACAGAGCAAGTGGAGTTTTACTGGCTCAAACTGCAATTGTGTGAATAATAAATGTTCAGGTAAAATTACAAAAAAAATAATTTATTTTCCTCTTTTTTGCTATGATGTCAGTTGTTTATCATTCATTATGCAGATTAAGCAGAGCTTGAAAAAAAAAAATACTGTGGCAAATGTCACGGCTGTGTTCACTGCATGTGTCACAGTACATTTATTAACTGATTAGTTGCAGGTGTTTAATAGAAAAAAAAAACAACATAAAAACACACCCATGCTAATGCTTCTTGGTTGGACAGATTTCAAGAGTTGTCCTCTCCTTTTGAGATTGGTTAACTAACCTTTATACCAGGTTTTGAGGCATTATTTGCATTTCTTTTTAATCATCACTGTGCAGGTGAAGATGATTGAGTAGTTCAAATTACAGGATTCAGTCACAGTCATTAAACTTTGCAGGCCCCTTTTGTTACAGAGACAGCTATATGATCTTACTCTGCACATTCAGTGAGAAATTACAATAGGGAATGGCAAATTGTGACAATGTCCTTACTTTGTGAACATAAACATGGTTGACAACCTCATGTTCTTTAAAGAAAGAGATAAACATGAAGACCAGTCAGTCAGCAGACAATGAAAGAAAGCTGCAGTCTCAACACTATCATTGCATTTCATTGGTGCATGAAATTTGCCTCTTGAAATTTCTGCTGAGAAGACTTAACTATACTGGAGAGGTAGTAAAATGAGTGACATAGTCTGTGCAGGAGAAGAGGATAAAGTGGAGGATTGACTGGTATCCAATCCCTGGAGACTGAAGGCTTAGACCTGGGTCAAACTGCAACTCTGTGCCATCTTATTTTTCAAAATAGCTCAGTTACTCCTTTATGCTTTTGAAGGTTGTTTTTAAAAGTAGAACTTTCAGCGACCAAAGCCTCAGAAAGCCTTTTAGACAGGGATCCCTGTAAGCCAATGTCTCACATAAAGGTTACGATTAATGCACTTTTTGATTTATCTATCCATCGATTCAATTGTACTGATCTGAGTTTGGGCTAAGAGGGGAAGCAATCAAATCAAAGAGGCCATGGTTTTACTCTCTCTGATCACCTCCAGTAGCTCTTCCAGGGGAATAACAAGGCATTCCCAAACCAGCTGAGATAAATAGTCCCTCCAACATGTCCCAGGACTGCCCCAGGATCTCTACCTGTTTGGACATTTCCAAAACAAATAAAAATAAAAAAAATCTCCCTAGAAAGGCATCCAAGAAGCATCATAAAAAGATGTTTTACCCACCTCAGCTTGTACCTCATGATGTGGAGGATCAGTGACTCTCTTTCCCAAATTCCTTATGTATAAAACCATTCAATGCAAACTCAAAACTATAACATCTTAAATAAATTTTACTTTCCATGTTAATGAACATGAAATGAAGCAGTCCTCTTTTTTTTTTTTTTCTCCAGTGTAATGAAACCAAAAATGATCCGTAAGTCTCTTGCAGGCTCCCTCAGTACTCTACTTAGTGAGATTCAGGTCCAAAGTGTATTAAACGTCTCATGTTATTCTTTAGCTAGAGGTCTTTCAGAAATCGTGTTAAATGAAACATCAATGGCAGATTAATTAGAATTTTGAAAGTAAAAATGGGGTTTATATAGTAACTAAGAAACTGTATGGGACTGCTAATTAGCTCATTTAATTGCTAATTTAGTAATTAGCTTTATCTGAGTTTTTATAAATGGATATAAGGAATAAAGCAGGAAAGACCGCCCAAACCACAGATTTTTGTAGAAAATCAGTGATTTTTTTTCTGCTTTGTTTTTGTTATTGTCTTTTACTAATAAAGATAATCCTTTATCAATCCAAGTTCAATTAATCTGATTTAGGGAGGAATCTACTCACTAGAAAACTGTATAGAAAACCCTTGCTTGCTGATGAAGTAATCAGAATCGAACTGCAGCGTGAGTATGTTGAAAGTCGAGTGGATATCTTCAGGCAAGGCCGGCCCGGACCATTCTTTCAACAAGATCCCACCATCTGACAGCCCGGACGGACCGTCCCAAACTCTCAGAATATCATGGCCGACCTCCGTGTCAAAGACAATGAAGTGAAGGCTAAGAAAACACAAAAATACAACATCTTACCAACAATCACTGCTAAAATTGAAATTAAAGCAGTTAGAGTTGAAGTTAAGAGACTCCAACTGCCAACAACTGCTACAATGTGCTGAAAACCACAATCATGACAGAGTGACGAATGCTGTGTACTCTCCAGCACAGCAGTGGATTTGGCAGTAAACATTTATCTCTTATTAGTGAATAAATTATAAGCTTGAAAACTTCTAAATGTTTATAAAATCCTGCTTTTGCTACCAATAGTAGGCTATGTGCAGCTTGTTATAGTAATTTGCTTCCTAATTACCTGATGGTCTTGCCGATGTCAGCCTCTATAGTCCAGGTACAGTGGAGGTTGTTGTCGTAGGGGGCAGGGTACCCTGGAGACAGAATCCGTCCAGATACTGCTCCGGTGATGTGGCCTCCACACTCCGCTACATGAACAGGAGACAAGGGAAGGGAAATAAATAAATATAATATACATATATAATCATCAGGCATGACCGTATCTCAACCGGAAGGGGGAGCAGGAGGAAAGTTCACTCTTCCGTTGTTTATTCACATGCCAATAGATGCCTCTGATGCAAGTGTGTATATATATATATATATATATATATATATATATATATATATATATATATATATATATATATATATATATATATATATATATAAAAATACAAGAGTCCCTGTTGTTTAGTTGCAGAGAATCCAAAGACTCGCAGACCAGACCAAATAGGTAAGAATAAACTTTTAAAAAAACCTAAACCAAAAAGATCACTAAAGGAATTCGTTAAGAAATAGAAACTTGAAATATCCAAGGAGTGCATAGCAAAACTTGAACTTTTCTTGGAAAAGACAAAATGAAAAAAAACAAAACAGGTCAGTAGCAATCAATCGCTGCGCCCATGGTGTGAAACGAAAAAACAAACGGCAACGCACCAAAAATGAAAGCTAATTAAAATGAAAATGAGTAAAAACGAAATGTTTTACTTTCTTTATTCTCACAATTTTGAGATAAGAGGTACTTAAGAAATGCTTAAATCATTAGATCTACCTCACTGTACTTGTTCAAGATATACAAAATCTTTTATGATTTTTATCCATAAAGAATTTATGTCTAGTGTTTCTATTCAAAGATACATTTGATAGAGATAACAGAGTTTTGGGTATTCCGAGATTGCTTTAAACCATTAGGAAATAGGGGAGATAAGTATCTGAAATCATTATAGTACTACCCACTACCATGGTAGCCCACTGACCCAGAAGACAACTCCAGTTTGGTACAGGAAAGGTTTTATATACTGTACGTACACTGTATATTGTTTAAGTTAAGGGGACATGCTATCATCGCATAATCGCCACTGCACTGCCAAACTACTGCTGTTTCACATCTCCGAGCAGAATACAGACAAGTACACCGAAAAATGACTGGATGTCAGAGATAACCACACAATCACACAAGTCCATAAAAATACCTATCAACATTTATGTTGTTACACAAGTACACATACACGTATATCAATTTATTCACATACACACAATACTTGTTTCTGTGTTTGAAACTACACAGGGGAAGGCAGTTGTCGTATTTTTGATCAGAAAGTCATGTAGAAAAGAAGCAGACAGATAGAAATACAATAATCATTTAGTAAACCTGGAACATTAGCAACCGCAATAGAGAAATATAACATAGACATGCAAACAGCGAAAACAATGGATGGTTTTACTAAATGAATTATAAGCAGTCAAAGAGCAAAGAGATTTCTATAGGAGGTGGACCAGCTCTCCGTTTGATTCAGTGATGGCAAACAGAAAGACGGCATGATGACCGCCTGAGGCAAAGACATCTCATGATCTCCTTGCTAAAATACGCAGATGTGGTGGAAAACCTAACAGACAGAAAAAGGAGGAGACAAACGGTAAAGCAGAAAAAAAAAAACGTTTGCCAAAGAGCAAAAATTTTCCTCGTTGTTGGACCAACTAAAATATTGATTTAATTTATTAACCTTTATTTAGCCAGGGAAAGAAACTCAATCCCTTTTTCCAGAGTTCCCTGACCAAGACAGACAGCAGTTAGGAGGATCAGTTACAAATAAAGCAGCAACAAGTTAACGCACGACACACACACGCTCTCATCAAGTTAAAGATGCATCCATCCATCCATTTTTTATACCCACTTTATCCTTTGCAGGGTCACGGGGGTCTGCCGGAGCCTGTTCTGACTTATTACAGGAGGGAGGCAGGGGTCCACCCTGGACAGGTCGCCAGTCTATCACAAGGGCCACATACAAAGACAAACAACCATGCACGCTCACACTCACACCTACAGTACAATTTTGAATTATCAATCAACTTAGTATGCATGTTTTTGGACTGTAGGAGCAAGCCGGAGTACCCGGAGGGAACCCACGCAAGCACGGGGAAAAGATACAAACTTCACACGGAAAGACCCGCTGGGCCGTGGACTCAAACCAGGAACCTCCCATTCAGACTTATTCAAATATATTTAGAGACACATCTATTTAAGACAATGTTTTAGCTGTCACTAGTAACCACATCAAGCTATGTCCAACATAAAAAGGCACAATATATTTCTTTTTAAATCCAATTTGGCCACTAAGCAACATTATGAGATCTTCATTTGCCTATACATGAAGACATTCCAGTCATGTCATGAACCTCAGCCTAGGTGTACAAAGTGGCCATATTTTTACTTCAAAACCTTTCCATGGACAATAATGTTCTGCTCTTACCACTAATTGTTCAGATTTTAATCTTAGCAGCAATGCAAGCAGTATCATAGGTAACAGAATTAAGACCTCCCTCCACTCCTTTTCTTTTACACACACAACTGACTTGTGTTTTGTTTGTAGAAGGATGGAATTTGAGCCCCACTGCTGCAGGCGCTGCTGACACTGCTGCACATAAACACACCGTATGGTGCATAAAACGAGACACCTTTTGGCCCACGAGCCCCTACGCACAGTGGTTGTTATGCATTAAGGGAAGTTAGGCCCTGATGATCATCACCAGGTCATTTTGGTGCACCTTTCAGCAACAGGTGCACTAGGAAGAGACAACAGTGATCACACTGTTATTTAGGGAGTAAGTAAGTAAAAAAAAAAAAAAAAGTAACATTTCTTAAAAAAGGGTCAGATGCAAAATTCACTTTTGTTTTTTTTTTTAACATGTGTTGGACATGTCTGTACATCTACATCCCATAATGATAAAATTCACCAAGTTTTGTAAATGTTATTTTAAAATCTTTTTTTAATCAGGCTGTCCTCAGAATCCTCAAAATTATATTGTTCTGCCCAAGGCCCTCCCACATAAGCTGATTGACATAGTCGTCAAACCTTATACCTGCCCTGAGTCAGCTATCAGCACAGTCCACCATTGTTCTGACGCCGGTCTCCAGAGTCAAATGTCTCACAAGTAATCAATTTGTTCTTGAATGTTAACACAAGTCATATACGAGCTGCTGAAAACATGGAGTGGTATGTTTTTTTTGCTAGTGAGCACTTTCCGAAGGATGGCACATTTTTACCGTTTCTTCCTGCAGCAAACGTGGACCAAACAAAGAAAAAAAGATGCCGTATTTAAGTTATGACTCTGATTTTGAGACAAGTTTAAACAACGACTCAGTAAGGCCGTGTCTCACTGCTACTTCATTTTAGATCGGTCATGTGATTTGGATGCGCCGGCGTGTCCGTGGACTCCAGAGGGTAAATATCTCGCTCAGTACGCTGCCCTGCCAGAACATAAAAGGATAGATTAAAGTTAAATTAAGTTAACCAACCATTCAGAAATATCTAGTGCAAGCCTTAATTGCCTGTCATGACTTGGAGATGCAGGACCCAAATGCAGGAGACAGGAGTTCCAAACAAAAGTGATTTATTTAAAACTAAAAACGCTGCTGAGCAGGATTGTAAAGCAAAAACAAAAAGCCCAAACTAGACAGAACCAGAAAAACTATACAAGGAACAAAGACCTAGAACCCAAGGGACCAGGTACACCAGAAAACCAGTAACCACAGCAAGAAACAATACAGCCCAGCAGGGAAGAAGGGAAAGACATGACAAGATATACTCACAGGGCTGACGAGACACAGGTGCAAACAGTCAGGGCAGATGGAAACAAGGGAAGTCAAAACAGAACTAAAACACAAGGAAACAGGCTTTCAAAATAAAACGGGAAAAGATGTAACCCCAAACAGTGGCATGGCTGAACTTCTTCAGTGACCTCATCCTGTTCCCGGTTTGACTCCGGTTCAAATTGATATGGTTGCACAGATGTAACTACAGAACTTCCCACTGCCATACTTTCCATAAACACTCCACATGTGTTGTGTCGAAACGCGCCACAGAAGAGACGATCAGGGTGAGCACAGCTCATTAATATTTAAAGGGAAATGCACACCAAACATACATAGATGTGCGCACGAATAAAATGCATTATGACAAATCAAGTTAAGTGGGGTACACACATGAAGATTTTTTTTTCACCTGAAGAGATTTTTAGTCAACACACACGAAGATAAAAACAAAATCAAGCGTTTATCGCACTGTGTGTGGTGTACTCCGATAATCTCCAGCACATCACAGCACATACATAACAATTCTGTCCCACCAGTCGGTCAAGAATCTCGACCTCTGAGACAGAAATCTCACGTGATCAAAAGGGATCTAAGAAAAACAAAGAAGAAGAAACATAGCAACAGCCATAGCAACCGGAAAAGACAACATGATGGAGGAAGACAAGCGATATGAGGCAAACTATGATGGTGTTGGGACTGGGAAATAAACATATTTACAGCCTGATTTAAAAAAAAAAAACACTTTGGTCTCAATCGTTTGATTTCACACCCATGACAACTCCGAGGGGGGTGAATCTTTCTGTACCACGCTAGGAGAGTTTATATCAAGCAATACATTTATTTTTAATGACTGATTGGCAGTCGGCTAAGCCAATCTCTAGTTACTATTACTTAGTTATTTGTAATTGTCATGCTACTGTCCTTCACAAAACTACCATCCGTTTGTATTAACCCAACTTCGGCTAAACGTGACGGTCAGTTTTGATATTGCCATCGAGTTGATCCCATGTCATGGCACCTCTACAGCTATTTCGGCAGGCTTCGCCTAAGGAGTTGGGTGCAAAGCTAACTTGGATGTGCTCTGTATGAAGGAAAACAGACTTTAAAACGGGTCTTCAGAAACCAATGGGTCATGTGACCGAATGCTTCGCCCATTGTTATATACAGTCAGGTTTGCATGTTCTCCCCGTGCTTGAGTGGGTTCCCTCCGGGTACTTTGGCTTCCTCCCACAGTCCAAAAACATGCATACTAAGTTAATTGATACTTCTAAATTGCCTGTTGTATGTGTTCCCTGCGATGTGGGTGTACTCCTGCCTTTCGCCTGCAATGCGTCGGGATAGGCTCCGACAGACCCCCGTGACCCTGAGAAGGCGTAGGTGGGTATAGATATTGGATGGAACTTTGTGTCAGCTGGCCACACTTTCACAACATTTGATGTCTAATATCCAAAGAAAAGGACATATAGTAACATCATGTGTTAAATTGTGTAATTCCTGTGTCCTAGTTAATGTTATTTTCTCAAATCACATTACTGTCACACAAAATTACCTTATGTCTCACCCATTGAAAAGTAATATTTATTGTGCATGCTGAGAATATGGCAGAAGACTGAGGCTTCTGTCAGTTTTTCAAAGAAAATTGGGTGCACAAGTCACTCAAACCTTAAGGGCTACTAAATAAAGAACAACCTGTGGTCTAAGTGTCGGCAGTCTTGTGTTCTCAGATGTAACAAGGGTGCCGGTTGGGTGTATTAGCACCAGTACAAATATTTCTCACAGTGTCGAATCAGTCCCTTGAAGCACAATATTTATGTGTTGACTCAGTCATTCACTCAGTCCCTTTCTTTTTTGATTCGTAGTGTTTCAACTTGAAAGCAGTTTCCAGTGGTTTTGATTGGTCTCTCTCCCTGCCACCGTTCTCACTGAATTGTGTAGTGAATCTGGAGTCTGGAACATTCACATGACATTTATTCTTATAATTTTTAATAAACCTTTTTAATCAATGGGATCCAGGTGTTCAGAGTTCTGTGTTTTTCAGTACCAGCCTTTGACTATCACTGCCTGCTAAACAAAGGATCTGTGGAACCAAGAAGAAGGATTTATGACTATTGCAGGACTCCCTACAAGCCGGAACATAGCGTTGCCATGGCAACCCAGCCATATAAGGCTGCAAAGCAACAGTCATAAACTTTTGCCACATTCCTTTTGTTGCAGACACACATTCTGCTGGAAAAGGTAAAACTGCTTTGATTAAGTTACTCAAAGTTTCTAACTTAACTGCTGATATATAAGATGCTATTTTAGTTTTCAGGATGGCTTTCAGGAAGATAAAAACAGTATGACTTTTATTACTTTCACAACCAGAGGTAATGATTTTGACTGCACTCAACACCTTGTGAAAACATGGCCTCTCACGGCCCTTGTCTCTTGGGTCCTAATCGGTCTCTGACTGGCATCGGTGTGGCGTTGGTGGGTGGGGCCCGACGGCCGTGGGTTCCTCCTCCAGTGAGATGTTGTACAGCCGTATGGGCAGGGAGACAAAAGAGTTCTTGAACCTGTCCGTGGAGCACGATTGTGACAGCAGTCTACCCACCACAGAGCCAGCCCTCCTCACCACTCTGTCCAGCCGTGCTGCATCCCTCTTCTCGTTGTTTCCTCCCCAGCACACCAGAGCAGCAGAGTGAACAGGACGGGGGAGAGCACCATCCCCTGTGGTGCTCCGGTGCTACGGACGGATGTGCAGTCCTTCAATCTGACGTACTGTGGTCTCTCTGTGAGGTAGTCAGTAATCCATCTCACCAGGTGCGAGTCCACTCTCATCTCGATCAGCTTGTCTCTCAGGAGGAATGGATGGTATTAAAGGCACTTGAGAAATCAAAGAACATGATTCTCATCATGCTGGTCCCTTTGTCCAGATTAGTGTAAGTCCTGTGTAGTAGATACACAGTACAACTACGGTACAAACTGCAGTGGATCCAGTACGGATTGGACCTGGGGTCTGAGGTGATGGAGCAGCAGCCATTGTAAGGTCTTCAAAACTTGTGATGTGGTGTTATGTTTGTACTGGTGGTGGTGTTAGGGGAGGTGAGGGTAGGGGTATGTGAAGAAGTGTTGGGGGGACAGAGACTGGCTGCAGCAACATGACAGTTGAGATGTATATATGTATAAAACACATATACATATTAAATGTGTGTGCTTAGGTGTATGTGTGAATCCTTGAATGTAGGTATATGTGTTTTTGTGTAAATATGTATGTGTGTAAATATCTATCACACACATACACACACACACACACACACACATATATATATATATATATATATATATATATATATATATATATAAACACTAATTTGTATTTTTCCCCACAATTAATATGTATATGTACTAGTAGTTGACTACTTTATATTGGCATACCTAAATATGTATGAGCAGTTAAAGAGACTTTTATGTGTACTTGTGTATATGTCTTTTATACATACAGCATCAATACTCCCCTCCCCAACACTTAAATATGTTTGTAGGCCTACATGCATCTCAAACACACTGCACACACCAAAATGAAACAAATGATAAATGAAACGCTCCTCCTCCTTTTCTCAGTCATCTTCTGTTTGTAAATACCTAGTTATGTCTACTTCTATTCCAACACAACACGTTACATGCAAATTCACACACACTGCAACACACCACACAGTCTCCAAACTGCACCCATCACTGTCTTGTCTTTCATTCCCTGGTCTTTCATGTCCCAGTCTTCCACATTTGGTGATCTTAGTCCTCTTTGACATAATTTTCTTTTCTTTTTTTTCTGTAGGAACCAAAAAATATTGCTAGACTGTCAAGAGGGCACACACCCATGCAAATTGTGAACCTGTGAATCCTTTATTCTGTAACTTAGTAGTTGGTCTCTAATGGTCAGTTTTCTTTGTTTTTCATAAGGTTAATTATAAACTTATTTATTATGAATAAAGTTTCTTAAAATGTGAATTAACATTCCTTTACGTGGAGTAAACCTTTCGACTGTCCGCGAAGTCTAAATGTTACTCTTAAAGTTACGCTTTCATGGTGTTTTTAGTAAAAAAATCCTGTTTAATTTAAAAAATTTAATTTAAATCCTGATAAGATATGATACCTCAGAAGAGAAGGGCAGATTAGACCTTTTACAGAGGAACGTAATGGTGTCAAATTCTGATTGGATCTTGCCCAGAGTCCACCAAAGTCCATCATAAAACTGCAGTCGTTTGTCTTAATTCAGTTTTTGAGTTTTTCACTCAGTTCAGTGCAGTCATAAGTTTTTTCTCTCAGTTTTACAGTTCAGTCATGAGAGTATGAGGAATTCAGCAAAGAAATGTCCTAATTTTTCAGGCGTCCCTTGCTGAAGAATCTTCCTCCAGAACAATTTTTGGATGTTGTCGTCTGGAAGTTTTGACCAAATTTTTCATGATATTTTGAAGCATTTTTGCTCAGCTCACCAATAATGTGCCATCATTATTATTATTATTATTATTATTATTATTATTTTATAGAAACATTAACTTTTGTAACATCAAGATACTTTTCTTTTATCTGGAATCTAATTCAGATCCCGAAAGTCCCTTCTGATATTTTTGCAGATAGTAGGATTATTAGCGTAATTTTTATTTCTACATTTTTCGTCTGCTTGATCAACCCTTCGCCTGCACAAAGCCTCTCAAGAAGGAGTGAAGATTCCCTCTTACTCCTGCAGATATCATCATCTGAGTCCTGGTACTGAGCAGTTCTTTCTGTCACCTGCCTCGACCAGCCTCTGCCGGCAAGACGGTTCCTGGGGGACACACCTGGGCTTCCATCTCCATCAGCAGTCTAAGCAGCACCTCGGCTCAACCACACCACACTCCTGCCGTAACTATGAAGATGTACATGGGATTTTGGGTTGATGTCACAAATGACCCGATAGAAAGATGTTAGTTCAACCAGTCCATTTATCATCAATTCTCAAATTTTTGTTTGAGATTTTAATCAAACGCCTCACTTCTGACATCCACCTGAGTGTTCTTGTCATTCTTTGCACAATACAGTTTTGAGGTTATTTTGGCCATTAATGCGTCTTTCTTTTTTCTTTTTGGTTATTTATTTATTCTGCTTGTTTGTTTATTTATTCAGTCTCCTCCTAGTTATTAGTTATTCTCCTCTTACTTACTTATGCTTATTACCATTCTATTATCATGTAGACCATTAAATAAATAACTAAATAATTATTCGTCCAGTACACTAATATTGCATGCTGTTAATAAAACTTCACAACTAAGTCCTTTTTTTTAATGTGTACTTTTCCATGAGCTTCAATTGCATGAAAAAGAAAAGGAAAAAAAAAAATCCCCAGCAGTTAATAATTCAGATGGTACAGCCCTTAATTATTGATACAGATGGGAACATATACGTTTGCTGGCTACTAACCTGTACAGGAAGGAAGTGGCTTGTCCCAGACACGTCTGTCACCACTAAGACAGGTCAACGTACTGCTGCCATGGAGACTGTATCCAGGGTTGCATGAGTACAGGACAAAAGTGTTGGCGAAATGGCCATCATCCTGGATCTTATAGCCATAACTAGGAACACCCGGCTCCTCGCAGTGAATTAGGTCAAAACCTACAAAGATACACAAACATAAACAGATCATACCCTTCTGACTGTACACAAATGAAGAGTTATTCAGTTTTGGATAGGGACACATTTTCTATTCTTCTAAAGCCTTCTAGTTCATGTAAAAGTTCTGAATGTAACCATATTTTTAACGTTGAAAACAGCCACAGCTGCAGTAAAGTCTGCTTAAGATTTTTACAAGCGCTGCTTAGATGCTTGTTTGTGTGGAGTTTAAACGTACGGGGCTTTCCCACTAATTAAATACATGATAGCCTTAATATTAGTGAGAAGAACCAGTAGTTGCATTCACAGAATAAACATTATATTCCAGTGAAGTTGTAAAAATAACTCAAATGATAATTTGATATTACCTTGTAAAAAAAAAAAATCCTCCCACACATCAGCTGTCTCAGTTGCTATTCAGTTTTTAATAAACTGTGAGCTTCTCACTATCAGAAAAGGTTTAGCTTTGGATGCATGACCAAATTATCTGTAGCTATTTATCCCAAATACTGCTCCACCTGTTTTCTGGTAGTTTACAAGAGTGTTTATTTATAATCTCATACTTTAGCTATATTTAAAGATCTTCAATGGGATATGAGTTAGGACACATTTCTGGCCAATTTAAAGCAGACTCAAGATATCTGCCTCGAACTTAATTGACTTTGCTTCATATAAACAGTTCAAAGTGCCGCCTCAAACTATGATAAGACTCCTACCATGTTCAACTATATATAATGTGCAGTGGATATGTTCCCATACTTATAAACAAACTAATAATTCTTAAGTTTTTCCTGTCTTAACTCAATATACATCAGAGACTGCAGCTATTAATGTTTTTGGGTTTTTTTGTTGTTTAAATCTAATTTTTGGGAAAACATTTAGGGTTTCACACCGAAGTCTTCTCTATCACACAGGCTGAATCTAACATTACAGATTGCTCCATGCCAGTCTGGTGCTCTGAAGACATCTCCTGTTGTGCTTTTTTTCTCCCACAATCTGCAGGAACCTTCACACACTTCTCTCATTAAAGTTTCTTAGCGCTATGTCCTGGAGCTATGAATTTGAAATTTTGTGGCAACATTATAAACTCATGAAACACAGCTTTCAAAATCTTTGCTGGTTACAGTGTTGCTTTTGGAATTATAAATAATCTCTAATGTTCCCACATGGCTCTCTCTATTGTGGAAAAGAAACTGAAAACAAACGGCTTCTTTTACCAATGATCAATTCTTAATTTAGTTCAAACAACAAGACAGATTTGTTTTCAATTTGTTAGTATGATACCACTATTTGTAAGCAGGATCAATGTTGCCCAATCCCATCAAATATTAAAAAAAAAAAGGAAATGTTTGAATCTTTGAACATTTCCGTGTTAGTAAAACATATGTGTATTTGAGGCTCTTCACGCAGTTCACGCAGGAACTTTTTACATTGAGTTTAAGTTAATTTATCCGGTATGTCTATAAATGTCAGACCCCTCCTACTCCCACTGCACAGATGCATCTCACTTCTGTTAACCTTTCTTGTAAATGTCTTGAAGGGACGTCCTGTGAATACATACTGCTCTATTGAAATAGCCTCTCATATTTTGCATTATTAAACGATTACTTCTTGCCTCTCTCTCCTTTTTCCCGTGTCTTAACTTACATCTATCAATCACTCTGATCTAGTCATCAACTCGTTTGTAAAAAGAACTTTGAAGAAGGTGTCACCTTCTCCACTTTATTGACTTGCAGATTGAGGGCCATCTAAAGGTTTCACAGACATAAAGAGCATCTGTGATATCCACATACCGTCCACGTTCCTTTGTTTGCCCCTTCATCCAGCTGCTCTTCCACTCCAGATGTGTAATTTTCACCTTCTTAAAATTACTCTCTGTTATACGTTCCTGTTATAGCCTCTTTGGCATACACAGCAGTTGGTCTTGGAAGGTTTAAAAGGTTTCCTTTAAAGCTATTTAAATGAGCATGTGTGTGTGTGTGTGTGTGTGTGTGTGTGTGTGTGTGTGTGTGTGTGTGTGTGTGTGTGTGTGTGTGTGTGAAGGAGGAAAACGTAACACTTTTCACGAGTTAATTTCCTTTTTGAACATTTCCTAAACTACCAAACAAAAAATTTTGGGGAAAAAACGATTTTTAGTCTTAAACCAGCTGTTAGAAATGAAAACAGTGCCTCTGTGATATACTAAGAAAGATTAGTGTAGTATATAACACCTGTTTTGCTGTGGAATCTGCACAAGCACTCAAGGATGACTTGTCTTAGACACAGGGAAGATCTACAATATAGCGAAGAGGGCAATCTCACACACTTACTACCACTCTAGACTTCAATTAAAGGCATCTCTTTGCAACAGCCGTCATTATGAGCTACTTAGGAAACCACTGTTGGTGTGAATGCGGAAAAGGTGTGAGACAGAAAAAGAGAGGTGAGCCATGTTTGAATAAGGAGAACAGAGAATCAGAAATGATGGCTGTCATAACAATGTGGCTTTAAACAAAATAAAAGCAAGAAAAAACAAAAACAAATTTAAAAATCAATATTCCTGCTAAGCTTTTAATCATTCTTTGTTGATAACTTACTTGTATATGTGAGGTGGAAACCCAGATTGGTACCAGAGGCATTACTGTTGAATTCAAACCACAAGTGGTTGGATGTACTATTGATGACATGACCCATCATGCCATGAAGTGTGAAGTTGCCAAGGAGACGGGATGAAGTATTTTCTCCATCATACACCTGTCAATCAAAACGCAGAACATAAAATAAACATCGGGGCCATGCTGCTTGTCTTTGCATCTGGGTGCACATTGCACAGAACCTTCCCTGAAAAATGCTCTGCTACAATTAAAAGTAGTAGACCAAGAGTATAAAATAGTATGAATACATGAAGTAGTTTGCACAGAATAGAAGATGTCTTCATCCATGTCAAGCATTGCAAACTTTACCTTTTTAAAGTCTGAAAATTATTTTTGTAAATAATTTTTTTTTTAAACAGAAGCATTTAACAAGAATTGTAGATATCCTACAATTCAAACGTTAAGGCCATTACAGATAAATTGGGAAAAATAGATAAATTGCAGGATTATATGATAAGACTTTTCTTGATTCAGTTAGATAATATAACGACATTACTGAGTATGTCGAGTTTTGAGCCTTCTTGTAAAATAACCAGTAATTGTACAATAATGAGGACAGTGCAAACAAAACAGCTGCAGGAGCAGGACATTGAGATAAAGAGGGTGCAGCAGGAGCTACTCATGGTTACACGAAAGTATCTCGGGCTGTGTCTGACTCACTACACGGTCCACTGCTCCTTGACTGTGACGTAGTGAACGATGAAGTGAGCTCATCAGCAGCACGAACAAACACTACTAGAGTATATTTGTTGGCGTGTTCACTGGGTCACTGCTATTGCAAAGATAAAACATAACAGTCCAACAATGGCTAAAGAAGTGGCCGCCACTTTTCCTTTTTTATGATCCATTGTGGGATACACTGAGTGCACTTTAAAGGGTATTGCGAATCTCACCGGGCACCACTACAAAAACACATAATGTGGTGCATTGTATAGTCAGTAGTGGATAGTTTCTGACACACTACAAGGTGGGAGGGGTTAATGGGAATTATCATTGCTTTATTTAGCATCTTTACTTGCCAAATGTCCACTTTCTGTAATTTCTAAAAGTCAGCATTGAATTTTGCCTGCTTATTCAGTCCTAACAGTGACAGCCTACATGGCACACAGCAAAACTCTGCTATTGCAATGACAGAACCGATCTGGTCAATCTTTGGTGCTTGCTGCATACCAAGCTTGCAGATGAAGAACAGGGTAAACAACTGGGCAGCAAAAAGATCAGGTCATTTCGTGGTGAACCTTTTCATTTAATTTTCTGTTCAAACAAGTAGAAATGATTTGACCACGCAACACAATCTAATAATGTATAATAGGTAAGAAAACAAAACTGTACTTAAGCTGCTCATACTTATATTTGGATTCAGCTTTTTAGCAGATTTGTGAAGATGGGTCTTCAGGTTGCAGGAGCTCCATCAAAGACGGTTTTGATGTGATGTAGTGTTCTACCTGTGCGGGTTTTGAGCGTCAGGAAAGACAACTCTATATCACACCCACATACTCCAGTCTACTGAAGTATGTGGATGTGATGGAAAACACAAATATGGAGGACAGTGTGAAATGGAATGACAACATGGGTAGAATTACTCTGCCAAACTTCTTTTTCCTCTCACATGTTCTTCCCCCACAGCTTCCTTCCAGTTTTGCATTTTGCTGTCTTGCTTTCTCTCTAGCGTTCCCTCCACTCCCTCTACTGTTTCTGTAAAACTCGGTATGGTTAATGAAAAGCCCTGCAGCTCATAAATCAACATGTCACCATCTGCCACCCCTCCTCTCTCTGTCTGTCTGAGTCCCTCTTGTATGTTCTCCCACCACCTCTATTTTCATAGCAATCCTTCCACACTTTTATTTCATTTACTTCTCACCCTCTTTTTCTCAAGGATTGAGCAAATCTGAATAAATGTGGTCACGCACTTGTATTAAGTTACATTTTTAGAAAAAACTGAGCTATGTAAGCCTTTTATTTGACTGTGCAGGGCGAAACCTTTGGTAGCAGGAATAGTAATGAGCTGGTTCACATGTTCAAGGACGTTTTAGCCCCTGGTTGACTGGAATTGTCAAATAAACAGTTTGTGTTCAGTGTTCAGCTGCAGTAAAATGATTTAGCACCAATACCGTTATCCTGGGGAGAAACACACTAATTGTTAGCCTAAGTGGGATCTTCTCTTTAGTTTTTACTTCAGAAGATTATCCAATTAACATATACATCGGATACTACAAAACTGTATATAATTTTGTCACAGACAGAACGGATCTTACACACTAAGTCATTATAAGACACGTTCTCCCTTTCTGACCCGGAGCTGTTGTGGAACGGGCAAGGAAAGGTTCTTGCAGAACATTAGCACGTTAAGGCACGACAGTGAAACCTCAAGATAATTCTTCTAGAATATTCAAAAAAGTCTTTTGTTGATTTACAGTGATGCCTGACCACCAAAATCTTATCAGTTCATTCTGGGATCCAATCTTTAATGATTCTGTAACTATCAAAGAGCAAAGTTCTTCTTCTGTTCCTCACTATCTCTGATTGTATTCTTTTATTGAATTATACATTTAATCGCATAATAGTGGGTGTGCAAATGCTAAAACATGTACCATTTTGAAAAAAAAAAATGCGGAGGCTGGCTCCCCTGCTTCTTGTTATGCCTTTCTTCAGAAATCAGTTTGATGGAATGTATTGGCACTGCTGAAGCACATTTATGCCTCTCAACCATCTTGTTGTCACTTTTCTTTCCTTAAAGGGATTTTTTTTCTTCTTTTCTTTTTAATACCTATCCCATTGGGAACATTTCCAGCTTTTACAATGACATTAAGCCTCTCTAAAAGTCAGGAAGAGCCCTGCTAATGCAATCTAACCACAGACAACCTCAGCCAATGCTCTAGGCCTAATACACTCAGCTACATACTGGCTTAACGGTGCCCTCAGGCCTAATACGGCTAAGAGACATGAGCAGAAATAGTTTTAGACAGTGTTTGTAGCACTGTGTCAAAATTGGAAAAAAAGTTCACACAAACTGCTCCTAACTGTCATTTAAATGGGCAAAAAGCTCAGACGTAATGAGAAACATCTGTAATTCTTTTGTAGTTCAGAAATAGTATAGACACCCACATGATTATATGTAAACACATCAGAGAAATCCTTATATCATAAATATTAGGACATCTACAAGTCCTGTTACAGCAGACTTTTTTTATATGCCAGTAAGGTGTTTAGTAGTATCACAAAATAGGTAGTAGATTTTTTTTTCTCCACTTAAGATGGTTGTTTCTTAGTTACAAACAATGCTAATGACGCTAATTAGATCTCACTTTTCCGTATCATAGGTTTCACTACCACAAGTTACGCCAAATAAAAATGCATAAAAGCAAAGGTTAACCTTAAGATAAAAACCATCATCCTCCAAGGTTGATTTTGGGGGTTAAGGGAGGCTGAATTGATCTCTTCCTGTCTTTGCTTTCTATCTAATCATTAAGCTGTGGACGGCCACTGCAGCAACACAACCATCGACAATTATAGAGAACATGGTTAATTATCCCCCGCAGGGATGTTATTGCTTCTTGCACAAATGTGTAATACATTTAACAGGTAGTGGGAACCTTGATAATACAATTTAGCTACAAACTGAGTGAGCCAAGATTTCAAAGCCCCAACTGTTGTTGCCGTTTTACCTCCTGCCTTGCCTTTGCACAACTCATATAATTACAGGATACACATTCGCTGACACCTTAATTAGAACAGGTGTGCATGGCTGGAACAAAAGCCTACAGAGCGTGTGGCGTGGCTGATTAAATGTACTGTCTAAGAAAGGGTCTAACCAATGGGAATTGCAGCATGGGTATCTGCTAAAATCTCAGAACAGTTCCAAGTTGTTGAGTATCATGCAGGGCACTGTACCCCGTGATAAGAGACTGAACTCATCAGGAAGTGACAAAGTGGCTTTCAGCAACTGGTAGTATATATTCAAGTCACTTCAAGGTTCTAGCAACATAATTTGATATTTCTTGCTATGCTGTTGATTAATATCTGAAATTGCTTGTGCCTCTGAAAATGAAAACAGTATTTTATCATTCTAGTATTAATCTTTACATCTGTAAAGAATAAAAACATAAATACAATATTGAATCTGAATATACAGAGTAAAATCAAATGTTTTCCAGGCCTGATATCACAGCAATGAAACTTGTTCATTTGTTTGTGTTTATGACTATGGAAGCATCTACAAATCAGTTTTTCCCCTAGCTTTATTCTGTGTTTTACTATGGGAATCGCCTCCGCATGACCTACAGCAGAAGCCCAAATGACACCACGTCTGTGTTTGACAGACCGGCTCAGCGGTGCACAGGTCTCCAGCTCCCCCAATGTTGCCTCGGCCAACTGACCACTTCCCACTCATTTTCACCATCTTCTCTTTTACCGGGTTCAGGTTAGGTTTGGTAACATATCTCAGGCATCCCAGAGCAATAAATGCCCCTAAACATAATTCCAAGCTCTGGTCTGGATCTTGTTGAATAAGTCCTTTGTAAGAACGGGGAGGATGTCACATTTGTTTAAAATAGAAACCCCATCAACGTGGTCTGCTACTCTGGTTATGTTAGCAGGCTAGTGCTCGCTGGTGTAAGTCAAGCAAATGCATCAAGGCAAACATTGGTTCTGGTTTGCATTAATCTGTTCATGTGTTGCGACGAGTTGACTTCTTGCAAGCTTGGACATAACTCCACAGCTTGCGCTTTAGAAGTAGAAGCTATCATGTAAGAACCACTCTGTTAGTTATTTTGCTTCCTCGACTAAAGTGTTGGAGCCCAAAGTTAAGAGGCTGTATCCTTAATTCAGCCACCATGGTCTGTGTTCAGAGACTCCTGTGGCTCCCACTTCATCAGGTATCGTTTGGGCTCCCTTAAATGTTCAGAAAAATCAGTTGCATAAAGCAGTGTCACCAAACACTTCGATGGCATTGTCACAAATATCAACGTTCTCTGCTGGTGCCACCAAACATTTTTTAGTGTTACAAAACACTTTGTTATCTTCTGGGGGCAGCAAAAGAAATAAATAGCATTTTTCTGCAGCCAGATATGCTGCCAAGGGTGGAATGTCCCTGCAAAAACAAACAATATCCCTTTATCCTCAGGGGGGAGATCATGCACCACCTGAGGGGACAAGTGTAGACAGATAAGTTGAGCCAAAGGCATCAGTCCTGTCAGTTCTGGTAGGAAGTTGGAGTGCATGCGCAGTTCAATCTCAAGCAATTTCTCAGGTTACAGACTGCAGTTTGCAGTGAAGCGGTGTCTTAGTTTCTGTTGCCAATGGGGATTTAGTGCACATCCTTGAGGACAAGATTGCTGCCCTGTTAAACAAAAGAGTGATCAGAGGAGTACAAGATGAGGAGGCTCATCAAGACTTATGCTATTTCCTTTCTTAGGAAAGACGGTACATTCCGGCACACTCCGGCACACTTCGGCACACTCCGGCACACTCCGGCACACTCCGGCCTATCCTCAATCTAAACAAACACAATAGTACACGTTTAAGATGCTGGCATGCAAAGTGCTCTGCGACTCCATTTGCCCAGAAGATTGGTTTGTAACAATAAATCTTTTCTATGCATATTTTCACTTTGTCATTTACTCTCCAACCTAAAAGTTTCTCAGGTTTGCTAATAACGACATAGCCTAGTTTTAAACTGGTTTTAAACCATTCAATTGCGGTTGTCTCTTGCCTTGAAGCGCTCTTCGTAAATACACAATTATAGCCTGATAGATCAGACCCAGATCCAGACATATGTGGGGTTTGATTGTCAATTCTCAGCTGCAGCCATCACACTATCTACATCCAGATTACTTTGCTAGTCTGTCATCATTGTGTTAAGCATGCCCAGGGAGTCGCTACAAGGATAAACTGATTTGATTGGCTGTCCAATATTTTGGCTAGAGTTAATGAACTTCAAAGAATGGTAGCTAGACGTACCTGCAAAATAAATTTAAATTAGCTAGCCATACGTCTGGATTTCTGGGTTAAAATGATTACCTTAATCACAAGATCAGGCAAACAACGACTCCAACGTGTTTATCAGTCACCTCAACGATCTTGGGTTCAGAATAAACTGGAAAAAGAGCAGCTTAGTCCAAGTGCAATTTACATTATTTGGGAAACAATATAAACAAATTCTTGTATCATAGCCAGGATTCGATTGTTCACCCAGTGCATGACTCGTGAAAGAGACAGGGCCGACTTTACTTCCTAAGCGCATTTAGGTCCTTCAGCATTTGCAGTAAGATGTTGTGGGATTCCATAAGTCTGGCATGGAGAGTGCAATCTCATCTGCAGTCATCTGTTGGGGAGCAGCATCTGAGTCAGTGACTTAAAGAAACTGAAAAAAATTATAATGAATGCCGGCTCTGTTGTGGAAAACAGAGAGTCTGTAGTTGATTGTGCAGAGGAGGATACTTCATAAAATGAAGATCATCATGGACAACCTCGAGTATCCTCTTCACAATACAATGATTCAGAATGAGTGTCTTTATTCAATGGCTTCTTCAGATCCTCTGCACCACAGACCACAACAGGAGATCCCTCCTGGCTACAGCCATAGACCTCTACAGTAAATCATTGGTAAGATTTAAATCGTGACTATTGCAATAATTAATTTCCCTTTGTGTATTAATAAAGTATTTTTGAATTTAACTGAATTGAATTTTCAGTTGGGGAAAGTTGTGTCGCTAGTTTTCCTGTGCCATCTTGGCCTCATGGCAGCAATGATTTTAGTTGTGAAGCTTAGACTTCTAACGATACGGGAGTTTCAGCATTTGGTCGCATCGTGCCTGTTGTATCCGCCGTCATCTCTGTCACAGAGTGAAAATATCACCGGAGGGTATTATGCTGCTGGGGGTGGTGGTGTGCAAGATTACTTTCACAATGGATGCATCCTTAAAAGATTGGAGTGCAACCGTGATAGGCAGAGTTATGAATGGTGTATGGTCACAAAAAATGTAGGTTCACTTAAATGTGCTTGAGATACATGCTGTGTTCTTAGCTTAAGACATTTTCTGCTATACCTGAGGGTTCATTCACACCACCCCAGTTTGGTCTGCTCTAAAAAATACGAAATCCGAAAATCCGGTTTGTTTTGGGAAGTGTTAATGTGCAATTGAACTCTGAGGATCAAAGAATCAAACTTAGTCCACATAAAAATGTAGGTCTCGATGCGCTTTAAGTGGACCAGCTGCAGGACATTTAGTACAATGCAGGGTATCTTGATTTCTGGAAGAAATGTCTCCCCATCAGATGTGTAGTAAGAACAAGGTAAAAGCTCTGACAGAATTATGGTCAGATGAATATATATCACAATTGCTGGTAAACACCCACAAGAACAGTGATGTTTGCAAACTTACTAGTGGGGAAGTTGCACTGCAATAACCAACAGCAAGGTTCCATCCTCATTTTTTTTTTTTGGCCTCTCCTGCAGTAATGTTTGATGCAGCGCCCCCACAGGCGAGGAGAGGAATATGTTATTCAAAAGGTTTGGTTTGTTTGACAACGTGCAATATGAAAGTGAACTCAGACCAGCTGAATCTTGCAACCCGAATCAAATCAAGTCCACAGTCTTACCAAGTCAACCGGAATATTGTGAAAACCACCTTCAAGGATGTCATTTTTTGGTAAAAACAGAAAACTTCACAATGGTGGCCTATACCAACTATCAAGGTGGTGCACAAGACTTATGTCTGTTAGGGGCACTCACGTAAGAGGAGTTTTAAACAGTGGAGAAGAGCGTTGGTGTCTAAAGGGAACTGACTGTATGGGGAATTGAAATTACACTGCAAAAGTAGCCCCCTCTAGAAATAAGCCTAATATTCCATAAATCTAGTAAAAATTGTATTTTTATTAAGCAAAAATATATTTGCCAATGGGATAAGAAAATATTCTCGACAGGAATTCTCTAAACTAGCAGCAACTAGTCACAAATAGTCTTCAAATTTTCTTGAAACAAGGCTTTCTTACTTTCTTAGAAATTCGTTTTTGCAGTGTACATCCTTAAGTAGTGGAACATATTTTAAAATGGTACAACCAGGCCACTGTACAGCTCTTCACCTCATGGGAATTCAACCCAGAGTCCACTGCTTTTTCTTTCTACCTGATGCACATGCACCACAAGGGGTGGATGTTTGCTAAATGCATTCCCACCTTTGAGCCTAGTCTCTCTAACACTAACTAGAGTCAGAGTTAGGGTCTTTGATGGCCATCAAAGCTCTAGGTAGCGGAGATAATTCTGTCAGACAAGCCTTGGCCTCTCCCCATCCACAGAGACCTACTGTCGCAGGTGTGGAGGGAGATTTATCATCTCCATTGAGGCTATGTAACACTCTGGGTCTGGCCCGTGAAAGGTGGAACCTAAATACTTCAGGCCTTGCCTAGATGTCATTGACACTGTTCAGAATGCAAGGATATCTTCTACTCGCTCTCTGTACAATGGTAAATGGCAGATTTATGTGAAGCGTTGTGAAAAAGGCGATTCTATACCTTTTTATTTAGCGCTGAATGTGCTCTGTTTTTTTCAGTTTTCTGGAGAGGGCTTTCCCCGCCATAAAGGTATATCTGGCAGCGATTTCAGCTTGCAATGTTTGGCTATGGTGGCAAACTGGCAGGACAGCATCTTTTGGCGCGTCACTTTATGATAGGCGCCTGCCAAAAGCTATATATCACTAGGCCTCTGGTCTCATTGTAATCTGTCAATTGAACGAGAGGCTCTCTCTTATCATTCCTTTGAACCCACTGAGTGGGAATGAAGGTTCTCGAACTTAATAGAGCTCTGTTTTTGGCTTTGACGACAGCCAAACTAGAGTGCTTTGGCATGCAGTGTTGGTCCACGCGTCTGGTTTACAATGGGTTCCAGGGTTCTTCAAGGTGTGTCTGCGGCCCAATCCAGTTTTTGTGCCTAAGGTGATGGAAGCATAACACATATGTTTCTCTGTGGAGCTGTGGGCTTTTCTATCCGCCTCCATTCCCCTCGGTAGAGAACACACTATATCCCATCAGTGCTGTTAGGGTTAATGTTGGCAGAGCAGCTGGCATCAGGAAGTGTTTTTGCTCCCTGGGCTACCCCTTATAAGAGTAAACTCCAGGCGTACTGGATTGTTGATGCTATATGTTTGGCCACGTCTTGGGTCTTGTTTATAGAGGTGTGCAGGGAATTTTTGCAGCAAATAGCTTGGGCATGTCTCACACATTTGTGTACTCTTACAAGCTGGATGTGGGTCAGGCATCTCTGGCTCACACAGTCCTGGAAACAGACTCATCAGGTCCAGGCTAGTGTGTCGCCTGCTTTGTGCACTTTGGAGATATTACACAGTCTGGGAGTTGGTTTTATCTCCTACGGTAAAACAATAAAAAGACTGTTGGGTTACTTAATGTAAACCCTGGTTCTTTCAGAAGAAAGCAAAGTGTTTCAGCTACACTTCCCTTCTGGAATAGGCAGGGTAAGAAACCTTGTCTAGAATGACTAAGAAGTGGTCAGTTGACAGAAACAACATGAGGGGGTGTGCTGCTCAACCGGTCTGTCGGATACAGACGTGGTGCCGTTTGATCATCTGCGGTAGGTCTTATACAGGTGATTCCCATAGTGAAACACCTCACTTTGTTATCACAGAAGCAGGGATTATGTTAAGTAACACAACATTACTGATCTCTTTAAAAGCATAATTTGACATAAGGGAAGGATGGAATAATCCTTTAAAGCATACATATGAATTTATGGAGGATTTATTTACCTGAATTTTCTACCTGGAGAACGTTTGTCATATTAGCATAAACATCTGTCGGTACATGTGTGTGTGCCTGTGTCTGAAAGAGAAAGAGAGGGAGAGGATACCTTCAGATAGTCACCATCTTGCAATAAGAAGCTCTCGGCTTTCAGCCTGATTCCTTTGCCCTTTTCAGTAGTGATGCGGTAGATGCACTCATGGTTGTTATCGTAGTTGGAGGGAAAATTTGGAGAGAGAATAACACCTTCTGGTCCCAGTGCAGATGTCCCACACTCGGCTAAAGCAAGAAAGTAAAAAAGGGAAGACAAATGAATATCTAAATCACAGGGGGTCTTTCTAATTCTGTCTTAGCTGTGACTCACTAGTATTTTACAGGATTTTATTTTTATTATAACGCCAAAACAATGAAGTGAGAACCATATAAGATTCCTCTCTGAAATAAGCTTCAAATTTGAGACAACAAAAACAAAGCCCTCAAAAACAAGGTAATTAATTGAAGCACAAATGATTAAAAAAAAGGGCAAAATGACAAAATATGGCATAAAAGCCAGTCTGAATTGATTAATTTGAAAACGTATATCATAGAAATTATGCAGAATTATCTGGCAGGTGCAGTGCCTATCAAAGTTGAGGAATTTAAATAAGTGGTACTTTGTGCAAATACAGTTTTGTCATGTGCAAATGAGGAGTAGAGAAAAAAAAGCAAGAAATAGGGAGGCTTTTAACTCCCTCTGAGCAGGATCACCACAGGAGAAAATAGGCAACAGAAATAACAGACAAGAGAAGGTGGTGTTAAAGAATATATAGAGAAAACCCAGGATATAAAAGTAAGAAGTGAAATTCAAAACAACCCACATGACCCTGAACTGATTAAATCAGTATTAAAATATCAAATAAAAAAAAAGTTGTTGTTGTTGTTGTTTTTTAAAGATTGCCATTACAGGTCTGTAGGTTTTAAAGCAGATTATGGTGGGCATGTATTCAAGGTTACATTCAGTACTTAGTCCTCATAAATTCCTTGTAAAGTGAAACCAGCACCATTGAGTGGGAGTGAGAGAATCAGAAGTCTGCAAAGAGGGAGAATAAAAGGATGAAAGGGAGCTGGAAGAGTAAGACAGAAAGGGAATAATGGCAGATTAAACAAGACAGACAAGACGTTTTTGAAAAAAATACAAAAAGAAATTAGAAAAGGGAGATGGGGAGTAACAAAAGATGCAGCATCAACACTTTCCATAAAGCAGTTAATGCCCTAATTATCTGCCAAGGACTGTCCAAATGCAGGAGAAGAGGAGGAGAAATGGGGAGTTAGAGTGAGATGGAGAACTAAAGAGCGAGATGTTTCAAAAGAAAGAACAGGGGGGTGAGAAAGATGCACCCAGAGCTTGTTGCCAGCTGCTGCTGCTCAGCTCCCTTTTAGTGAGGCGTGATCTTTTGACAGATAATGCTACTTTTTTATTATATTATATTTTATTTATTTTTCATTTTCAGGCTGCTCTCTCTAGGGCCAGAAAATTACCAGAAGCCACCAGTCAGTCGCTCATAAATTAGCGACAGCAGCCGAGGAAACACTGATAGGCATCAAATTCCAGCAAATTACAACCTGCTAACAGAAAAATCCTGGCATATAAAACCAATAGTCATCCAGTCACATAACAATAAATTACCACTGTGTAGCAGTAAAATACTGATAAATTATATCCAGAAAATGCTGATACTTTACCTCTAGGCGTATTCTTGTGATACAGAAGTTAATTTGACACTTGCACTACCCATATTCCCGTCACAGAAGATGTAACCACTTCAATGAAATAATTGGATGAGGCAAAATACGCCTGCTTGTTACAGTGTTAAAATATACTGTTTTGTGTTAGGAAGGTAGCAGTTCATTTAAATTAGTTTTCTGGATCAGAAAAAAACAAAAGAAAAACAAAAAAACATAATACTACTTCATTCAGAGGGCCATGTCTGTCATTTAGACCTCGTCAGTAGTCAGTTTGACTGTTTAACTCTTACCTATACATCGTGGGAGTGTGTTGCTCCAGACTCGTCTGCCACCTCCCAGACAAGTGATCTTACTGTCCCCCTCAAGTCTGTAGCCTTGAAAACAAGAGAAGGCCAAGGAGTCGCCAACTCCAAATTTAAATCCCATCCTCCTGCTGAACGCTGGTACTCCGGGATCCTCACATGGCTCCAAGTCATACTCTACACATGTGGGAGAGCAGGATTTCAAAGATCAGTCAACTGGCTGGGGGGGGTAGTTAAAAAACAAAATAAAAAAGAAACACTTAATGCTTTAACATAAAAAAAAGCTTAACTCAGAATGAAATAAGACAATTAAAAAAAAAAAAAGCAAAGAAGAATAAAAGAGATTGTTTCAATTGAAACATTTAAAAAAAACCATTTTGGTGATTTTTTTTAATTAAAAACCAAACCATGTCTAGCTAATCTAGTTAGTTGCCACCCCAACAAACAAAGTTTAAGGTACTGAATGAGTTTAGTCATAATTTCAACCACTTTTTATTAACACAAAAGAAAATGTGTCATAAAGTCATTCCTTGTGTGATATAAACAGTAAGTACAACGTGTAACAGGCAGAATATCTGATTTAATGTCTGTCTTGATATTGACATGGAAATACAACTTTGTTTTTGGCGATCATACCTGAGAACGTGATGTTAAATCCTTCGTAACTCATGGAAAAATCTGATATGAATCGTAGCTGAGTGCTAAAGTTCCCGTACAGTCCAGCTTTAACACTCGGCGGGAGCACTGAACCCGTTAGCCGAGCCACTGGAACCTGGAAATTGCTGTCTTCTGTAATAGACAGGTAGTCATGGTTTTCCTCCAGATGGAACGTATGGAAAACCAGATGGACTCCTGGATGGATGGATGGATGGATGGATGGATGGATGGATGGATGGATGGATGGATGGATGGATGGATGGATGGATGGATGGATGGATGGATGGATGGGCAGATAAAAGTGTGAATTGAGTTAAACAAAGATACACAAAACATCAGAACAGAACAGAAACAAACAATCATATGTAAAATGCTATACGCAAGTCTTAACAAGGTTTAACATTTATCCTTTGTGTTTTACCGTGAGCAGGTGCATTCTTATTGCAACTTTTATAGTCATTTAAAGATTAAAAATAAGAGCAGCATTGCCCAAACTACAATGCGTGCTTTTTCTAATCTGTGTGTGAGTGTTCTCACCTTTCCCATGGGACACCTCAACAGTCCAGGTGCAGTTAAGAGAGTTCGGGTAGAAGTCAGGAAAGCCAGGAGACAGAATTGTCCCAGTTTTACCAAAAACATAGCCTCCACAAAGAGCTGAAGATAAAAAAAAGGGAGAGAGAAAGAAATTTGGAACAGAGCCGGAGAAGATTTTTTTTTTTTCAAATTAAACTCAGCACAGCTAATACAATAGACTAATCAATAAGAAACTAATTCCAAGAAAAATTTGAATTTACAATGAATTATGTTGTATCAGTATGGTTGCATGGTGATTTATTTACTTTGAATATCCATAATTTGTTAAATGCTAAAATTAAAACAAATATGTCATTTTGTTTGTGTTTTTTTTTTAAATTTCAAAACAAACTTAATTCTCCTGCACTGATTGGATATTTTTTATTGAAAAAGTTTTTCTTCAAATAAAAAATAAATAGATATAACAAAACTATATATCATGTAAAAAAAAAAAAAAAAACAAACATTTACATTTAGCAACAAGAAAATAGTATCTCTCCAATTCATGACATTATCCCACGATTACATTTATGAAGTAACACACTTTAATCTCCATTTAGAGGAAAGAAGAATGTAGAAGCTTTATAACTGTACGGTAGGAAGCAATAAATGCAGCTTTAAATGGAGCTAAGGTGAGAAGGAAATGTAAAGATGGACTGAAAAAACGAACAGAGCAGGAAGAACGAGACAGACAAAAAAGTGTTTTGTGGAAAAGGAGGTGAGTGTGTGTTGCCAGAAACCCAGAGCATACAAGTGACATCAATATAAAAAGAAAATGATTTGTTATAGAGGAGAATGAAAAACACCAGCAACATAACTGAATAAAAGTGAGCCTACAGAGCAATAAGATAATATGTTGACACCTTGTTTTGTGAATTCAAGCATTTCAGCTCAACTCAGCTCAATCCAGAAATAAACAGTAAAATGTAATAAAATCAAAGTGTTTGACTGGTACAAAATATAAAGAATAAAGAATCCCAGATTAACTAAATCGCAGAGTAACATGTTTCTTCTTTCTGTGTGTCTTTTGTGAAGCACAGTCACCTGTAAAATCTTAACCCTGTTTACTGCTACCTGAGTCATTTTCTGATACCTGTATTGTCAAATGGTGATGATTCACCGACACTACTAGGGTTATACTGACATTTTCTTGAATACTGTCCATTTACAGATATCTCAGGGGTGGACTGTAGGATCCAGTGATAGCTGATTTTATGTCCAAAAAGTGTCTGTATTAGTATCATTTGGCTACCTGTAAATCTTTATTGATATACTGAATATGCACCAGACGGAGATATTATGGCGATATTATTTAAGACTTTAGGTATATCCTACTCTTTCCTGCCTTCAAAATAATCTGTATCTATAGCTATCACTCTCTTCAAGTGAGGTTCACACTACAATAGTTTAATCCAGAATTTCATGCAGCAGACACATTTTGAAGGTCATTGACAAATAGCCCACACTGGGGCCAAATCCTCAAACTGATGAGATTTAGTCACCAATGGTTTTGTGCAAACCCTTGAAAAAGGCGATTTCTGAGGCTTGCCAACAGATCACAGTCTCCAATATATAGCATGGTATATGTTAAAGTTGGTGGGAGCAGAGATGTGAGACACATCTAGAAGGACACGAGTGCAAGAGATGAGTGGAGATGAGTGTTCAGGGGACACTGGAGAAAAAAACCCTGGAAGAGAAACATCTATCAAACATTGCAAGAAGAATGTAACGTCACGTTGGGCTTACCGAGCAAAATTGGGTTAAAATTTGGCGAGAACATCCATACCTCTTCATAACAGACTCGCTGTCATAACAGACTCACTATCATAACATAGTAAATATCAAAACAGACCCAAGAAAAAAAGATGACTTGGAGAGAAACTACAACAAATGTAGAGTGTGACTTCCTTTTTCTGATCGCTCACCGAGTGTGATCTAACTACGATTTCAAAACGCACACAAAACAAGCATTTAAGCGTGCATAACACAGCAACCCAATGACACTGACAACCACAGTGTGAACTTGACTTTAGATGACGCTTTGGCATTTTTTATCGAAATTGAAACCGTGACTTTGGCCACTTCTAACAAGTTGTGCTCTTATCAGTGACTGCAAACCTTTGAAATGTCATGGCACTCAAGAGCAGCCAATGTTTTGTATTATCTATTTGGCAATTTGGCTGACCTTCAGGATAAAACAAGAAGTTATTACAAAGAGGGGATGGTGTCTACATGCTCGGGGGTGATTAATTATATTTGTTTTACAGACAGAATAGTGTCAAACTAGTTAATTGTGATCTGCTGTGTACGGTAGTTTGTATGACGTGTTATCCGAGCGTCTGATACCACCCTGTTACATGATTGTGCACGTGGGAGCTGCTTTAAGTGTTCTTATGGGTGACATTGGCCTCTAAAGTGACACGATGGTTATCCTTCCCTACGCTGACAGCTGACTTTTTTATTTTTTTTTTGCCATTTAATAAATCATAGAGTGTCATTTGAAAATGATGTGTCTTCTCATGCGACAGCTGACTGGTGACTTGGCACATTTGGCTGAAAATGTTAAATGTAATTTAAAACAGCTTTTGTCATTATCGTGTGATTATTATTGTTTTTTTTTTAAGTAATCAAGGGTGAGCTGGCTATCCAGGATGATCTAGATGGCCTGGCTAATTCTCATATTTTGATCTAAGACTACAGGGACTTTGACAGTGAAGGATCTTCTGCTCCACCTTCACAGTTTTCTCAACACCAGGAAATTAATGCAATAAGGTGATTCAACATGCTTTATTAATCCCCAAAGGGAAATTAATTGTTGTTGCACTCTTTTAAGTTCCCACCGCATAATTTCACTAAGGTTGAGGTCTGGACTTTGGACCGTCGCAGTATCTTGATACCTCAGACATTAATGCATTTAGTTTGTAGATTTACCAGCATACCTGGATTCATTAAAGCTGTTGACTGACCCAGTTTTGGTTGATCTTTTAGCTGTCGGGCCTCAGATATGACTGTGGGACCCTTTGATATAAAGAGAAGTTCATGGCTGACTCAGTGACTGCAGGGTCTCCAGGTCCAGTGGATGCAAAATAATCATCACCCTTCCACCACTGTGCTTGGCAGCAAGCATTCAAGTGTTTGTGCCAATACGCCTCGTTTGGTTTTCCCTAAATGTGATATTGCACATTAGAGCCAAACATCTCCCCTTTGAGCTCATGTGCCCACAGGTCCCCGTCAAAGAAATCTTGTAACTCTTTGAGAGGCAACCTTGAAAAAAGGAGAAAAGCCTTTATTCCAACATACCTTTCAATACAGTCCATACTTGTTAGGTTTTTTTTTCCATGTACTTTTAAAATTTAACCTGTTAATTGAGGGCTTCTGAGACTGAGATGAGCCACTTGTTCTGTTTTAGTTGTTTTTATTTTTTAATTTCAGGTGCAATGGTTTGATGGTGGACTGAACATGCTCAGTTTTTTCAAACTTGTGAAGATCGGGAAGTGCCTTGGAAACTTCTTTTGTGCATAATCTTTGTCTTTTTGGAATGATGGGCTCTAAATTGCTTTGGAAATTCCCTTATAATCCTTTACTAGACTGAGGGGCCACAACAACTACTACTCTGTAATCAATGCTGATGTCTTTTCTCCCTGGTACTGTGTTACCAGAGACCTGAATATTCTGGAACTACAAACTGCCAAAACTTATTTTATAGAGGTGATCACACTTCCTGCTGATCAGTTAATAAAGTGCACTTTAGCAGTAGCCGCTTGTTGTTACTTATCCTCATAATTTCCAAGGGAGCCGTAAATGTGCACTGAGCTTTTAATACAAAAAAACTTCAACGTCTTGGTGATAATTTTACCAAATAAATGTGGGCTGTTGTTCAGCCGAGGTTGTACTTCATTAATTTTAAGACCTGGTGAGGACCAGGGGAACTATGTCCCAATACATAAAAGCTTAGAACTGAAAGAGGTAGCCCTTTATTTCTTTTTTTTTTTCTTAACATGGTTGTGTATTTGATATATTAGTGACATATTATGCTATACAAATTGTTACGCTCCTCTAAAAGACAGAAAAACCAGAGAGCTGGCAGTGGACAAGATATTATGTTAAAAGGTGAAAAGGTAATTCAGGTGAGACTTGTTCTGTACGTTGTACGTATATATATGTTGTATATGACCATAATATTGCTATTAGAGTTTGTCACTTGTTGCCAGCATTAGACTTATAATAAACATGGTGCATCATAAGTACAACATCATAATTAATTGCAAGAGACAAAGGCATCCCTACTATTAGTCTTACTATTTCATTGACAGCCATATTTATTTTCCAATTTCTTTTAGATACAAATAGAAAATACAGAAAACTGGTCTCCATTAAACCTAAAAAGATTGAAATGATAATTTCGATAACTGAAAACGTGTGTATGGGACCGTCTCCTTTAAAAGGGTTGAGCCTGGACAGGTCACACCAAATACTGATTCTGTTCATTTTGTTATTTGTGTTGCAATAGTTTGATTAAATATTATTTTAAGGGAGACAGATATGTATTTGTTTTGTTTTGTTTTGATTTGGTTTTTTTGGCTGATAACTATTACTAAACTGGGCAACCAATTAATCAGTCCACTTCAACAACTACAACTGTATTGTCTCTTTGTATCTTAAAAAGGGACTAGAAATGGCATAACGAAGGTCATATACACATGTATAAAATACATTTTTGATAAAAGTCCTGTAAACAAACACCTTTTACAACAAACTCCATATATAACATCTTAACTGAAACATAAAACTGCTTAGAAATGTTAAAGTGGGCGACTGCATGTATGTGCTCATCCTTTGACTGAGTGAACTGAACCACAAACATCTTCCGTCCTGTGTCAATGGAAGCCGAAACAGCTACTGAACAGATAATTAAAGGACATGTAAGAGGAAACCAAAGTAAAATGACTTCAGTGGTAGCAAGAGACTGCTGCCTTTATCAACTTTACACTGTTTCTCCATGGATTGTACAATTTCATCTTATTCATTATTGCTATATTAACTAATCTAATACATACAGCCTACATTAATTAATTAGATAAAAATCTCAGAGGGTTTAAACTACAGCAACAACATTTATGGTTATCCTTTGCTGCAGTGTATAGTGGGAAGAATCTAGAAAAAAACAGCTTTAAGTTTACATTTTCATCGAGTAAAGAGCTTGTGCGAGATGCGATTTATGTAAAGCTTGCTACCGAAGTAAAGAGAAAATTTTAAAAAATGTATGTAGATAGATAGATAGATAGATAGATAGATAGATAGATAGATAGATAGATAGATAGATAGATAGATAGATAGATAGATAGATAGATAGATAGATAGATGGATGGATGGATGGATGGATGGATGGATGGATGGATGGATGGATGGATGGATGGATGGATGGATAGATAGATAGATAGATAGATAGATAGATAGATAGATAGATAGATAGATAGATAGATAGATAGATAGATAGATAGATAGATAGATAGATAGATAGATAGATAGATAGATAGATAGATAGATAGATAGATAGATAGATAGATAGATAGATAGATAGATAGATAGATAGATAGATAGAGTTCTCCTTCCTTGACATACGTGTCACGGTATCTCAAATATGTGGCTCCCAACCTACTTTTCTTGTCACTCTAAGGGTCAGGATGGGGTTAATGGGGTGGGTTTGCAGGGGGGGCATTAGGCTTTCAGAGGTTGTCAAAATGAAATTGGCACATTCAAAACATCACAAGACATTTACTGGATTATGCAAAGTCTGGGTGAGGATGAAACGCATCAAATGCTGCTGTTACAAATAAAGCTGGATTGGTTGTCACATGGAAAAGTGCTTGCATGTGTTATAGAAGGGCACAATCTGCAATTCTGCACAAATAGCTGACTGTTGTGTTTTTGATTAAATCACATTGCTCATGAACACATTCACCAACTACAATGAGAGCAACAAAGAGATGCAAAGTCCCGAACCAAACATTGTGCAGTGCCAAGATGCTCTTCATGTGCAAATTGGAGCACAGAGTTGGAAAAACATCAAAAAAGCTTAAATTTCCACAGTAGATGACACAACCTGTTTTTGGATGATCACAAAAAGTTTCGGATTATCAAAGGAATGTTCCAGCGAGACAGGAAAAAAAACCAAAACATACAGTTTCAGGTTATTCCCTCTTTAGGCACCACATTCCCACTGGAGAACAGCTTCAGCAACTTGTATCAATGAAAACAGAAACAGGCTGTCACAAACATCACACCTAAAGTCTTCTTCTGGGTTAAACATATACAAGCTCAAGTTACCCATTAGTGTTTTAAGAACATTCTGACTGGGAAAGGGCAGCATTAAAGAAATTTACCATTGTTCTAGATTTCCATATTCACTACATTTGCTGTTTAGATAGGATAAAACATCCCGTGACACGTTCTACAGCAAGTCAGTTCAAAAAGCTGCAAGGAAAAACAGATCCTCACCATCACAGCTGGGAAGAGCATGGCTCCACTGATGATTCTGTTCACAGACGATTGGCTCTTCATCACTAAGTGTATATCCAAGCTCACATGTAAAAGAGACACTAGAGCCAATGGAAAAGCTGTTGCCATGGCGACGACCGTTGACTGGGATACCAGGATCAAGACAGGAGTCTGACTCCATTTTCACACCTGGAAATCACATCCCACAAACAAAAGTAAATTGGAGTCTAGAGAGAGAGTTTGTATTTGTCTGCAGCAAACATTTTTATCCAGTCTTACTTTCATATCTGATGCTGAAGCCTGTGGCAGAGCGGCTGTTGTCTGTTGTGAACAGCAGGAACAGGAAGTTGGATGTGGAAATAAGGAAATGAGGCGCTTGAGTGCCGTGGTATTCGCCGATTAGGGGGGAGGAGGCTGAGGGGCCATCCCTGATCTCCAGTGTGTCGTAGTTGACCTCCGTCTGAAACCTGTATGAACGTTCACAAAGATTATCTTCACATGTGTACATATTTGCAGGACCATGTAGCCAAATAACATTTGACACTGACACTGAGAAAACCTCAGAAAACTAATCAAGACAGATTAATGAACTTCACCATCTGCCTTTTTAAATAACTGAACACCAAAATAACATCTACACTCTGTCTAACTAATAAGCAGATTTGTTGTGCTAATCACCATCACCGCTTTCTTCTCTGGCTGATCTCCAATCTCAATAATTAAGTTAATGAATGAAGAATTTCCCTTAGTGTCTTCCTGTCCCTGAGAACTCAAGATAATCTGCTGGTACTCATACTGTTGCTGGTTATCAGTCTCACCACCAAGCGGTTTCTGAGTTAAACAATTAACTACATGGTTGAACAGAAAAAAGCAAGCGCTGGGAATTACTGACACGGACTGCGACGGCCCACTGTCTGAATCTCAGCAGCTTAATAAGAAGAAAGGCTCTGCAACAGATATGTAGATGCAGATCAACACCTTTACAAATGAAATCGCTCTTAGGTGATGAGGATAACTTAGCTTTTGCATATTTACTATCATAGTGTCAGGCTGGAGTGTATTTGTGTGTTGCATATTTGAATGCAAACATTAATTATATCCTTCAGTAGTAGCTCGCCATTTTCATGTATACATCACTTCTGAAGATAACCTAACTTAAAGTTTAAATAATGAAAATATGTGCTACCCAACCCGAACCAAATAAATATTTCCAAACTCATAGCAATCACATTACCCAAAATAAATCTGACCAGTCTGACCAAATTTCAGCAAGTGTAAAACTAATTGATTTACTTGTCAAAATGTATCTTCACAGCCTGGTCTGTTTGTGCTTCAATCACCCACTGGCAGCTCAGAGAGTCTTTATAAAAGGAGGGCCATCCAGGAGACAGCACAACACCCGTTGGAGCTGTGAGATGGCCTCCACAGGGAGCTGGAAGTAGATGAAGACGCACACACACACAATAAGAGTAATCGAGAAGGAAATTAATCAATTTTGTCTTGTAACTGTGGTACGGCAGGAGCACAAGGCTCATATTTCATTACGTTTGCAGATTCATCATCTGCTCGGTTTATTTTAGCAGTGTAATGCTTTCTGTATTTCTTCGGTTCAGACAAAAAACATTTACAGAAAATATACTGTACCAGTCTAGTGCTACATTAAAAACACATTTTAGCTGCAGTTTGAAAAACCCTTAAATAATTACGGCCTGTTAATTTACAGGGTAAAATAAAGTGTATTTATGTGCCAAATGATGCATGCAAATGCTCAAGGAAAAACAAGCCCCACTTTACATTGTGTCCATTGTTTACTCGACAATACCACACTCTTCTCAGGCACCTTTGCCAGTTGTATCTATTACACATCCATACATCCATTTTTAGGAAACTATAGCGACATTATCTTTCCCCGTCCTTGGGACAGTTCATTTATACTCATACTACCGTCATAATAAGGGGAGCACCTTATTCAGCTGGAATTTTCCTCAACCATCCAATTCATTAACAACAGGCAACATTTGATAATGTCATTGAGGCAATACAATCAAGATACAAGATGGGAAGAACGGAAAAATAGCTCTCAGGCCAGTGAATGCCAGTCACCTTCAAAAGCTGTTGAAATAGCGAGACATTCACAATCCTTTCATTATTACGCTCACATATTAGCTCATCTGCACACCACGGATACATATCTGTGTTTAAGTGGCTGAGTATAATGAATATGTCTCCCTGAATATATTTCAACGCAACTTCTGCCAATCTCGTTTAAGACTATTGTTGAGAGAGAAAGATGCGCGCAAACAGATGCAGCCTCCAGCTTATGCACAGAAATAAGTACGCAGAGGCTAAAGGCTAAAATCAATTAGAAAACAAATTCATACTATTGCTAAGGTGCACGGATGCACTTCGGTCGCACGGTAAGAGCCAGATAGTCATATGCGTTGTCATCTTATCGTCTGGCAGGTAGAGAAATTTGAATTGTTACCCAGTGGTCATATATAGGGTCAAGAGCTGTGTCTGTGTGCGTCTGTTCACGCTTACCTTCACAGCGAGGTACAGCTGCAGACCAGACAACATTTCCATCTTGAATAATGCAGGTGACTTGGTCTGACCCCTGGAATGCAACAACAATATATCATGTAAAGGTTCTTAACTTGTATTAGAAAGCAGGTAATACATTTCTTTACACGGGACCACGAATAGCACTGATGAGGATTCTGAAATAATAACTAAAAGTTAAAAAAGTTAAAAATAATCAACGATAGCAATAATGAAAAATCATAAGATGACAGAATCAGGCAGGAATATTTCTCAGTATTACCTGTGTCCTAATGAACCCTTGATCACACCGAAAAGCCACGGAGCTGCCGAGCTGAAACTGGTCACCGTACCTTTGACCGTTGACAGGGACCCCGGGGTCATGGCACTCATTCTGACCAAACGCTAGAGAGAGAAAACAGCATGAGAAGGGCTCAAACCAGAGCCAAGACTGCTCAAACTGAATAACTGCATCAAGGAATGACAAATTAATTTGGCACAGATATAGGAATATGCAATAGACACGGACACCTGACAGTCAGCACTGATATAGAGGAGAAACTTTCTTTCTGCACCTAAAAATTGGTTTTCAGGTTGTGGAAATCTCTTCTCTATCAACATCAGTGAATGTGACATCTCCACTAATATGGAAATATGGGGATGGAATTATCTATATGTGAATTCAACCCTGTCATGTTTGGCTTATATTATTCCCATTCAAGTTATTAACCTGATCCCACCTAGAGCGCACCCCAGTGATTGGACATGTCTCAGGTTGAGTAGCTCCTGATGGAGAGGAAATGTAAGCAGAGAGTAAAAGAGAGGTGCACAGAGGAGAAAACGAGGCCGAGATGGGACAAGGTGGCCGTGAAAATGTAAAGAAGGCAGATATTTTTCACACAGCTGATGAATGTAAACACTACACAGGCAAAAAAAAAAAAAAACCCAAAGTATGAAATATATTTAGATTATATTTTTAATTCAAGAAGTTAAAATCACGGGTAGACGGTAAAAAAACGGAAATGTTCTCAGTCTACCTTAAGTACCTTAAGATGTACAGTTAATAGTTTTTTGTTTTTTTAGAGAAAGTGAAAAAAAAGTTGTGTTAATGAAGGGAAAACAAAAGTGATTAAAAGTACAGTATATACAAGATGGAAGAAACAAAAACTGCTGCACAAACAGCTTCAAGACGGAAAGAAAAAGAACATACAGTCCTTGTGTCTTAGAACGTATGAGTTTTGGAGCAACTTTGCAACAATTAGTACATACTCACGGTCCATGAGAATCCCATAAAGAACCAAATATATAACTATTTATACGACTACTTATCAAACTCCTTGGTTAAGAAATCAAGAATTTTTTTTAGACAGCTGTTACAAGTCAATAAAAAAAAGGTAATGAGGGAAAAATCAGCTTTTACAATTATCGATTCTTACATTTTGGTTTTTAAATTAACAACACCTGTCACAAACGTTATAGTTTGTACTATAATGTTTGTGGCATGTCAGACAGTTTGTAGCAGTGACTTCATTTTTTACCAAAAGCTTAATTTTAACAGTTATTACATAATTAATTTAAATCATAAAAAATATTTATATTCAAAGGAAAATGTATGGTGATATACAACCTCTGACAATGAAACACATTTGGTACTTTCATTTGCCAAATTTCCCCCCGTAAAGGAAGAACAAGGTAGACGAGGTCATGCGGGGGGCGGGATGTGAAATGGAGCAAAGCCGCGTGGTAACCACGGACAATGGATCAGAATCAGTAATGAAGAAACTAGTTCAGTCTAATGCAGGTAAATACACAGGCTGCAGAAGTCAGGCTCAAAGACTGACAAGGGGGCGGGCTTAACAAGGCAAAGCTCGAGTAGAACTCGATGATGCGCCAGATAATCAGTCGAGCAGAGCGAACAAAGCTCAGGCGATGGTAACGTTATCAGCCAGTCATCTTAGTACTATTCTCCTGTCCCTGGTGTGATGTACAATTTTTTACCTATGCCAAATACTAAGTTTCTGCATTTAATATATAGGTTTGAATGCAAAAAAAAAAAGAAAAAAGAAAAAAAGGTTTTAGCCGGTCTCAGTGTCCAACCCACGACTTGATCTACTGCCCGCCTCCCAGGGCAGTAGATGCCAGTAGATCAAATTTTTATAGGTCCAGCTCTTGGTATATACTGGCTTGGAGGAAAAAGAGACAGAAAAACATCTTCCCATAAAACTTTTAAAGTATCATTTCAAATAATATATAGTGGCCTATATGGTCTGGAGTCTCCAGACCATAATGGGAACACATTTGGTTGCACATGTCCAAAAATCTGTTTAACTATGTATTTGGTGGTTGGAAATATACTCCACTTAACCGTGGACATCCAGAGTCTATTTTGTTCATATTTGACGAGCTCTCAAATATGCCTCTGCTTGAAAAATACAACCAAATGTAACCAACACAAAACTTCTTGTGGACTTTTGGCCTCTTATGCCGCTTTATGAAGCTCAGTTTGTTTAGCATTCGATCTTAGCGGAACACTAATGCACAGACATGTTCCTTTTGAAAGTAGAAGAGGGTTCTCACTTAATTTACCTGTTAAAATCTCTGTGTGTTAATATATATTGCATTAGTTTGGTTGTAAGTAACTTAATAATTTAATACACTGTTGCCTGTCTTCCCCCATGAAACCACTGGATATTTACAATTAAAAATTCTGCAGCCGGAGTGCTGGCGAACACGAGATCTCATCAGACCCTTTTGCTGATTTCAAGTAAAATATAGTGTTTTTCTGAATGGCTCAGTATTAATAAAGAAGATAGAAGGTATTTCTCAGATTTTAGCACAGTTGCTTTCCAGTTGGAAGATTCCCAGTTTGATTCCCAGCTGTGTGAGGTTTCTTGTTCTCCCCATGCTTGCGGGGTTGCATCAGGAAGGGCATCTGGTGTAAAGCACACTGCTAAATCTGTGTGCGAGCTGTGGCGCTCCGCTGTGGCGCTCCGCTGTGGCGCTCCGCTGTGGCGCTCCGCTGTGGCGCTCCGCTGTGGCGCTCCGCTGTGGCGCTCCGCTGTGGCGACCTCTCCGTCATAAGATGGATGTAGCTGGAATGCGAACACGCATGTTTGCCAACATCCAGCTCCGTCATGATACCAACAGGTTATGAGGTCTGATTCCTTTAACGTTTGCTTTCCACTTCCTTTTTTCCTTCCCTTGTGTGTGTGCTTGTGTGTTTTCGTTGGCATGGTAGTCAGGGCTCCCTAGCGACTACCATGTACATGCACAGCTGCAGTTCTTCATCTCATCGCCACGCAGCGCATCCTCTCCAGCCTTCCGTCCACCTACTGCCAAGTTGTTGTTTTTCACTGTTTGGGTTTTGATCCTTGAGGTTTTTTTTTTTTTTTTTTTCTGTATTCCTGCCAGTTTGTTCGCCATGCACTCTTCTGTGCATCAGGTACTCTGCCCCCGCCACTTCTTCCTCGCCAGTTACCCTGCCTGCCTGCCTGTTCCCTGCCTGTCTGCTCATCACTCAATCCTGTCTCGGAGCGTCTGTCGGTTCCATTCACCATCATTTATCTGCAGCTGCTCTTGTGTTCTTTTATTACACAAAGTTATTCCCACTATTTGTCAAAATGCCTCATGGTGCTGCTAATGTAATGGACACGAGCTTATTGCCTCCATGCAGAAATGTGATGTGGCGAAAACAATATATCAGGAACGTGAGGTTGTTTGTGGTTCTAAGGTCAAGTGGAGGTTAGTCAATCTCCCCTTTTTGCAAAGCATGCTGTGTCTTGCAAAACAGCACATTTTAAAGGGCTAATCTTGTTTTAATGTTGTGTTTTCAATCTTGATTAAATTCATGACCTACTCCAAACCACTGCATATAAAAGTAAGCATCTTCTTTTCTAAACTGAGACTGCATATGCCAACTGCTGTTATTTTTAGATTGATGCAATTTCTACAATCAAAACTCACTTGTATCTGCTCTAAAGATATCAAACATTAGTGTCATGCTGACATGCAACCAACTGGGCAAAAATGGATCCAAACATAATGCTTCAGTTTCTAGGTAATATCCTTAGTTACATTGCTTTCAACACAGCTAGAGGGAGAAAAGAGCGACTGTTGAGGCAGACCTTTAAATACCATTAAATTAACAATTGCCAACTTACAAACTCATAAACATGATATTTAAGAAGATCTAGCCTCCTATTTATTCTGACACTGATCAGCTGTCTCGTCATTCCCAACGCTAGACTCAAACAGAAGCAGAACAGAGCAGTTTGAATCAGGAGCTTTTTCTAAACTCTTTTCTATTCTCAAATAAGTACTCTCACGTATTGTGGTGATTATTTGTGTATGATACAATTCTCGGTGGACGATTTTGTTATTTATCTAACTTACCACAGCATGCGGTCAACACACGATAAAAACGCACTGCTGTGATAACAAACTCAACATGTTTTAAAGGATTAACGTTGATCACACTGAGGGGCCTAGCTGGTCGTTAACCATGCTCACTTCAGCCTTTTGGACACACTATGATAAACCAAAATAGCACTAAATTAGTGCTACCCACCCACCCTCAGTATGAAAAGGATATTAGAATTATTTTTGAATGTGATATTCAAACTTATCTTGAAACGGATATTATCTCAAAACAGAATAATGGAGGAGTTTTTTTGTGAACACAGCATGGAATGAATACGGAGCGTAACGTCTCTGAATTACATTACTTTACTTGTGATGGTCATGAAAAAAAAATCTCTTTAGGCTTCCGAAAACAGACAGAAAGACATTCGTAAGGAGGTAATACGTACTGGTATAGCTGATGTTAAAACCTTTCCCGGTATTGGAGTGATCGGACTGAAATTCCAGCCGCATTATGTGTCCATTCGAGGCGATCTGTGCCGGAACATCTTTTCCTGAGAATGTCCCAAATGTTGTTGGTTCAGACAGACCTAAAACAAAATAAAGATATTAGGAACACAATGCAACTGCACTTCGTAGATAATTACAAGGTAGTGCCAAAGTAAAGAGGTCCAGTAAGGAAGAGAACACAGTACTCTGAGAGATCTCACGAATCATTCGACGGCATCGAGGTCAAGCAAACAAATAATATAATTCCAAACACTGTATGTTTGTTTCTTACTTCAGCAAATGTTACCATTTCTGGGTTCACGACAGAAGAATGACTTCGGTCAACCAGCAGCCTGAACAGTTTAGTAAATATGAAGAGGCACTTCAATTCACCTCATCCAGATCCAATTACACTCAGATGTATCTCATGTACTTTCTGTACACAAGGACATCAGCATGTGAAAGTAGTGAAACTGTACTGAATGTTACATGAAAATGTTGCACTTGGTCCTGTTGGAGTCCAGTTTGAGAACTTCAATACACTTCAATAATCTGTTTATTGACTTACTTCCTGTGCTCCCTTTAGGAAGTTAAACTTACCAATCTAAAGGTTTGCAAATGTAAATGCTATCTAAGCGTTGTGATACACTTTTCACTTCAGAGCTCAAGGCATGATGGTATTTTGGATATTTATATCTGACATTTTCTGAACTTATCTCATTATGGTTGCGCAGTAATAAGAAATTAACATCGGTATTCCAAAGAGGTATGCACTGCATAATAGTGTAGAAAAACACTGTGGAGAGCAGTGATTGTGCAAATGTGCCTCTGTCGGATTGTTTCATAAATCATCTTATTAAAGTTACATTAAACTTATGCTTAATATTTTAACGGAACATAAAAGTGAACCGGATAAAATATGCATAGAAGAAAACCAGGCAGGCAAGTACCTACAGACTAACAAAAGTTGACGCGTTTCGCTTCAAATGCTGCATTTGAGTGAAGCCCAGAAAAAAAAACAAACTGATATTGCGTGATGGTGTGGTCCTGATCATGAATGTTTTTTTTTTACCTGAATGTGTTCTGAACCATGCATTCCTGAACAATTCAGTCACCATGGGAGAAAGCATTATATTGTTCGAAGTACCCATCATCCCCTTGGAGGCACATGATTGCACTGACTTCAAGGCATCACTCTGTAGCCATTAAAGAACTCAATGTGCGGCAGGCAATTGGCCCTGAAACTCCCCACTGGCCCGCACAGCTGTAATAATGCATCACCTCAGTTCTGCTTGACACGTTCGTGTCACAGCATCGGACCATTTACTGCAACAAATTGTCATACATTTTTGTTTAGCAGAATAGACTCCGCTCTTGAGGGTTCTCCTCAGCGATCCAACCATCAGCAACAGATTCAGTTGGGAACACAATAAAACACTAAAAAGTTGCAAAGAGCAGGACATGTTAGTCTCATATCAGTTCAGATATGGAGTTGGTAAAAGAAAGGGATGGAGCAGGAAGCTGAGGAGGGTGACGGAGGAATCAATCGCTGATGCTTGTAAATAGAAGAAACAGGCAGATTAACCACAAGCAGCGGCACAATAAAATCATGTAAAAGACAGCAGACTTTGTGAGATAATAAAGACAACTTTCTTGTCTCAAATAACATTTTTGATGGCTATGAATGTCAGCTGATGCCGATAAGCTTATTGCGATGCGTTGAATCCGTTCACACTGAATGTTTGGTGTTGAAAAAGGCAGTTTGGTTAGTGTTTTAGCAGGAACTCTGATTCACCAGAAAACTCCTTCAGTCTTGTATTCGTGGGAGAAGTAGCCATTGGTGGTGAGTGGTGGAAAGCAACTAAGCTCATCCAGTCGATTCCTGCACTTAAAGCGAGAACTATCATGAGATACTTGCACCGTACCTAAGTACCCGATTTACACTCTTTACATGTCCACTTTACTGAACATCAGAGGGAAAAAACTACTTCCCACTCAGCTACATTTATGATTTATTTTACATATGTTAGTTTTGAGATTTCTTTTCACACAATAGAATACAGAACAAACTTTCTAGATACAAATCACAGTTTATAACTAAAATCAGAGACAGAGAAGCCAACCTTCCTTGGCTCCTCTCTTTAAAAGAAAATGCGGTGTAATAGTGCAATGAAATACTTGCAATGTTTAAATGATCTACTGTCACAAAAAGCCAAATATCCCACAAGGTCCAGAAGCTGAGGCAGATTTATATGTCAGAGCTTTGTTCTTCCCTCTTTCCTTCCATTAATCATCAAACCCCCATGATCCATCTGGTCCGCCTCCACATGACACTACATAAAACATCACGTGATGCTGACATGCTGACACTCCGATACTAACAGCCTGGTAATATCATATGTAATAAACGATGCGTCATAAAGATAGAGAGTATTGTTAAAGACATCATGTCAACTGTTAGTGGGAAAATGTTAAATACATTTCCCCACTCACAGTGGAGTACTTTAACTATCCCCACCCAGGGGAATCTTTCACATAGATATTGCTTCTACTTTTATTTTTTTTAATGCCCGGACCACTGTCTACGGCAAAGAATAGATTTAGACAAACAAATTTAAAGCGGGTTCTCCGTGGGAACGCTGACTCGTGTGTGTGTGTGGGCATTTCCAAACTGGGGAAACTGATGGCAGATAATGATGGAATGATAAATCAATGATATAAATTAGGCCAGAAATGGTTATGCTAACATCCTTGATGGATTTTTATTAATATCATGGAAGTGGTATGATATTACTTTTAAAAGTCGTCTCTTTGGCTTATTATCGAGTTTTACAAAGAGTTCAGAGTTCAGACAGAAAAGAGTTGGTCAACGTGATGCTTGCGCTGCATCTCGGTTGATTAGAACACAATACAGCCTGGCTGAAATGGACATTACGGTGTCAGGATGAATTAGGGAAGAATATTCTGGAATGTGGCTTGTAACTTTGTGGGGTAGCTTTGTCAGATTAACCACATTAAAGCATAAAACAATAATCTCTAACTAATTTCTTTGTAATACTGTAGACAAATAAAAACTGTTTACTCAGATCCTCCTTTACACCACCAGCGACAGCTGTCGCATTTTTAAAAATGTTTTTAAAAACTTAAAACAAAACAATGAATTCAACTGAAAAGCTAATTAGGTATCTAATATATGATACTCTATTTAACCAGCTGATAATATATCTGCTATAATTAAAATATTAGAGGAAGCATCAAAATTAATAACATGACATTGTCAGCTGTTTCTTTCTGTTTGAGCTATTTGCAGCCTTTAACCATTTCAGATCAGATAAGTAATCATGTAAGTATTATATAAAATAAAGATTTGAACATTATAGGACTACAGGATAGGATATAGCATAATAGTCAAATATGAAATGACTTGCATGTTGTATTAACAACAAAGATGAAACAATAAAAATATATAAAACGTTACTCAATTAACCTACACAGTGAGCTGCAAAGTTTGCATCTTTGTTCTCCAGCAACCTAAAAACGCTTTAACTCAAATCAATATTTCACTGATGTAAGCAACAACAAGTGCCAAAAGATTATCAACGGCAAAACATGAGTGGCAAGTTCCACAGTTTACGTATTTAAAGGAGAGGTTTAAAAAAATAAAAAAGCCTGTTCTGGCGCTCTGTCATTATTCTTTTCTGTATAAAATGACATAATGTCATGGGTTTTATGACAATGCTAACCATTTATACTGTGCACTGCTCAAAATAAAACAAGAAAATAAAAAATAAAAGCATGTTTTTTCTTCTCTTTGCCCATAAATTACATCCTGACTGTTGAGTCTCATGAGCTGATGTAAAGCACAACTCAATATAACTCATCCCGCAGCAGCTTCACTGGCAATATGCTGCTAACTAACTAATGTCATGATAATGTTGTCATAATAAAATGTCAGAGACAAAAACTATCACTTTCAAATCAAGTATATTTTTCTTCTGGGGCCTGATTCATAAAGAGTGCATAATTTAAAGCAAAGATTCAAATCTTCACAAAGCGGTTTCTGTGGGAAAGAATGGATTTGTTCAAATCAATTCAAAGAGACTGTTGGGATTTTTAAGGGAAGTCTGGATTGTGTGCAGACTACGGCAAACTGGCGATTCTGGTGATAAAGATGATCAAATGCTGAACGGAAACCGCACAGCTCAATAATCGTTCTGACAGGTTAAATTTACTTTGCATCAAAAGATAATCATATCGATGCAGTGTATCATAAAGTAAGGCCAGAAAGCCTTCTGTGACAGTCTGTCCTTATTTTCTATTATTTTATATGATAACATGGATTTTATCACTATGATAACCATTTGTGCAATATACTTTCAACAAACGCTTAGATGTTTATTACATGTTTAGACTGGATTTCAAAACATTACTGATTTGCTCAAATATTTGACTTATTGTTAGTTTCTGGGGTTATTGTTAAAGAGAAGTACTATTTCTCTGTTATTTTGCTCAACAATTAAAAAAAATCATTTTGTGAATAAACATTCTGTTTTTTTATTACTGAGAGAACATGACTGCAAAGCTTTTGTTAGATTCTGTAGCACATTATGTGGCAAAAAGACAGAGTAATCAGCAATGAATGTACATTATCAAACTGTGAACAAGCAACAGTTTAGCTTATAAATGGCTCAAATGGCTTCAAATAATTCCCTAAGTAGATGTTTTTACTTTACAAGGAAGCAAAACAATTGCACTTCTATTATTAAACCAATTATATTGTCTAACAGTCTGTAATGCACCCGTTTATTCAAATCTATTCATGAATATGAATATATTTATTTCCCTGTTTAATCAGTTTTAAATTATTCGAGTAGATTTTAAGATGCATTTCAACCAAAAGCACCCACAACTTAATACTCTGAGGCTATTTTTGTGGATCCCAAAAGATGATTTCAGATTTGTGTCTTTAATGTTTTCACTCAGGTCTAAGGTTCAACGTAGATTAGGGAAATTAAATTAGTTAAAGTCTGTCACTTGCCGTTGACAGTCCGAGCCGGAGAATTGGATTTGTCACAAGTGTCAGAATAGCTAACAGACGCTGTTATACCAGGAATTGCACTTTCAGCTCCATTTACTCAAAATAATTCCATGTTACACCCCTCTATGAGGTTTGAGGTGTTTCTATGTGTCCCGTAGAAAGTAATTGCTGTCAAACAGCAGGACCAGGATTTTAACTACGTCCTTGTCACAATCACAGCGCTCCCTCCCCCTCATCTAACATGGACCTGACTTAAAAACACAGCTCTTGCTTGTGTTTCTCAGATGGTTGAATCTGAGGTTGGATGCTCGGCTTATGAACTGTAATTCTTAATTTTACGAGCCATTGTGGACGGCAGACTTCAGATGACGGAGCAAAAAAATGAAATAATTTTTTAAAAATGAGAAATGTTGAGCAGTTTAAGTATATTTCAGGTAATCTCAAAAGTACAAGCTCCCTAACAACAGTCTCCCTACCAGGGACAGAGTTGCCCTGGATTTACTAACTTTCAATAATGGATTAATAAATGCATTTGTGGCTTTCGCTTGACTTATTCGGGACTCATGTTTAATGCATTTTACTTGACATGAAGAGTTCACTTGACTTTTTAAAAATGTTTTTATTCAATATGTATTAATTAATAATTGCATTTATTCTTACTATGTATGTATCTCAATAATTTAATGTTTAAAATATTACAATATCAATATTTAAAAATTAAGACTTCAAAGTCATGATCAGTTTCAATACATTCTCGCAATGAACCCTAACCCTAAATGTCAAAACAAAGACATTCAGGTATCTGTCACATTTAGGAACAGTCAGGAAAAAAAAGAAAAGAACAAAAAGATCAATTAGAAGAGGAAAGGAAAGAAAAATCCCTGCAGAAGCACAATTTTACATACAGTCAACTAGAAAATCTACTTGCCATTCAAAAATAATCTGAACTTTCAGGAGAATTATCAAAATATTATCATTAATGTAGACTTATACAATGAGGCGAAAACATAGACGTTACAAAATTAATTTGCCATTCATGTAGGAAAAACATAGTACCGGTAAATGATATTTCAGGGATAAAGCATCACCATCGTGTGGTTTTACTGTGAGTCACAACATGAAAAATTCTTAAGATATAATTACCTTCATCTTTCACAACCAACCAGTCGAACTGCGGCTCCAGGTCAAAGTCGGAAAAGAGGAGATGTATGCGGCTTCCTGGCTCAGAAATAATCAGCCACACACAATTGAGGTTGTTGCCGTACTCCTCTGGGTAGTTTGGAGACAAGACTGTCCCCGATGGAGCCGTGAAGTTGAAGAAGCAGGAGACTAAAAAAGGAGGACAAGATGATCATTTTGTTGGTAAGAATGCAACTGATATAGACACAGTTAGACGGGAAAAAGACAAAGTAAGATAAGGTGAAACAAAACGATAATTTAATTTTTAAAAAACATAAAAATGTGTTTACTTACAGACACAACTTGGTTTATTACCAGACCACTGGTTATTGTGCTGACAAGTGATGGTTTTTTCACCCACAAGTTCAAAAGCCGACTGGCAAAAGAAGGTCAACACGTCTCCGTGCTGGAAACGATCGCCGCTACGGCGACCAAATGCCGGCACCCCAGGGTCGCCACAGCCTCCGCGTTCGATCTCTGTAACACAAAAACAATCGTGTTTCTAAGCTGATAATTCATGTCAACATGTGGTGTGTTGACATTCGGATAAGGGGTCGTCTGCGCTTGTTTCTTGAGGTGTGGATAAATGCCAATGGCATGCATGACTTTTTTGACAGCAGATCAGTCAAATTCACCGATACATTTCGGAGAACTGGAAAAAGGGATTATGTCACCTCAGACATTTCAAGAAAAAATAAAATTTGTGCAAATGCAGAGATGTATTCGCAGTTTGCTCCATGAGACTGTCAAGTGGCATCTCCAACGACGTTCTTTTCAGGTGAGAGCGTAAGGAGCGTGAGTGACGGACGGATAGGAACATCCTGCTGGCTCATCACGCATGACACAAGAATTACACAGAAACAAGATGAATAAAATGAAAAAAAAAATCAGATGGATCCTTGCAAACTTTATCAATTCTTTTTGAGAAAATGCATTCAGTGTTTTCGGAGTGAATAAAAACTGTCTTACTATTCAAAAATAATTTCAGATTTCAAAACCGATTTCTTTGGACCTAAAGAAAGAAAAAAAACTATGACTATGATGCAAGAGTTATACATTCATGCTAAAGGGTCAAATCAAAAGTAGCCAAGGCAGAATACATGTGTGTATTACACACACTTTTGAAGAGGAGAAAAACAAACACTGCACGTCTGCTGTCTGTGACATTACTGTACATAAAATAAGATTTCCCATATTCCCTACGCACTATTTCAGTTTCCTCTTAAATTCCCTCTGTCTTTCTCGACCACTGAGATACTTCTTCACCCCGGCTTTCTGATCCAATATGTTGTGTTTTATTGGCATATGTGTCACATAAGCCGTGCTTACGACCTGACCTGCAATCCCTTTTCTATTTTTTTTTCTATTCAATTCTGTCCATCTACGACTACCTTTTGGTCCCTGCTTCCCCTAATGGGAAAGTATTTTTATGCATTGCTTTTCCCACAGTCTTCTATTTTAAAATCACACTTTCTATCAGATGTCTGTCATCGTGTAACACATGCTCCACCAAGCCCCTAGATCTGCTTTGGGCAAACAGATCTCAAGGTCTGTTACACGTGTGTGTGTGTGTGTGTGTGTGTGTGTGTGTGTGTGTGTGTGTGTGTGTGTGTGTGTGTGTTGTCTGCTTTTACTTTAACTTGGCATGCAAGTAAATCCACAATAATACAAGACTTTCAGAGGCATCAGACGCGTGCGATGGTGTTTGTGTACGACCAATACCTTGCTGTCACACAGATGCCGAGAGTCAGGATGGAAATCAACGATCTAAAGCCGCCATCATTATGCTGGTACCTGCCTCTCCGACTCATTTGTTCCCCTTTGTTTTCCTCTATCCTTTTTTTTTTCTTACTTTCTAAATTTAGATGCTTGCTAGAGAGCAGAAAACCAAATTACAGTTCAGTTGAACAGTTCAATTGCATGTTCTGCTTTTCTCCAACCGATTGTACAAGTTATTTGAATGATTGACGAGAATCATGCAGCAAATCATGCATGTATCCTGCCTTTTGCTCAGAATAAATATTTAGCCACATTTGTCAGTAGAACGTCAGTATGGAAATCGACGTGAAAACGTGCTAGATGTAAAGTGCGGTGCAAAAGGCCCACGCAGCCCTACTTTCATTGTTTTATCAGCATTTTAATAGCATTCATGTTATTTTGCAGCTTCTTTAAGAAACAAGCTGCGCATATCACCTCTAGGTGTACCAACATGGGTTTTTACAAAGAATGATTAATCTGTTGGCTCATAATCAGACAGCAGATCAGTGCATACCTGTAATATATAACACTGGATATTTGCTCTATATTTGCATCTTAATAAAGAAGCTGAAAAATATAAGAGGTACCTAAGACTTTTCCCCAGTGCTGTAGGTAATCCCATCACAGTGCGCTATAAACAACTTTGAGTTTTTTGTTTTCTATAACATTCAGCTATCTTCACACAATAGGTAATTAATTTTGCCTTGTCATTTTTTGTCTCTGGACGGTCTTCCCAAGAACATTTACAGAATGACTTTTCCATCCATTCGTCATTTTGACTTTCTCAGTCGTATCCCTTGAACATTTTATTGCCCGTCTCACTCTCACACTTATTAATCAAATTGCCAGTTTTACTCACATTCATGCTAATTCACTTTAGCTCAGTTTAAAGAGCACCGCCAACGTGATAGGATGCCCCCTGCGTACGTGCGTTTATATAAAAGACTTTCTTCTTCTTTTTGTCCTCCTTGCTTTCCCTTGTAAAGGTCACCACAGCAGATCGCTGTCTTCTGCATCGTCCTGTGTTATAACAACCAACCACATAACCTCTTTCACCACATCTAGAAATGTACTCTTTGATCTTCCTTTCGTCCTTCCGGCTGGCAACTCCATCTCCAGCCTCCTTCTATAAATGTAAGTATTCTTTATGTGCCCAAACCATCTCAATTCAGCCTCTCTTACTTTGTCTCCATGAGGTCTAACCCCGGCTGCTCCTCTGATCTGCTTGTCTTTAATCCAATCCATCCTTGTGACTACCAAATAAAATCTTAACATCTTCACACTCTGGCCCCTCCAGCTCTGCTTTCTGTGTCTCGGTCAGTGTCACCGTCTCCAAGCCATGGAGAAGGCCTGGTGTCACTACAGTCTTGTAAACCTTTTGCTTTTGCACCTGCTGACACTCTTCAATCACAAACAACTCCAGACACTCTTCTCAACCCACTCCACCCTGCACTCTCTTCTTCTCCACACTCCCCCTTGCTCTGCACAGTTGAGCCAAAGCATTTAAACTGCAAATCTTCGCCTCTCCACCTTTTCATCCACCGAGTCTACTCTTAATATATATCATAATGTTATCTGCAAACATCTTGGAGACTGATGGTTGACTCCATCTTTCAACCTTTCAACCACCAAGGCAAAGAGAGGAGTGGATGACATGTTGCAACTAAATATATATTCATGAGAAATGTATAGATCTCCCCTTCAGCGTAACTAACCCTAACCCTAACCCATTTTTTCATAAGTATAATTAAACTTTACAAATCCAGCTGGCAAAATTATGTAAATCTCAAGGATTATCAGTCATTTTGAAGGTAAAATTAAAGGCTGGTGTCTCTAGTAAATGGGATGACAATATGGTGTGAGTCAACACCCTGTTTTATTTAAAAATCAGTCGAACAGAACTTAACAACACCTTTGTGGAAGAGTATCATATAATGAAGGCCACAGCTCTCAGACAGAGTTGCTGATGCTCATCAGGCTGGAAAGGGTTATAAAAGCATCTCTAGAGAGTTTTGACTGCACAACAGAATCTTAACTTCTGAAAGACACTAAACGGGGATTGTGCGAATGCAATGTTTTTAAGAAGAAAGCAACTGAATGCCAAGAGCTTAACTCCAAGAGAAATTACACTGGAGAATTATACAGGAGATATTCTAAAGGAAAATTTAAAGACATACATCTGCGAAGGAAATCTCAGAATAGAAGCTGTTCATGCAGCAGGAAAACAGAAGTGACTGTACTGTAAGTTCATGTTTCGGAATAACCAAGTCAAAGGCCTGACTTTACTGCAACAAAAATGTTATGGAAGGACCTGAAAAAAAGTAGTTCAGGTGAGGAAATCCACAAACCGGCTAATATCTGAGATGCACAAAAATGTTGATCAAATATTCAGTTGCAGTTATTGTGTAAGGCAGTCAGATTGTAGGTTCACTCACTTTCACCGCTCTCACAAACATTAAAGATATATGATTTCTGAATGTTACATGGAGAACCAATTAAATCTATAGAATGGGTTTAGGACCACAATTAACTTGCCAGGCGACACACTGGCACACTCACTGCAAGAAAGGTTCCAGTCCTGGTGTTTCTGTGTGGGGTTTGCTTGTCCTTCCCAAGCCTGCGTGGCTTTTCTCAGGCTATTAGTTTGAATAGTGAACTAGGTTAAATAGTGATTCTGAATAGGCTGACGATGAGTATGCATGGTCGTTTGTTTCTGTACTATCGACCATTCCAGTGTGTACCCTGCTCTCCCCCTGTGATAGTTGGAATATATTCCACCCCCTACGACCCAGAATAAGATAAAGCAGCTATTGAAATGAATAACTAAATGGGTGAATCACTAAATGAACAGGCTGACAAAGAGTGCACTAAGTTTGATCGGGTTCTTTTCTAGTATGTGGAATCATCGGTCTTAGTCTGTAAATATATGTAAATATATGACATACATATATGCCATTTTGGATAATGTCTGCTTTTACTTTTAGTTTATTGCAGTGTACTTTTTTGTTGTTGTGGATCCTATGTGTGTACTTCATAAAGATTTTGACTGAGTGATTGAAAAAAATTTGCCAATACATTTCAGATCACTTAAAGTCAAGGAAAAACTTATATAAGTCATGAATTAAACATGTAATGAAGAAAGATGAATCTGGGTAAGTTGCAAATTGGAATGGTGTTCCATAGGATCAGTTTAAAATCCATTACATTTTTAATTTACGTATGTAAGGCGTTACAGAAAGACGAAAAAAAATGCCAAGGTATTGCCATCTTCTACTTTTTGAGCTTGTGTGAGTGTGACTGAAAAACCCCCCAAAGATTTTAATTAATTCCTCTATTTTTTTTGGTGCTTTGCCTTTTGTATATAAAATACATTCCTAAATAATGCATAATTTTTCTGCAATGCAGCAGAAAGGCAGAGCTTTGGATCAGGACTATAACCTCTCTAGGGTCTTGGAGGGGACACTGAAGATTCCCCAACTGATTAGACAAGCTCCAATGTCTAATCTTTCCAACTGGAGAAGCCATCCAGCAATGTCCCATAAGAGATCCTGTAAGGGATCTGTGGAAGTATGGCATATTGGGATACTACTACTGGCTATTCAGTCCCTATAGCAAGAGTTTGGTATGCATTCCAGGTGGAAAGTTGGATGCGTTCCAAGTGGAAGATGGGATGCATCAGGGCAAAAAAATCAAGGGGCGGAGGAGATCCGGTTCAATAGTTTCAAGAATTAATCTCTGCTTTTTGCTGCTGATGTGGCCATGCGGGCATCATTGAGTTGGGATCTTAAGCTCTCACTGGAGCAGCCAAGTGTGAAGGGTCAGGATGGAGAATCGGTACTTCCAAGTCTGAGACCATGGTTCTTAGTTGTACAAGGTGGGAATGCTGTGTCTGAATTCAGCATGAGGTACACCTTGAAGCAGAGGAGTATACGTTTTTCAGGGTCTCACTGTGTCCAGGGTGTAGCTATGGTTTTCATCCAAAGAGAGCTTGCTTAGGCTCCATGTGATCCCCATGACCATGAATAGGAATAAGTTGGTAAATATAATTGTTGGGTGGGTCTTGTTCACTAGTAAGGCAATAATGGAGCAGGAGGTTGACAGGCAGTTTGCTGCGGCATCTCCTGTATTGCAGACTGGTCTGCTGCAGTGAGAAAATAGATGAGCCAAAAGGTGAGACTCTCTGTTTACGGTTAAAGAATTGTTCTACCTTCACCTATGGTCACAAAGTGTGGGTAGTGAACATAAGAAAGAGATCACAAATGCAGGCAGGTGAAATAATGTTTCCTCAGCAGGGTTACTGGCCTCTCGCTTAGAAATAGGGTGAGAAGTTCAGTCATCCGGTAGGGAGGGAGAGAGAGATTAGATTCGGTGCTCTTGCACTTCAAGAGGAGCCAAGCGTTGTGGTTCAGGCATCTGGTGAAGATGCTTCCGGGATGCCTCCCTGGGGAGGTGTTTCAGGCATGTCCAACCAAGAAAATGCTCCAAGGCAGACCCAGGACATCCTGGGAAGATCACATTTTTGGCTGAGGGAGGGGGAGGTCTGAGCTTCTCTGCATTGGCTGCTTCCCAATGACCCGATCCCAGATAAGTAGAAATTAATAAATGGATGGATACAACTCTACATTTTGTCAGTACATTTAACTTAATGTTGTAGAGAAAATTTCAATTCACTGAAAGTGAGGCCATACCTTCATATATCGCCTTGAACCCTGCAGAGCCGATTGTGTCATCGGACTGGAGGTGTAGCCACATCTGACTGGACAAGCTCACGATGAGATCAGGCACGCTGGACCCAGTAAGTCTAAACAGACGTACATAAAACACAGTGTTCATGAGAATTACACATACATAACACTCTAATCTCTTCATACCCTTATACCCGTGCAGTGTTTATAGATTTTCTGATTTGGACCATGACCACTTGACGGTTCCATGAAAACACTATAAAGAGTTGACACAGTCCAATATATTTAGCGTTTACCTCAACAGTGCTACCCCTGTGTTTACAATTGTCCCTCTGATAGCCACCGTTAACTTGGTTTATACTGTGAAATATTAGTAATTAGACTGAAAATATGAACTGGTGCTTACACATAGAGTACCCTCCGAGTATCTCCTATCTTCCCGCCATCTCCCACAGTTAGTGTGTCATATCCTCGCTCCAGATCAAACTCTTCAAATGAGAGCTTTATAACCTAGAAGAGAATAACAAAATAAGAAAACAGTCTTAGAAACAGAAATGTCAGTATATATATTGAAAGGTCAGGAAAAAAAAAAGGCAAAATCAGAAAGACAGAGAACTGCTGAGAGATTTGTTTCTGCAGGCGTGATCACATGTGCTTCTGCCCTAACAATTTCAAGGAGTAATGGGTTCTTATGATTATATCTCTGGGGAAATTATAAGGTCTAAAATTGAAAGGAAGTTTCATAAACAACCTTCTTTTTAAGTATTGAAATTCAGATGTTGCGAGGTATTGCACGTTATCAATGAATTATTCCATCCAGAGGTGAAGTGGCAGTTTTAGAAAAAAACATAAAACATTTTTGAGGACTGCCAGCCTCAATTCCTCATCACGTCTTGAGCTATCACACAGGTAAACCATTTTAGTATGGAAAATTTAAAAACAACAACAACAAAAAAAAACGGTAGGGACAGTAAAGTCTTTACTACTTTGTACCACTTCAAAGAAATTTCTGCATTGGGGACACCAATGCCAGGACTGCGGCATTTTTTTGTTTCAAAATCCTCCACAGATTCTCTACCTGAAGCAGGACAGGTCTGCAGGAAGGTCAGTCCAGTACCTGAGCCCTCCTCCTACTCAGTCAGGCCTTTGTAATGTTTTGAGAATCGGAATTTAAAGTCTTGAAAAATGTAGGTGCTCCGTTTAATGTAGGTGGAAAAGATGTCGTTTTTACCCATCGATGTTGCCATCACATAAGTACAGGAGAGGCTCTTAGACATCAGAGACGTCGCCTCAGGACAAGGTTACCATAAGGCCTGTTTGTTTAAGCAGCTCTTTCTTCGTGTCCTTATCTTCAGCAGCTCTTGATGCAGCGCTGTCCGAATGTTCAGAGATCACATGTCCAGCTCAGGATTGCTCTCCGGCCTTTTGCACTCTCAAATTCACCTAGATTCACTTATCAGTTTAAATTATATTACGCGCCGGAGAAAAAGAAGTATGAAAGTCTTCTCCAATTTTTCATTGTGTGAAATAATTTTGAACCATTTCCATGATTTTCTCATGAATTTCTTGAGAAATGCATAAAAAAACTTTGAGAGCAAAGACTTTCTTGCAACTATTTTGTGCCAGTTCATCATGACAATGACCTGTTGACAGCACCTGCGTGAAATAACATCTTTTTTTTTTCACTTTTTCACGTATTTTTTTTTAATTATTATTTTAACATTCAAACATTTTTTTATTAAATAATGTGTATTGTAAAGTTTTGATTTCCGTGGATTTATAAAAGTACCTCATAAAAGTTACTTAAATTTACTTTTCATTAGTCATGATATAAAAACCCCTGATGGCCTCAATGTCAAAAACACCTTAACGTTTTTGTCAGACGGTGATCGGCATTGAGGACTTTCATAAACATGACTGCCGTTGATGTTTGGATAGGGTTCTCCCCCCATGCTGTTATTGTATTCAGCTTTAGAACATACAATAAAATTGCTGAAAATTGTGGAAAGTGATTAAAGAGATTGTAAAATCAAAGCCTGGGACACTGGGGGAGATCCCAGATATGCCACAATATATAATAAATCATTCATCAAATGGAAAATAAGGCTATCATGTTTATATATTAATTTATTTATGCTGGGGGGGTACATAAATTGAGCAATTTTTTTTTTTTTTTCGTTTTTGTAGCTACAACAAAAGGAAAAATGTGGGCGGAATAATGAGACATCCAAACAAAAAAGAAGTAAATATGAGTGGCAGACCTCTGGTGATCTTTGCAGTGGTCATCACCTGTCAATCAATTAAAGGTGAGGCTAAGATGTAACAATTAATTGGACAGTGACCTTTTGAGACCCCTAAATTATTTATTGCTTTTGAGTAGCTAAATAAAAAAGAACAAGAGTGAATCACTCTTACTTTCATTTGCCCCTTTTATTCATTTACAAGTCACCTCTAGCAGCTGCATATATTCCACTCCGCAATCACACGCCTCTGCTGTTGAACACGGAAAGAAACTGAGTGTTGAATACTTGACTCGCAGGCACCTTCGTGGCTGTAGTGGCATGTATGCAGCACTGGATCATCAATCTGCCGTGCTCTAAAATGCCACAATACTGATATTCCATTATTTGCAGCTTGTCCATTATTTAATAGCTGTAAATCATATCCCTGGCAGCGTGGATGATGGCAGATTTCTGCTGTGTCCAGGGATCCTCCAAGGAAAAAGTGCTGGTCTCAATGAGCAAGAGTCTAGTGTATTACTGTAGGCGCCTAAGCTGAACCACGAACATGTAATAATGTGGATAAGAATCCATCACATAGCAAACCACAGTGGAGCAACGAAAAACCTTACCGCAGGTGATAAGAAGTCTAAAAACCATTTCAACATGCCAGAATCAGCCATGCAGTGCTAAGCTATTGGCTGTGCTTTGTCAAAATAAAAATGGCTTACAAATGTTCAGATAATATTGTAGGATAGTGAATGGCCTGAGGAATTAACTGCCATCATGACAGGAATGGTAATGAAGTCATGTATAGTAGTGAACTGAAGTCACGTTTCAGCGTGTACATACATTTAAAAGTGGACAATATTATGCAAACAATCTCAGTTTTACTATATATATATATATATATATATATATATATATATATATATATATATATATATATATATATATATATATATATATATATATATGTATATATATATATATATATATATATATATATATATATATATATATATATATATATATATATATATATATAATGAACAAATAATAAAGTTAATGCAAAATAACATTTGGTGGCATTAACTACTGTTTTTATTTTAGTTCCTGACGTGTTTTTCCACTCTATCCGAGGCGTCACTGGAACATTGCAGATATTTTTCTGCAATGGTCCAGACAGACCACCGGTATAATTTGAAATCATGAAAAATGTCATCATAAACACAACAAGGGCAGGTACAGAGTCAAAAACTGTGAGCGAGTTGACATGCATGACGCGAGAAAAACTCTTTGTCTTTCAGATAGATCATGAAAATGACATTTACTGAACCTTCTCATGGATGCATTGTTGTTCCTTAGTTGCATTTGCTTCAGTATTCATTTAGACAACAGTAATCATCATGCTGCGCTGTCGCTGCAGTGGATTACAGCAGCTGACACGCAACGGCCGTGATAAGCACAAAGCGCCTGCACTCGTCCTAAATGTTTTTTTTGTAGTTTAGGATTTTATACCGAATAGTGCCAGTTCATAACAAAAATCACACCCGGGGTTTAAGGCAAATTCTTTATTTTACACTACTACCCTTAAATATATTTAAAAACCACCTTTACATGAATTGTGATAACTGACTTTAAAAAAAAAATGTATGTGTTCCTGTGCCTTTGGAGATAAAGCTGTTGTTAAAAGCACACGGCAGCGACAGCTCAAGGTTATAAAGAAAGAGATGAAGCAGAAACAGACAATGGTTTTTCTGTGCATCCGAGTGTGTTTGTTTGCATGCAAGTAGGAGGCGGCACTTTCAGTTATATCTGTCTGACCAGCTGAAGACGAATAATGTTGAAGCACACCTGTTTCACTGAATGCCTGAGCGCCGTCACGCCATGTCTCTTTTTTTCTTATTATCTTATATCGTGTGTGTAAGTAGGTGTGTGTGTGCAGATAGTGGATGTATATCAGTCCTAAAGGAAGGAACGGAAGCACAATCACACAAAGGTCCTTAGGAAGTAGCTTAGCACTCTTAAACAGTCCCAAATAGGCCCATTTAGAGACACATTGAGTTCAGTCTGCAAATCCAGACTGCATTAGACAACTTTTTATTCTTATCTTCTAAAACAAAGCAGGGGGTGGGGCGTAAAAACTAAAACAAGTAAAGTCGGTTTTCAAAGCAAATCTTCACTGGAAATAAAGAGTGTTGACAGCAAACATGGAAAAATCTCTTCAAAACAACAACTAAACTTTCACTTTTTTATCAACTATAAAAACAGAAGAATGATAATCATTTAGAAATATTGTTCACGTGATTTCCAAGATAAAAAAAGAAGACAAAAGGGGTCTGTGTAAGAGTGGATGGGCTTCAGAGGGATAAGTGAAGCATCATCCTTATGAGGTCATTAGCAAACAGGAGAGCAGCAAAGAGCAGCTCAATAAGCCATTTAAACATTGTTAAGAGCACTGAGTAATCCAAACCTACAGTGAAGTACCTTCACTCAATCAGGCAGTAAAGCCGCAGTTCTGTGCATCTTAAGGTCTCCTAAGGGTACAATCACAGCCAGAGAGAAAATGACAACAGTCTTTCCCTGACTTTGATCCTAAGCTCACAGTGGATATATGTGTTTTCTGCTCAAGTGTGACATTCTAATAAACACTTTTGTTGGTCAGTGTCTGTCAACAGAGTCTTCTAAACAATACCAGCACTTCTGCACTCCAGCAGATGTTCTATCCTCTGATCTTGCCCTCACTGTTGTGATCTCACGCCAGACTAGTGTCAGAAAAAAAAAAAAGGGCGATAATGGGGAGGACTAGGTCCCGGATTCCTTCTGAAATACTGCTGAGGTCAGTGCTGAGGATGGGTGACACATCTATGTGTTGTCTACATAGACCGAAAAGAGGATTGTACAAAAGCCTCAACAATGTGGCTGCGAATGTTTCATGTCTGGTTAAGTTAATGCGGAGGTTGCTTCTTTATAAAGAAAATCTAAGTTTTTTCTTCTTTGTTTTAATTTTGGGTGTCATTTTTAGGATCATTGCACAGACAGACTAATCAAAATTTTAGAGGCACTCTGTCTGCTTGAGAGTGTTATAAATTTTATTTAACAGCACACATCTCACAGCTACAGCAAGTTTTACTACAATAAATAAATAAATAAATACAAACTATGCAGCTGTGCAAAGCAATCAAGGTCAAACCGGATGCTCACCAAACCTGTGCTTGCAGACCTGTCTCTCACCATCAATTTAAATAGTTAGGAGGGGGTTACGAGGACTGGGGTCACCGCCTCACGCTGCACACTAAGCAAAGGCATTACCCTTCTTTAGCTAAAGGGTCTTACTACTTACTAGTTTATTCATTTATTAACTTATTCGTCCATGCATAGGATCACTGGGATTTGGATGACAAACGGTTTTTCTTATGAATTGAAATGTTTAAGAAGTAATACAGTTGTTATGCTGGTGTTTTCTATCGTTCATTTCTGGGCTCACATTAAAGTAAAGTAAAGGAGAAATGTTGTTGCTCATTTTAACCTTGAGCATCTTCATTGATTCTTTTTTTTTTAATGTTTTTTCAAGCATGTTTATAGGAAGACCCATATCCCTGTATGCACCAGCAAGAGGGAAGAGCAAACGTACAGACAAACAGTCAGGTAATTTGAGGAGCAACATTGTTATAGTGCAGCTTATTTACAGCCTGCCTGACCTGCCTGTCTTTAGAATATGTGAGGAAAGGAAATCACAGAGGAAAAACGCTGAACTTGAGATGCAGGGGCGCAACACAGACACGAGCGCAAAGCTGCTAAGTGAACCTGGACTCGCCCCGAGTCACTGTGCCTCATTATATCTTTACACTTCTGTTCACAATGGAAGTACTTTGTGAACATCAAATCTTTCAGACGATGAATGAAGAGAAAAAAAAACTGAGGCTGATATAGTAAAATAAAGTATTTGATATTTAGTAGATCATATACATTCAACCATAGTTTGACAGCCATTGCTGGCGCAGCTTATTAAGATGCAAGCAAATGTTCAAAAAAAGTGGTGACAAAGATAAAGATAAAAGCAAGAATGACCTCATTTCTTGAGATATGGCCTCAAGAGAGCATTTTCCTCTCAAGTGATGTGTGAAACAAGGTCATTACATCTGCACGATAATAAAACGCTTTAATTACACAATTGAGAGTGCAACATTTGTTGCAATTAGTGCACTGCATCTTGAGTTTATTTGAAAATGCTTTTCGGTGTAATTATTGTGTCTCCATGTAAAATTGTCTAACAAGTGATTTTCCACATGGTCCAAAACAAAACTGGTCATCAGAGGATGCGAGCTCATTGGCTGCACCCTCAGCGCGCCCGGATGTGAGGCATGTTTCTGCAATGCAGTCCTTCCCCGAGGTCACTTTTCTTTTTTTTATTTACTTTAAATGGTGAGAGGAAAAACAGATGCTTTCTGGTTAAAAAAAAAAAACAACAAAAAACTCCCTTGTTAAGGTTTAAAAGCACCTTTGAGTCCCATTGACCTGTTCTGAACACTTAATGAAAAAAAAAAAAAAATACCGCATGCTGCTTTTGAGCAGCACTGTGGCAGCTCTCTGAATTATAAAGTGTTGTGTGATAAATCTGAAAACTACCTAAGAGTAGCAGTCTTTGGGTTCAGACTTGTCTTTTGAGCATTTTGTGTAACAGGATTTTAATTTTATAATGTTTCACACTGAAGTTCTAAAATCATGTCATACCATAATTAAAGTGCACAAAACTGAAAAATGCAAGTGCAGGCTGAGATGGTGGTGGAGTGGTTTAGTGAAGATATATATATATATATATATATATATATATATATATATATATATATATATATATATATATATATATATCAGCTTTATCCTTTGCAGGGTCACGGGGGTCTGCCGGAGCCTATCCCGACTCATTACAGGCGAGAGGCAGGGGTACACGTTGCCAGCCCATCACAGGGCCACGTACAGAGACAAACAACCATGCACACTCACACCTACGGTCAATTTAGAATCATCAATCAACTTAGTATGCATGTTTTTGGACTGTGGGAGGAAGCCGGAGTACCCGGAGGGAACGCAAGCACGGGGAAAACATGCAAACTGCAAACTCCACACAGAAAGACTCCCGGACCAGGGAATCAAACCAGAATACATCTATCTATATATCTATATCTATATATATATATATATATATATATATATATATATATATATATATATATATATATATATATATATATATATATATATATATATATATATATATATATAATGGGAGTAAGAGCCAAGAACACATCTCACACGGTGAATTATGGACAGTCAGACAGCCAAATTACAGTCAAAAAGCTGTACAGCAAATAGCCTTATACTGAGACAATGTGTGATTTAGACAGCCATTCCTCAATGTCATTCCACCAGCAGGACATTAATGCTTTCTCTTTCCTTTACCAATGCATTTGCTCAGTCTCTGTCATCACCAACCTCACTGAGATACAGCCTGTGAGTTATTTGGCCTGATAGTGTATTCATTTCACTCTCTCAGCAATTAAGGAATTATCAGAACAACATCAAATTTTGAGTAAATAAACTTTGCTGCTTTGCTTCAACTTAAACGTATATATATATTCCAGATATAAAGCACAGTTTAAAAAAAATAAAAATTGTCAGTTGTCACTTGGTCTACATAAGTAGAGCCAGGTATCATAATCACAGAGCAAATATGTCCTAGATGTGCACATCTATGGTTCTTCATGAACTGTATCAAGCAGAAGAATAACTCAGTTCAACTCACCATGATCAAACATCTAGTACATATTTGCTCTGTGATTATAATACCTGGCTCTACTTATGTCACTGAAACACATCTACTGGTTCTTTACTAATCAGTTTGTAAGTAACAATTAGCACCCCTGCTCTCCAAATAAGCTTAAGAAACTGAAAACTGCAATTTAATTAAAATTGGTCCAATCGGGTCTCAACAAGCAGTGCTCGTGTGTTGTAAATGGACCTCAGGATAGTAAAAGCATTTAAAGTGCAGAATGCAGATGGAGGGTGAAGTGCTTGCTGCCACAAAAAGCTGCAAGATGTCGAAAGCCTCTCTGTATTTTTCAGTGATAAAGCACTGAATTTTGGGTAATTTGGGTTTGGCATAACCTTTAACAAATTGAGCATCAATAGAAAACAATGTACTGACACAGAATGAGACTGGACTTGGACATATTCTGGCCACAGCATTTGTTGGTCTTGTTGGCATCAAGTAAATTTAAGAGAACATCAGAATATTCCGCCATCAACAAAGCAATGATAATAATATTCACATGAAAATGACCCAACATCCCAAACTGCACTGGCGAATATACACACAGACTTCTGCACACACCAATTTATATTCATCAGCAAAAGACAGCAATGATTAGAGGCTTAATGGACATGTCTGATGGTGTGTTTCAGGGCCCATGTGTGTGAGCAGTCAGGAAAGCTTTGTATTTGAACAAAATAATTATCTACTCCATTGTGATGAATCAAGTGATTGGCACACACATTACACGTGCATACACACGCACACACACGCGCACGCACACACGCACACACACAGACGCTGTCAAGTTCTATTTTTTTCTACTGCACACCCAAGTCTTTTATTATGACAACCTGAAGAGGTGACAGTTCACCGTGCAAGATATTTTTCACAATATCTGGCACTTCGTAATTAAGCTTGCAGACAGAAAACACCAGTCAACTTTGATAAACCTACAAACACAACCAGACTTTCTCCAATAATAACAGAGGCAGACGCAAAATTAGAAGCAAAGTTAAAGCCTTTTGCCAAGAGGCTGACAGACCAAAACAAACTGTATTGATTGTTCTGCCTTTATTTAAAACCTAACAGAGTGACACGTTGGCCAGTGTTACATATTGGATGTTCAACCATTTTGCAAGTGAAACTAGACAGAAAAGAATACAAATGGTGTGCACACTTCAATAAAGAAAATGTGGTGAATAAGGCTTTACTATGTCATATCATATTTTTGATGAAATAAGTTATCTGGAATAATAGCCGGCCAGAGTCAGTTCAAGTGCAGGAACAAAGACCAGAGGAGACAAAGGGAGAAAGAGAAATGGAAAGAGAAAGATGAAAGGTTTGCAAAGAGATTCCAGTTATGTAGCTTCATTTATGCTCATCTGCCGTCTTTAAACACCTTTTCTATAAAAATCTCTCTGAACTATTTTTTTAACCAACTCAACATATATGACTAAGGAAGTATAATATTTTATGCAAATATTTAGTAATATCCTTAGATAGCAGATGAAACGTCTTGTAGAGTGAATCTGAAACCCTTGTTCTCAATAGTTAATAGGGTTTTTTTTAATATATTTTCAGAATTATTTACATAAATCAGTAACTTGTTGTTCTAAAAAGTATTGGAAGTAAAGTATGAATACCTGAGGTTTTTAGTTAATCCCACATAGGTCTTACAGTTATTAGGTTATAAGAAGGACTAAAACCTTTTAAATCCTTTTATGAAGCTTGTGTTGCTTTGAACATTTGTTCATTATTATTTAAAATGTTAATATTGCAAAAAAAATAAAGATAATATAAAATAATAAGTAGTTTAGATGTATCCATCATCATAGATGTATCCTACTTTTGTTCCTGGCTTGGAAATTGGTAATGAATATTGTATTGTATTGTATTATATTGTATTGTATTGTATTGTATTGTATTGTATTTTACTGTATTGTATTGTATTGTATTGTTCTTGATGCTTTTTGAGTCTATTTGATTCTATTCTGTTTTAGATGTTAGTAAAAATCTTGAACTGTCTTTACTCTGTGATTTCTTTCTGTCCATGTCTGTTTTTTGTGCTCAGATGGTGAGATTCTGCAGACAATAACTACAGTAGCTGATAAAGTGTCATTATACATTATACATATATTATACAGTATATACAAGACATTCCATCTGCTCTAAATTGTGGCTGTTTAAGTCTGTAAAATATGTTGAAATCAATTTAAAACTCCGAGGACTCTGCATCTGTCACTTGCCGCTAGGCAAAGAAGTACACTCTTTACACGTTTTTTTCCTTCTAATTAAAAAAGAAATAAAGCCACATAAATTCATTGGATTTAAGTGTAGGTTATGTAACTTTTCTTGCAACAAACATACAAGAATGGTCTTGAATTTCTCAGAAGCAGAATACGAAGATTAGAGACTATTAAAGGCTCACGGTTGCATAGATAATATGAATCTACACAACAATATGCTGAAACTACGTCACAGGCTGACACAAGCTCTTGGCCACCTTATGAAATGTCATTTCGCTCCACCAAGGTCAGAAAGACACAGATGGAAGAACAAAAAGTCAATCTGTCCCTTTTCTTCTGTCTCTCCTTTGTATTTTTCTCTTCTCTCACTTCAATTATATCTCACCATTTCTCAATCCTAGCCTTTCTAAGGGTAAGAGGTGAGCAGACTCCATTTCTATCCATCTTTGGAGAAAACCTCAGTGTCACATGTCAAGTACCTGCTTGGACATTCAGTTCTTTTCCCTTTTATCTCTTTTCCATGCTCGCCTTTTTAGATATGAAGTAGCTAGCAAAATATTCAGTCCCATATTTCTCCTCTTCCATTTCTGTTTCTCTCTCTGGTTTTCAATGAGCTCAGTGCCATTTCCTTTCAGTTCCTTTTTATTTTGCCCGTCTCTATCTTTATTTGCCCCATCTTGAAGCCTAACATTTTATACAAATCAAAGTGAAAAGAGAACAGATGATAGAGGGAGGAAGTGGATGGAAGAGAGCAGATGAGGATGAGAGGCAAGACAAAAGAGTAGCACATAAAGAATGATGTTTTGAAAAAAGGAGAGGCAAGGAAGGGAACTGAGAGAAAAGCAGAGAAAAGATAAGGTTAAGACGTTTATAAAGATATGAAGAGTAGGAAGGACTAGAAAAGGAAATGTAATTGTCAGGATGCTGAACGAAAGTGAAATCTTTGTCACGAACTTTTGCTGCGTGGTAAAACTGCCTTCACAAAGTTGGGATTGTGTGATGGGAAGGAGTTTCGCCACAAAATCAGCACAAACAGTTCTCCAAGATCCTCGACACTGCTCATGTGAGTCTAAGCATGTGTTTTCACATGCCCTTCCCTATCTTTAATTTTTTGTGTGTAAAGACTTGATCAAAAAATAAACCAAAGAAAATGAAAACAACCCCAAATCACCAGGCTCTAATCCAGCTTGCTTGACAATGTGAATGAAAGGTTTCTGTTGAAATGCTTTTGTCTTTGGTTTGTGCAAAGTATGACATTGCGCCTGAAGACTAAAGAATCTTCTACTTTACTCTGGTTACTGGTTATTTATTATATTCACTCATGATTTGTGCAAGGAGTGTTAGAAAACCCTAAATCTTTCTTACTCTTTAATGACTGTTTTAAATTACAATTTAAAAAGTGGGATTTATATCTATTTTTTTTAAGAACATACCATCTTTCATTGATTATGTGGTCAATGCAATTGTGCTCTGTTTTTGTCTTTTTTGTCTGTTTTGCTTAAAAAAGAGTACTTTCTTTTTTTTTGGTGTCCTTCTGCACACCTACACATTTAGAGGAATTTTCATCAAGAACAGACAAAGAAAAATTAAATCTAAAGTTTGACATGAAAGCCATCTTGAACTTGTGTCACACAACAAGTCGATTATCTACAGATTATTCATCCATAAAATCACTGAACTGTTGAAAACAATGTGATGTAAGCAGGGTGCACGAATAGAAGGTCTATTTATATACAAACATATTGATACATTAACTAAAATACTGAAGATTAACTCACCTTCCCAGAATCCATTGCAGTGATGACCCACACACAGTGTGCATTGTTCTCATATTGAACAGGGTAGTTAGGTGACGTTATGACCCCTCTCGGCCCCCTCAGGTTACTGCCACAGGTTCGAGCTGGAGAAAACGACAGCAAAAGAAAGAGATAGATAACGTACACCTGACGAAGAAGATATACAAGGCAGTCAAAATGTATGCTTGCAGATCACAGATTCTCGTCTTAAGAGCTTCATGCAACCTGTTTGGAAACATTTGTGCAAAGCAGCAACTCAGGGAAAAAACAACCATTTCCTAAATAAGGTAAACAATAATGTGCACTGTTTGTAACAGTTCATGGATCCCTCGGTTAAGGATGTAACTGAAGAAATGTAGACTTATATAATTCTCTTTGCTGCTGGCTTGACTCTAAACCAATGTGTAAAATACAAGGTACAAAGTGAGTACAAGACTGCATTTTCTGGCAAAGACATTAATACAGGATTACACATTTACACAGCGACCAGTTGTGAGCTGCTGTGTTATTGTGAAAACTTGTATTTGAACACTAAAATAGAGAGGGTGAAAACTCGAGGTTGCTCGAGGTTGGAAGGAATGCAAACAAACATTCTTAAACAATTCATTTTGGTATCTCAAAGATTTTTCTTTCACCATCTTTCCAGAAATCAAATCGATTAGAGCATGTCAGTGTTCTCCTCTCAAAAGGCTAAACCTAATAATTCCTCTTCCATTTAGCCGAACCGCTTTCGAATACTAATCAATTACAATTTTTCATCAGTGATCTGATGTAAACAGAGTTGTAATTTTCACGCAAATTTCTGTTTCTTCTGTTCTTTTGATATTAATTGTACTGCTGTATCAGCTCTGCAGTCTTGTATTCATTTGCTTTGGTCAGGAAAAAAATTTAAAACCTCTGACTGCTGTTATGACAATTATTTTGACTGACAATCACGTTACCATGATTGTTCTCGTAATCCCAGTAAATTCTTTATATGCTGTTAGAAAAGAATACTAATGCTGGTGATGGTGAATTAACTTCATATGTCAGGTAGTGTTCTTTGTAAATCAGTGTTCACACATACTTCACGAACTGCAGTGGGGTGAGTACTGTAGACATTCATACGTATATGAAAACTTTAGTATTTTTCATGTTTTATTTTGTGGATCTTTTGTACTTTTATTGCAATAACAATGAAATGTGCATTTCTTATAACAAAAAAAGACTTGCACAAACGCTCAAAGCCCTGACCAGAGCGGACAAACCCCCTGAATTTCAAACCAGTCAAGTACCCACTGGATTGGGGTCTGAAACATGTTTGCCCATGTTACAACAAATAGGACCCAAAGGATCAGCTACCAGGATCCTTGAGCCACATTTCACAGGACACCCTAGTCCATGCTTTGATGGGTTCTATTTCAGTTTGTTTTAAGTTTGTGCTTGTTTTTATTTTAATCCAAGCTTAAATGTTTTTCAATCATCCATCAATCTATTGACACCTTCTTGTCGAAATTCAGCTCATGGGGGCAGCAGCCTAAGCTGACAGGCCCAAACCTCCCTTTCCCCGACCTCCCTCTTGCCTCCTCCTCCAGCTCCTTTAGGGGAACACCAAAATGCTCCCATGCCAGCCAAGAGAGATTATCTCTCCAGCATGTCCTGGGTCTGCCTCGAGGTATCCTCCCAGTTGGATGTGCCCGAAACACCTCCCAAATGAGGCATTAAGGCATGTATCTTCACCAGATGCCCAAACCCCCTCGGCTGGCTACTCTTGATGTAGAGGAGCACCGACTCCACTCCAAGTCCCTGTAGAATGGAGGAAATTCTCACCTAATCTCTAAGGAAAAGTCTACTCACCCTGCAGAGGAAATTTATTCAGATGCTCAATACCACAGTTTGTGACCACAAGTAGGGGCAGGGATATATATCAACCGGTAAGCAGAGAGGCTTGCCTTTTAGGACCAGCTCTATTCTCACCACAGCCCACAAATTCAGGCTCCGCATTAGCAGAGATGCCACTCCGATCTGCCTGCCAATCTCCCATTCTCACTTGTGATCAAGACTCTGAGATCTTTAATTACTCCACTTGAGGAAACACATTAATCCCATACCAGTAAGGACATTCACTCATTCATTCTTTCTGACAGAGAACCATAGTCTTAGTTTTGAAGGTCCTGATTCTTCAGCTTGACACTCAACTGAGAATCCCTCCATAGAAAGTTGAAGATCACAGCTTGATGAAACTAACAGGACCACATCATCTGCAAAAAGCAGCATTGAGAAGTGAAAAGCGATTATTTTTTAATTCAGTAGGAACAGGCCCACCCGTGCACCACTGCTAATCAACAACACTGGAGAGCAAACAGGACCAAGTTCCTGGGTGTTTGGATCACGGATTAAGCTGACCTGATCCCCTAATATGAAAGATCTTGCAAAAAAAAAAAAAAAAAAAAAAAATGTAGTATTAACAAAAACATAGAACACAGAGCAAACGAAGAATTTAACCAATATGCAAAAAAATAAATGTAATGACAGTTTAGTGATTGCATCCCCAGGTCTTTAAAACAAGATTTAAGTTAATTAAAAGAGACAAAGTCTTAAAGTTTCAAGCTGTTTTGCAAACTGTTCCAGTCTGAAGGAGCACAAGCTCACTGTTGCTTTTGATCAATGGAAGAAACTATGTAATTTATAACTTTTAGCGCTGCTGGGATAATCCCATGGTTTTTTCCTGAACACTGACTAATGTGTTCATAAAATAATACATGAATCTAAAAAAATCCTTAAGTTGTCCATTAATAAAACCCTCTGAAATGTCAGATAAGACAGAGTTTGGAGATTGGGCTGCAGCTACTAAAATTAGGGGTCTTATCCTCTGAAAAAAAGAAGACAAAAAGGAGATTTCTAAATATTGGAAATTTCATTAATAAAGTCAGATGAAAAGGTAGGTGATGGGTTCTGCTATAAAGTGTGTAGCAATAACATAACAGCAGAAAACTGAAAACAAGTAAATTAACTTTAAACAGTTCAAAAACAATATCATACCAACAAAATTCTAGGGCAGAGTTACCTTTTCAATACGATAGAGGGAAGAATGGAGAAAAGCAGACAGTTTTTGTGAGATATATGTAACAGTATCAATAATAAAAAACCCAACCTAAATAAATTATTATCTATATAACACCCCTCCAAACAAAGATATTTTTTTACTCTCCAAAAGGAAGAGACAAGGCAGCCAGAGTCAGCAACAATACATCAGATGAAACCAAAGGTCTTCAAAAAAAGGAAAGTTTTAAGGAGAGGTTTAAAGGTGTCAAGAGATGCAGTGTACATGGATGGAGTGGATTCCATGGAAACGTTCCATGGAAAAAGCTTAATCTCCCTTTGTAACAAAGTTTGACCTGGGTAGCTATTAGGGCCCTATCTGTGGATCTCAGTGGTTGGGAGGGCACATACCAGGAAGCCAGTGAAGAAAAGCAAGTACTGGGGTGATGTGCTCATACGTTTTTGTAACGCTAATGAGGCTTATGGCAATATTTTGAATTAATTGGAGGCATTGAAGAGAGCTTTGGCTAATACCTGAATACAATGAATTGCAGTAGCAAATGTGAGAGTAGACAAAAGCATCCACAGCTTGTTGTAAATCAGCTTTTCGGAGACTTTGCTGAGAGTGGTGAGGACGGACAATCATAGGGCTGGAAAATAATTACGTTACGAAAAAAATAAGCTGATTCTATAACAATAATATGACAAACTTATTTTCGATATTTTGGTATACACTATTTAGAGCATTGTTTACTGACCTGCAAAATGAGACAGGCTAAACTACAGCTCACAGTGGTGTGGGTGGTGCTGCCAAGCAGTGGTAACACCACCAATCCAGGAGCCTTAATATCTACATGTACCAGTAGCAGATTTAACTTTACTTTACAGGTGCAAGGATGGCCTTTACAGCACCAGAAACAGGCTTGGTATGTCCTTTCTGGGACTAAAACTCAACCCAGATAATTCAGTGTTCCTTCCATCATCCAATCACATCCCCATTAGAGGACAACACCACCCCACTATACACAAGATTGGTCAGGAGCTGCTTTCCCCGCCTGAGTCACAAAACGGAACATCTGGGTCTTCTCAGATCCAATGAAAGGTGTTTCTCCATGGCAACTTCAAGCTCCTGCTAACCCAAGGTTTCCCTATGCAACCACTTAGGTTTCCGTCATGGGTACCGGTACCTGCCAGCTGCCTCAGGAGTGCCATAAGCTAACCAACCCCTTAGGAGTCCTTCTTCAGCTCGATGGCCTCTGTCACCTGGAGTGCCCATCACTGGGTTCAGTGATTACCAACAAGGCAGGCATCCTCAACCTTCCAGCTACAGCTCCATTCAGCTGCTTCAACAATGGAGGAACGGATCATGGCCCATTTGGACTAATTATCGCCTACCTCCCGTGAGATGTGGTTGAAGCTCTCACAGAGCTGAAGATCTTTCTGACATGTTCTTATGTCAGACGTACCCAGCAAACCCTGGTGCCATGTGCGCTTTTGTGTTCCCTTATGTTTGAATGAGGTGTTCGTTTTGGACATCCATCCATCCATTATCTGTACCCGCTTTATCCGTTTCCGGGTCACGGGGGTCTGTCGGAGCCTATCCCGACGCATATCAGGCGAAAGGCAGGGGTACACCCTGGACAGGTCGCCAGTCTATCCAGGGCCACATACAAACAACCAATCACACTCACATTCACACCTAGGGAGAATTTAGGAAGATCAATTAACCTACTCTGCATGTTTTTGGACTGTGGGAGGAAGCCGGAGTACCCGGAGGAAACCCACGCAAGCACGGGGAGAACATGCAAACTCCACACAGAAAGACCCACCGGGCTGGGAATTGAACCGGGAACCTTCTTGCTGTGACCACTAAGCCACCGTGCTGCCCCTCGTTTTGTACAAACTGGGACAAATTTGGGTTGTACAGAGCATCACAGAAACATGAGAGGCTACGTATAACTGTGGAGTCTGTTGTGCCCCTCTGGACTCTTCATGCCACCTATCAATGTACACTGTCATTACCGACATGAGCATTTAGGTCCCCTGGAAGAGGAAGACTGTTAATTTGTTCGATTTTGGTAGGCTGAAGTATATAGCCACGCATTAGACCATAATAAACTGTAGTACATTTCATAATCAACTATCCAACAGCTGTCACGAAACAAAACAGCCGCCCAACATTACATTTACCACGGCTAAAAAAAGATGAAAATTTCTGAGTTTTAATTAATTAAACACATATATTTCAGGTGAAAAAAGGTTGAACTTGTTTTTACATAACTTGTACCTCCTACAGCACAAAACACTTGCTCCTCAAGAGCATGTTTCGAACAGCATTTCTTTTATAAAACCTCTTTCCTTTTTCTTTTTTTTTAAAGCCATACTGGTTTATCTAGGTGGTGTTCAAGGTAACACTTCTTTCCTAAAGTACCTCATTAAGTGAGATGTTTTGTTTTCTTCAAGAATCTGTCAAAGGTATTGTTATATAAAAAGAGCTCACTGCTTTGGTTGAGTAGCACTGTCACACAGCAGAAAAACCTATCATATATTTGCCTTTATCTATCATTATGACTTCTCTGGGGGTGATCATTACCATTAGAAGGATGGCAAGCCACCATCACAGGTGCAAAAGAATACGAGACAAGAAAGGGCATAGCAAGTGCATGCGAATATCCTTGACTCGTGCAGCCTGACCCCTCTCAGTCACTTTGACTGGAAGAGAAGGCATAAAGCAAAGCTTTTAAACACACACGTTTTGATTGAAAAAGCAGAGGCAGAGGTTAGATAGAGACGGAACGAGAGATTAGATAAAGTAAAAGATGCTAATGTAAGGAAGGCTGAAAACGGAAAGCAAAGGAGGAAAAGTACAAGGCAAGAAAGAGATGCTGAAATAACAGGAGAAAAAGGGGAGAGAGGACCCCAGATGACTGATCTGCCTGTTAATTAGAAAAGAGAGCTGAAACACACTTTGATACACACAGCTACACGGACGCTCAGAAACACATTCACCAGCTTCTAATTAACATTAAAGTCTCAGTAAAGAATGAGGGAGGCTCGCGGGTTTGAATCCCAGAAGAGTGATCACACCAGATAATACAATACACCAGAGCTGCAGCGTAGTGCTGACATTTTTAACTTCTGCCTTTCCACTTTCAAGCAGCCAGTCATTTCTTTTCTTGAATCTTCTCACCATTTCTCCTGCTTGGAATCTCTGTTTGTACTTAAACACTCGAGTTATTTTGACGAATGACACCTTAAGAGTTAAATCAACTACACTGAACAGATAGATTAGATGCGACAGATGAACACCATGTTGACTCGTGGTGAAAATTCCCTTCTCACAATGAAATTTTCCAGGGAAAAAGATGTAAACACTTTTGCAGTTTAGATGTATGAGAAGGAGCTATACTTGTATTTCAATAAGTATGAAAAATGTGCTTCTTTTACTGGATCATAGACAGAATATGAAATGTAATGCATTTTTAAGCATTTTGTTGTCCATGTCATCATATTTAATTTCTCAACGGAGACCCAAAACAACAAGAAAGAAATGTGTGCCAGTTGTTAGGAGGTCAAGTATCCTATTGTCTGCATTCTGCACGGCTCATGTAGAAAATAGTCAACAGTAAATATTTTGGGAAATAGCTCCTATAGCGTTTGAAAATTACATTTTAGTCACTGACTAAAGACAAAAATATTTATGATAGATTGTCTTCTCCTTTTTCTTCTTCACGTTTGTTTTTTCCCCTCACTTAACTCTGATATCTGTTTAACTGGTGTCTCAGTAACTCACTAATGGGCTGCAAGATGAAGTTGGGCTAACACAAAATTAAGAGTTCAAATCTTACCCAAAATGTTCTCTTTTTAATATAGTTTACATTTTTTTTTCTGAAAAAAAAAAAAAGTCCCTTCAACAAAACTACAATGCGGGTAGAAACCCAAATTTTCTCTCAAAGCTTTAAGAGAACGCTAAATTTGGAATTTCAGTTTTAATAATTCACTCTCCATAAATCAATTGCTTCTGACAGGAGCAGCTGGTATCATGAATTCAGGCATGTTTCTGCAGTCAAAGACTGCCATACAGTCACAACACAGGAACGACAACTCACACACACACACACGCACACACACACACACACACACACACACACACACACACACACACACACACACACACGCTATAACATGATGTGACAGGGACCCTACAGTATGTGTCTGAGCACAGGGACTGGCTGTCCATCAAACACAAACACAGCTCAAGGCCACTGCTGCTGCAGATATTTAGGGTATGACATTATCCTTTGGACACTTGCTGTCAATGCAAGTCTGTTTATGAGTGTGTGCACACACACAGTTGAGTGTGTGTGCAGGCCACACATGCCTTTACATTATGGAGCAATACATCCAACAGGGTATTGTCAGCAAGCATGTGGACGGTGAGACGTCTGGTTTTCACACACATATGATACCACTGGAATTTACAATCTATTTATCTTTTTGTTAGCTTTCCATTGTATTGTGATTTTAGAACCATGGAATTCCTAAATACCAGGAAAACAAGATGCCAGCGTCAATAGTTTAAGTAAATATCTTTCTGATATAGTACCTGGCTTTGGGTTTTATGACATTAGGGCTGCATGACTCTGTTCAGGTGCTTCAGGCGCTGGTCGGAGGGAGGAGTTGATTTAATGACTGGGACGTTAGTTAAAATGCATACACTTTCTGGATCTGCCACGAGAATGCATAGCCACTTAATGCTGAGCAAAAAATACTGTCTTTTATGATCTTTTTCTCCTAACCAAAAAAGCAGCCACCTTTAAGAAAAAAACATATATTATTGTGAGATGTTTTAATGTCTGCAACTAAACCTTGAAATAATGTCCTGGGAATGTCAGGCAAAGGTATTAGACAGGACAATACTAGCATTATTTTTCTGTTTATTGTCATACACAAACATTGTTTCTGAAGAAAAATCATTATTAACATTATTTAATTTCCGTTAAAGTGGCGAGTTTGTGTGGTTACATCCTAATAAAGCATCGTTGCTTTATAATTCCACTGCCACGCAAGAAGCATTTAAACCACATTCAGTATTCATAATGCATCATCCGGGTTTCATATTCTCGCTTCATGACGAGCATGCACGTCTGGTTTTATTGTGACATTACCTACAGCTGTAGGGGAGCCGGATTAAAGACCCGGCTAAATCTGGACCTCATGACAGTAACACTTAATAAAGGGGCTCATCAGGGTTCATGGTTTGACTACATAAAATAACTGTAATATAGCTCTGACACATAAACACTCAAAGGCATGACACTTTTTTAGGGAGTGAACTTACTTCTGCAGATGGGTCTGTGGTCACTCCAGGCAGCCAGGGTGTCAGTGACTCGTTGACAGGTGATACTTTTAGATCCATGCAGTACATAGCTGTCTTCACAAGTGAACTGGACGCTGGAGCCAACTCTAGTTAGAGAGGCAACAGAAACAACACTTGTCAAAAAGATTTAAAAAAAAAAGAAAAAGAAAAAAAAAACAGATTTTGACTTACATTTCTGGTATTTTTACTGCAAGAAAGAGAGGAAATCATTTTGTGACTATGAATTTTTTTTTTTTTTACTCTACTCCTTTCAGCCTTGCAACCTTGCCACTTGTCACGTGTATATATATATATATATATATATATATATATATATATATATATATATATATATATATATATATATATATATATGTGTGTGTGTGTGTGTGTGTGTGTGTATGTGCTAGAAAGGAAAGGCGCCCAGGGACTGTCACCGACTCCCTTACTTGACAGACAGCCGTTGCTATTCTTTGTGTAAAAGTGAAGGCTGGAGAGGGGAACCGGACATAGAACACAGCTTTGAAGTTTGACCTGATGCTGCACCATCACACGGAGGGAAGAGGCTGTCTGAACCTCCTGGTGTTACTATAAGGTAACTAATAAATAGGTAACAATTTTCTAACTGGACTGGTATCACAAATAGCACCCATGTGAGTTTGAGTTTGATTCATAAAGGGTATGTTTTTCTCATTTTAGTTGAACAACAGCACTCAGAAATAATCTGCTGGATACTGAGTGAAAATAATCGTTTCGTTTTGCACGTTTTGTTTTCAATTTTATCTTTAATGAACACAACACTCGCTGTCATTTCATTTCTGGTAAAAGTACTCAGAGCTTTCCTTCCCAGCTCTGAAGAAGTCTGCTCGGAGCAGTTGCAGTCTTCTGCTGGTTCTCGACAGGGTTTGCTTACCTGGATTTACTCCTAGGATTCTCTCAAGTGTCATCAGACTGAATGAGAAGCTAAGGTCTCTCTAAACAGACACTTGTCCTGCAGTCTCTTCATCTTTGTCATGGCAATATACTTGCAGTCATTAGTGTGCTGAATGCAAGTTGTTGCCCACAGCACATGGACTCATGAGCATGTGTTGCAGGAGGCTCTTTTTGTACAATCCCAAAGACATGTCATGTTTTTACTTAATTTGTCAATAAACGCTACTGGTCAAATGTTTTACAATACCTCAATTTAATTTTTTTTTTTTTTAACTTGCAATGTAAGTTCCTCGAGAGTACTAGTACTAGTACATGCACCTAGTTGGTCAGGGGTTTATTGTACAGCAAGATAACGACCCAAAACGTAAGTCCAGGCTGTGCCAGATCTACCATAGTAAACAGAACAAGAACTCGAAGCATGAAGTGGCCAGCTCAGTCTCCAGACCTGAACCTCATCAAGATTGTTTGGGACGATAGAGTCGGGAAGTGTAGAAAGTGTAGAAGAGTGCCAATGAATGAATGTGTTCAGCTGTTATCTCTGCCAGAGGTAGCTACCTTTAAGAACCAATACTTTAGATTACATTTTGTTTCATAAAGCAATTTCATGATTTATTTTATTCTGTTTTAAAATCAGTTGTTTATGCTTGATACTTCTATTTCAGAGTAAAAATAGACAATGAAATTTTGAAATAAACTGGAAAAATGGAGGCGTTCTTAAAGTATGGACTGGTACTGGACAAGTTTTGTGACAGAAAGGAGGTGAAAAATATCTAGTGATACTGATAGTGCAAGCAGGAGACACCAAGAATTGATTGACATTATGATTTCATGTAAATAATCTATGCAAGATTGGATTTTTTGGGGAACAAAAAACAAGGGGCATATTTGTCAGACTACATAGCATACATTATATGAAATAAAAAAGTATATATATATATATATATATATATATATATATATATATATATATGCATTCATTATGTGTGTATACGTGTGTGTGTGTGTGTAATCCATATATATGTGTATATTTTTCTATTATTGGCCACATGAAAACTATATCATTCGACTATAAACACCATAGTAATTCCCTCTGCATCATTTTTATGTAATGCAAAATGATTTAATTTCCCTTGTTAAAACTTGCTCTCTAATGGATTGAGGAACATCTTTAGATGTTTGTCTTTCTTTTGTAGCTCAGCTCAGATCATTTTGTAAGGTGGAACTTGATGCTCATGCGCTTACTTTCTTTTTTGTATTATTATTGATAAGCCTGCATATAATAAAGGTAAAACAAAATATTTCTAAAAACTAAAAAGCAAAGAAAAAGTCTTTAAAATGATTTTAAGGTTCACGCTGAAATGCTTCAGCATATGCCCTTATAAAAGTAAGAAATCCCATATCTAATAAGTCAAACAGCATCTAAACATTTCATAAGGTACCCTTATAACTGTTTTATTGCATAAGACGTCCTGTAATTATTTGAAGGACTAACAGTATCCAAAGCAGGTGTGTAAAATATCTTACTGTAAACTCCTCATTAAAATATTAGCTTCTGCTAAATTACAGTCAAATTAGATATGATGGGAAAAAAAAACGAATCATAAGTCCCAAGGATCATATAAATATAAAACTTAAAAATAAACTATATCAGCAAGTCGTAATAAACGTTGTGGAATTAAGCGATTTGGAGTATTCCAGTCTTTGTCACACAGTTGTGACAAAGACATGTTCAGACATGTTCAGACCTTAACAGGACAAGTCATTCCTACCAGTCTTTCCAGAATATTTTTACACAGACCAGTGTCGGGAACTCCTAAATGACCATGCCCTAGTGCAGAGTTTGTTAACAACTAGGATACAGAAATGTTATCTATTTAATGTTATTCCTCAGAAGTGCTGCTTAACAAGCCAATACTGAATCTTTCATTCGGTATTCTTGACCTAATTTGAGATAAAAAAAAAATTGCTCTTTACTTGTCTGTAAAAACAAGTAGCATTTCTGAAGAATCCTATACATTAGCTACACTATATGGTATTCAACAGCTGGTCATTTGATGTTTATTCTAATTAAATTTTCTTTTTAACTAACTGATTTAGTTTTCCTGAGTAATCTTTACGGTAAAAAATGTCTTTTCCCTCAGAGAATTTTAAAAATACGATTGAATTAAATTGTATATTGTGTACGCTTGATGAAGAAAAATGCTTTTTTCTTCTTATTTTAATCTTTTCTCTCCAGTTGACACTGCAGGGTGTTTAACGTATCACGTCTGCTATGTTTCTTACTTAGAATGCCTCCACGAAGGGATGATGAATAGATTTACAAATACTTTAAATGTTCTGTAAAGCAGGGAGAGAAGCAGGGAAAACCTGACTTATTTTAGAAAAAAAAACAAAAAAACAATCAGATTGGCTAAGACCAGTACAAGCATGCCTGTTTGTTCCCTATACTGGTTTAGCATCAACTTGTCAAACTGAGGCTAACAATTTGCTTTCCTATAGCTGAACAGATTTTTTTTTTTTAAATAAATTCATTTCAAGACAACTACATGAACGTATTTGCATCTGAAAAGGCCCCCAAATGACATTGACTGTTCATGGCTCTCCTGTGAACTTAAGTAAGGATGGTTCCCAACCACTGGACAACCTTCCGACAGAACCAGCGGAGACTGGCACTTACTCTCAGCTTGGGAGTTATGACTTATTTCTATGACTGAACGGAACAGAGAAGGGACATGTGCAGTTTACTGTGGTTACTGTTGTGCTCTAAAGTAGACCCTGGCATTTCAACGTCTCCAATATGTCTCAAGATACTTTGGACAGAAGGAGGTTTGGGTCGAATGTGCTTTAGAGATATCAGACCAATTGCCAATTGCCTGCATTTTAAAAAGTGAATGTTTCTAATGTGTAAATGTGATCAACTCAAAAGAACTCAAAAGAATGACAACCGGGTATGGTACTGGTATTCTTTCAATTCCACCTGAAAACAGCTGGGATTTTCTTTTTAAATAAATAAAAACAGCATAATTTCATACTTAACAAGCATACCTATTCACACAAATTTAACTGATGAGATGACTTGTGCTAAATAAATGAATCTATTAAATCTGTCATAGTATTATATTATTAGACTGAAGTATTACAGGATTATATTGAAGACATTGATGTCAGTCAAATATTCACTAGATGTGCTTGGAGAAGCTCTGTGTTCATTCGGTGCGATAAGGAGCTAAGCAGTTTGAGAAGATAAAAACAAAATAACTTACTGGAAGGCCGAGCCCATCCTCTTGCCATTTTCAGGAACCCCGGGATCTGGACAAACATCGCCAGCAAGACCACTTTGACTCACTGAAGAAAAAAAAAAGCAACAGAAAACAAATCCATCAGTCTCCCATGCTTGATATTATGGATTTGCATTTTATCTGGATATTTAACAGGACTCAATTCATTTTTAGAGGCCTTTAGATTTAAAACTAGATTTACTAACTTCTGTGCTGACATGATCATGACAAGCCCTTTCCAACCTGTCCATGATGTCTATCATGGACATCGTACATTGAATCATTTTCAACTCTTCCCCTGATGTATAAAAGTGACGCAATTCAACAGTATATCAACAAAAGTCTGGATTTCAACAAGATGTAAGTTTATTAATCAAAAATGTCATTTTCATATGAAAAGAAAAAGGAGGTGACATGGAGCACATGAGTGACTTTAAACATTTGCGACTCATAAAGTAATAAATCCTGCTGCTAAAATTCTTATAGCAAAGAATAATTTTGAATAATCATTATTAGCCATTTTAGCAGTTATTTTGTTCAAATGAAGGCATGATATACCTGAAGTCAAGATCATGTGATCTTTGCTATGTTTATTACAAAACCAAACTTAAATTTAACTTTAACTTAAAAATGCTCCTAAACTTTTTAATATCAACTTTGACCGAACATTTGTGAGACATGAGACGTCTGAGAGTTTTCTCTCTTAGCAAAAACTAATAAACTTATAGTGATAGTTGTAGGATGATGAGTCCATCCTGGGACTGGTTCTGAACTTAAATATGAACTTGAAACCTTTAAATCTCTTTCTAACATTTTGTGCTCCTGTACAACAAAAATCTAACTTCTGCACCACCCTGTAATTATTTGTGATGAAATGGAGCCTGGCCAGACGGCAGCATGTTGCAGGAGCTCTCTTTGTTGTTTTACTTTTTGTAATTTTCTCTCTTTTTTTCTTCTTCAATAATCTGTTAGGGATTTCTTACAGATAATGATCACCCCACAACACCTTTTGTTCTTTATATATAACTTGTCATGCTTTTCAGAGCCCGGTGGAGAGAGCGGGAGTGTAGTGTTTTGTGTTTCACCGAGACGTGACTGCACTCGCTCATTCCCGACCACAGCAAGGCGATACCCGGCATCAGGCTGCTACAGACAGATGGGGATGCTACGACCGGTGGTAAGAACAAGGAGGGAGGGATTGTGCTTTACGTCAGTGAGAGATGGTGTAATCCCAAGCATGTTTCTGCGAAGGAAGTCTCCTCTGCACAGATGTTGAGCTGCATGCTTTGGGGGCCATTATATTTTCCCACCTTCAGCTGACGTCGTCGCCTCGTCTGTCTTGCTAAAATGCAAACTGGCTACCCCGACACATATCCCTCTGGACAGTGCATGGCCAGCTTCATCAATACATTTACTGGCCAAGCAGAAACCAATACGCTAGATCTGTTTCATGCAAAACCAGGGCACCCTAGAGAGCGCTGCCCTGCTCCCTCCTGGCAGATCTGATCTGCTGCCTGATCCTTCTGCCACTGCTCATGTCCTGACAATCCAGCGACAAGCCTGCTTACACACTGATGAGGAAGCAGATGCATGTAGCCGCTGAAGCTCTAAAGAACTGATTTAAGTGAACTAATTGATTTAAGTTCTGTTTCCTACAAATGAAAGACATTAAAAACCTCTCGGAACGTGTCACAGAATACTCTGACATTCCCACCGTGCCAGACCAAACTGTTCGTTACCAGCCACCTGAAAGGAAGTAGGCCTTCAGAATTGGGGACAAGACCAGCTGAGGAAAACAGAATGATCTGAGGGACAAACCGAGGTGGTGCAGAGAGCAGAAACACCAGGGGAGTGTGGGAGAGCAAGAAGGCGACAGCTGAACTGAGTGCAAAGGACAAGAGAAGGCTAATGAACTCAACTGTTCTTTTATGTTTGTTTGTCTTTTCTTTTTTTCTTACAAATGTAATTCTTAGCCCTTTTTTTTCCCATCCCGCCACCTACAATGTTTGGAACCCAAGTGCTCTCTAGACCCCCCCCACCCCTACAACATCCCAACTCCTCACGCACAGTAAAAGTACCCAATATTTTCTAAACTATATTTCATATATATTGAGTATTATTGTATATTAAAATATTTAGATGTCATTGTATCGAATCTGGTCCATGTTGTACAACATGTGCAGTTTCAAAGTTGTAGTGACAAAACCTCCAGAAAGAGTTAAGCATGATTGATAACAAATAAATAAACAAATAAATGAATCAGCGAATTGATGAATAAATATTTAGCAGATTACAGATTAACTGCTTCGAAAGGTGCGCAGAGATTTAATGAAGAGCGCTGCATAATATTACCCCAACCCTGGACGTCTCTGCAGCACAAACGCCAAGCGTATGATGGATTTTGCCCATCTTGTGGATATTGCATTGGTTTTATACCAGCTGGGAGCATCTGTGGTGTGCCTAGACTGTAATGTAAATGTAAATGAGTCCAGACAACATGACAGAAACCCGTTTAGACCCGATTCTATGTAAACAGAACCCAGTGGATGAATAATGACGGTTAGGAATACGCACACACACACACACACAGGAAAAAAAGAAAGAAAGCAAAGAAAAGAGAGAATATATAAAGTGTAGGGAAAGAATTAGAAAAGTCAAACGAGGGCACAACAGTGCAAAGAAAAGCAGAATTTTCTGCAGGGGTATAAATATGACCTTAAATATTTGACCCGTTAAAGCTTCTATTTGTCTTCTTTCCAATCTTCTCCTTTATCTTTCTTCTCTCCGCTCACTTCCGCTTGAAACTGCCGTATTCTTAGCATGCTCATCCTGCTTTTCCTTCACACGCACATTTGTTGCAATTACAAAGGGATGCCAAAGTTTTGTGCATCATAGCATAAAAGATGGATGAATGATTTTATGTTTGTGCGATTGGACTTTGTGCATGCTGTGGGGTTTGCGAGCGTATAGACAGTATGTGCGCATGTTTATGTGAGATATGATGCAAACAGAACAAGCTGTCTTCTTGCTCTGCTGTGTTTTTGATGTTCTGTCCAAAAATCATCTCACAAACACTCTAACACACACTTTCTCTTTCAAAATCCCTCACTGCGCGCTCTCACTCTCTCACCCATGTTTAAATGGTATTTTATTGGCATCAAACACAAAGGTTCCCGTTGCAGAAACAAATCCAGCTCATGCAATGTTTGCATGAGCTGGATTCTGTAACAAACAGATTGTAACAGGAAAAAAAAAAAAAAAGATGACAAATATGACTGCTGGGCTGACTTAATCCCACATTTGCACTTAAAAGAATATTCATAATTTAAACACAAGCTCACGATGCATAACATTATTTTTATATCATCAAAGTGTCCTCAGCAAATGTTTTGTCTGTAAACTCAACCTTTTAGGAATTTATGAAAAGTGAAATTCCCTCAATTGTGGAGGTATTTATGTTCAGTTTCATATCATTCGAAAACTGAATCTTTCCTGACATTTGTGCAAAACTATTCAGTCTAAACTTTACAGAGTGCACTTGCTGTAAATATCAGGTCCAACAAGTTTTCCTTGAGGTTTAATTTCGTTTTTTAATTTGCTAACAAAGCGACAAAACATCAAAACATCGGAGTACTTGGATTTAGGAGATGGCCACTGTCTTACATAGCCACTGCAGCATACTTGGATGATGACTTCTTTCTCTGTGACAGCTTGAGTAAACTATCTCCATCAAAACTGAAAACCAGTTTGAGAGTAAACTTTAATTCCATCTTTAATCAATAAAGTTCAACAGGTGTATACCTGATGTTAGAAGGCCTTATCAGTATCTTTAATTTACTGGCAGACGATTCTGGTGTCTGGACTGGTCGGAACAGGTGTACTCCGGTTGGAGTAATGTGAGCACCGGTCAGAAATGAAGACGGGAGTCGACTCTCAAAGTGGTCTGCCTATTACTAATCTGGCAACAAGTCCATCTGTTTGCTTGTTTGTCCATAGAACATCTGATAAAATGTTAGTTGTTTATTTCAGTCAGACAACTCACACTTTAACTTTAACACATACTTGGCTTTGGCATTTCGGCTCCATGCAAGCATTGTCTATCAGGATTTTACACATAAATACAGGGGTGTAGGACTAATCCCACCCCCTCCTTTGAATCGGATTGACGGCGAGCTTAGTAGGTGAGACATCCGAAGGCATCTAAGAACACAAACCTCTGGCTTAACAGGTCAGCAGGCACAAACACTGCAGAGATTGGCTGCCTGAAATAACTCCCAGGGGTTGTATCGTTTTTGTTTGTTTTTTTTGGCATTTTAAACTTGTGAATCTTGTCTAGTATTACTTATGTTTAGTCTTACTTAACTTGGCTATGTGTCAGATTTAAGAAAAAAAAATTGTATCTTTACTTTTCCGCTATACCTTTACAAACCTACTTTTACGAATTCATTCTTTAGCAGTCAGACATCACGTTTTTTACTATTTAACAGTCATCGCTTCAGGGGACACTGTTCTCAAAGTAGTTTAACAGTGAGAAACCTACAGTGACCGGGAGCAATTCAGGATACAGCTGAACTGGAGATCAAACCAGCAACCTTCATCCTGGTTGACATGCTGCGGCTGCCCCAATTTAAACAAGTTCACCCTGAAAAACATTTTATAATTCAAAAATTTCCAGTGTCAGTTAAACATTTTTAATGGGCAATTTTAACTGAAATAGTAAAAATGCAAAATAATTCCATATGCTCCAAAAAAAAAAAAAATGTATTAGTAACTTTATACCAAATCCTTTCTCTTAAACTAATAAAAACTTAACACCAATTAAGGTGATTGGTGTTGAAGAAAAGAAATATACATAAAAATAAGCTTGTGCATTTTACATAAAATATTTATATTTAGTTTACTTATATACATAGTCTTTGTTGGCTTAAAATGTTTTATTTGTCTATCAATGTCCACATAATTATGTGTTCAGCTTATATAATTAATATTTCTATAACCCGTTGATAGGAAAAAAATTATTAAAGTCAAAGTTTCCGTGTTTAGATATACTTAAAAACTGTGAATGTAGTTCTCACACTAATCTCTAGCAGTAAGTGAGATTATTTATTCATGTGAACTGCATTATACAGTAGTATGACCTCTGTAATCTAATTTTGATGCATTAATCATTATAAATTCTAGATGTAATTGAAGTCAATTATTCTCCACTTAAGTAGTTCATTATCTATTACTTCACATTTCTATTCAATCTAATTTACATTACACGAAAACAGAGTTAATTAGCAGAGCAACCAGCAACATCCAGTTCATGTCAGGGAAATAAAATTAAAATTATATAAATACTTGTGAAAAACTACAAATTATAAATTATATTGTTCCATTATGTAGTTTACAAAAAACAAGTCAACACAATGTCAAAGAGGAAAGACATCAGGAATGATCCTGGCGCTGTCCATCAATCTCAGAGAGGTTTTAACACCTTTTAAAAATAATTTATAGGCCGTCATTCAACGGTGAGAAGGATTATCCACAAGATAAAAACATTCAAGACTGCTGCCAATCTCCCAAGGAGTGTACATCCTAGGAAGCTCAGTCCAAGGTCAGACTGTGTTTAAGGAAATTAGGAAAAACAAAAAATCTCTGGAACAATGCTTTGAAAAGACCAGATCAAAGTAGAGTTGTTTGACCATAATAAACAAGAGAAAGATCAAACATCTAATGTCTACCGTCAAGCATGGCAAAGGAAAGCCAATGCTTTGGGTTTGTTGTACAGCCACAGGACCTGGGTTACTAAAAGTCATTGAGTTGAACGAGAATTCCTCTGCATCCCTAAGTCAAATATGAGGTTGTCAAGTTAATCGACATGGTAACGATTCGAAGCACTGCAGAAAACCTGCAACAGAATGGTTGAAACAGAAAAGACTCAAGACCATCCACTGGCCCGAACCAACTTCAAACATCAGACCAATTAAAAGTCTGTGGTGGAACCTTAATTTTGCTTTTAGACACAAATCCTGTTTGCTTAACTTACCCCAACCCCATCCACCGTTTACATAAACTGTTTCCATTATGCGTTATGTGTTAACACACACCCAAATGCGTCAGATCCGTAAACTGCCAGAACGCCTTCTTGTATAAAATTCTGCTCATGTGCTGATGGTCGGTTCATCAAGGGCCGATGATTATCAGCACCCGGCTGCAACTCACCCTCTGAACTGATAAGACTATTGATCCCACAGTGGGGAAATGTGTGTATTACAGTGGCAGAACAAAGTAAAATGCAGGCCAGAAATCTACGATCAATTGCTTTAAAATTTAAAAAACTATGGATTATAAAAACATATACACATCGCAAACAGTATACATACATAAACTCGCAATATATACACAAATGAAAATGTAAAAATCCTGCCTCAGTAAAACTAACTGCACTTGTAAATTGCACTAGAGATCAGTGATTCACGTCTTGCACACAAACCTATTACACTTATTGTTCCTTTTTCCACATGTTGACACTGCAGATAATGCACTGAGAAATAAAAAAAGTTGGTCTTGTGGAGCTGAAAATCACTGAGCCCGCCGTGCTGTTGTACAGCCGTACGGCTATGGCGAGGACCAACCTGCGACGGCCCTCCTGTCCGCACGGTGGATGCGGTAGTGTTGTGCTGAAGCTGCCATTAAGGGCCATTACAGTGTTATGCAGGAGGTGGGAGCTATTATCAATTATACATGAACGCTTGGCTAACGTCCTCCCGTCTCCAGCCTCCTCGGTGATTCCACTGGACAGCCCGGCACAGAGCCGGCTCTTTTAACCAGTTTTTCAGTCTCTTCCTGTCCTCGTCCATACTGCCCCCCGTCAAGCAGATGACAAAGAGCACGGCTGAGGCAACCGCAATGTCATAGAACGGCTTTAACAGAAGCAGGGGGGGAGTACTTAGTATTGCCCACATCTTATTTTCCTTTTTTGACTGATATTTTGTTTTGATATATTTTTCTTTGCCACCTGTTGACTGTTGCTATAATATTCCAAAAATAATATAAAAAAAAAAAAAACGGGTAGTATTATAAAACAGTTGAAAAACTAGACTTAAACAAGTCATTTGCATCAATTGATGTGTATTGTAAACATAAACACAAAAATTAGGCAGAGAAAGATTAAGATCATGAAGTAATTTAACGGATGACTGAAACATGAGCCACTGGGAAAAGAGAAAAGAAAGTTGACTGCAAAAAAGAGAGTCGGGACGCAAAGAGAGCAGGAGAGGCAGGGAAAACCTAGAGATTTGTTTTTGCGTGTGATCAGCTGACATGTATTTCAGGTGAGAGCTTTTGAGGTGCTCTTCAAGTGTCTGCTGAATGAGAGCAGAAGTGTGTGAAGTGCAGTTGGATCATACGCTCTATTCTACTGCCTTCTTTTTGCCACCTCTTTACTCACCTCGTCTTCTCCCTCTCCTTCACTTCCTCATGCTTGGAGGTCAATTCACATCTCCAAAAAACAAAACAAAAACCAACCAAAGGGTAGGAAGCCGAGTGTCGTTTAAACACAGAAATGTCATGATATTCGGATCCCAAAACACTGCATGCCTGTGGGCTTTTCCCAAAGCAAGCTCGCCGTGGTGCTGATCTTGTGACGTTTAAGTGCTCTTTCATTTATCTAGACTGCTGCCCATCACCATGGTGCCTGTGAACTCTGAAGAACTAAAGTGAATATTAATCACACTCTCTCTGTGTTGATTCATTACGCTCCGCGGTCATTGTTGTACGACTCCTTAATCACAATCTTTCAGCCCGTTCATGATTATGACACAGCCGCAGAACGGGTCTAAGGTTATTGTGAGAAAATGTTCATCTTTAACTGAACTTCTTTATATTCTTATGACTCCTGCAGTCTTTCTGTAGAACTTTGTACTTTAATGAGCTTTCCTTATCTTCTCTGTCATGTCGGATTCTAATCGATCTATATAAATTTATATAACGTATAATCTTATTTTTTATGTCTATTGGAGTGTACTTTGATACAGGCATGAAGCTACTGCCGTCTTAGACAATGAATCATATTCACTCTCTAGACAGTTAAAACTCATTATCATCAGTCTCTTGCTCCTTATAATGATTATATATTGCACAAATATTGTACAATCCCAGTCCCTACCATTCACCAAGTACATTGCCAGTGGGAGTTACACAGTGCAAAAAAAAAATGTTGTTGGGACCAAAAGATGAGCTGGACTCTTATTTTATTTTATTTTTTTATTTATTTTTTTTTTAACCAGCACAAAAAAACACATGCACCGAAAACTTCCACTTTGGCTTTATAGTCTGAAAAATTGTTAGCAGGTCTTGAATGAGCAAAGGGTCTCATGCTGTGAAAATAAATTTCTCATTATAATCCAGAGCTAGAAAAAGGATTTAGGACTCCCTGGCCTGCTCAGTTAGCAGTCATTATCAGCCTTCTTTGGGTACACCTAATGACTGGAAAAAAGTCCCACAATAATTTCACATGTTGGGAAAGGTCTTCGAGCACACACGGAAGAACCACGGGTAATTACTTTATTTTGCTTCACAGAATGAAATGTGCAATAAAATCTGAGCAATGGGTACTTTTTCCAAGATCAACTCAGTTGGGGTAACTGAACTTTACTGCTTTCAGAGACCAAGGCTATTTACAGACGAGAATACTAGTATCAGGAGAAACAGGAATTCTTCTGATTTTCCCTGCTTTCAAACCCTCAGGAACTGCATGTTTGCTGCGCATTATAGTCCAAGTTCTTAATAGGTGAAAATGTCATGAATTAATCAGTGTGGACTGGACTACACGCAGGCAGAGATACCGCCGCGGACGACAATAAGCAGAGGGATATCTCAGAGCGTTCATGTTTTTTTATTAGATGGCACTCCTTCTAACAAGCAAACCAAAAGGTTTGCACTTAGCAGAATGACTCCAGGCAACTCTTTGTATAAGAAAACGTTGTTGTTTATTAAAAATAAGGTTGTATATAAAAAATTGAGTGTGTGCGTGCATGAGTGTCTGTCTGTGCATGTGCGCCTGTGGGTGAGATTTCAGATTTTCACCAGGCATCACATCATTGATAAATGCAATGTACTGAAGTGCCCGAGGAGGCGATCACATACTCATGCACCCAGTCAAGCACAAAGTGAACAAACTGGTTAAACTTTGTATTGGTGCAAAACACGAAGAGGCCCAACAGCACATACTTCTCTTAAAAAAGACTGTGTTTCTCTGGTCGGCCTCTGCCTTTAATCTTGCATCTGACACAATGCCTCCTGAATCATCCTTTCAGAATACCTGAACGCACAGAGGCATACACAGAAAAAACCTGCCCGTCATTATGGGGGGGATGTCAGTACTGGTAACCTGTTCACCCACTACTGTTTACACCCAAGGACCCCGGATCTGGGGCCACATCGAGATAATTCAAGCTATTTTTGATAATATAAGCATGATGCATCATACACATGTGGCACACCAAAGGAAGAGGGAAAAGATCAGCTTTGAGCTTATGAGGACAATTTCCACCAAAACAAAACACAATTCCATCACTAAGCAGCTAAGTGACCACGGGAAACCAGCACCAGCATTTTTTTTACTAATTGTATTCATAATGGTATTAGTTATGATACCTTTTGGTCCACAAAACTGGTAGATCGGCCCATTAATCATAATCGATTCTAGGCTGGACCGAATACAGCCGAGGGCCGATGCCCCCCTCCCTCTTTAAGAACAGCAAGAAACGAAAAGGAGTCGCGGAAAATCATTTAGTCATTTAGTAAAACAAAAAAAATCCCATCATTTGCACCTGATCCCAATCATTCTTAAAAAAAAAAAAACGGGATAGAACCAAATATCTGATCACATGCGAAGTTTAACTTTTCTCAACTCCTTAAATGAGCATCACATCTAAAGTGACACATTGTCCACACAATTTAAGCCGTCGAAATCTGATGTCAAGTCATTTAAAGTCAAAGGACAGCCAATATAAGCGCAAATCTGGACCATAATTCAAATTTAAATGAATTCAAAGAAAATGCTTTTTCATTTTCAGAATATAGCTGCATTTTTTTTGACTCATAAATAAAATTAATAATAAATCATCCAAATAGCTTTTAAATTTTCTTCAACATTGCTCATTCTGTGACTTAATTATAATGATAAAAAAAAGGACATTGCTTGTTCATTTTCATCCAAAAAGTGTTCCATAATTCAAATGGAATTATTATAGGCCGTTCCTGCCACAACGACTTGGCAATCCCAAGCAGTGCAGGGGAGCGACGTCAACGGTCGCTTTTCCTCCGTCCGCAGTCTGTCTGTGCTCCACATTCAATACGTTAGGGAGTGTTGTGCATATTTGACGCTAGCGCAAGAAGTGAAAAGTAAGACAAGAGGAGAGTGTGAACTGTAGAGGTTGTGACATTTTCTCAAAGGTGGGAAAATTCAGCATGGCAACACCTCTGCATTGGTGTAAACGACTCATCTATTGTTTGTTGTTTCTTGTACTTGCGGAAAAGTGTCTCTGGTTCTGTAGATTCAAATTGTTTGTCTTCACATGATTTACATTCACATGAAAGGGCAGAACATTACTTAGACCCCCCACCAGGCAGGTCCCGTTGGCCAATCTGACTACCTCTCCTACTACAGGAAAGTCTTCGCCCCGTAAGTTCCCGAAGGCCACTTTTGCAGGGCCGTTTCCGCCTCAACGACTTGGCCGACCGAAAAATCGACCCTGAACTCCCACTACTGGAAACGCACCTATTAACTAGCATGGCATTTTATGTAAGTTTATTTGTTTTCACATCTTACAGTAATTCTGGTTGAATGTGTTGAACAAAAGACAGGGTTCCTCGTTTTTAGACGGCCTTGGTCCGGTCGTTTGGTTCACATTAGCATGGAGACCAAACAGTTTGACCAGTTTGGGTTTCTAACGTCACTTGAAAAAGCAACGTTATCCTGTGCTTGCCGAAGTCAGACACGATTTCATGCCGTCATGGATCAAGTCAGATCTGTGTGGGGCCTCACAAATTCGAATCCCCCATTTAACCGCAGAAGCACATTGCAGAAGGTTAATATTTCTATTCCATTCAAAGCGCTCTATGGTAAAGGTATAGTTTGGTTTCAATCTAAGTGAACTAAAAGAAAAAAAATGTTTAGTGCAATGTATGCTTGTACCTTACAGTATGTGGTTAGAATAATGTAGAAAAACAGAAAGCAAAGGGGATAGCCTTGGGAGAAAAAAAATTTAAAAACCATTGGGGCTAACCAAAGATTAAAGAACATTTCAGCATTTTTTAATTTCCTCATTACTGCTCCATATGTGACAGTACAGTTTTATTGGCTTACAGTCTCACAGGATGGCTGTTATTGGTCGTTAGACTAATGACTTCACTGTCTCTTTTTTTTTCCTTTTTGGCCAACACAAACAAAAGCATCAACTTTCCACTTTGCTTTGAAACATCTAAGAAAAATGAAGAAAAAACGTTTTAGTGGATGATCTAACAACTTTAGGAATTCAATTTTCGGCAACAATAGTGACAGCTGAAAGGGAATCACTATATAAGATTGATTAAAATGCCACTGGACCTTCTTTCTGACCAGAACAGAGGTGCACGAAGTGTGACATTGAAAGGGTTGGAATTTCCTTCAAAGTTAAAATTAGGGGGAACAAAAATTGCAACATCATTTAAATAAAAGCTTGAAAGCGAGGGAGGAGCTTGAATGCCTTTTTTCCTTTCAAAGCAGACACAACAGCTAAAACAAAGTGGCTACATCGAGTCTCACATTAACAAGCAAGTCGAAAGTTTCTTAAATGATCATTACAGGTTGACTCCAAATGTGTAAACCACTATGTGTTCAGAAGACTGTCTCAATGACCTCCACTTTGACCCTTCACAATTAAGTGTTCAGCAGAAATGATGATATTTACAGTCATATTTCCAAAAAACAGTTTTGGTCTCCATAGCTACAGTTAACACCCAGCACTTGTTCAGTACCTCATCAGGTAAAATTTTACAAAGACACAAATTCAAGCATTTTTATGGGGTTGGGTTTTTTTTTCCTCTACTTTTTTTGATTACTGTATTGCAGTCTATGGTCTCTCACAGTTATCTGTTCTCACTTAACCACTCAGCACTTTGACTTTACAGTCAACTTGACATCTGAGCTAAAAGAGCGTAATCAGGCTTGTTTTAAAGATAATGTGGCTTGCTGTGCTTTTACTTTTGCTAAAAGACTGCTGTAATTGGCCTGGAAGGGTTTGAGGACAATGTTTAATAATGCAGCAGGCACCAGCTACTGTGGCCAAAAGAAAATTCCTTATCCAAGCTCAGACAGAGCTGGGACCTCAGGGACCCCAGAGACCCCAGAGACCCCAGGGACCCCAGGGACCCCAGGGACCCCCAGGCTGCGGTCAGTTAGCGAAGCGTCAGCTATTCGTGGGTCCAAGTGGAGCTCAGCTGGAGCACCCTGGAGGTCCTGCTTCACTCCGGCAGTTTTACTTTAAATGTTGTCTCAGTAGTGACATCAGAAATGACGATGGCTGGATGAATTCATTTAGAATTAATATACTGTTACGCTAATTAGCATCACAGGTTAGCATTAGCTATGCAGAACTGAAAAAGCTTTTTTGTAGTGACTAACTTTAAGTAGGGATTTTCAAACAAGCTCCCTTCAAAGTGCCCCAGTTGTGCTGTAACATCATACCTGACTCACTATGCAATTTCCTGGTACAGGCCATGGTTATATCCCGCCTCAGTGTGCGATCAAACCGCTACCAAAGGTGCCGAATGCGGTGGAGCATCTGGTCTTCAATGAACCCAGAAAGGCACACGTCACACCTCTGTTCAGTCGAGTTACTGGCCACATGCGGCTGCTCAGACAAAACACAAGTCCCTGTCCCTTGCCCACTAGTTGATCTTGGGGTCCGCACCTTCCTATATGAACTCAGTCGTGAAGGCGTACACAAATTCAAGAGGACTGTGCTCTTTACAAGAACACACACTGGCCTTACCCTGACCATTGCAGTCGAGAGCATTCTGCCATGTTACCAGTGGCAACAAGAGCAGAGTCGTCCTTCTCTGTGTTCAAGAAGGTGTTAAAAACTGTCCTGTTCCCATAACACCTTCTGTTGTGAACTGTGCTCCCCTTTTAACTTGTCATCTTTGTGGCACTTGGCTCCCTTCATTTAAATACTGTCTTATCTGCACCTACTCTGTGGTCTGACCTGTTACTGTGGCTTGATTGCTCTGTTACAAGTCTTTTGGGTGCAGGCATCTGTTACATTTATTGTTCTGTAAAAAGTTGCATGTTCATTCTGCCCATTTGCCAACTTTATTGTGACTATATTGAACTTTTGAATTTTATTTTTATTGAATTTTAAGTGTATATTCCTCAGAATATATTTGCAATTTGACTTAAGTCGAGTCCACAATTATTGATATGTAGGAATAGTTTGACTGACCATTTGAAAATATACATGTAGGCTTAAAAATGTAAATATATTTTTTGAGCGTGGACAAAAGAAAATAGTTCTTGGTGCAATTCTTGTTACTACGAAGGTCGACCTCACTTTAAAATGTATGAAAATTCTGATCATGCCACGAAGGCGTCTTCTGAGTCCCCATGTGTGGCCAAATGCAGTTCAACTTTAGTTTGAAATGTCTGAATGCAACATGGACAAGATCGACCAAAACAGAACATGTTCAGACGGCAGCATACTCACAGACGGCGTTCTTGTGACTGGAGTCTTTACTGGGCATCATCTTTACCCCTCTGGACTTCAACTCTATTGCTTTCTTCACTGCAGAAGCAAGAAAAAAAGAAGGTTATTCACTTAATTATTTACTAAGTTTAATTATAACTCATACTTTATTAAACTTTAATTACTGTACACCATCTTGTAAAGTGCTATTTGCTGCATATCACCTATGTGCTCTTACGATCCCTCTCCTGTCATAAACACAAACAAATGCAGCAGTGGCAACAAATAGACTAAACTAGAAAAAAAAAAGACAGAGAAGCATTAAAAAAAACAACAAATTAAACTAAAGGAGAATGAGGGAAGAAGAGCGTTGAAGAGACGGAACATAAAAATTTAGTCTATCCATTTTATCCTAGATGATACTACTGGAGAGAATAACGGCGATCTGTGCTCCAACCGCACGGCGTTCCACTCTGAGAGAGACTTGGCAAATCGACCACTCAAACGCACACAACACACAAGAGTAGAGAAAATGAGAAAGGCAGCAATGGAAAGTGTAAGAAACCATTGATTGAGGACGAGGAAGATAGCAAAGAGATGGAGTTCAGAAAGCATGTCAGATAAGCACAAATATATACATTATCTGGATCGCCACGTTCCGTGTAGAACGTAGAGGCAGCCGGCAGGCTCAAACATGGAAACTAATATAAGATTTAACATATACCTCACATATACTAAACATAAATCCACAAAAACAGTCCACTGAGTTGATATGAAAACCTGTCCAGATATTATCTGGTGTTTGAAGTTAGGCCGATGAAGAACGCATGAAAGATTGCAGCTTGTTACTCTTGTTACTCAACAAACTCTAAGATGAAATGCAGAAACACTGTGCGTATATCTAAGTAACCTCTGTGATTAAATATATATATTTTTGGTATTAAAAAAAAAAAAAAAAAAGTGGGATACTGTGTAAACTGTCTGTTCTCTGTTTTCAATGTTTAGATGATAAACTGACCCATCTGTAGTGAAGAGACACTGAAATCTGACATAGAGCAGAAACAGGGAAACATTTCAATTTCAAAATAATCTCCTCAGTTCCTAAACTGGTTGTTAAAAGAGGTTATACAACACAGTAGCGAACATACTTCTGCTCCCAAATTTTTGGATACATACTGTTCACATCACATAAACAAAAAGGAGAAAGTACGAATAATAAAACGGAACGTGCAGAAAGCCGGCTGCGATCAATACACGTGGTGAGCCTGAAGAAGTGTAACACACCTTGGTACTGAGCGCTGAATCCTTTCCTTCTGTGATTGCTGTCTGAGGTGAAGTGTATTCGGAGCCAGTTTTTATTTGATATCACTGGTGAGGGCAGAATCATGCCTGTCAGCCTGGAAATAAACAAATAAATTAGAAAAAAAAAGAAGCATTAAAGAAAACAGAAGTTAATGAACATAGAGACAAAAATTACATTGATATCTGCAATTTTAAGGTTTTAATGGAACAGTCTGGATGAAATGATTTGCTCCATGTCTGTACAATACTTCTGAGACCACATCGCAGCCGGAGAACAGCATGGAAAGACAAGACGTGGCATAGAAAGATCCTAAATGTTGCGCTTTTTATAACGCGATAAGTATAAGGATGTACCGACTGAGCAAGCCCGATGCCACCGCGGTGAGCACTATACTTTTAATAAATAAGTGAAACCCGCCATGACTCAGACGCAACGGATGAGCCAAACAAGTGCAGAGAAAAGTTCGGCAGCGCTGAATAAAGACTAAAGCAGTAGAAATCACAGTGAAGTTCATATGTTAAAAACATTTTTTGAAGCATCATCATGAAAATGATACGTTGGCAGCCTTTGGTATATCTTACATCAGTTTAAGCTTCTTGCACATTTTATTACCAACGGCAACCAAAGCGGAAAATGGTGTGCTGAGAGAAAAAGAAAATAAAAAAATGAAATGATGTAAGAGACTGCCTTGCAGCAGATGTTCCACCAATTTCCCCTGAAGTAACAAGGGCTATTGTGGCTGGCCTTTATTAACGCTGCAGATGTACAGAAGAAAAATATAGTCAATGAGAAGAAACACAAATAAGGGAAATTATAGAAACAAAATAAATGTTAGAATATTTTCATGGATGTTTAATGTAGTAGTCCATTTTTTTCTGTCACTGTGATTACAGCTGGGTTATAAAGTAAAAAAAAAAGAAAACTGTGAAAGACAAGTCATAAAGCACTGCCTATTTATCTGCCCAAATGCATTATAATCTAGTCCGAGCAGAGCAGAATAATGTGTTATCTCCTAAGGAGTCAACCACTGGTCTTTATCTGCTAGGGTGATTTAAAACGGATGTTAGTCATAAAGACACGTAACATATGGAGGCAAAAACTGCGGACGTTCTGTAGCGCAAACATCTCTAAACTAAACCATGATCATTTGTCTCATGGCCTGCATGTACAAGGTACTTGGTTCAAGTTTTCTGGTGAACCATTACCTTAGACAGATTAGATTGTGTTCAGTTTTATTGTAGTTACATTTAAAGGTCCAATATATAACCGACAACTATGAGTGCAGCAGCGTCTCAGTTCTAAATAGTCTGGAAACCAAAAAAAACAACAAAAAAATTCAGTCATTCGGTCCTAAACGCTGAAAAACTCATAGATATCCCTGTCTTTGTGAGATGCTTACAAAAAAAGAAAATAGTTTATTCTGTGGAGAAATTCTTAAACTTCACTCGCTCCATATTTCCTGACAGGACTGATGCACTGGCCGAACCAGCTGCCAAAGCGCAGAAGGACACAGACACTACCTCCTAGGTAAGGAAAGGGTTATGTTGCCATTTCCAAACATAGGCATTTTCAGTTTGTTACTATATTGGACTTTAAATTAAAATATTTGAAGAAAAAATTGATAGTACAGGACAGCAGTGCGCTGGTTGAGCACAAAGGTTCCTGTGTGAATCCCAGCTGGGGTTTTTCTGTCTGGAGTTTTTTTTTTTCCTGGGTAATCCGGCATCCTCCCGCAGTCCACAAACATGCTTGTTAGCTCTAAACTGACCTAAGGAGTGAGTGTGATGTGCATGGCTGCTTGTCTTTGCTGTCTCTGTGATGGGCTGACGACCTGAACAGGATGAAGCAGGTTCAGAGGATGGACGGGTGCTGACACAGCCCACAGCTCAAACGTACACACTCTTACAAACTTGTTTTGTCTCAGACCGACGTCTGTCTGACCAGGAAGCAAAGGAAGCAGGAAAATGTTAGTTAAAAAAATAAGAGCGAATTGAATTAAAAAAAAAAATTAATTGAATTAAAGAAAAAAAAATGTAAATAACAAGTCAAGTCGATGTTTTACTAATTTATGCAGAAAAGCGCACTGAACAATTAAGAAATGATGGAGTGCAACCAGTAAGGAGTTTAAACCGTACTGCCGGACTGCTCATGCACAAGTTATAAGTATAATTTCATTGTTTCAGTTTACTCAAGTTCACATAACATGGTAACAGGATTAGACTCCAGTCGCTAAATTAATTAGCTCCTAAACGAAACACAGAGCCCTAAGATACTCTTTCCTACTTCAAAACATTTTGAGATGCTGTGGAGGCTGCAACACATGCTGTATGATTATAAAAACGGTCTCGGTGTAAGAGAGCCACTGGATGCCCTCATTACACGGAGCAAAGTGAGCGGCCTGCATCGTTCTCTTGGTGTATGACACACATTCACTCACCTATATTTGTCGAGAACATGGTGAAGAATGACTCACGGAAAGATGACTTTTTCCGCATGTGTAGGTGAGTGGGTTTCATGCTGCAGGTCTCTCAAAAGTGAATTTCTCTTTGTAATGAGGGCTTTATGCATTGTTACCCTACCATCAAATATTTCTTTGTAATTATCAGGAAAATGCTCTGACTGACATAGTTTGACGTCTCCCTCCACCGACATTCTCGGTTACGTTTTCTTTTCCCCGGACGAGCGTAGTTCACACGTTGTGCCTCATGAACCAGGGACTTTGTTAGGATCTTAAAGCACCAAGGAATTAGCCCGGCCAGGGATTTTCACACCACAGTTGCTTAGTCTGTACGTTATTTAGACAAAATGAATACAAGATGTGCTGTAAAAGCCATTTGAATGGGCAGGTTTTTGCAACACTAAACAGTATAAGTTAAAACATGTGTTGCTAAGCAAATGTTTCATTGTCTTAATGCTGGATTGTCGTTGGTGCTCCTCCTGCGTGGCAACGCTGGCTCTGGAGCTGCAGCAGACTGTGTTAAGTCTGATATGGTCCTCTTCTTCACCTGTGCAGCTCTCCTGATACCCCCACCCGCCGTTGCACTCCTCATCTCGTCTGCTAATCCATTTTTCTCCTCATTTTTCTCCATTCTTGCTCAAAAAAAGGTTGAAATAAAGCAGGCAAAAATTAGATTTCTTTCTCTTTTTTTTAAAATGTATATTAAAAAAGAATCTGATTACAGATAAGGATACATGTTGGCTATTAAATTAGTTCATATTTCAAACTCGAACTGAAAAACATATTTGACCAACCAAGACTTAAACACAATGAGAAGCTTTCATTAAAGAGAGGTTTTTATAATTATTTATGCTCTGATAGCTCAATTTCTCCTGTTTGTTCGGCTTTCAGGCCCTGTGTATGAACACATTTTCATTTTTATTATAATTATGCATGTCATTATTTCCTGTGAGCCATTATTGTCGTTCCAGCCTACTGTAGTGCACATCCACCATGAATATATATGGATGTGAAAGGACAAGCCGCCGTCCCGATCATCCCTAAAATACATGGACACATTTTCTTCCCTCCACTTAAAGCAATTTTCTTTCTTCTTTTGAAAGGAATATTTGAATATTTCAGTCAAGCTGCCCGGCTGCATGGTACCTCCTGTAGCCACTCATCTTTGTCCCACAGTCTTGTGGGTTACAAGTGGGGAAGAAGGACTGGCGGTTAGTGGATTAGCTGGTGTCGACACAAAAAAAAAACCAAAATACAAACAAAAATAAATCAGGTTTTGCTGGCAATGTGAGCTATAACAAAACAAAATTAAACTGGGCCAAAGAAACAAACGATGGAAGTAAGAAATAAAAATACATTGATATTACAGATGACCTGAAGATGAGTTGGACATAAAACGAGAACATTAAGAAAATGAAGAATTTTAGAAATTAAAACTAAATATAACTGGACAGACATAAACTGACCAGAACAAAAGTGAACAGTGGACACTTGATTCATTTTCTTCTGATGACCAAACAGGTCCGTCTTGGGTGGTTTCGGTCATTCATGACTGACTGTCCTCTGTTATCTGATCTGGATGTTAAATGTCTACATTTTTGTACTAAAGCTTCTGTTTTTATGAGCTCTTTGATACTTGGTCTGCGTTATTGTGGAAAAATGTTCCTTTTATTAAAGCAACATGAAGTGACTTTTGGCATCTTCAGCTTAGTGTCCTGCTATGAGCATGGGGGGTCAAGTGTAGGTTTAACCGTCAGCATGTTGCCTGGTCACTCTCTCTGTTGATGTGTGACAGCGCTGTAAAACGAGAGACGACCGGGTAGGGAGGGCAAAGATGTTTAGGATGATTTTGCTAATAGTGGGGACAGGAGACCAAACAGCGAGACAATACTTGATACACCTGAGCATCTGAAAGTAGACGGAGGAGAAATCGTCCAGGATTTTAACGCCTCAGTGTTCAGCCTGCTTTTCTCAACCTCATGCTGACTGGCGACTATAACGAAGAAAACTCCCTTCACATTCTTTCTAAAGATTTTGTGGCTTTAGTTTGAAAGCAACCAGACAGGAAAGAGGGCAATAGCCTCTGCATGTGCTGCACCTGCTCCACCCACTGAGCTATCAGGGGCCCCACTCACCTTTCACATTTCAAATCTATTTGAAATTATTTTTTGCAAACAATGTACAGAAGTAGTACATCCCGAACATTTAAACATTTTAGTAAATTGTCCAAGCTTATTTTTTTTTATTAACACTCCTCAATTTGACCAATTTCATTTCTGATGTTTATAACTAAAAGAAATTCATATTTATTTCACTGTGAAACTTTCATCTTATCAATTAAAATGTACACTATTACTGCTTATCCTATAATATGTATTTAATGTTTATTTTTTTAATACATATATCATGTCTTATATTACATCCCATTTTGAGACTGAAAGGGTTGTAAAACCCTATTTTCTTCATTTTGAAAGCAGTGCTTTTTTATTGATGAAATTAACTGCTCAGTTTGAGATGGTCCTCTTCAATAGCTATAAACATCATTTATTACGTACACTCATCGCTTAATGTATCAGGTCTATCTAGTATAGCTAACAAAGTACAGTGTGTGTATTTACGTAATGTTTGCTTTCAAAAGTGATGTGCCTTGTCACTCAAGTATTTCATCACCGGTGTCCCACTGCGAAAACATCCGTCCTCTTTGCCCACTTGAGCTTTTAGAAGAGGCATCACCCCGCTGCTGTGCAGTTAACAAGAAATGAAACCTTGTACAAATCCTCCTTTTCTTTACAGCATCTTTCAGTAGACAAAAACCTCCAGCTATCTGCAGCCCAGCCAAGCTATCACATGACGCCAACAATCACCAGCCCAGTGTGTGTCCTGTCTCTTTCTCCCTTTGTTGTGGTGCACAAAACAGGTGCACGGAAGTACAGAAAATGCATGACTTGAACAAGTATGTAAGATTTTTTTCTTCCTCTTTGTTTGCACATATATTAATGGTTAATACCAAGTTAGGTAGAACCCAAGAGCCACATATAAGCATTTTAATCTTGCAACAGAGGTTTTTTTTTTTTTGTTTGATTGTTTTTTATGTGTACATAAGTGTGTGTGAGTGTGTTCCTTTCACCAGCCCTCAAGACACTCTAACCACATTTTATTGATCCCTAGAGAAAGAAAAAAAAGGGGAAGTAGAAAAAAAAAAGGGAGGTAAAAGTTCTGACAAAGAGGGCTAAGATCACCATATGTGGAACGTGAAAGACTAGGAAAAAGTGGGACATGAAAGAACAAGAAAGAAAAGACAAGACAGTGATGGGTGCAGTTTGGTGTCTGTGAAAAAAATCATTAAATTAATTATTTTTTTAAAAATGATATTTTTTCTGTCTGAAGATCTGGAGATATTAAGACAACCTTCAAGGCTGCACCCCTGTCTTTCGCCTGCAATGCGTCGGGTTAGGGTCCGACAGACCCCCGTGACCCTGAGAAGGAGTAAGCGGGTTTAGATAGGAGATGGATGGATTCACGGCTGCAGCCCCAGACTCTCTGTCCTAACAACACTACTCACAGGTGTCGTTTTTAACACAACTTGTCAGACTGGAACATTAGATTTTACAAAATATTTGCTTTGTTGTCTTAACCACTTTTTTTGATGCGTCCCATATAGACTGGGGGCAATAAATTTATACTTGCCACATATGTTCCTATATATAATCCCAATAATTTTGCCCTGCCGCCTAATGCCGTCACTTGTGTGAAGAGTAAAGAGTAAATGGAGAGCAAATAGGGGGGGATAGTTCTTCTCTGAATTGTCACGGAGAATGCAAGCTCGCTTGAACATAAAACCGGAGAGCTCGGAGCCCATACGAAGACAAAGCCAGACCGTTGAGTCAAGTGTTTTGTGCCTCATCAACACAAGTGTGCAGGAATATACTTCTGTGTCCAACATGTTTCTATCCAGCGGTCACAGAGACGACTAGCGACTCCAGCGCTTGTTAACAACACATGCCGTTAATTCTGGACAAACTAATGTGAAGTACCATCTCTTCATCCTGGATATTAAACTACTGCTTGTGAGTTTCAGTGCAACACACTTCACCTGTACTAAAAGTGTCACATCATCAGTTCACTTGCTTTCAAACTAAAAACACAACACAATGCACACATTTCCTATCAATCTCTCTTGTACTATAGTTTTTCTTATAGACCTTTTGGTTGTATTCCCTTTTAAATGTATTTATTTTAACTTTTCTTTGTATGCATTTTCATAACATAATGCAATGATATTATTCCCCTCGAGGTAATATTGAAGTATAATCCAATTCAATTCAATCCAATGTTGACGTGAGAAAAAGTTAAACTGAACAAAGTAAATAGTCACTGTGTCAGAATATTAAAAAGTTAGTGAAACATTAAGAATAGAAAAGGAAACAAAACAAAATATGAGATATAGTCAAAGTCGTCCATTATTCATGAAGAGCAGGCAGCTCCCTGACATGGCAGTGAGGGAGCGACGAGAGGTCAGAGAGGAGGAAGAACAGGGGCTGAAACTGAATAGAAAAGCACAGTACAACAGAAAAAAAAAGACTAAATGAAAGATGAACAAGGGAAGGCTGTTTGAAATGATCCGGAAGATGGGCATGCTAAAAATAAATAAAATGGAGCCTGCTTTAACACTTACGTGACAGCGAAGATGGAAATGACATCAGAGACATGAAGGAGAGTCTGGCAAGAAGATAGTAAAGAAGCTTTTAATATGTCAAGAAGAAATGGAGTTTAAAGAAGGGAGGTTTGAGAAATAACTTAAAAGTTTGCAGAGGAAAACGGGGCTGATGGATGAAGAAGATGTGGCAGGAGGTAAAGGGTGAGGAGAGCCCTGAGGTAAGGTCAGAAAGTGATAAAAAGGGTCAAACCTAAATGAGGGAGGGCATTACTAATGCCAGACAGTAGAGATCAGAGATTAACGAGAAACACAACAAAGCTGGGAGCAGGCAGTGATTCAAAAAGAAGCATAGAGAGAGACGAAAAGAGAGGAAAAATATGAGAAGTTATCATGAAAGGACCAGGAGCTGTCCAGTGGGCGAAATCTTTATTCAAAGCGGAGCCTGACTTTGAGCAGAAATTCATGAATGTTAACAAAATATCAGTAAAATGTATTTAATCCTAAAGGTTTAAACCAGCCTCACATCAAAACGCACATTTAATTCGCACACAAACTTATTTGTGTGCCACTTCGTGTGTTTGCGTGTGCACATACGTATGTATGAGCACGTGTGTGTGTGTGACAGCAAGTCAGCATGACATTCAGCCCGCCAGCCAGCAGACAGGAACATGGAACAGGAAATTGCTTTCGGGACAGCCAATCAGAGCGAGCTCCGTGTAAACAGGAAGAAACCATCACAGTGGTCCTGTCAGGTGTCACTCTTTTTCACAATGACCTGCCCACGAGCCTCGGTGAAAATGTCAGTCATTGCTTAATACTTCCTCTGGAGACTAAAACCGGGAATTTTATCCCATTTTGCATGACAGAAACTCATTTAAATTAATTTAGCTAATTATTTTTAATTGCTGGCTCATTGGGTCTGAAATAGTTTACAACATTCGTAAACAATAGTTTACAGCTTTTAATTTGACATTTAAATCCCGGTGGGAACCTTTGATTTGTACCTTTTTACATCTGGATTACTAGTTCATGTTCAACATACACATGTGCTTCTATTATATCACTTATTCATCTATTCAGTTGATGGTAGCACATGCAGAAATTTCTCCGCTGTTGTCGGGACTCGTCATGCAAACTGCAGAACCGCGAACCTGACCGGAGGAGTTTGCATTGATCAAACAACATGAAACCTCAGCGTTGTTAAGAACAACAACTCGAAATCTTGTTGGCAATCAAGGGATTTGGGTTTTTTTTTTTTACGTTTTCAATAGTTACTTTATCGCTTTCACAAATGTTCGGTGCTCTCTCTCTGCCGGGCTCCATGCTTTCCCCCCTGCATTGCAGAGGATGACTTGACAGTGGTCCTTGAATATTATAGAGTCAGAGCCAATATATGTTTGTCAGTAGTTGAGTGTGTGTAATCTGTCAGAGCCTAGAGTAATGATCAAAAGCTCACCCTGTCAGGGGGCCACTTAAGGCATGACACAGACAAACTTAGGCACACACACACGGTATCAGGAGAATGCAACGGTTGATGTTTACTGCTCTGCAAGTGACAACACTTAACGCCCAATTATTCTCCATTCCTTCTAGTTTCCATCTGCCGTTATTCTCTCTGCTTCCTTTACTCCACTTATTTATCTGTCAACCTATACCATTTTTTTTTTCTTCGAGGACTGTGTCTAAATCATTAGCCATGTTTGCACATGGAAGACATCCCTTGCAGAAGAAATGGAAAAAAAAAAGAAAAAGAGTAACCCCCAAATGCAGATTTTATCGTTTGATTCAAATAGCCTAAAATCATGTTGGTGCAGTTATATTCACATGTTTTCATATTAACACACAAGCTGCCACACTATTCTGTTATTAAACTGAAAACCAATATCACTGATGCATTGTTTTAAAAATCCTTTGAGCGTTGTCAGCAGTGGAAAAAAAAAATAAAACAGGCTGAACACACAAACAGATTCAGAAACCATAACAGATTCACAGAAATGGATTTAAAATTATTACTCATTTAAAAATAAAAAAAATAATAGAGGGATACAGAAATTATCGCCTCAAAATGGGCATCTTATATTATGCTGAGAGTGCAGCACTTTTTAGCATTCAGTGATGTAATTTATAGGGTTTTTAAATCTGTTTTCTACTTTAGTAAAGTGCCGCTTCACAATCACAACACACACTCAGACCACCTGAAGGCACCGAAAAATTCACTGTGAACTCTTGCCGCCGAGCAGAGTTGGCTGGTAAGCATCAGCATTATTACCGAGGGATGCCAAACAACTTTTTTCATGTTCTGTTCACAAGATTCTCTTGGCAACTTGGAATAGTGACAACCATCCATGCTCAACCATGACGACGCCTCCTCCCCTTCAAAAACACATTTAAACCCTCGGTGGATGTGTGGGATATTCTGAGCAAGCTGGTGCGAATTCCAACAGCTCTCTAAATTTAAAAAGCAGAGTGTGTTCTGGAACAACAGGGTAGCAATTTTCAAGCACAGCCACGGAAAACGGCTGAGAAAACACAACAATTTATCACCTGCCCGATGGGACTTGAATATATCAGCAAAATCAACAGAACTCCTGTGCAGCTAATCAATCAGCAGTAGTATCCGTCCGCCCCAACGACATTATTACTACCCTTTTGATATCAAAGGTCCCACTTAAAAGTGTTGGTGTCTGAGAAAATTGCAATGAAAAGAACAACTGTTCTCTTTTTCTGGTGAGCAAATCATCTGGCCCAGGAATAAAGTTCCGTGTTTGGCTCTTAATCATGAAAACGTCGGCGAGAACAAGGCTGCGAGGTGCACATGGTTTCAAATTTCTTGTTTCTCTCTCCTTCGTTGAATTCGGGATACTACAGGTGTGATACACAAGTGATCTCTTCAATGTGTATGACATGCAGGAAATGTCTTACCATATGCTTGGTGCCTCCGTCCCACTGATTTCCAGGAAGTCATATTTGTCTTCTAATAAGAAGTCATTGAAAACGAGAGCTATAGTGTCCCCCGGCTCAGCGAGGATTGACCATGTGCAATCCAGGTTGTTGTCGTACTCTGCAGGGTATCCGGGGCTGGTTATTGAGCCCGCAGTGCCTCGGAAAGTACCACCACACGCTCCCTCCGCTGGTTGGAAATGAAGAGATGGAAACAAAGAATGAGGAGAATAACGACAGCATGGACAAGTTTGAGTGTTACCTTTTTTTTTTCTTTTTTTTTTTAACTGTCATGATGTTTGATGGATTAAAATCTCATGTCAAACTTAGGAAAGAATCCACAACTTTCATGTTAAATCAACAGATAAATGCATAATTGTATGTTAATAGCTAAATCGACATAATAAACATGGTAATAAAATGCAATTATAACTGAATTAACAACATTTTCTTTCATCAATGAATTTTCAGTAATACAACATGTGGATGTCTGCCAAATGGTGAGCTGAGCTCTTCAACCGTCAGCTGCCTGTGATGGGGGAAACATGGACATCTCTGTTCTTGTCTGAGGATGAATGGATCATTAGAGGGGCTTTGCTTGAGGATTTTAGGCTCCGTGTGGTTCACAGAGTAGTTTAGAGAGCAATTTGAGTGGAGCCTTTCCGTTGCTGTAAAGGAAATCAATACACAAAGGCTTCCGTCTTCCAGCTACTGGACTCACGTTAAGGTCTTTCAATTCTCATGAACTTAGCTATATCATTTTATTATTTCTTTACCTTGTTGTTTGCTTTAGTTTTCATAATGGAAGGTAAGATGCATCTCTACAAAGGCAAAGGAAGTCAATTATTGTGAGAGAACTTTATTTGTCTCCATTTAATGTTTTCTTCTCCTTCTGAGTCAGTTAAAGCGAGGGATATTTTAATTCCCTCTTTGAATGACACGAAGGGATGTTAAGAAAACTGCTTTAAAAATAACTCATCACAGTCTATCTTCAATAATCTGGACATAATGATGGAACATCACAGCACTGAAGAAAGAAAGAGAGAGAGAGATGTACCTCGACAAAATGGCGATGGGAAGTCCCACTGTGCTCCACTGCCAGGTGATACAATGCATGTGAGGATGCTGTGTCCTTCCAGCACAAAACCTGACTCACAGCTGTATCGGATCTTGTCGCCAATGTTGTACCGGGAGCCATGAATGACTCCATTTGGAATGAGTCCCGGGGTCCCACATGTGTGGCTGGGCAGGACTGAAATACAGAGAAGGGCAGAGGGTTTTTTAGCTGCTTTTTTTTTTTTTTTTTAAAGTTATTACTAATATTTTTGATGGGTAAAATAATACAAATAAAAGATTTACTCATGACTTTAAAAGCTTAAAAAAAACAACAACAACTTAGTGCACCGATTCACCAACCGAACACAGAAAAGGTAAAAGCCAAAAAACAAACAGAAGGACATTTATTGTTTTATAATCCCCTCCGAGAAAGATGCTTATCGGTTAGTAAGAACCTCTTTCTCTTCAATTGCACATTCTTCTGTTCACAGTCAACACAGGGATACATTCTCCAGTGAAAGAAAACATATGTACGGTCATGTGCACTTAGTTTTCCAGGAACCCTAAAAATATGTCAGTGACTGTGGTATTTGGTCGTCTGGCTGGCGTCTTGCCTCCAATGTGCATCTGCTGTCTCACATTCATGAATGACACAGCTCTACAGTGGGAGCAGCTACAGGCAGCTCACGGTATAACGAGGCCAAAATCAACTGTGACTGTAGCCAACGTGCCTTAGCTCCACAGAAGGGGCAGCCACGCAGTGGCTCGAACACAACCTGGAAGATCTCCACAGGCTCTAACCCTAGTGTACACCATGTTATGTGTGTTTGTATAACTAGAGCATGTTAAATTGCTGGGTGTGTAATGTGTGTACGTAATAGATTTTATGCGTCTGTTTATCTGTGGGCACGAACAGCAAAGAGTGGCTGCATGTAAGGGGTATTCAGTGAGTCAGCCTGCGTGTTTGTGTGTGCTCTTCCAATTAAAACGCCAGCATAGTAATTAGACAAAGCCTCACCATGAGACCCTGGGATCTAGGACAGGGAGGAAAAACAGGAGGGAAGGGGCGCAAGGAAGACATAAAGAAGAGGGGAAGAGGAGTAAAGAGAAAGGGAGGAGAAGCTGCAGTCGAGAGAGAGGAAAAGACGAAGTGCGTGGAAGACTGGAGACAGAATGACGGAGGAACGGAAAAAAGATAGAGGAGAAGACAGAGGAGAGATGAGAGATGGAGGCTTCCGTCAGACAGGAAAACAAATATGAACTAATTTCAGTGGTCCTGAAACATGTATAATTTACTCTAATTGACTCATTATTCGGATTGTATGAGGTCATGCATCAGAGGCAGCTTACTCACATTCAACTGACCACACTGTCTTCTGTCCAAGCAGACGGCCTGCTTTGTTTTAATAAGCTCAGGCACACAGCTAAGTCCGGAGCCTGAACTACTGCACGGACTCAAAGATGGGCAGAGTGATGAAAGGAAGGAAGCAGCGAGGAGAGGGGAAAATGATGCATCCAAGCCAAGTCATTAGTCATACGTACATGACTGTAGAGACCTGTTGCTGCCAAGCTGGCATGTTAAGAAGAAAATTACCTGCCTGGTTGCACAACAAGTTTCCCTCATTTGAAATGTCACAATCTTTTAGACATCTGTCTGCAGAGGTTGTCGAAAAGATTATGTTACTGGTACACATGCAGATGTTTTTTTTTTTTTGTTGGTTTTTTTTCACAATGTGATCTCAAAAGGATAATCTACAGACGTATTGTAAACGTCTGGGATAAAGCAGTGAGCTCTGAGTTGAACTTGACAACATCTGGCCTTTGATTGCATATCAGCTCACACTGCATGTAGTGTGTAATAAGAAAAGAGAATTAATGTGCAAGACTTATAAGTTAAAAGTGTATATATTGTCAGTTACTATTTTTGTGTGTATGATTGCTGTCCAAAAGCGTCATTTCATTTTGGTATTTAAGAGTGACGCGTTTATATCTATATGGGAGGGATGTGATTGTAGATGGAAACTGGCATGTTGCAACTTTTAAAATGCAGAAAGAAGAGCATCATTTGGAAGATGGAGAAGAAATTTGGAGCAATTTCTTTTTTTTTTTCTTTTATAAAGATGCAATTTAGGACTTTTGTCACACTTTGGAAACTTCACACTAAATGAGGGGAAAAAAAAGTGGTAGAAGACCACATTCGAAGAGACACATTTATGTGTCTTCTTTTTGTTTAAGAGCCAAAATTAAGAATCACAAAGTTGTCTGTGGGGATTTTTCAAATTCTACATCATAAATGTCAAGCTGCAAATTACAAATTTATATAAAAGGAAGAACAAAAAAAACAAAATACAGGTCTGCTCGTTTCTGCTAGGAATTCAGCATCGCTTTAAAACGATTCTTTTACCAAAAATGACCCAAATGTGACCTATGTTTAAAAATTTGAATTAAAGCAAGGTTTTCAAAAAGAAAATTAATTTTAATCAGAATATTTTCAATTCACCTGTGCAGTTATCCTTAACCCAGGAGAAAATAATTAAATTAAAGCCATTAGAAAGCAGCGGTTCTGAACAATACTGGCAAATTAAGATAAGAGAACATTTCTGTCTATTTTGTGATTTACTTATATGCCTGATGCCTTTAGCAATAGTTTAGGGAAAACATTACATCAGGCTTAGTATCACTTATATTTGTATTTAACAATGACTGTTCAAGCGATGCACTGGAGCTGTCTGAGTAAGCATGACACAGCTGCTGAAACCACAAATCCTCCAGCCGAGGGGTGAGATTCACACCATTCGAATGAATAAATACTTAATGAACAATGAAGGCAAATTCGCTGATGTAGATGGAGGCTGGATGGTTGAGAGGTGGGGTTGAGTTAGACGTGGTAGGGGTGGTGCGACGAGCACAGACCCTGAGAGGCTGTTCAGTGTGATTGGCTAACAGTACAAGCAGAGTCATTACACTGGTAAGCCAGGACTTCATTTCTCACTATGAACCGAACATTTCAGACGTATGTCTTCACAAATCTGGCTGTTTTGCTAACACATACGTCATTTCACCTCTAAACGAGCACTGGTTTTCAAATAGGTGCCTTAAAAACTGCTCTATCTGGAACCGATGTCTAAAATGCGAAGACTTGCACAGATAAAGTGAAAAGTGAACGCATGTTTTAGGTTACGTTATGGTATCTTAGGGGGTGTTATACAATATTATAAGTTGTATGCAAAATGCTTTGATTTATTTGCTTTGTTTTAAATTAGCATTTAAAAAAAAAAAACGTTGGTTGGCACAGTCACACTGGAGAAAATCAAATTAGCCGTCAGTGGATGTAGTATAATTGCATTGATCTCTTTATACTGCAGGACTCCTTTGTTTAGAATTTTAATTATTCTATTTATTTGTAAAATAAGGTCATTGGGGTTGTGTTCGAGAGAAAAGAGAGAATTCCAATTCTGGACCACTTAAAACTGGTTAGAGGTGTTAAAGGAGCCACGGTGCTGGCTTTCTGTTCAGGAAAAGCGCCAAGGACAACAGGCCTCTCATTATCTCATTAAAGCAGATTCTCTGGGTAGAAAACGTCCAAACACAGAAGTGCAACATACAAAAATGTCATGCCACCACAAAAATATGTTTTACTTTTTCTTTTTTTGCAATTAAGTTTGTTGCAGAGGTGTAGTTTATTATTGCTTATCTTGCCCAGTAAAAATAGTAACATGCTCAAAGTTACTAAAGTATTAGTATCCTTAAATAATATTGGATATTGGAAGGCAATTTCATCCGCAAATCACCACTGTTAGAAAGCCACGTGCTTCCTTTGTTCCACATGTTATGGCAGGAAAAGCTGAATTGCATGTTGTTTTATGGCTCTTACAAGAGCATGACCCTCCTCTGACTTCCTTGCCAAGGGTTTGATCCAGATTTGCCTAATCGTGAAGAGGAAAGAAACTCAGTACCTACAGTGCACGTCTGTGTCTGTGTATGCACAAAGAGAGCCTGTAAATGCAGCAGATCTCCCTGCTGCGCTGGCCCACACTAGTGCTTCCAACGTACAAGAGAATACTCCAACTTACATACGTGTTCACAGAAATGGATACGCAATGTGTGTGTGTGTGTGTGTGTGTGTGTGTGTGTGTGTGTGTGCGTGTGTGTGTGTGTGAATGATTGCGCTCTTCTGTTGTGTTTGTCCCTGTCGACCCCTCGCAGCCTTTTAGCCAGTTCTGTATATTACCAAAGCAATTGTAAGTGGGGGCACTATTTCAGAAGGGATGCAGAGGTGATGTAAGACACATGACAATGCTGTGCCTACAAGATAACAGCCACATGCAGAGAAAGGGAGGGAATAATGCAGACTTAAGACGACACAATGTTATGAGGGAAAATACAAGTTATGGTAGAGGGGAAAAACAATTGGAGGGTGTCGGAAGCAAACTGTGGGAGCCAGAAGGGATAAGGAAGTGGTAGAAGGAAAGGGTGGATGACAGAAGTGTTGATAAAAGCTTTTTGTTAATTATTGATGAGTGTTAGTATCTTGCAGAATCCTTGTGCATAGACAATTACATCTTATTTTCCATTTGATCTTTTTTTTTCTTTCCCTCTAAATAAATGAATATGTTTCCAAAGTTTTGCACAATATTGTTTTTGTATTATTATTCACTCAAAACCCCAAGAAACACATTCTATAGCAGGGTGATCATTTTTAAACTTTACTTATCCTTCAATCATATTTCACTTATAACTTTACAGACAGAAAGAGTCCACATACTTTCATTTCCAACTCAGAACAGTGATGTACAGAAACTTGATCAGGAGGATCCCTTATCGTCTCGTTTTAGTGCATTTCTTAACCCCTTTAGCACACTCTTTAAGTCATAATTCAGACTTCATTCATAATATAATATATGCTAAATAATAAAAACCATGATGCAAAAAAAAAAAAAAAAGTTTTGGAGCTTGGAGTATTAAAAAGATTCAATAATTAATAGTTCTTCAGGAAAATTGGGGCCGTCAAATTTCTGTTTCGCAAGTCACACTCAGTGAAAAATTGGAAATTGAAATCAGCCGTGAGAAGGGGAACCCCCACCTTTCTCACTGCCGCCGCATCTCCCGGATTTCTACTGCTGCGCGGTGCAAAGCGCGGCACTAGCAGGAGGTAAAAGGTACAGACTTGAATTGTTATTGGTGCCCACAAAGTGTTGGTCAACGTGTCCAGTTGGTCCTTAAGTTTTTCCTCATATGTTTCTATCCATTTTACTGTCATTGTTTGCCACTTGTTTCTACCACTGTAAATTGCTTGTTCACAACAAACACCAAAACTACCGTTTACACCATTCATTTTGCAAACTTCATGTAGTGCGGTACATACTATTTCATGTCCCACTTGCATTTTCAGCCCCTTTAAACATTAGTAATTCAAACATACTGGGATCATTCCCCTTGCATTCACTTTGTGGTTCCTCATCCCGTTCTGTCAGTCACCTTCCAAACGGAGGCATGCACTATCACTGGAGGTATTTGAAACACTGCACATGTTTGGTTGTCGGGAAAGGTGGTTATGTGCTGTAAATATGTGTTAAACATGTGTGGTATGTGTAAATATTATTAGATGTAATATATTGGGTTTATGGACTAAATGTGTAAATATGGTGGGGATTGTAAATATAATAATATTGTTTATTTATGTATAGTTGGATTCCCCTTGGGCATGGTAGTGTCCATGGTAGTGTCCAATTAGTATTTGTCAAAACCACTTCAGCGGCCCAAGTATCGGGCAGCAGCAGGCCGGCTGTGAAGTGAGAGGTGGGTGCCCTGGGTTGTCTCCTGTAGAAGACCCTTAAAGCACAGCAGAGAGAGTCTTTTAAGCAGAAGCAGCGCTGGAGGAGCGTCCTGATTCAGTTGAATCAATTTCGTGAGGAGTTCAAGGCAGAGAGGGGTGCTGAACCACGGCGACATCCGGACAATGAGCTGATGCATCCTGCAGAACCTCAACTACCAGCAGGGGGCGCAGCAGCCGAAGCTCCAGCAGCAGCGGCAGCAGTTCCAGCAGCCCAGGGCAGGTCCACCATTCCAAGGTTTAACAAAAGTGAAGATGGAGCATACACAGCCTGAGTTCAAGTATATTTTAGTCATTTGTGACTACGCTACCTGTTATTCAGAGGCATTACCCCTGTGCAAGGTAACTTCCCACTCTATCGCACAGGTGTTATTACAGCTGTTCTCCAAAGTAAACATCCAATAGGGGATACTGACAGACCAGGGAACAACTTTCTAGTCAAACACAATGAAGCAGGTCTATAGCCTGCATGGAATTAAGGGCATACGCACATCACCATACCACCAACAGATGGATAGTCTATCCATCCATTATCTATACCCGCTTAATCCGTCTCCAGGTCACGGGGGTCTGTCGGAGCCTATCCCGACGCATAGTAGGCGAAAGGCAGGGGTACACCCTGGACAGGTCGCCAGTCCATCGCAGGGCCACATAGATAGACAGACAAACATGCACTCTCACATTCACACCTATGGGCAATTTAGTATGATCAATTAACCTACCCTTCATGTTTTTGGACTGTGGGAGGAAGCCGGAGTACCCGGAGGGAACCCACGCATGCACAGGGAGAACATGCAAACTCCACACAGAAAGACCCCCGGGCCGGGAACTGAACCAGGAACCTTCTTGCTGTGAGGCAACAGTGCTAACCACTAAGCCACCGTGCTGCCATGGATAGTCTAGTGAAGATGTATAATCTGACCCTAAAAGGTATGCTCAAGAAGTTCGTGTCAGCCACAGGAAGGACTGGGACCGCTGCTGCCTTATTTACTCTTTGCCGTGAAGTACCTCAGGCATCTTCTGTATGGCCGTCAGGTAAGTGGGCAGTTGGATGTGCTGAGGGAGGCCTGGGAAGGTCTCAAACACAAAACCTCATCTCACAATTCCTCCAGATGCAGGAAAAGATTGCCAACCAATCATACCAGAAGATGTGGTATGACAAGTTTACCAAGGAGCGTGACTTCATTCCCAGGCAAAAGGTGCTACTTTTGCTCCCCACATTAGAGAACAAATTGCTGGCCACATGGCAGGGGGCCATGCACTCTGGTCCAGAAAATGGGACAAGTTACTTATAAAATTGACCTGGCAAGCAGGAAAAAGCCCAGGCAGGCCTTCCATGTGAACCTGCTAGAGGAATGGCATTAGCGGGCAGGACTACAGCTCAGGGTGCAAGCTGTAGGGGAGGAAGATGACACCCTTAAGCAATTCTTCTCCACAGGCGAGAAACCTGGTACCCTGAAATTAGCCTATTTAGATTCCAAGCAGCAGAGCGAGCTAGAGGATGTCATTCCTTCTGGCCTTTTCCAGAAGAAGCTAGGTTTCACGACAGAGGTGGAACACACCATCCTCTTAAAGGATTTAACCCCTATACCCTAAAGGGATGTACTGGGTGCCGGAGAGACTTCTGCCTTCCCTCAAGGTGGAGGTTGAGGAGGTGCTGGGACTCAGGGTTGTTGAGAGATCCACAAGTAAGCTGCTGCCAAAAAAGGATGGCACTATGCGTTTTTGTGTGCTTTTCAGGCGGGTCAATTCCCAAACTTGCTTTGATGCCTACCCCATGCCCAGGCTTGAAGACTTGATTGAGTGCCTGGGGAAGGTATCTTACATAACCACCTTGGATTTATGCAAGGGCTACTGGCAGGTGCCCCTAGCTGAGGAGGCGATACCTGTGATGTCCTTTCGGATACCAAAAGGTCGTTCCAATTCCGGGTGATGCCTTTTGGCCTGCAGGCGGCACCATCCACCTTTTAAAGGCTTATGGACACCATGTTGGCAGGAACAGACTCGTTTGCGGCAGCGTACCTAGTTGACAATGTGGTGTACAGTGTCACTTGGGATGACCACTTGCGTCATCTGGGTGAGATTCTGATGATGAGCTGATGCGTCCTACAGAACCTCAACCACCAGCAGGGAGCACAGCAGCCCTATTCAAACTCCTGTTCATTTCTACTCTGGGTGGCTGAGGGTAAGGAGCAAACTGACCTGATGTGAGATGCAGTATTGTGTTATGGGCTACGGGTATTATACTGGATTTATTTCTGCTTAGAAATGGTTGAAGTAACTTTGCTTATCCTGGTCTGGATTGACTGGAAAAAAAAACAAAAAGTACTCTTTTAAAACACAATTCCTGCCTATTTCTTCACCGTGCACCATCCTATTCAGTGGCCTACATCTCACAATCCGTGGGGTGGCCATTCCGGACCCTCACATCAGCCAAGAAAATTGCAATCTGTGCATCTCTACAAAAATATTAAATATGACCAGGGTAAAAGTAGAAATAAAAATGATATAAAAAAGACTGCTTGCCTCTATTCTGACTCATAAACATGTTTTTGATGTTTCTCTTAAAATACAGGGCGTGAACTAGAAAAATGATTACTTTGTAATCGGATGTACCAGAATTTCTTTCTACACTGTAAAGTTAAACATCAAGTAGAACCACAACAAATCAAATCATGTCAATACAGACAAGCACAAATTCAGACAGATGCCAACATTCGAAGTCCCTCTGCTGAAATTCCACTTTAAATGAGATTAAAAATATTTTTTTAATTCCCCTAAAATAAAATTCAGCAAAGCTTTTGCCTTTATTCCATAACATATTCAAACTTACTGTCACTGTTAACTTATTTGTCCATTTGAAAGCTTGTAGAGTAAGAAGGTCACATAAGCAAAAATGTAGCATAGGAGTAATACATTATAAGCAACTATTGTCAGTATATTCACACTAAGAATCTCTCATGTACTGCTAGGAACAGATGATGGCAACATTATTTTACCTGCCAAGCACCAATCCCCATTTTCAAAACATTTCCTTTGTACATCTCTGTTGGGAACCTGAGTTAACAATGACAACATCCCTCAGTTTGTTCAATCCATAATCCATTAACACCTCCAGTCAGATCCCACTGTGTCTGTGTTTTAATAAATGGCAGTCACCATATTCTTGTAATCTGTGTGTGTCAATGTGGAGCTGCTGCAGTTGGAAAAACGCCAGTGCCCCCGAGATAAATGGACTCCCCAGTGCCGCTGGTGCTCCCATAGTCTAAATGTAATAAAACATCCCTAGATATAATGTTTTAGAAGCTCTAACACAACAAATTTCATAATTGGCATCCTGACCAGTAATGGCCAAGGGCAATAACAGATAGGAGGCCCCTCTCACTACCTGCTGTGTGTATGTACTTTAATATGTCAAACTACTAATGTGAAATTCCAGGAAAAATGCAGTTATTAACCTAAGAACACAAAAGAGTTGCTTCACCTTTTGAGCACATCTTTAGTGCAACTGCTTAAACCTTGACACTTTTGACCTATTCAGCACATATATGAAGCACTGGCTTTCTTAAGTTTAAGTTTAAGGGGGTACAGTGGCATTGCGGAGGGGGGAGGGGGGGGGGGGGGGTGAATGAATGATACAAAGAATGCTTGGAATCTGCTACTAGGATAATCAGAGGCACTGTTTCCCAACAGGCATACCAGGCAAATGCTTGGGGCCTCAAGCCTGAAGGGGGCCCCCAAGGTCCGACCAACTTTGAATTGTACCAGAGTAGTGACAGCAGGCGCTTACATACCGGCATTTCCTTGTGAAACAATTCCCCCTTTTGCCACTCACGGTGCATGTCTGTAAAAGCCACTTTCCGGAAAGGCGTGAAATTAGAACACCTCTTTTTTCGGCCACCTGAAGTAGAACAAAAGGCGTGAAAAAAGAGTGACCAGTCGTCGTATGTAAGGGCCACCCCACCCCCATTTCGAAGCAGGGTGAGAAGTGTGAGAATTAGACAACTTTCTGATCACGTTGGATGTGTGCCGACCATAGTTGTAAGAACCGAGGAGCTGCACTTTAAAACCCGGTCACAAATGAAACGGCAACTGGTGAGAAAGACCCGGACACTTCCAGCTGGAGGAGTTGCAGCATTTTTATTTACCGTACTGATGCTGTACATACAGCTGAATCTGTCCAATTACGCTGCTCAAACGCTTTCAGTCAACTTCTCCACATCAGCATGCCGCACACACATCACTCTCTCATCCACGCGCCGCGCTCGCACAATTGCGCATCCAGCTTACACGCGCACCTGTTTAAACGGACTGTTTTTTTCTCCGCTGTTTTTATTTTTATTATTATTAATATGAGCTCAATGAACCTGATTGATGCCTTCTGTCTCGTTTCATGCACACGATGTCGAGTCACACTTTTGTTCGGGAATGCAGGCTTTGTGAATGTAAGGACACACGGTTGCAGTATCTTTCTCTTTTGCTTAGGCCAGTACGTAAAGGCCAAAGGAGTAAAACTGAAATTAAACAAAAGCAGGACCTACCAGAGAAACGTTGAGGACCACTGGTATGGTCATTGTTGTCATACAGCTAACTACACTGCAAACAGCGTGAAGATTTCAAATTTGCAACATTTCATACTAGCTGCACTCACATAACACGGCACTGAGCTGCAGTGATTACCTGATGCAGTGATTAGGTGATAAAATCAACGGTCAGGGGTGCCGCCAGTAATTCTGAGGCCTGTGAAAAGCAATCCGCTGGGCTATTTACACACCTCCACTCAAATAAGCTAAAACTACTTTGTGTTACACCCCTGAAAAATGGGGATAAACAATCACAACAATGAATGTGACACAGAATACGTCCTTAGCCCTGGGTACTGCCCTCACCTTCCTCTCTTTTCTCTGTTTTCTCTCTTCCTCCTTCTCAGTGCTTTCATGTTCACTGCTTTCTCCATTCGGTTCTTCTCTGTTTGCTAAAGGGACGGACCTCTTCATATACATGAACCATGCAAGACTGATATGGACCTCCTGCCCTGATTTTATCCCGATACGCAATGAAACACACTAAGATATTCACATTTTGAAGTAAATAATCAACATATAGTATATAATCTATATAGTATATATTCTTCCCTTGTTGCATAATCTTCGGAACATCATGATATTTTCAGATGCTAAAGATTTACCCCTGAAATGGTCGCGGAAACTAAAAGTTGTGTGATTAATGATTTTAAGATATGCTAAACAAAACGAAAAATAAGTTTACATTTCATTCTTGTTATCATGCTGGCTTATTATGTTCCAGACAATCTTTAAAAGCACCCTCAATAAGATATTAATTCATACTTTCAATGACAAAGACTTCCTTGGAGATGGCTATATCCATTTAGCCTGCTTGTTGTATCATGTAAAATTTACCACACTTACCACACTAATCTGACTTAACGATACTTGATGTTATGAATTAAAAATAAGATGCATTCCCCTTTCTTAGAAAAGTTCTTAGATAGGTTTGTGCGCTACTTCTATAATAATAGCAAACCTTATTACATGAAATACGCTACACAATTAAAATTGTTGTATACGCGACAATCTGAGATAAGCACAAAGCCAAAAACTACACAGAAACATCAAATCACAATGAAATCACTTGCACCAAAAATGTTTTGTTAGATAACAAGGAAATTTGAAAAAAAAAAAAAATTAATTAAAGGGTTAAGGACACCTTTATAAGTGCTTTTAACAAAAATGACTGGTATTAACTTAAACTAAACCTACATTTTCTGAGCTATTGCTGTACCTACCTTAATTTAAAAAAAAAAAAACTAATAGAAGCTGATTCCTTACTTTCTTCTCATATCCTGTATTTCTTTTCTCTTTAGAAAATCATATTTTTTAAAATATATTTTGTGGGCAGATGTGGAGGTGTAGCATCAGTCACTTCGCTTTGTAGAGATGTGTTTGAGATTAACCCACAAGACAAAGCGGTTCAAACCATTCTCCAAAACTGCAGAAATGAGAAAGTGAACCCTTGTTAAGAAAGTCAGTTTTCCTCATTGCTTTTAGGTCTCCTACTCCAGTGCAGCTTTCTGAAATGAACGAGTCATTAACAGACTTGCCATGACCTTGATGAGAAGCTGATGAAGATACATTCATTTTAATCATGCGTATTGGAGTTTGGAAACATCTAAAAGAAGCAGGTGACTGGGTCCCACAAACCTGGGACAAACAAACCTGGTGTTGATCAGAAAAAACACCAAGGATATGTCAGTGATCACAAAGCGCCCTTGCTTAAACAACAGCACCTAAAATTAAGGTACATGGAAGTGAACGCCGCTCGGGTTTCTGCAGTTAGTCTTATTGAAAGCACCATGCTGCACTGTAAATCTTAATTATATTACAGATCAGAACCTACCTTTTTGAATTTAGTGTTTTGGGATACGGAGCTTTTTATCATCTAACCTAGTAAATTAACAACATAAAGTAATGGGAACATCATTGCCGGCTTCTACTTTATAATTCTGAATGCTGGAATGTGGTTTTAAGCCTGCCAGCCAGTGAAATTTCTAACATTAATTTCCAAAGATCTCCAGACAAAGATGAGAAGACAGTTATCACTTTGTTCTGCAATAGAAAACAAACCAGAATGCACCTCAGCTGAATGGATCAAAGACGAACAACACTGATAGTTTTGAACTTGTGTGTGTAAGGTCAACATCAAGTACTGCCACACTAAAATGTGTATCTGTAGTAATGTTTCATGACACACAAACAATAACATCAAGTCCAAAAAGTCATAAAATTAGGCAAGCTTAACCTCAGATAAACAGTAAAGCAACACATATTACTCCGTGTCATCATGTATTAAAGAGGACTTGAGCCAAAATTCCATGCAAGTGTATGGAGAAAAAAAAAGTATGCCCTTACTGCTCTTATATGAATTAGTAGGGCAAGTAGCAGCCAAGTGCTGCTAATCAAATGAACCTCATTAACCATGAACAAGTGTGACCGCCTAGCAGCACAGTTTAGGTTTTTTGTAGTTGCATCTGAAACATGGATCATGGATCTGTAAAAAAAAACTAACCAAGGCGTCCCAGTGATCTACTCAACGTCAAGACCTCAAACTGATGTAAATACTGAGGCAGCAACCTAAGAGCCTGCGCACAAGCGAACACCCATAAACCTCAACGAACTGAAGCAGCATGGTAAGCTGTGGAGGGCTAAAGGACTGATGTCTCCATACAGGAAATTATTTTAAGTTATTACAGCTAAATGTAGTCCCATCCAGAAGCTAAATACACTTCTTTTGTTTTTTTCTTTGCATTTTTGGCTGAGTTGTTGTAAAATACAAATGACATGGTGTCATATGCCATGTGTTGTTCATCTGAGGCTCCATTTATCCAGTTTTAGAACCTGGTGATAAGCTGATGACGATGATGATGATGATGATGATTAAGATAAATGAATATCATTATCATGCTTTAAAACCATATAATTGTGAAACATATCTTCTTCTACACATACATATGGTTTTGCCGTTTAAAATCTGAGGGTCACACCCTAATCTTACTTACAGTACGTAAAAAAAAAAAATAAAATCAACTCCCTAAAAGTCACGCTTCTGCTCTGCTCCCTTGGAATAAAGTATTAAAATGTACTAACACTGCCTATGTTCCCTCGGTGAAATATATTAGTAAGCCAAGTGACATTTCCAGCAGTGCTTCTCATCAATCATCAGCTAACAGCGTAATCACTGTAGCAGCTACACTCTGTTAAACACCAACTCTCCACATCCTTTACAGCTTGACTATGGAACCAAGAAATATTGAATGTTAATTCGCAATATGCTGAGATGGCCAGTACTATAATGACCAGCAGCCACAAAGTCACCAGGTTTACCAAGAAACATAGAGGAGGGATGCACCATTACACAACGGGATCTTTAAATGCATTCAAAATACACGGCTCAGTTTGTAGCCACTGCATTCTACTTCATGAATATATTTGTTTTGTAAAACCATAGTGACACATCAGTAAAGTTTATGCAGTGGCAAATAAGCTACCATGAAATATCACACATTATATTATTGTTATGCTGCTGCAGAAGAGATACAAAGACCGATGGCACTAGTGTCTGTGTGTCATTCACCTAGAACACTAGGAACTGCCTTTTATCAAATAAATACAGTCTTTAACCTCCTCAGACATGAAGCAGCATTGAAAAGTGAACCATTACTTGCTTCATGTTCGAGGCCTTTTGTGCTTTTACACTTTAGACCTCCTTTGTTATGTTGAGAAAAAGCTCTTCCATCTCAGTCCAGTTCTCTTTTGGACCTTGTTTTTTTTTTTCTCTGGCCATGAGCTGGTGTGTTCATGACCAGGTTCTCTTCAGCAAAAAACGTTATCTTTTTTTTTTTCTTTTGTTTTTCATGGCATTGACTGACACCACCAGTGGGATCAGGCTTTGCTGTATGTGGTTTCTGTTTACTAACTCTTCTGGTGAAATGAGGGTTGAGTCTGTCTGTCAAGCATTTGATGCGTTCTCTGGATAAGTAGTCACGTCATTAAAATGTCGAGATGCTGAAGTTATGGGTTGTAGTTTTGCAGCAGATGGACTCACGTTGACATAAGGTGTCCCTTAGGATCACAACTACCATTTGAATGACTGGCCTTTTATTTGACTATCAAGTTGATATTATAGGTCATTCCTGCCTTGCGACCAAAGTCAACCTTTTCAAACTTTCCATTGCTGTTTACTAACGCAGTCAGATATTATATTAACCGGAGACTAGACTGGGGGTACTAGTAAAAAAAAAAAAAAAATCCAAAGGAATCTAATTTTGGGACCTTTGTGGTCTTTTCCTCCTGTGCATTTGTCTTCTGTCTCTTCTTAGAACCACATTTTAATGTTTGACTGGCATGGCTATTCGCTTAGGTCTCCTCAGGTAATCCTTTATCAGATTTTGCAGCGTTTAACCTAGACGTCTGAGCCACATGATCAGATAGAAACGTAAGATTGGCAAATAACATGCACACAATTCCCAGCTATCATCATTACATTATGTAGCCCGGATGACAGGCACCGAATAATCGAAAAGTATTCAGTATATGGAATAACTGTAGGATTGTAGGAAGGATTGTATCATATTAAAAGTACTTTTGTTTCCTAATGACTTATTTTTTTCTATTAAATATGCTGAAACCCTGTTAAAGGTGGTTGTGTATTTATGGCACTTCATATATGGATAACAGTATAAATCAGTGCTAGATTATGTGTCCTTGAATAATCAAAGGATTTTTTTTTCTTTTTTTTGGACATCTGGGGTCCACTTCTGATACAGTCAGGGTCCACATTAGCTGTTCTACTGCCCTGGCCTGAGTGCAGCTGGACTGCCTGCAACGTTCCTCCCCTCTAGTTAGATAAATTGCTGTGTAGCCTTCCCCAGGAAATCTCACATATTGGAATGGTGTTCAGACCTGAAAAGTGTCATGGAAAAATCTATGTGAGAAAATTACTGTATGTCTCCTGCTCCAAACACAGTTATTTTGTATTTTGAGCCTCAAGAGTCCTTCAATTGTCATCTTCTAATATCTTTGCATCATCAACGGAGAAAGAAAAAGAAAATTATCGATGGAAAAACCCGGTCATTTATTGTATTCACTACTCAGGTAGTCAGGGGATCTCTCTCTTGTTTTTTTGTTTTTTTTCCACGTAGCTTTTCTGAACCCGGATGTGACCAAATGAAGCAAACCTGGACCACACTACTGTCCTCACAGTGCACATCAAGCACTGAAGCACAAGGAGCGTATCATTTCATCCACTGCCCTCCTTACCCTGATGCACCCATCAGAGAAGATACATCTGCCATCAAAATGCCACTTGACCTTATTCCATTGTGTTTTCCCTTTACTTCAATCTTCATTCTCCGTGGAGAATTGAAGCCTTTTTTCTTTTTCCTTTGATTAGACTCACTGATGAGTGTTTTTCTTAAGGCTACCCAGCTGTTTAGTTGCAAGACCTTGTGCTCTTTTTGCATTGTAAGCATGGAATTAATATATTATTTCACTTTAAAGCATGAGATTAGGCTTTACAAATTCTCAGTTTTACAAAAAAGAAATGCTAAAAGGACTTTAGAGCCCTGCAGGAAAGTGAATGTTTGCCACCCAAGTTTTTTCCAGTAGATGGGAACAGTATTAAACTGATGACAGTGACATGTGCTTGCATCTAAAACTGTTAACTAACACTATTTCTGATAACAATTGACAGCAATAATAATAGCACTATTACACTTTGAAAATCTATGCTCCTGGCCAGTACAGGAGTTGCTATGGAAACAGTGACCTAGCTTGAGGCTAGACAGTGCTTCAGGGGACAAAAACAGGGAACATCAGTCAATCCCTGTAAAATACAATGCAGACGACTGCACCAGTTTATTTATAATTAAAGGGAAATCTCTGAACTTAGATTAACATGTAAATTATACACATTCTGACTGGGCAAACAATAACAATAAAACTTGGCCAGTTATGATCGTCTTTCCAAAAACAGCAATCAACTTGAAATGAGCTGCATAAAAACGCTGTTTGTTTTTGTCTGTTACCTGAACTATGAAACAGAGTGATGTAATTATACTTGAAAGTTAGAACGGGTGTACGTGCAAAACCACCTGACCGACCTTAACATGGACATGAAGCTGACATCACACATCCAAATGTGTGCTGTTACACAGATGGCTGTATCTGGACAGACATTCAGCTGGGTGTGTGTGTGTGTGTGTGTGTGTGTGTGCGGATTAAACAAAAAGGAGGGCAGTGAGATGCTGTGAAGTATGTGTATATATATATATATATATATATATATATATATATATATATATATATATATATATATATATATATATATATATATATATATATATATATTGCCTAAATCCTTTTAATCCTTAGTGACTCCAGAGGGTCCATATTGACATGATAGCATCACATGGTGGTTCAGGTTTGTCACCTGCACAGCCACTTAGTGCATTATCCTGCTTAAAGTAGCCATCAGAAGACGGACACTGCGGTCATTAAGGGATGGTCTTCATCAGCTACAATGCTTTAGGTAGGCTGTAATATTTGAACAATGATAAGTTGGTACTTCAGGTATGTGGCCCAAAGTTTGGCAAGAAAACATCCTCCATACGGTTACACCACTTACCAGCAGCCTGGCGCGTTGATACGAGGCTGAAAGGATTCATAATTCAGGTTGTTTACGTCAACTTCTGACATGATCAGCTGAGTGCTGTAGCTGGAACTGAGAGTCATCAGACCAGGCAACATATTTCCAATCTTCTTGTTTGATTTTGATGAGCCCGTGTGGATTGTAGCCCCAGTTTCCTGTTCTTAGCTGGCAGGAGTGGCACCAGCGTGATCTCCTGCGGCCCACCTGCTTCAAGGTTTGGCATGTCAGAAATGGTATTCTGGAAACCTTGGCTGTATCAAGTGGTAATTTAAGCTACTGTTGCCTTTATTTCTATAATCTCAAACCAGTCTGATCATTTTCCTTTGACCTCAGAGATCAACATGGTATTTTTGTCCAGACAACTGCTGTTCACTGGATATTTTTTCTTGTTAGGACCATTCAGTGTAAACCCTAGTGAAAGTTTAGTGAGGAATTCCCAGAAGACGTGCACTTTTTGAAATACTCACACCAACCTCTCTGGCACAGACAGTCATGCCACCAAAGTTCTGATGGTCACTTTAGACTTCCTTGGGTCATTTTGACTTAGTCTGCATGCCTAAATGCACTAATTTGCTGCCACGTGATTGAATAGCTATCTGTGATAAAAAAGCAATTAAAAAGTTGTATCTATTAAAGTGGTGGGTATTATAAGTTGTAAAAATGAACTTTTGGGTACTCAAGGGGAAGCATTTCCACTTTAAAAACATGCAGAATGAAGTGCCCATAATATTTTCACAAAACATAAATACATTTCCAATCATCTATACATCCAAATGTTTATAATCCTTTTTTTAATGACCCAATTTGTGCCTCTCATTTTCGAAGGTGCATAACTGTAATAATAATTAGTAATAAAACACTAAAGGTGTCACAGAAACTACTTTCAACTAAGGTATCAAATTAAATGTAAGCCTGTTTTTTGACTTGCTTGCTTGTATTTTTTGAAGTGATACATTTTGCCTGGAGAACCAAAAACCCCTCAGAATAATGATTGAAGTTGCCTACATCATACGATGACAGACACTCCATACGGAAGGAGAACTGCAGATAAAATGGCATTTTATTCCACCACAAAGGCTGAAAATGACACACACACACACACACACACACACACACACACACACACACACACACACACACACACACACACACACACACACACACACAGATATCTAATCTAAATCCAATATTATCTTTGGGTGATTCTAATTATATGCGGTGAATAAGAATATACTAACAGGCCAGCAGTTTCCTACTTTCTAAATATATATATATATATATATATATATATATATATATATATATATATATATATATATATATATATATATATATATATATATATATATAATTGGTTCGCATCTCTTCTTGCTGCATATAAGCTGGAATTCCATCAGTCTTGCTGAGTGGTTATGTGCGTATTCATTTTTGATTATCTTTAAGAGCAAATGTGCCCCTGTATCTCCTTATGTGTATTTTTCAAATGCTTTTGTCTTTTTGTACATAAACTAAAGCAGGTGTATGTTTAGGTGTGTGTGCATCTGTTTATGCGTGAAAGTGTCAATTTCCTTGGAAGGTAACAATTCATGGTTTCCTGAGCAGTGGCAAATTGTGTTTAAAGTCAATGTCAAAACTATTCCCCATACATCATCAGAAGAACACTGACACACACACACACACACACACACACACACACACACACACACACACACACACACACACACACACACACACACACACACACACACACACACACACAAAACAATACGATGACTTAATTTCACTGTGAAACATTGCATTATCACTTGATGGACAGCATATCATAAATGCAATGATTATACTTCACTGAATCTAAACTCAGTTATCGTCCTGCTGTTGAAATCAGTGAGTTGCTTGCTATTTTTTCAATTTTTTTCTGAACAGTTTGAATTACCAATAATTTAGAAGACTGATAACATAAAGGATAACATAATTTATGGGAGATTTCAAACCAAAGAAAAAGCATATTATCTATTGCCTGCCAGATCATGAGATTGAACATTTCTTGGCAGGTAAGTTGATGATACGTGCTAAAGCTATTTCTCTGTTACACAAAAGTTGGCTGTGGTTAAATTAGGATAATGATTCACAATAATGTGTCATTCCATGCACTGCCTTTGCTTCATTGTGCCAGGAATTTACCCAGTAGAAGTCAAAGTAAAAATTCAGACTTTGATGAGGTCAGGTAAAGGTACTAGGATGCATCTTCAGTACCATTCTTTCTTTTTTTTACCAATTCAATGTATCCATCCATCCATCCATCCATCCATCCATCCATCCATCCATCCATCCATCCATCCATCCATCCATCCATCCATCCATCCATCCATCCATCCATCCATTTTCATCCGCTGAGGGTCATAGGGGTCCGGTGGTCTTTAAGTGTAGGGTGGGGTACAGAGGTACATCCCCATGGATACATCCAGGACAGGTCACAAGTCCATGACAGGGCTCTTTATTTTTACAAACGACCCCCACCCCCACCACCACGACCACACACACAAATCAGTGGAACAGGAAATGCTTTTATTCCAAATGTTGCACTGTGAACATAGGGAAGTTGTGCGAGGAGGTGGTCTGTATGCCCTTTGAACCAGTCTAGCAGAAAGGACAAGGAAGAAAAGTGAAGTGCCAGAAATGATGGAGTAGAGGAGACCAATCACAGCCCCTGCAGTCTGCGTCATGTTGACAAGCAGACAGAAAACTTCGGGGGGGGGTGTGCACCTTGGGTGATGCAGAACTCTGCAGATGGGTTTAGGCTGATTTTATTAATTGATTTTTGTCATTCATTGATCAATTTATTCATTCATTCATTTAGCGACTGTGACATCCTCCTACCATAAATAAGTGTTTGTATTCCTTCTTCATTTCATCCACTTTAAGCGTGGAAGTTTTGGTAGAAGAGGTGGCTGTTCACCCTTTATCTCGCCAAATGACAGCCTAGAGGTAAACCCAGGCATGCCTGGGGAGAACATGCAAATTTCACATGAAAAGGTTACAGCTGAAATCCTAGTCGTGAGGCAGCAGCGCTAACCTTCACATAATGCCCCATGTACGTCTGCATATGCCTGTTTACACTGAAATGAGCAGAAGAATGAAGTGACCCTTGCTCCTCTGCAAATAAGTGACAGATTAACACTCGTAGAAAGTAAATCATGTTAAATGACCTGTCACTGACAGCTAATGCAGACATTTCCATCACACGGGAGGCAGCTATTTAAGTTTCCTTGGCGTACTGTAAGATGAAACATAATCCTCAACAAAGTTAAAAAAAAAAAAGAAAAAAAAAACCCATTCTTTATGAGATATGTAAAATAAATACGCAGCATGTCTTCCAGTCACTGCAGATGCTTACATCCCGATTGTGTCCAACAATAATTACAAATGAAGCGCATGACAGACTTTTTGTGCGCAAGCTGTAAATATGCTTACCCAAGTCTATAAAAGCTGAGAGGGATAGCTGAGATGGCATGATACCCACTAAATTATTGATGTCCGTACATCCAAAAACTCTACAATCAATATGCTGATTCTCCCTCAGCATTTCAATTTGTTGTTGATACAAGGCTCTGTGACTGCCACACCAAAGAATGTACTGAGAACCAAACTCAATGTTTCTCTGACTTTCATTCACACGCTGTCCCTGAAATTTTAAGCTCAGCCAAAGCCCATTATGATTAATTCTGCCTTAATTATCGCTTCTGCAAGAACTGTGCAACCGCTCGGTTTAGTTTAGGTTTGGAGACAAGAAGCAGCACTAATGGAGTCTCAGAGAGACAAAGCAGTGAGATGCAGAAAGTTTTATGCAATTTTGATGAAAACCAATAACAGAATGAATGCAGCTCACATTATCACAGCACTGGAATTCCCGTACCTGGACAAGGCTGGAATTCACACACAAATATTAACCACAACAAGTCAGAGACCACATTTTGCCATGACGTAACACGGAGGGACTCGTGAATTAAATACAACACAACATATACTGTCACAGCTGATACCAGCCCTGTTGTTTGTAGAATTAAATATTTGTATCATGAAAATCACTAGGCAGATGTTATGAAACTGAATCATTAACCCACAAAACCAGATAACCTTGACTTGACTGAACCAGTTATTTAAATTTCAGCTTAGGTGAGAAAATATGATGAAACACTGATCTATAGCCCAGTAATTGAGTTAAGGGGGTGTCATGCCCTGTTTGTCAAGGGCAAATTTCTTGTAGGATTTTGTTCCCTCAAAGTTAATGAGCCACACTTTGTACCTGAGACTGAATGTGGTTCGTTAACTGCCAAGGTGGAACAAATACACGGAGGACACTAACACTGTTATTATATTGTACTTTTCGAAGTGTACCTTAGTTGAAGCGTCTCCGGAAGCCCAATAATGATTGCACTTCCGTACCTTTGCAAATGATTGAACAATGAAACCCATTACTTCACTTAACAATAAGTAGTGCATTGTACTTCTCAACGCATCAAACACTCGGCATTGAAAAATAATAGTTTGCGTCAGTTTGTTGGTGCAATTTACTGTCAAATTCCATGGAGCAGCAGTTCTACAGATGCCGATTGCCAGCAAGCCTCCTGTGGCTGATCCCAGTGACTCACTGGTAGTTCTACTATGATGCCTCATCGACAACAAACACAGTGTAAGAAGGTCGAAAAGAAGAAGGGGATTAAACAACTCCCAAGCATGAGATGTGTTCCATTTCAGTCTTGTTTGCACTTCCTCTCTTAACCAGTCTTTATTTTGACGTCCAGTTCTTAATTTGATTTCCTTCTCTGTATAACTGTAGAAAACTAAAATTTCAAGCACTAAATGTACTTGGTTAAGGTTAGGCGCTAAAATTACCTGGTTGAGAAAATAAAAATAGAAAAAGTTTCCTCATCTATGGATCAACTATCATTTAACAAGCTTCCAAGAAAAAAACCCTTCAAAAACTATGAGTTTATAAAATCATGTGAGCAATTATAAGGTTGTCACGTGACCCAAGAGTGAGCGGAGCACTTGACTGCATCTTCCGTCTGCAACTTTTTGCAGTTGTATGTATGGCTAAAATGTGAAGCACTAGTGCGCCAGAAAAGCCAAAAACCCAAAGTCAGGAATCATTGGCATAAATGTTTTAAAATATCACTCCATACGAGTGGAATTTCAAACGGTACAGGAAAATCACTCGTTCTTTGCTAAAGATATGGTGCCAGCCTGGTGACCAAGGCTGGGTTCACGACATTGATAAACAGTACAGTAGATGTTAAATTTGTCTGGGGCTGGCACATAAGCCACGGCTGCATCATGAGACAGGCATCTGAAGCAACACACAATCCTCATAATGAACCTCCAAGGTGGTTCTTTTTCGCAGTGGGGTATTGGTTACTAAGAACTGTCTGCCTAACAAAGCTCTGATTCAAACTATCAAGTACTGATTTATCTTTTTTCATTTTTGTTCCTACGAGTTAGTCAGAGACGTTACTTGTCAGTCTCAGTTCACATATCGGTATGAAGAGATTTGAGCCTTTTGGTGAGTTCGACTGTCCCCCTGCTTAAGCCAGTACATGTCCAGGCCCGTCTGAAGTTTGCCAGAGAGCATATGGCTGACCCAGAAGAAGATTGGGAGATTATCGTGTGGTCAGCAGAACCTTATGGTAAAAACTCAACTCGTGTTTGGAGAAAGAAGAATGCTGAGTTGCATCCCAAGAACACCACACCTACTGTGAAGCATGGGGGTGGAAACATAATGCTTTGGGGCTTTTTTTTTCTGCAAAAGGGGAAAAGGATGACTGATCCGTGTTAAAGGAAGGATTAATGGGACCATGTACCATGAGATTTTAAGCCAAAACCTCCTTCCATCAGGGAGAGCATTGAATATGGAGCGTGGCTGGGCCTTCCAGCATGACAATGATCCCAAACACACCCCTGGGGCAACAAAGGAGTAGCTCCGTAAAAAGCATTTCAAGGTCCTGGAGTGGCCTAACCAGTCTCCAGTCCTCAACCCCTTAGAAAATGTGTGTAGGGAGTTGAAAGTCTGTTTTGCCTTGCGACAGCCCCAAAAACAAAACTGCTCTAGAGGAGATCTTTATGGAGGAACGGGCCAACAAAGGTTACAAGTACTGGGTCGAACTTTTGTTATTGACCAAATACTTATTTACCGCCATAATTAACAAAGAAATTCCTTAAAAATCCTCCAATGTGATTTCCTGAATTTTTTTGTTCTCTCTCATTTTGGTCATTTCGATTGTTTTCCCAAATTGAAAAGTCCTAATTTTTAGGGAAAAGAGCTCAATGTCACTGACAGGTAAACTGCTTTAATTGGTAGTGTGTGTGTGTGTGTGTGCGTGTGTGTGCGTGTGTGTGTGTGTGTGTGTGTGTGTGTGTGTGTGTGTGTGTGTGTGTCTGCTAGAAAGATATAGAGTAATAAAAGATATTGCACAGCATATCCCTAGGTTTCCTTTTCTATCTGCCCACCTGTCTATGTGTGTATATGTGTTCCTCAGTGGGTGTTAACCATAAAAACAGTGTAAGTCCACTTAAACCCCCATATTTCAACTTTTATACACTCTATCAATTCCAAATAGTTGTGTGTAGGAGAGAGATGATATAAAAGATAAAATTTCATGTAGACTAGTACTGTGCATTTTTGTCTGAGTGAGAAATGGTTTGTGCATTTCACTCAGTGTGAGTTTATTGGGATTTCATACACTCAAATCAAATGTTGTAGCCAAGAAATCTAGATGTGCCGAAAGCATTTTTAATTTGCTTTGGAAACACATTTAGCTTTTATCTGTTGAAGCTCATTAAATATCCTAAAAAGCCATGGGGAGCAAGTCAAATCAGTCCATCCTTGTGGAAAGAGTCTGTGGGCGGGCTTCACACCACCAACCGTTGGTGCTGCCCCTTGGATGAGGAGGCCCTATTGACCATTTGCAGACCCTACATCTTTCTAGATGTGGGTTGGATCTATTAGGTTATAAATGTTGTGGTTGGGGGGGGGGCACAACCCCTGTTTGAACCTTTAGTCATAGGGATGACCTCCCAGATACTCATGCCTACACCTCCAGACAGACTTTGGATCCAGATTCTCTAGATCTTAGCATGCCTGAGCATCCAATGGATGTACTAGAGAACTTCATTTGAACGAGGCTCTGCAACGTTCCTTTTGGTGCAAGGACAAGGACTTCCACAGTATTAGGCAGGTGGTGTAACTTTTATCTTCTTTTTTTTTAAATCACTCTAACCACATGACATATAGATTACTACACTGGGAGTGTAGATCTTTGTTAATCATTTTTCTGTTTGTCACAGCCAACACCCTGAGGTCCTACATTTTCAAATCCACTCTGTGAGTCCAAGTTGTGTGGTAATTTTTTTTAAAGCTACAGGAGAATAAAAAAAACAAAAAGTTAACAGTTTAGGAACATTATTGAATATAGATCAGTCAGATTTTGCTACGATGACATAAATCAACATAGAAAAGTTGATCTGAAAAGTAAAAGGATGAGTCAGCTTGTCTGAAGGGGAACATACGCAACATGAAGTGCAGGTATAAGGTGTGAGTTTAACCCTAAGACCAGCACCCCGAGAATGTACACCAACTGGAAGGAGGGAGGTTGGGGACCAGCAAACATCAAAGCCACCACCCAGGATAAATCTGCAAAGACCCAGAAATACATGCAGAACATGTAGCAATCCCAATACCATGAAAGGATAAAAACGAGAAGCTTCAAAAATACCTAGAGTTGAAAGTTAAAGAATGTGGGGAAAAAAAAAAGAAAAGCAACGGTGGTGCCTTCGTTAATGGGAACACTAGGGGCTGTGATCCCCAAACTAGGACAGGGGTTCCAGCAGATTCTGGGAACAAAAAGAGGATAGGCCAACTCCATTGTGATTCCTCGTCCTTCTGCTCTTCATCTTCTGGGTTTTCTGAATGTTTACTATTTAAATTTGACTGGTGGCTTTGACTCCCATTAGTCCCTGGTCTCCTGCCTTCACCATTGAATGTGGACTTATGGTGGAATCTTCATTGTATTGCGAGGAGCCTTTCTGCCTCAGTATCAGCGGTTTGCACCTCCTGTTGTGGCTAGACTATCACTCCAGTCATGTTAGGGTAACAGCAGGGTAATGGTGTCACCAATAACCCTCACCTCATATGGTAAATGTCCATGTAAATCCTATAAACACTTAAAATCATGTATGTATGCATGTATAGAGACAAGAAGGTTTTGCTTTGCTGCGTTAAGCTGAGGGGCCACCTACACGGTTATAGCTCTAGTAATTGTACTACACTGCAAGAGGGTATTTAAACCTCCTCAGTTCTTCTTCAGTGGCAGCACTCATATTTGTGGCTTGTGTGTAGGAGTCAAAGTGAGTGCAAGTGTTTGTCAATATGAAGCCTTTGATGCATGATCAAGGATTTGTGATTGTTCATGCAGTGGCTCCAGCTAGTGCAAAGGCCACAAAAAGCTTTCATGTAAGATTTTCACGGATAGCCACGTACAGTACCAACACATGGAGGTACGATGCTCACGCACTTACGCACACACACACACACACACACACACACACACACACACACACACACACACACACACACACACACACACACACACACACACACACACTTTCAAACGGACATACACAAGTATGCACTTAAACTGACAATAGCACATACACATCACTCACTGATTGCTAATAAAAGGAAATGGAGAGGAGATTGACGTCAAGGGGAGCAACACTCACCCGCGCTCTTTTCATTTTCTCCTTTTTCCCTGGCATCCTCTGCTTCATTCTTTTTTTATTCATCCTATTGTGTCATTCCTGTGCGTCCTCTCTTCCCTTTGTCATTGTCTCCTATCTTCATTTCTTTTTCCGAATCCACATTTACCTTTGAAAGCTTTACTTTATCTTCTTATTCTTCGGCGTTTCCTATCTTCCTTTTATAAACTGTCTCCATGTATTAGCTGGCACTTGGTATTTTTGTATTCATATTACCGCTGTAGTTCTTACCTTTTAATGCATTTCTAAATAACCACTCTCTGAGCACCATCTCCTTAGACCCCATATGTCAGACTTTATTCTCTCACCTCCCATTTCATCTAGTCTTTCATATCTTCATTGTTTGATGTTTTCATTTTCACCTTTTAGAACCATATCCCAGTATTATTTCCTTAATCTCTCTACGGCCTCATTGACTGACATTTATTTTCTTTCATTAACTTTGATTTATTTTTGTTTGTTTGTTTAATCATTTTTCTTTTTGGTCATCCTTTATACCTCCATTCATCAATCCATTTTTTTACCGTTCATCGGAGGTCGGGTCACGGGAGTAGCAGCCTAAGGAGGGAAGCCCAGACTTCCCTCTATCCGGCCACTGCGTCCAGCTCATCCGAGGGGAAGCGTTCCAAGGCCAAACAGAAATTTACCCGCCACTGGCGCTTGGGTAGGTGTTAGTTTCGGACCCTGTCTATAAGTTACTGAAACAATTGTGTTTGTTTCAATTTTCACATACTACAAAAACGAGTAGTATTCAATATCCAAATATAAAGTGTGTTATTGTTTCATTTAATCTCCAAACCTACAATATATCACAAACATGGACATCATGGGAATGATTCTTATACACTGTAAATAAATTAAATGCCAAATTTTGCTGGGCATTATTCTTGCTGCATTGTATAATTGACTTTGTTTCTTGTGGATCTAAACTAGGATTTGTCTAATGAAGCAGAAATTATGTCCTCGTTACTCGAAGACCACATCTTAAGACAACAGTGTAAACCAAGACTTTACTTATGATGAATGCTCTCTGGTAGTCCTTCAAATGATAGCGCTCTGTTATTTGTCTTCCAAGCTCATACAGTACATGTTAGTGGTTTGTATTCCAATGTGTGTGTGTGTGTGCGTGCGTGCACGTGTGTGCATGCACTCAGTTAGATGGGACACCATAGTCGTCCCGTTGTTTGTTGTTGTTCAAAAGCATGTCGTATTGATTAATACATGCTTTTTCCCCCTTGGGGGAAATGTTTATGTAAAAGTGGAGGACTGGGTTGTACATGAACAGAACAGGCCACAATGATAGGATTAGTAAGATAAAAGTGTAAAATAAAAGCATATTTTAGCAGAGCCATTGTCAACACATACACAAAGTGAAAGGTAAGCTCTTTTTCCATAGATGTGTTTAATATTTGCTGTCTTGTTGTTATCTTAGATAAAACCCAAGTTGTTATTACACACTGAAGGGCACTGTAGCAATTAACTGTTAATGATGTTGATAAAAAAAAAAACAACATAAAACGTAAACCAAAAAGCACCTATGAAAGATGAGGGAAGGACACCAGTACTAGCTTCACAAAACCAAACTGCAGCTCTTGTGATTAGTTTTCCCTGGAGCTGTTGGCTTATGTGCAACATTCTGCAGAAGTAATACTCGGATTAGTATTTGTGCCATGACCCCATTCATGTCATAAAAATGGCTGCGATGCTTGCTTTAAAACACTTACTTTCTTTATTTGACATATTTCTCATAAAGGTATGTGCACAACGATCCACATTTCCCATACTAAAAAAAACTCTAGCTGTTTAAGGTCTTGAAGATCTATCTGAGGCACAAAATGTTGTTGTGTGTAATTTTAGAAGTGCAAATGTCTGTTATGTGAGGGAAAGTCCAGGAATATGTTGGACCTCTTACAGGGATGAAAGGTCTTGGAAAAAGAACACAATGAAGGAGATGATTGTGGATTTTAGGAGAGCCGGGATGAAGCCAAAAAGTTTTTTTTTCCATCATGGGAGAAGAACTGAAAGTGGTGAAGGAGCATAAATATTTTGATGGACACCTGGATGACAGACGACTGGAGATACAATACTGCTGCTTTTTACAAGAAACAGAGCAGACTTCAGCATATGCAGAAAGATGTTGCATCTTCTGTAAGTGTGTTGTGAAGAGTGCAATCATCTACATCATCTACAATCATCTGTTGGGAAAGCTCCATCAGAGCCAGTGGCTTAAAAAACCTGAGCAAACCATTAAAGAAGTCTGGCTCTGTTCTGGGGCCTGTGGAGCTGATTGTGCAAAAAAGGATGCTTCATAAAATAATAGCTATGGTGAATAACGCTGAGCATCCTCTTTACAAGACAGTAATTCAACAACAGACTGGACTTAAAACTGAAAACGGAGTGTCTTCAGGTCAGAGGCGTCTTCTGATCTGCTGCAACATGAACTGCTTCCTGCTCATAGCCATAACAATGTACACTGACTGCTATGTTCACTTATAGAGATAGTTTCCATTTGTAAATTAATAAAATATATGAATAAAGTATTATTGAAATGAACTGAACTGAAAATGCACACACACAACTGATGCACTGTTTCTACTCCTTTTGATGTAAGGAAAAACAAAAAGGCACAGGAGATTTGCAAATATCCGACTATTATCCTTTTATGGCTTCCTATCATCACTGTCATCAATAGCTTCACCTTTAAAGCACGTCAGATCAATAGTCATCATCAGTCACATCATGTGAATTAATATTACATCAAATACTTAATATTACATTCAAGTATTTGTTCTTCCTAAATCACTTGACTTTGGTGACAAAATAAACAAATCACATCATTTTGTCTGATCTTGTTTTTTCATCGTCCTTTATTCCACTGCCTGCTTTCTTGTGTCTCTCTTGTAACTTTTTATATTTCTTTCTCCTTGTCTTACCAAGTGTCAGATGACTTCTGAACAGACTGAACAGAATATTAATTGCCTTCCTAATTTATGTTAATTTATGTTAATCTACACACTCATCTATTCTCAACGGGCTCGTTATCCAGATTGCTTAGAGCGGCCAGGAAGAGATTCAGACTAAGTGACCCTGAAGGTTGCCAGTTCAGTTCCCAGTGACTTCAGCTAGGGGACCCTGGCATGTTGATTTAACCTCAGATGAACTGACATGCAGCTCGACTAGTAAACTTTTTCATACTTAGACAAAAATATCCAAATGAGCTAGAATCATTTTACGCATAAACTGTGGTGACTTGCAAAGCATGACCCTTCTAATTCTCTAATATATGTCTAGAATTAAATGAAAACAAACTGTTGCTACACATAAAACCAAAACCAGAACTGTGTTGACTCAATTAAAACATAAATAAATGGCTCAGAAAAGGCTACATTTGAAAGCCTTGGAAACACCTCTCAAAGGGAAGCTTAAGTTGCAGAGATTTTTTGCTGTTCTACAATATTATCATTTATCGTGGCTATTAAAACCACTATAACGTATGAAAGGGCAGAAAACTTTGGCAAGGTGATTATTATACTATTATGAAATAGATGTATATTAGTGATAATGATAGTAATGAAACGTTATTAATATTAATACTGGAGAAGAAGAAACACTTGGTGCTGTATAGAAAAGCAGTAGCGACACACCCCTGAATGCTTCTCTTAGAGAATAAAGACAGCAGTTTAAAATAGCTGACTTATCGTTCTGTCCATTTTGGTTTTCTTTTTCATGTTTTCTTGCAAATTCATCTTCTCTTAGAGTCTAAGTCTTGTTTTGAATGGAGATTCTTTACAACAAAGTGTTCAAATAATATATCTGGCTGTTTGAAGTGATTATACCAACTCAACTACTTAGAGATAACAGCTTTCTCACTTTGCCTTAAGCAACATAATTCTGAAAATGTTTTTGCACCTTTTGACTTGCCTCCACCAGCGTCCAGCTACTGTACGAGGCTTTTGCCTTTTGGTGATAAGTAAATGTTTAAGAATGACAATTTTACAGCATTTGCTGATTGGCTTGAGGGTCAGAAGCCAATAAAAAAGACATTACATCTGAAGGTGCAAGGGGTTCAACAGAAGGATGTTGTTTAGAAAGAAGAATATTTACTAATCCCATACTATTTCTACTATAAAGGAGAATTTTTTCATGGCACTGCAAGAGTACAAGTTAAAAGATAAGTAAAAACGGGATCACATGTAAAGACGAGGCACTTTCACCCCTGACCTCATCAGTCGTTAGTTACTTGTAGTCCATCCTACTTAATTACGTGATTACGTCTAAACGATTAATCACATTCGCGATAATATCGTGATATCATGATGTGATTTTGATCGTGATTTTGTAATCGCAACTTATGCAATTACAAGGTTGTCATGTGATGCGAGAGTGAGCGGAGCACTGCATCAACGTTTCACGCTGCGCTTCAATCTGTCGCGCAATGGCCTCTAGCTCAACAGAACAGTCAGAAGCTGGATCAGCTGAAAGTTTAGTCTGGAAGAGCAAAAGATCAAACACACTGTGTCAATATTTGGGCTTTAAAAAAAAGAAGATGCTGCACAGCGTCAGAGCATGCCGTGCAAATGTTGGTACTTCACAGAGTAAAACTTCTAAAGTGTTCCAGCACTTAAAAAAAAAATACCATAGAGCCATGTACCACAGTGCGTCTAAAAAGTCAAGTTGTGCACTTGACTTTTTAGACGCACTGTGGTACATGGCTCTATGGTATTTTTGACTTGTGCAGTCAACAAGGCAAAAACAGAGATCATTGCCTGAAATGTTTGATAGTGTCACTCCATATAAGCGGAATTTAAAATGGCACGGGAAAATCACTCGGGCAATAATCGTATACTTAGCTTAAGATGTGGTGCCAGGGAGATGAATCCAAGTCTGGTTCACGACATTGATAAAAGGTACAGCAGGAGTTTAATTTGTCTGGGGATGAGTCCTGGCACATAAGCCAATTAACCAATGAACCTGCTTGATGGCTATTTTGTCGTGGTGGGATATTGGTTACTATCTTTATCTGCCTATCAGAGCTCTGATTAAAACCATAGTACTCTGGAGCGCAGTGCTGATATACTCTTTTTTTATTTAATTTTCCTTCGCATGACTCAGAGACGTCGTAACTCGTCAGTCTCAGTTCACAGATCGGTAGTAAGAGATTGGTCGTCTATGTGACCTTGGAAAGAGGTGCTTATACAAGTAACATCACATCGGTATTATCTTTCTTTGAGCCTTTTGGTGAGTTTAACTGTCCTGCTTTGAAATGGAGCAGTGATCTCCTCAAACACTGAAGTTAGTTTCTGAATCACCACAAGCCCAAAGGACAGTCCCACTGCATTTTACAGGAACAAGGACTTAGACCAGGTCCAGTTAAAAAAACCACAATACTTAAACTGTTCAAACTAGGATTAAATTAACTCTAAGACACGTTCAATTTATTTGTATTATTTGATTTGAGAAAATGTTAAATATTTAAATCTTATAGTGTTTTCATTGGTCCCAACATTTGGTAAAACCAGAATTTTTATTAGATTTTTTTAATTTGAATAACCTTAATTGTTTTGTTGGTAGTTTCATATTTAAACGTTATGTCTCTGAGGTAGTAGATCTGTTGGTTGGTGGTATTGAAGCAATCTGGTTAAAAGTTTCTTGGAAATAAAAACATTATTTATATCAATAATAATCTGTATATTTACTGACTAAATGAAAAAGACTTGAAACAAAGATTCCTAGTCTATGGAAAGAACATTTTATACTAAATATATAAATTATTGTGTTAGCATTAAAATTATCCTTAAGCTTTTATTAAAAAAGGAAAAAAAAAAGATTATTTTCCAAAATCATACAGCCGTACTTGTGATCACCTCCATCTGTGCAGTTGTTCACAAGCCAGTTCACTTTCCTGGGCACAGTTATTTTTAAAATTCAAATGGTCCATAAAAATGATCATCTCCAAAAAATACGGTATAGTACTTTACATATCCAAAAGGTGCAATGTAGACCCATTTTTAAAAATTCATTTTGTATAGTGTTATTACAGTGGGACTGAGATTTATCTGTCTCCCTCCTCTTGGTGCTCTTGTGACCCAATTTCTGCACACATTTTATTAAAGTTTCATCTTATCTTGTCCTGTCTCTCCCTTCTGTCAAGGGTACGGCTCAATGAAGGTATTTAATTATTATTTTTTCCATCAATGTGACCGGGAAACACATGCATAACAGACATTCTCTCCACTGAAAGCCAACAGTGAAAATAGTCACAGATATTTTTCATCTAATCAAAACCCAGAGCAAAAACATATTTGAGTGTTTTCATCATTCAAAGGGGTTGGATAAACCTTCCCATATACAAGTCCTTATTTTATAATTACTGATTAAATTTATTGGGACTTTCTTTTTGTCCTCCAGATACCTGCATTCCCCACAGGCCCAGATCACACATTCTGGAATGAGAAGGAAGGGGAAAAGTTGTTTATGATAAAAGAAAAATAAATGAATTCACTAAGTGTTTCTTAATTCATTAGATGTTGTTTGAGTTTGTGTGCCATGCACAAAGCTCGGGAAAGTGGCACGGGAAATCAAGTTCCTTCCTTAGCACCAGCTAAAAGAGCTCTAACAAAATGAAAAAAAAAATAGATGTTTACAGTTAGAATCAAGGCATGAGAAGTAATACTGATGGCTCTCAAGGAAAAATAAAATAAAATAAACCTTATTCTATTGCTGTTGCCTAATCCAGTGTTTAACTACTTTGCTTAATGTACTTGCTAGCAGTTTTTCTTATTTAACATCAAATATCAGAATCTAACCAAAGACAATGTCAGTTATGTTTGGTACAATTCAGACATCTTGCTCGAGGTCAGGACATCGGAGGGCAATTATCCGGAGGCATGCTGACTCCCTCGCAGCAGGAGTGCGATGAGGTTCCATAATTACCACGCCAACATGCTGATCTCAAAAAACCCACCCATGTCGTAGGTGTAAAAGTTTTGGCTTCCACAATCTAGCAGTTCTGACTATTAACCCCCCTGCCATTGATTCATTCTGACCGTTTTAATTCTCGTCATCATGTCCTTTTTCAACTCTGAGAGGACATGATGTTAATGATGTCATCTAAATTTTAAGGTTTCATCAGGATTACCATATTGATTTGATTGAGGAGGCCAAAGTTGCTAAACCTTAAGAAAATATAAAATCAGGTTTAGTTCTCTTTTAAATCGGCACTACTGCTAAATTAATGCATGGATTATTTTTAGACTGTATTGTTGTTCATTCAAGTAATAGCCTCCAGCTGATACCACAAGAGAGCCCACGTCTCTCCTGTGGTAGCCTCTCTCTATTGGCTCCCCGTCAAATTTAAGATCCAGTTCAAAATTCTGTTACTTGTGTATAAATCCCTAAACATCCTAGCTCTGCGTTATTTGCAGGAGCTGGTAGCACCTTATGTTCCTATGTGTATGTATGTAGCCCGCACCTTGCTCTGAATGCAGGTTAACTTTTGTTACTTAAATATCCAAATGTAGATTTGGAGGACGGGCTTTCTGCTATCAGGCAGGATCACTATGGAACCAACTCCTAGCCTGGGTTAAAGAGGCTGACACCACCTCCACCTTTAAAACCAAACGTAAAACGTTTTTGTTTAGTAAAGCCTATAGTTAGAGCAAACTTAAGTGTGTTAGGGCCAGTAGTCATAGACACAACAACTACGGGAGAAGACAAGAGCAGACTCATCTTAAACATAAGTTTGTCATAGATATGCATCTATAGACGTGCAGGGGGACCCAAACATGATCTAAGTGGTGCCCCTCGCCTCTTTTGCACTCCTCTCCTTCTCTTTCCTTTCTTAACTCAATCCACATTTTTTAATTAGAAGTATGTCATAACCATAATTGTGTTCCATCGTTGTTGTAGTTTGTTGTGCTGGTCTGCCCCCTCTTTTTCTCTTTCGTACATGTTTGTAGGCCAGAGCTTCAGGAGCTGTATGCTGCCCTGCAGTCCCACCCTCTGACCACCCCAGTGTTTACCTCCACCTGTCTGTTTAGATGTCTCTGTTGGATACCTGCTGACATCCTGATCTGCAGTCCTTCCCCCTCCACCCTCTGACCACCTATGTTTTGCTGTCTACACCTGCTTTATAAAGTAGTGTCTGTAGTCCACCAACTAACCATGAATGTGTCATATACGCATAGAACTATTAGTTCTCCAGCTAACAGATAATGACTACTAATATGTTTTTTATTATAGCTGTGTCTCTTCTCACTGTTCTCCATTCTCTTTCTGATCTCCCTTTTCTTGGTCTACCCAGCTGGCCTACGGCAGGAGGATTCCCCCTTTACAATCCAGGTCCTGGTCCAGGTCCTGATCCAGGTTTCTTCCCTCTTTAAGAGGAGTTTTTCTTGCCACTGTTTGGTTTAAGGTTTTTCTCCAACTAGGCGAGTTTTCACCTGCCATTGCTAATTTAATAATTGCTGGGCGTCATGCTCTGGGTCGCTGGAAAGCACCACAAAGACAATTTGTATTGTAATACATGCTGTATAAATAAAATTTAATTGAATTGAATTTATTAATTGTTAATGAAGGAATTGAACATTGGTGACTAAGAATCTGTCCCTCCTGTCACTTTGACTTATTACTTTTTCAGTGTGTTGTTGTGAACACAAGATTATATGAAGGTCACAGAACCATTATTTTCATATTTTATTTATGGAAAGATGTTTCTTTAAAATGTTCTTTAAAATGTTCAATGTGTTCATTGGTAATTCATCCTTTTCCCACTCATCCTTTCACCTTCATTATTTCTCAGGGCATTACAGATTAATCACCAGATTCATTCATTCATTAATTCAAAATGACAGCACAGTTCTGTTTTTGTGCATTTAATCACATGGCAAACTACAGGTATACTATATATCCTATAATACTTCATTTAGGAGAAGTAATTCTGTGGCTGTTTAACATCTTTTATAGCAAAGTAAGAACAGCTAATTAAGCCTTTTAATGCTCAAGCAGTGATTGAAACAAGATTGCAAATCCAGATGGGTTTAAGAGAAGACTAAGGACATAGGTAAAGAGATGAACACATGGAAATGTTCATCATGGAGAATATGAGATCACCTCCAAATAAGCATTGATCAGACTGACAGAGATAATATGTGGAAATGTAGCATTTGGTGTTTCACGAAGATGTGACTTCAGGAGCATTCCTTAGACTTCCCTGTGATGGCATTACCTTGGCCTCTAGTACTACAGTTGGGAACTACAGTTGGGAAACTGGGACTGCGTTTTTCACCTTTGTGATATTCCAAAATTTAGAAGAAATCTGTCTCAGAATGATGCAGAAAAACATGCATTTGTTGCATCAAACTGGGACTATTGTTATTCTTGACTACTTGGTTGTACCAAATACTCTCTAAAAAAAAAACTCCAGTTCATCCAAAATGCTCCGTCTAGGGTTGTGACGAGAATTCCCAGGAGTGATCATATTTCCCCAGTTTCAGCTTCTTCTCATTGGCTACCTATAAAATCTATAATAGAATTTAACATCAGAGCTCATAGTCCCATGTATTCCAAGCAGAGCACTTCACTCTCCCACAGCAGGTTTATTTGTGGTTCCTAAGTTTCTAAAAGTAGAAAGGGAGGCAGAGCCTTCAGCTATCAGGCTCCTCTCCTCTGCAACCAGCTCCTAGTTTGTGTTTGGGAGGCAGACAACATCTCTACCGTTAAGATTAATCTTAAAACTTTTCTTTTTGATAAACTTTATAGTTAGGCATGTCTCTGGTGCATCAGTTAAGCGGCTATAAACCTCGACTGCTGGGGGGGCCTCCCATGATGCACCTCTCCTCACTCTGTTCTCTTCTACGTCTACAACTTTATTAATGACATAATCATTGTTGTTATCACCTGTGTTTCTTCTTCCCAGCAGATGTTCCTGATCTGTGTTTGTTGCTGTTCTCTCCCCTTTTCTGTCCTGTCAACCCCCAACTGGCTGAGGTAAACGGCCACCCTCCCTGAGTCTGCTTCTGCCGGAGGTTTCTTCCTGTTAAAGGGGAGTTTTTTTCCTTTTCACAGTTGCCCGGTGCTTGCTCAGGACGGGGTATTGTATTGAAGAAAAGTTTTGATGCAATCCTGTGGTTTTCCTTAGCAAAGCAAAATGTATTATTGTTATTTTATTGGCTTTGTATTAATTGAACTACTTTAGAATGCATTAAACTGTATTGGCAAAGTGCAATGAGATGAAATGTATTATGATTTTGTGCAATATAAATAAAGCTGAATTGAACTGAATTGAATTCAACACCTGTCTACAGATTTCAGACAATATGGGTGGACAAAAAGTGCACACAGAGCAGCATCACTTAAGGAGGAGAAATTGCAGTGCTTTTCCCAAAACGTGGACCACAGCATATTGCCAAAACGCTTTTTATGAAAGTCAACAAAGCTTGTTCCAAGAAAATTAGACTGCTATTTTTAGACTATTTTGCTAGTTTTACGAATTCTGCTCAATAAAATATTTTCTTACCCCATTGACAAAGATATTTTTGCTTAGAATAAGACATTTTTGACTAGATACACAGTAACTTCACTTTGCAGACTGTTTGATAAAACATTGGCTACAGTTTGCAAATGGGAATAACTTATTTTTTAAATTAAAGTAGCTTTTTTTAAATGAAAAACAAATATAATTTAGACAAAGCATTCAGTTTTACAAGTGTGCGTATCACTCCAAAAACAAATTCTTAAACTTACATTACTACATGGGGTCGTTTAATACAGGAGAGGGTTATGTGTTTTTGAAATATTCAAACTGATCTCTCTTTCAGCAGTTAGGCAGGTTCTTATCAGTAGCTATTAGTTTTTGTATGCTTATGTTAATAAATTCACTTCTAATGACACTGGGATACCCAGCTAGAAGAGTCTTAACACCAAAATTAATACACTTCTTAATGCCTTAAGCACAAGGGTCCTCACCTTCTTAATTTATAAGGAGAGACGAGTAATTTCTTCTAGTAAGTTAAACCTATTAAGCTAATAGTATCAAATTGAATTTAGGACTGCATGGACAGTCAAATGAAAATTTGAGCAGATGAAGACAAAAGGTGGTTCATAGTGAATTTGAGTGATACAAGGCAAAGCAAGTTTACTTGTATAGTAAAACAACAAGGTGATTCAAAGTGCTTTACAGAGACATTAAAATGGCATGTAGTAGAAATAAAAAGCATCATCTAAAACTGCAATAAAAAGAAAAAAAAAGAACAATTGATAAAATCAGTAGTTACAATAGAATCAACTTAGTCTAAGAAGTAACAGTGGAATGACATTAAAATGCAGCTGAGAACAGGTGAGTCTTCAACCTGGTTTTAAATTTGAGTGTTTCAGCTGATCTGAGGCTTCCTGGGAATTTGTTTCAGACATGTGGAGCAGAGAAGCTGAATCCAGCTTCTCAGGTCTGGTTTTGACTCTGAGAACTGCTAAACTGCTAAACTGACTCTGGCACGGCTGCCCTCTGTCACCGGTTCTGTTCATAATTTTTATGCAGAGGATTTCTAGGAGTAGCCAGGGGCCGCAGGGGGGTCCAGTTGGGGATCCACAGGATTTCATATCTGATTTTTGCATATGATGTTGTCCTGTTGGCTTCATCGAGCCAGGACCTTCAACATGTGCTGGGGTGGTTTGCAACTGAGTGCGAAGCGGCTGGGATGAGAATCAGCACCTCCAAATTCGAGGCCATGATTCTCGACCAGAAAAGGGTGGCCTGCTCTCTCCAGGTAGGTGGAGATGTCCTGTCTCAAGTGGAGGAGTTTAAGTATTTCAGGGTCTTGTTCAAACGAGGGAAAGATGGAGGATGAGATTGACAGACGAATTGGTGCAGCGTCCGCAGTTATGCGGTTGGTGTACCTTGTGGTAAGGAAGGAACTGAGTCGTAAGGCGAAGCTCTTGATTTACAGGTCAATCTACGCTCCCACCCTCACCTATGCTCATTAACTTTGGGTAATGACCGAAAGGACAAGATCATGGATACAAGCGGCCAAAAGGAGTTTCCTCTGCAGGGTGGCTGGGCGCTCCCTTAGAGATGGGTGACAAACTCAGTCACTAGGGAGGAGTTCATGGTAGAGCTGCTGCTACTTCACCATTCATCAAGAGGAGTCAGCTGAGGTGGCTTGGAGGCCTCCCAAGAGAGGTGTTCCAGGAATGTCCCACCAGGAGGAGACCCTGGCGAAGACCCAGGATAGGCTGGAAAAATTATGTCTCTTGACCGACCTGGGAACGCCTCAAAGTCACCCCCGGAAGAGCTGGAGGAAGTTTCTGGGGTGAGGGAGGTCTGGACAGCTCTGGTTAGACTGCTGCCCCCGCGACCCGGTCCTGGATAAGCGGTTGAAAATGGATGGATGGATGGATGGATGGATGGATGGATGGATGGATGGATGGATGGATGGATGGATGGATGGATGGATGGATGGAGACGTCTTCCTTCCAGAGATAACCTCCACCTTAGTGGGAGTTATAGCATCAGTAACATTTAACATTTTCGCATTGAAGCTACTGACGAGCCCAATGACTGAACTCCTGGACAGGGTAGGTGTCACAGAGAAGACCTGGATAAAAATCTCACCACTGTTTCTGCTTATAAACCATTTTTTGATTTTGAAACTGCTGTTGAAACATTTGTGCGCACTGAAATTGCACTTTCAGAGAAAACAGTAATGATCCGACAGGCCCGCATCCGACACTGTAACCTATGAAATGCTCAGACCCTTAGAGATCAGTAACTCCAGAGTCTATTGTACGTGGCCTCTGTTACATGCTGAGTCAGCCCATAGATGTCCCGAGTGTTACTCAGGTCTTTAATCTTTTTGTCCTGAGGGTTGTCGACATGGATGTTAAAATCCCTAATATTAATTACACATTCAAAATCAACACAGATCATAGACACCAGTTCACTGAGATACAGAGCCTAAGTAATGTTAACTTTAACTTTATCATTAAACTACTGGTTGAGATCTCTCCTACTCCATTGCATAGTGGAGAAAATCAACTCACCTCAAAGTTCAAAGAAATTCAATACAGATCAGATTGCTGTTACTTGTTTAAGCAACACTTTCTAATAATGCCACAAACATGTCATTGCCCAAACAGCCATGTAACTGACTGAGAGAGAGAGTGGTGATCCAGTTGTGGTGTGACAGCTCCGCTATGCCAATCAACTAGTGGTGGCTCAAAAGTCTTCCATAGAAAGTTTGGTCGTGTGGTATATATTATTTACAGTTACATTTACAGTCTTTGGTAGTCGAGGAGCACATAAACAAACATGTTTAAGAAAGTAATGCTGGCAGATAAATGACTTGCAGCCACAGTCGCACTTCATTTATAAATAATTTAGTTGTTGGTAGAAATTGCATAATAGTAAATTAAGTTTTACTAGAGTTTTAAAGAAAAACAATATTTTTAAAAGTAGTCCAATTCTGGACTAAAACAGTTGTTGTGTCTCTGTACTTTTTACCGCATCACTTCAGGCCGGTTGTCATGAGAACATGACAATGGATGGATGGATGGATGGATGGATGGATGGATGGATGGATGGATGGATGGATGGATGGATGGATGGATGGATGGATGGATGGATGGATGGATGTGAAACAATACAGTGATGAATGAAATAAAATGTAATTGTTTAAATTTACATATATTTGGTATAACACAAATGCACAATAATGATAAATCCCTGCAAGCATAATAAACATAGGACATGTCTCTGTGTGTATATCTTTAATGTATCTTTACTCTCTCAACCATTTTTAAAATGTTTACTCCTGAGGCAAAATAGACCTCTAATTTATTACCTTCTCCACCTTGGGAGGTGGTGTCACTGTGTGCATCATGAATCATAGCGTAGAAACAACTAATCAATAATTACATTTGCCAAATATTAATAGAATTAATCTTCATCACAATATCACAATATAATAAAAGAACGCCAAGTAACTCATTCCTCTTTCTGTAAATACACTGTATGTTTGTAAGTGTTGCCCTTCTCCTCACTTTCTTGCATTCTGGTTTCCACCCTTGTCTTTCAGTATGCCTTACACTCTCTTCTTACTTTCACTTGCTCTCACACACACACACACACACACACACACACACACGCACACACACACACACACACACACACACACACACACACGCACGCACGCACACACAGACACACAGGTTTGCTCTGTCTTTCAGCTTAAAGAGAGATTGTAGTGGAGTCATGCAAAGTTTCAAGCAAAGAACGTCAACCAAGCATGTGAGATTAACAGAAGCCTGACTCCACCAGATAGAGCGCGCACACATGCACACATGCACACATGCACACATGCACACATGCACACATGCACACATGCACACATGCACACATGCACACATTCACAGAGCAGAACACACACATATGTATCAAACTCACATTCCCGTGACTGAAGACACACTCAGTTCGATTTGCTAAAACTTTGACTGACCGACATGTCAGACACAAATGGATGACAGAAATAGACAGAGAGAAGGATGGAGTGTAGGAGAGTTGGAGGATTTCTGAGTGAAAAGTGAAAGAAAAACTGCAGTTTCAGAAGAAAAGAAATTGAATAGAACCTCAAATGCCCTGTATCAGGCCTTTAGTGTGCTTGTAAAACACATATAAAGACTCCATTAATGTGGATGATCATCTGTGTCATGGTTGACGTTTGAGGTACAGAGCTACAATAAAGAAAAAGAAAAAATCTGTACATTAAAAATTCCTTTTTTTTTCTGTGGTTTCACAAGCCGTAACGCTGTTGTAGCAACACAGCTTTGCAGCTCATACTTCATGCTTTTGAACAAGTGAAAACTTGGGTACGCGGATTAAAAGCTGGCAGTGGAAGGCTAAGTAGAGCAGTTTTACACGTGCACGGGAGTCTTTACATTTTAACATTACACGTGAGAGCAGAAATCAGAATCGGCTGGACTGCCCTATTCCAGATCCCAAGTAGATATTGTGGTCAGTCTGTGGCTTGGTGACCAGGAAAAGTTAACCGCAAGCAAGTGCACAATTTACTTATTTTGGTTTTGTGAACAGTCATTTTAAAAAAGAAAAAAACGGCAATGGAAATGTCTTGATGATTAGATCTGGACATTGCCAATGGCTGATGTTTGGCATTGGGCTGGGTGATAGTGATTTCAGAAAGAGTGACGGTATACTTTGTTTTATTTCTTGGTAGTGGTAGTTCATTGATGATAATTACCAAAGACAACTGTATATTTGTCCCAAAAGTACCATTTGAAGAGGCCGTCACCCTCGCGTGGGCGCTGCGGGTTCAAATCCTGGCCTGTCGCTCTTTATTGCATGTCTTCCCTCCTCTCTCTCTCTACTTGTTTCCTAATTTCAAAACTAAAGGTGACTAGAGCCACAAAAAAATCTTTAAAAAAGTGAAGTTGTGTTACTTGTAGTGTTTTACACCAATCCCAACATCTGCCACTGACCTTTTTTATTTGCCCATATAATAATTGACATCCGTCACCATCAAGTTTACACCTTTTTTCTCCTTTTAATGGTCAAATGTGGAAAGGAATGTGTCTATTCATTTTAGTAATCCTAATAGTTAATAGGTTTTTGAAAGGCACCAAATTTCCGTAGGATCTAAAAGAATAAAATCTAAAATCTAAAGAAATTCAGTTCTGACTTTGAATACCAATGTGTTCACTAATTAAGAAAAAGAAAAACAAAGACATGGGCATTTATGCCTTGAGAAATGTATTCTTTATATAAATGATCTAGTATAAGGCAAGAAAAAAGAAACATCCCTAAACATCTACACAGGCACAAGCGGAGCCGCTGGTTTGACTGAGGATGGTTTAGGCAGAAGAGTCGTGGCCAGGCTGATTCCTCAATACGGCGTTACAGAGTAGGCTATTTTAGATCAATTCAACCAGGTCTAGTAGAAGTGAGTGGGGGCTTTTTAGATTTAAAAAAAAAAATGAAAGAAAAACCTTTTCCTAGCTACTAAATTGTATTTGTCCAGCATCAAAAACTGTTACTACCATTGTAGCCAGGCACAGCAGCCCTTATGGAGAGAAAAGACGTTTGATATCTCAGTGTTCTCGGCTTTATCTTGTTTTGACACTAAAAATGAACCTGGATGAGCTGATTCAGTCAGCTCCAAGACTGACAACTAAAAGGAAACTGAATTCAACTGAGGCTCTGCAGCAATCAAAATCCACTCTCAGGGATGAGACATTTCCAGTCAAATGCAGCGTAGCTCAAATGGCTTTAGACTTCAAATCGGATGTCCTGTAAAGAAAAAAAAATAACAAAACAAAACAACAAGAACAAGAACAAAAAAACGGCTGCTCAGACATGAAGATTGAGGAGGCCTACCACTGCAACAAGGGGGTGTCACAGCCTAAGCAAGACCAATCGATGTACTGCAAAAACCTGGAGCAACAAAACTCACACAAACTGATCTTTATGAGAAATTAGGAAGCAGATTCTGCTTCATAATCAGAGCTGTAATATATCTTCATTGAAGTGAAGAGGATCTGACATTCATTCCCTGCAGCGAACCACCAATATTTAGCCATATTCTCAACGGGTGCTCTTTAACTCTGTCCAAGGCCTCACAACACAGCTGCTGCATTTTGGCTGAGTTTTTGTTTAATAAATAATGGCAAAGCGTAATATGCCATGAGTTGTTGTGGAAGTTTAAGACCGCACAAAGGACGAGATGATTATTTACTTTTGAGAGCCTTTAACCCTCTTCACCCTTGTAACTGAAGCAGGGTGTACGTACTTTCCTGCATGACCGTGTGATGGGGCAGGTTGCAGGTATTTTTCACATGCGGGAGACAGTAAAATGTTTAGTTTTCTTCTGTTATTTACAAGGCTGCTGTCACGTTCATGGTTAAACTCAAGAAGTGTCACAGTGAAGTGAAATGCAGTTGAACAAGTAAAGCGCTGGCACGATCAAGTGTGCAGATGCGGTGGGGAAAAGCTGAACGTAACGGAGATCTGGTTGTTCCTACTGGTGTGTCTGCGCACGTATCCAGTCAACACATGCTCACACACGTGCTATACAACAGGTAATCTACAGGGCAGCCGCTCAATCACATACTGATGTCAACTGACATTTGGGAAGTTGATTATGAAGGAAACTGTGTTAACTGTTAATATGAGTTATTTAACATACACGCGGCGCCTGACCTTTCTTGTCACTCCAGACAAATCACACAAGCACAGAGGAAAAAAACCGGCTATGGAAGTTCCCCTGTGAGCTCCCACACGACTGTGTTGCAGGTTCATTGCGGAAAAGTTTTAAGAGCGAAAGGTATAACCAAACTTGTCCAGACACAGAAGGGTCTAATGCATTTTTAATCCCCAGGTGTTTACTTCTTCAACTTGAAAAAAATGTATAGCTGAAGGTTTCCTTTTTCACAAAGAATTGCATTTTGGCCCCAGTGGCTCTGGTGGCAGAATTCTTTTTCGACAGATGTCTCAGGTTTGCTGACTGGCTGTAAATGGATTTGTTGCATGAGCAGGCAGAAAACAATCCAACCACTGCTGGCAATCTATTGGTTTGGTTTCCACGTGTATGGATGCTAGAGTCACACATGGGCACACACACACACACACACACACACACACACACACACACACACACACACACACACACACACGCACAAACGTGTAGGCACAGATGAAGCAGTAAAGACCTTGACTGAGCTGAAAGCCACGAACACAGACCACATCTCCACAATCTAACCAGCAAGAGCGAGGTCGCGAATTATGTGTGAATGTGTTTATGAGGATGTTGCGGTCAGTTATTCCGTTGCACTCCTGTTGCTGAGGGACTTGGGCCGCCGATAAGCACATTGCAGCCCAGATCGAGACAAGTGTGCGAGCCCGTGTGTGCGTGGACGTGTTTGTATGACTCATTGGTGGTGAAATAAAGCGACATTTGGGTAGGCAGGAAGCAACCTTTATCTCCAGTTGGGAGAAACACAAGCAGTGACTGCGTACATGGATGCCATGCATACTTGATGTCTCATCACAACTGGTTTCACTGGGAGACAAATGCTCAGATGGATCGCACAATATTAGCAGCAGAAACAAAACAGAAAGAGACAAAAAGAGAGAAAGAATTATGATAGTTTGATGATTGATTTTCTGGTTTTAGAGGGCCAACAAACCATCATCCATCAAGACTGAGCTGTCTGAAAAAGGATCGTTGAATGATTTGTGTGACATTTAGCTGGTTCAGCAATCAGCAACAATGCAGTCACAGCAACTGCAAGAAGAGATCTTTTAGATTCTACGCGACATTCATGATTCCTTAGGTGAACCTGAACGGTTATACGGCTTGTGTAGATGACTGTATTGTTTAAAAAAAAAAGACCTATGGTTGTGTCACTCTTTTGAGACATTCGACGTGTGTGTGAGATGTGCATGTGCGAGAAAAAGGAGGTCAAAAGAAACCATCTACATCCTCCGTGAGCCGACTGTCACCTTTAGGTCGTTTTGATGGACCCTCCATTGTTGCCGTCACTACTGCCTGCTCAATGTAACAGATTTGGAACGACACAAGGGAGAAGCAGAGTATGAGAGATGTCACTGAAGGGAGTGGAGGTGAAACAGTTGCCCCTGTCTTTTCTTAATCCTGCTTTGTGTTTGAGTGTGTTTTGATCAGTGTGCAGGGTTTTCATGCAGACTTCCTTGTTGAGTCGCACTAAGGAATGGCCCCCAAGGCAGGAATAAGGAGAGATGCATTAGTAGCGGTAAGAGAAAGAGAAGGGTAGCTGTTTTTCTTCGGGATGCTCTTTCCTCCCAAAAGAGCCTTTTCCAGGCTTTAAACTAAAACTGATGTGCCAGTTGGCCTGCGTCTGACCCTGAAAAGCCACTTTTTTGCTGTTTAACATTAAAATGGCCAAATATTCGACTGCTGGTTAAATTAACTCTTGTTGTTCCTGAACTCTAACTAACTCAAAACATTGCCCTTTTTTTTTCAAATGTATTCAGACACATTCAGTTTTCTAAAAAACCAGAAATCCCTCAGAGAAAGCTCAAAAAGGCTGGTCCTGAACTATTTTCAGTCTCCTTTATTTTGCCTTTCTTTGAACAAAAAACAATGTGTCTTCGAAGACTGAAGTCGTCTCTTACAATGAATTTAGTTCATTTATTTAGGTAATGAGATCCTTACACAGCCAGAGCCCTCTGAGGATCTACTGACCAGGCAAGGAAGCGAAATGTTCAAATTCCTCTGTAGTAAATTTTTGTATTACAGTAATTACATCTGTCGAGTAATCAGAACAGCAGGTCAAGAAGCTACTCTGCACCGGTAGAAATAGAGTGTCCAGAGCTGTGTAAGCAGGTACCCATTAACACGTCTAATCTTGATTTGTGACATGCTAAACTTTTACTCAGCTTCTCTGCTTAAAAACACAGATATTTTTTAAAGACTAATTTTGAAAGGAAAAAAATCACAGGTCAGCTGTGTATCTCCAGCTCCTCCACGAGTCCAAGTGTAAGTGACAAACGCATAATTGCTGTTCATCTGTCAAACATAAATTGACATTTAATGAGACTAGTTTATAAAAATATTTTTTTTTTTAATGAACATAAAGTGGTACTTATGTGAATGTGGAAGTTTGAAAGGCTGATGTTGATGCCTGTTTTAAGGGAGATTCACGTTCTGCCACAAATATTCAATGTGATTTCTTTTTTTTTTTTTAAGTGTAATGGGGTTATAAAATGTTATACTTTAATAAGACGGTTTACTTATTAGCTGAAACAGAGAGTATCTGTATTTTATGATTATTTTACAGTAAAGAGCTTTACAGTAATAGAGAAAAAATATTAAAATAATGTTAGATAATATTAATATTATTTCTTAGGAAATATCTAAATATATATATATGTATATATATATTCTTTTTTTTTTTTCAATCAAACGTTGAGGAGATTTTTGTAGATTGCCCTTATTTTAAAAGCTTCAGTGAAGATAAGGCTTATAGTTTCATCACCACATGAAAACAGATTTGGTACTGGAGATACAAAGAAAACTTATAAAAGCTGGTTGAGCCAGAATGTTGGTAATTGCTTGATGTCTCGGTCCGTCTGGAGCTGGCTGCCTTTGCCACGTCCATCTGTGTTATGGCTCCAGCTTTGATTGGTAAATGACAGTACACAATGAGAGCTGGATGTGACGCCTGGCTGACAGGTTGGCTCAGTGCTCAAAGCTGTTCTAAACGAGATTGTGTAAATATAACAAAGGGATAATGGCAAAGGAAGCATTTTTATCATTTTTATTTCCTTTCTCCACAAGAAAAGAAACATACTGTCTGTAATCTGTGTTAATGCTATGATCCAGGATTTATTTGCTAATTTATCAGAAAAGCTCATGAACATAACACATAATTAAATTAAATGAATAAGCATAAAAAAAAAACCCCACTTGAGATCATTTGTTTTATTTATTTTTGTTTTGGTTGATCTTTTTTTTTGGCCGTCAATGAAAGTGGTGAGATGATTCGAAAATAAATAATATGGATTCATTAAAGATTTCAAACATGATTCAAACCGCAGCAACTGCAGCTCATGTGGCCACTTTAACTGTGGACACAAGGGTGTTTTTATTGTTTACTTCATTTTTTCTAACAACCAAAAAATATTATAATAATAAACAGGACTGCACAAGCCATTCAAAATTTGCTGTCATCATAGGATCAACCTTCTAAACATCAGTATTGCAAAAAAAAAAAATAAAAAAATTGCTATGTATTTATTTCATCCACTTCTATCTGGGAATTAGAAACTAATTAATCTGATTTTAATTGCAATGAAGCTATAGATCATACTACTCTTAACAGTATCATAAAACATTTTCTGAATGTTTGATGCTAAGCTGGTAATATCTGCATAAAGCATTTAATGGAACATATCCTCAGTACTTCAAGTTTCACTGTCAAAGAGTCACAATCACTATGTCAGAATGTCATAACTTGCCATCAAAAGGAGCAATAGAATCGGTGAGAAAGATAGAGTGACGAAGTAAAAATAAAGCTCTTAACATCAGCTCTATTGTAGAAAACAGCCCGACAAAGACTGAACAACTTATTTAACAAGTGGAAAAGAATCAGGATCAGGAGACATTAAACTAGCGCAACAGAAGTTTTGCTAAATCGTTTGTAAACAAATATTCCTTCAAATGAAATAAACTGTTGTTTTTACAATTATTATCATTATTATTATTATTTATAGCATTAAAAAAGCACAGGAGAACTTTTGACATTTTTATTTTATTCCAAAGTTATATTGGTTGTTTTTTGCTGAGACAATGAGACAAGACTGTTCTTAAAAGTAAGAAAATATTCCTTCAAATTAAAATAAACTTAATATCTTAACGTAAAAAAAAACAACAACTGAGTGGTCCTGCTTTAAACTAATCAGGAATGTTGTTCATATAAATTTTGTACGGTGATACTCCGTTGCTATTATTATCATTATTATTATCATTATTATTATGTTTTTTTCTTTTTACTTTTGGCAAAGAATTGTCCCAACATCTGTGCAATGATATATTAAATATATTTATGGGTGTATGGACCATACATATTTATTTCTCAGGTTATATACCGCAAGGCCAGGAGTCTAGAGGAGGTTTCTGTGCGGTATCTTGGGTGGTCCTTTGACTGTATTCTTCCATACAGAGTTTTCCAGCTTTTGTGAAATCTACTGGAACAACGTTTTCACTTTGTAGGTCACAGCCCAGAATACTCATATTACTTTAACAAAGTTCTGACACCATGACTGCCGGATTGATGATGACTGCTGCGTTAGCAGATGCTCGTTTTATATATAGCTTGACTGATTTCAAACATCTTTTATATTGTCTCACTTAAAAATAATTCCAGGTCAAAACCAAACTGTGATATTTATAATGTGGGAACAGCATAAACAACCTGCTTTCTCTTGTTTCCTTCGTATTTTATGTGGTGTATTACCTCAAAACCTCTTGTTAATTAGAAGCCTGATCTCCAGTAATGGCTAAGAGACGTATGATGCGTACCTTGTTGTCATCTATTCCCCCTTGAACTAATTCAGGTTCTCTGTGGGCTGGAGTGTGTCCCAGGTATTACTGGTGAAGAGGCCAGCAACTCTCTACCAGTCATTCAGAGAACAAACACTGAGGCCAACAATCACGCATGCACTCATGCACATGGCCCATTTAACGCTTCTTCATCCAGGACTGCACATCTAAAGTATTAATGGTTATGTCTGATTGATTCATTCTGATACAGTTTGCTCCCTCATCGTTTAATGCCTCCCAGCTTTTGCTTCATGTGGCAACCCTGCAAATGCTCTACAATAAAAGCCTCCCCATGAAGCAATAGATTACTGTCCACTGCTTTCAATGTGAAACAATTGCAGGTGGAGTTGCAGGTGGAGCAGGTGGAGAAAACAGGTGATGCCCGTTACAAACAAAGGCTAAAAAAGATTTATGTTAAAATGTAAAATTTAAAGCGTGAAATCTAATGCATTAAAAAAAAAAATCTAAAATAAGCACACAGACTCAACTGCAATTAAATCAAACTGCCATCTAGTATCACAAGTGAGTCTGTGTCAAATCGGTTCTAATGCTGTACAAGTGAAATCCTTATCTTCCACCGCTGCTACATGCACATGCAGTTCAGGAGACATGAACTGTGACAGTAAATAGCCCCTGGAGTGACAGCTAGAAGACTGACTGGCAATAAAGAAAGTCAGGCACAGTATTTCCACATCAAGAGCCATTTGTGAAAAAGAGAGATGTGTACAAATAGGTAGAAGTACTTTAGAGAAGATGCAGTGGGATGAAGATGAGGTGCTTCTCAGAGATATGAGTGGGTAAATGAGCTAATGGCTACAGAAACACAGAAGAGGACTGTTTACCCCGTTCCTCCGTTTTCATTATCTCATGCACAATCAAAACACCCAATAAGGATCAAGCATGTTCAAAGCTCTGAATAGCAGAAGCTTCTCTCATTACAAAAATATATGCGACATATGGAATAACAAGGAAATGAACCGGAAAAAAAATCCATGAGAAAACAAGTGCACATTATGTGATTAAGTTTAAACTGCAGAAGAACATTATGTTTTAATTATATCAATTTGGAATCGACAGACACAAAGTCAAATATGTATAGTTAAAAAAAAAAAAAAATCTTTGGGCATTCACTGTGTTTGTATGTGTGTGTAAAGTAGGGATTGGCCTTATTAACCGCTTATCGATAACTGATTGTTAAGGCTGTTTTCGATCATGTGGAATTTCATGATTATAGCGAGGATGTCTTGAAGCAGTGCGCTGACTTTCACTGTTCCCAAGTGACAAGCAGTGGGCGCAGTTTATTGTAGTCAAAACAATTTGCCTCGTGGGACCAAGGCAACCGTAGAAATTGAAAGTAAATAGGAGGTGAGTAAATTACAATTGATGTGGGATCATTTGAACTTAAAAATAATAGGGAAAAATATATTGAACCTCGCTCCGTTCGCTTTCTTCTTTTTTCTTCTTAAGAGAGTGAACAAAGCGAGGTCCCTGAGGCTGGTGAAGTTAGCGCACCAGTATCTCGGCATCCCTGCAACGTCGGTACAGCAGAGCGACTGTTTCCAAAACAAAAATCAGTAGGCTCGAGTTATGTTATTCGTGTCCCAAGTGGCTTTGGAATTTTAATATTAATATTACCTTGCAACTTCTGGCTCTGCTGTCTTAGTTTTCTTTGTTTGAACAAAATGAGTCATCTCTGGTAAATGTTCATGAAAATAATAATAGATTGTTAATTATCCCAATGATCGACAAGAATACAATTCTAAAAATGCCCATCCTAGTGAAAGGTGAGAACCAAAGACCAGTTTCTCCTTAGAACTTGTGCGAATTCTCCCACAGAGTCTGAAATGTAATACTTGGACTTCATCAGACTGCTTCAAAGCTTTGTAATGATAAAGTTAAAACATGTGCAATGTCAATGTTGTCATGTGAATTGCTGTTAACAAAAAATTGACAACAACCACACCAGAACTTCTACTTCTTCTGCGAGTTGAACATATTTCTACACTTCAAAAATCCAAATAGTGAAATAACACGAATAACAACTTGGAAACTTGGGCCAATCATCTTATATAATCCTACTATTGTAAACAAAAATAAAACTAATCTTACACTAGCGTTTTCCCCTGTTTTTGGGACTGATAAAGTATTTTTGAATTTGAATTGAGTTAAAAACTCGGGCGCCGGATGTCACTATTAAGTGTGACTGAAGTTCTTGTATACAGGTTTGCTGTTTACGCTCCTGATACTGAACTTAAGCTGACCTTTATCGTTGAGTCCAGGCCTGCTGCCGTAGTAGCATCCCATCATTCAGTCACTTTGTGTTATCTCCCCGTCTTCCTGAACATCTCTCCTGCTATACTTCATTTTCTCCATAAAAAGGTTAACAAGTTGTGGTGGTCCATTAATGTGTGACAACTTGATGTCTTCAGCCTGTGTTTGTCTGTAGCTTGTCTGCAGAGTATTTGTCTCGGTGTGCATGGCAGTGAGTCCACCCCAGGGAATGTTATGTGTCTCTAAATGTGTGTGTGAGAGTTTTCTATTTTTAGGCACATTTCAAACAGAATGCATCTTGGGAAAAGGTACGAGTTCAGCCAAGCAAATATGATTCATAGAGTCAGTTCTCTCTTTTTCTTCTGCCTTACCTTGCGGTTACTATCATTTTTCATCACTTTTTTTTTTTTTTTTTTTTTTACCTTCCTAGTTACCTTCTTAACCCCCTTCCTCTTCATTTCCATTTTTGGCTGTTCCAGAACTGGTGTGTCTTGCTACAACATTATAAAAACAAATATTACTGTCACTTAAACAAGTCAAATAAAACAAGACACAGGCACATCTATTTAATTTAAAGTATATATATGTCTATCTTTAACTACCATTAAAAACTTTGGAAATAATGTGTAAAGGACTTGAAAAGCTCTCTTGAATTAATTCCCTCTTTGGTATTCTGGGGATGCTTTCCATCTTTCACTGCAACCCCTCATCTCCTCCCTGCTTTCTATCGCTGCCAAAATAAAAAGAAAAAAGAAAAAAAAAACATTTGGTATTCCAGGGATTCTTTGCTCCTCTTTCCTCTCCAGTCTACTCCCCTGCTATTCAGTTCTTTTTCTCTTGCTTTCCTGATTAACCTTCTTTACTTCTCACATCTGTTCAGCTCCTCCATGCATTTGCATATTCTGCACTGTTATTGTTGTTTCTTTAAAGAAAAGGCACGTATAAAATAAAGCGATGTTATGCATCTACACCCCGCCCAAATGGCCATTAAAACAAATTACAGATACATCAGAATGTGTATATATATATATATATATATATATATATATATATATATATATATATATATATATATATATATATATATATATATATATATATATATATATATATATATATATATATAGTGTGTTTAAGCACCCATCATCTTGAAGGATCTATTGTACCTAATGTGCCCTTAATAACTAACTTAGTATTACTGGATTTGACTTTGTTAATCTAATTGATTCACATTTTTACACTGTAGGTAATCATAACAGGTTCATCTAATCTCCTCCCAAATTTGCTTTTTTAGGGCCCTGGGCTTGCAAAAAAGTTTCCTGGGACAAGACGCCAATACTAAACAACAATGATCAAATAGCTCACGTGATGAAATTATTATATTTTAGCTTGGTTTTCTTTATCTACATTTCTCAATATTAAATAACCACTACGAGACTTTCTAACATTTAGGATGCAAAGAGATCTTCAGTTATGTTCAATTTTTCTTGTCACACATCTTACGGTTGCAAGAGCATGGTGCTGTCTCTATAGCTTTTTTTTTTTTTTTTTTGCTTTCAACATTCCCAACCATTCTGTGGGAGGAACATGTCAGGAATATGAGCAATCAGTCTAGTGCTATAGCCATGTGGCCTGTTCTTCCTCAGCTGTACCTCTTGCCCTGAACACGGTTTTCATTGTCTTGTTGAAAAAGTCCATAGAATAAGCCTGTGAAAGGAGCCTCAAAAGCAGCACATATTGACTTAGTGTACTTGTTTGCTTCAGTCTTGCTATTACAGAGTTGTAATGGCAACAATAAAGGAAAAAGGTTAAAAAAAAAAAACAAAAAAAAAGACCTTGGCTATTTTGTATTTGTTTTTGAGGCTACAGAACCCGGTTTTTTAAACATGACCTGAAATACAGATTTTTCTAAACACAGAAGTCTGCGATGGTCCATCCCAGATGCCACTACTGCTTGAAAAGGCAAGCCTCATGTTAAATAGTTCACAGGAATAGGAAAACTGTACATGTAGCTCTATATTGTAGAGCTTGACAATTGTCATTCATCAACAGCTCAAAGAACCACATGGGCAAGAGATTACCTTGCCCATGTGGTTCTTTAAACTGTTGATGAATGTAATCCAGATTCTTTTAATCATGCTAGCCATAATATACCTCCACCCCAAACTTATTATGAGTTTCAGGCCTAAAATGCAGGAACAAATAGATACTAACAACTGAATGAAGTTAAATAGACACAAATATTGGATTCATACAATCTATAATAAAATGAAAAGTCAAAGTTCCCAAATATCAAACTAGAAATCACTCTGTGCTTTCTGTTTATAAGCTCTTTTTTATGACTATTGTGCAGTTGTAAATTTTTGGTAGAACAATTTAATAAACTACATCTAGACTTTGATAATAGTAATCTGCCTCTTTTTGCTTGAATTTAACTAACTGTGGGAAAGGTTTAAGGTTTGAGACAGAGTCAGAAGTAGACATTTAAACATGAAAAAAACCAGACAGAAACTTAAAACCAGACTGAGGCTTTGAGAGAAAATTACTAAAATTACACTAGACAAGTACTTTCTCTCATATCTGGGCACACAGACATTAAATTGCTTTAAAAAAAAAAAAGGATTATTTCTGACATTTAATTTACATCAGGCTTTACTTCATCACTTACTGAACATAGAACTGTACATGCAATGGACAACTGTAATGGGATATTTGGTCTGTGATTCCAGTAATGTTACAGTAATGTTTCTGTGTTTGCAGTCATTGTCAAATTTGTATTTAGCAACCAAACAAAAATACATTAAAAAGTAAAATAAAGAAAGACAAAAAACCTATTTCACCATCACATAAAATAAAAACTCCAGATATCCAAAGTCAAGGAGTAGTAGACTGGGTTTTTAACGGTTTTTAAAACCTCAACAATTGTGTCATACGTCTTATATACCAGATATGCACAAAACAAAACAATTAAAAGAAAAAAAATAGGAATAAATCATGATCTACTGAAGATCAGGGTAATTTCTGGTGGGACTAACAATTTCAAGGAGACATTCAATACAGGTGGAGAAATCCTGTAGCTTACATCCTCACTTTTTACAGAGTAAATATAAACCACCTGGCTATAAAAGACATATTCCTATGTTTTACTTGCCTGAGAAACTTCAATTTGCTTCAAAGTTATGTAAGACCTCATAGTATCGTGTTAATCCACTCTCACCAGGCTTTTTTGTGTTTCCTAAAGATTTTGAAAGTAATAGGAGGTTTGTAACTACAGGTAGAGCTTATAGAGCTCTTTAAAGTTTATAGAGGAACTGTAACCATTAATCATCTCTTAGTCATGCTGTGAGTAGAAAGAAGCTGGTTAATTTTACATGATCTGCCTTTATTGCCCTACATGTGTTGCTATAGTTGGTTATTTCAAATAAAATTAAAATAAAAAATCTAATTATTTTTTCATGTCTCAATGAATATGGTGATGCTTTTGGATGCTGTGTTTTCTTGTATCTATTCATCTCTTTTCCTAGTTTTCCTAGCTGTTGTTTACTCTTTTTTTCCATAAGACGATGATATAACATAGTTAGTCTTTATGTATTTGAATTCCACACTAAATACATTATACAATGTACTAATTTCTATTTAAATTCCAAGAGTGGCTGATCTTATCATTCATCAATCATGTTTTAATCAAAAATATGCAAAGAAGTCCTGGATGTTTCATACATAGAGCTGTTTAATCTTCTTAAAACTAATGATATTCCCATCTGTAGTTAGTTTACGAAATGCTCTTTTACAATCCAGAGCATCCTTTTGAGAATATCTACAATGGAAGCTTTCCTTTTTAACAAAAAAAAACAACAAAAAACAAAAAAACAAGATCACTTTTTTTTTGTTTGTTTGTTTTATATCCTTGGCACGCCACATCTGTTGCCGGTCTAATTTGTGTAGCAAATATATGCTTAATTTTACACTTCCTCCCTTCCCGCTGCTTCATTGTCATGATTGGAGCATGAGTGATGGGCTACACCTGCCATCCCCACAGAATCAACCCCGCTTCTTATTTCAGTCTCCTGCTTTCACATGCTTCCAGATGACAAACGTGGTTATCCCAGCCAGTCTTGTTTGAGCCAGTGTGTTTGCTCCTTGTTTATTGCCTCCCTATCAATGTGCCACGAACCTCTACATTTGTCAGCCACTGCCATCTGCATCCCAGCTCATGAACACCACTTCCGTCGCCACTACTGTCACAGCCCGGATCAAAGGCAGGACAAAAGGAAGAAGACACACATAATATTGAAACTAAAGATTAATTAAACATAAAGCCCATAAACAAAAACCAACTGAACGGCAAACCGTTATCGAAAGAGAAAATGAGAGAGAGCCCTGGGCTACTGATGGCTGCAACTTAAATAGCCAGCAGCCCATCAATCCAACCGCGGTGAAACCAAGTAGTCATTTACCTCCCGTCGACCATCTTGCACGAGAAGACAGCCTCAGGAAGTACCAGAGGGTTGCCACACTACCAGTCACTGATCCAGTTAAGTCTATGTTCCTGGTTCAGAAACCACAACGTTTATGAAATGTAATTGATTCCCCTATACTGTTTTGATTTGCATTTTATGTTTTTTAAGGAAAGTGTCTCAAGTTTAATATCTAAATGTGCTATAATTTTTAGAAGCCCAAGAAGGTAGCCAATGAATGAATGAGTATTAGGTAATTAGGCAAAAATGTACCTAATAAATTGCCCCATAACTGTACTATATCCTAACCACTTCTACTTGCACTATAACTCCAATGAACCCAAAAAGAACGGATAATAGGTGCTTCAAAAGATCTGATGAAGACGATGTTACTAAATAGTGCTTTGCAATCACACCATGGGAAACCACACAAACACATTCACATGTACTGTATATAGGCAGCAGTAAAGTTGACATTTCCGCTTAAATCGACCGAGCTGACGGCCGCTGGTGTCAGTACCAACTGCACCATATGATAAACCCCCACACGGAAGAGTTTCCTGTTGTGCCCCGCTCAATATGGGTTCATGGTGTAAAGGACTGCTTCTGTTTCCACCCTTCATTATCTCCAAATCTGTTCATCTTTTCACCTTACCAGTATACACAAATACACATAGACGCGGATTGGTTGACAAATCCTTCAGTAGTCCTTCCTCCCTTCAAAGGTTTGCTGTGTTTGCTTTCCGAAGATTCCCAGCTGGATTCACTTGCTTTGAATAAACTTACCAACCTATTACACTCAATGAAGGGCACAGAGATGCACGGAGAAGGGGATAACTGGTCAATAGTAAGGAAAAACGAGGGAAAAAACTGAATTTGCATGTGATAGAGAGTGAAGCAAATGCTAAGTGACTAATAAATACTGGTACATCGGTGGAATAAAATATTTATTTGAAAAGGGAAGATCTCACTTTTCAGAAATGTGATGAATCAATTGTCTCAGTTGGGTTCTTAAGTTATAAAGGTGAATGTTTCATTTCATAGGTCATCAGGGCAGCAGCCCAAGCAGACAGCCACACCTCACTCTCCCTGGCTGCCTCCTCCAACTCTTCCAGGGTAAATACTGAGGTGTTTCCAGGCCAGTTGATAGATATTATCTTTCCAGCACGCCTTAGGTCTTCCATTGGGCCGCCTCCCAGCTGGACACACGTGAAACACCTCCCCAGGGAGATGTCCAGCAGCAGCAACTCAACTCCCTCCTGAATGAGTGAACTTCTCATCTTATGTTTAGAGTCCAGCCACCCTGGAGGGAATCTCATTTCAGCTACGTGTAGCCACAAACTCGTCCTTTTGGTCAGTACGCTCGGTTCCTGACCATAGGTGTCAGTAGGAACAGAGTCCCGCCTTTAGCCTCAGCTCTCTCTTCACCACAACGGACTGGTATAGTCCACCCAAGTGTGGATGCAGCACTGATCTGCCTGACAATCTCCCGCCACATTCTTCCTCCACTCGTCAACGCCAGCACTACTTAGGAGGCAACACCTCTTTTTCCTCTCCTGTTTCTCTTTTTCTTTTTTCCTGTCTGAAATGTTAGGAGAGGCAGAGAAGAGATATAAAAAAAAAAAATCATACTTTAGTTTAAGATTGTATTTGTATTTGAAAAAATAAAAAAAAATGTAAATAAAATATAATAAAAAACATATGGACATCAACTCAGTATATCAGCAGCTGTCATTGCAAATCTTTTTTTGGCATTACATATGTGTATACCTCTGTGATTTTGTAGGGCAAAACTATGTGAAATAAAAATAAAAAAAAAACACAAAGAAACGTGCCTGACTTGAAGCATTAGGGTAAAAAAAACGCTTGTTTGCTTTTGGTACACTGGTATATTTGGCACATTTATTTGGTACATTGTGCGTAAGGGTACAAGATCCCTGTGGGCTGTGATCTTTTTGGTATGTCCAAACTTTCATGGTTATGGGGCTCTGGCCACAGTCTGTGCAAAAGCCTTGCTCCAAGTCAGCAAGATTTGGAGACTCCTAGAAGTGTTCCTAATGGATTCCACAGCATAACACAGAGGAAGAGAGAGGAACCGCTGAGCCTGCCAACCCCACAGGGAATAAACCTTGTTCAGTTTTACACATATCCAGGCTTTGCCCCACATGTTGTAATTAAGGGTATAAGTGACATGCCATAACATACACATGCTGCGTATTGCTACAACAACCAGGAACATGGAAAAAACAAACACAGCTTTTGCACTGTACGTGTGCATGTGTGAGGTTCCTTCATAGAGGTGGTTTGTCCCCCTTAAAAGTCCATCAGTAGCAGAGGAAACGGCGCGGGCCTGTCAGGTGTGGTTATGTGTGCTGAGGTGTAAAAACTTTGAAGTCTTTTTTTTCTCCTCCTTTTACATTAGTGGTGATTGAGGGAAACATCATTTTCTTTATTTTTCCGTGTGTCCACATACGTGCACACGCACGATCATGCATGCACACGCACACATCTACACCCAGGTCTGCGCTGAATATAGTTGTCTAAAATCTATGGTTAATAAACATCATGAATTAAATCTGATCCCTTATATTTTTATTTATGTATTATTTTTTTTGGTCAAGCTTTGAAAAGAATTTTCTAAAATATAGTTTATTTTATAATGTATTACTCTATATGGTCATTGACTGAACTTATATCAGTTACCATAAATAACACGTTTGTTATTTATGAAAAAAAACAATAAAATATTAACGCAAAATAAAATTTAATTTAATAATATATATATATATATATATATATATATATATATATATATATATATATATATATATATATATATATATATATATATATATATATAATTACAAGACACACAAGAGCCATCACAACATCATCCCGGAGTATGGCACTTGAAATTCTGTTAAATTAAAGCGACATTCCTCTGCTTGAATAATCGTTCTGCAAACACCACTCCCATCTTCTTTGAGCTGCTGTATGTCTTTTTTTCTCTGCAGGGAAAAGCAATCAATTAAAATCTTGTATATTTTATCTTGCTGAGCTGGTTTTAAAACTTAAAACTTGTTTTTTTTTTTTAGTCACACCATCCATATCTTGATATGCTAACACCAGCCTCTTTTACACTTTTGTTTTCCTCTCAGGCACCCAGAGTTTTGTCATTTAGATCTGTGCTCAAGTTTATATGTAGTTTCTTATAAAGGAATGAAAGAATAGAGAAAAGATTTGTGACAACAGCAGGCGTTTTACCTTTTTGTTAAGAGGCAAGAACACTGACAGGGAAACTGGCTCTTATTGACAATAAAAAGATGGAGCTAAATGGATCATTTGTTCAGGGGAATCAGTTTAATTGAACAAGAGCCAAAAAAGGTGAAGTTGGATGAAGATGACAAAGTGAAACGACAAGAAAATAGGGAGTAAAAGAGGGCAGTGGTAGACTGATTCCTTTGTTTGGAAAACATATATTCATAAATTAAAATCAATAGACAAAATTAGCTGATCAGCACAGCAAGCACTTTAGTCAGTGTGCTTCATATAAATTGACTGACATTTTCAGCAGAATCTGAAGAAACAATAGTTACTTGCCATTAAACGAAAGACATGTTGTATATCATCTAATAAACTTCACATGCAAACCAGGTAGATCTGGTTGGAGGATGAGAATATCTCCTTAAGTTATACAAAAATCATTAATGTGTGTCATTTAACCATTTTGTTTGACCATTAAACACTCAGTTAACTTTTCAAGGTAATGTATGTGATAGCAATGTGGTTTGAGATGAGCAGAACACAGTAACTTCATAAAGTAGTAAGTATTAAAGGTTATATTCTTTCCAATACTGGCTGGACACTTTCAAACTAGTGTTATACTTGTGGAATATCTTTTTTTTTCTGTTATCATAGTCTCTGATAAGTGTCATTATTGTGTTTAAAGTTTATTCTCTCGTTTTTGCATTTATTAAATGACCCCAGAAGCAGAATTTCTTTAGCAGAATTTTATAGATTCCATGTGTCCTGGCCTAACCCACACAAAACCTTAAATATTTATACATGCCAAGTCTTTGTACATATCCTTTTTCTTTACATGCATACACACAGACATGAGTCAATATTTAATGTTTCTGGGTGACAGAACAGTTATTCGAGACTAGAAAATCTGTTGGATGGATCTGTTTACTGCTGGGACAGACTACAGGAAAGCCTATGACTCCACATATAAACACTGGAATGCTTGCAACATCAACATGACACCAAGAGCATTGTACAAAAAACAGACGTAAGTTACCATCAACTGCAGTATACAAGAAGGTGAAGGTCTGTCCTAGCTGCTATTCTACATACGCCTGAACCCTCTCAACCAGTTCATTGCAAAGAGCTGCCATGGATGCCCTTTATGAAGTGAAACCATCATCAGACATCTCTAGATGGACGACATATTGTGAGGTGTTATGAAAGGACTATATGAATCATTGACTCACTAATTCACCTCACCAGGATTTACAGCAACAATGTCAGATTGTCATTCAGACCAGACGAAAATGCTTAAACGGAAGCAAAATGTTAGAAACGATATACTGATTCCAACAAGCAAAGCACCACGAGGAAATAAGTCACAACCAAGTGCCTACAAAGAGTAAGCCAGATCCTGAAGAGCAATCTAAATGAGAAGAACAAAGTCCGAGCCATCAATACAGCTACCCCGACACTGATACCCCACTGGTATACATAGTAATAACATGGCCACAGGTGGAGATGTCAGCCGCTGATATCAAGACAAGAAAGCTCTTTACAAAGCATGAAGGTATGATTGTTATCACTATATATGCATCATGCCATGTACAGTAAGTGCACCATTTGTGTGTTTTCTGTGGGAAAAGAGCATGAAAACCATCGAAAAAAAAGAAAAAGAGGCTTCTGTTTTTTCCAGCTTTGCAAAAGGGGTTCATAACTTGGACTGCAACTTTATGAACAGCTGCTGTTGCAGCTGTTCTCCCTCACATCCTTTCATAATGATATCCAAGCAGTGCTGGCTGATGGCAATAAAAATGTTACATATTGACCCCAATCATTGCTCTGGCAAACAACTGGTCAGCTTCAACGAAGAACATTTCCAGTGTTACTGTTTCATTGTAAAGCCAATGCAGAGCTGGTTGGTTGAGTAAAATACCTAATAAATGAACTCTAATAACAGCATTTGTGGAATAAAACCATGCTAAGCCTGTTGTGTCTTGCTATTTGTTGTGTTTTAATAACTTGAATAGCTGTGACAGCCTCTTGTAGTTTTTTAGAAGCAGAGTATATTTTAGTGGTATGATTGTTGTTTCAAGCGGTGCTTGGGATCCAGAAACATAAACTGCAGCTTCAGTTTGATTTCTGTAACTGCTGTTTTTCTGCTGACTGGTAAGAGTGGGGAAATGTGCTACATGTCTTGTCTAGGTTGCCCCACAGGCCAAGGATGTAACGGCGGTGAAATATCCAGTATGCAATTTATCATCACTCTGTTTAAAAAACTGTGATATAGTTTTTGGTTGTTTTTTTTTGTTATCAGCATCACTATCGTGTTCATGTAAGGGGCACATTAAAACAAGAACTGATGTAAACAAAAGCCACTCATTGCAGAAAAAATACAGAGCATATCAATACATGACCACAGTACATATATAGCAGTATATACAGTCCTCCTAACTGGTGAGCAGATGACCACGGCAACACATCTGAACTATAAACCAAAACTGGCCAGCAAAAACCCTTTTAATGTGAACAGTTTATCTTCATGCTTAATCATCAGCAACGTTCTAGCTTACTGAGGACTAGTAAATGACAAACCGGACTAAGAGAACTAAAAAAAAAGAAAGGAATAAAGATAACAAACTTGTCATTTTTTAATCCCAAAATGAACAAAATGAAGATTACAACGATATAAGATGAGGTACGGACCAAACAGAACATGAAGTCAACATGAATTCAAGATCCTGACACCCGAAGCAACTGCTGGCATAGTGCGGATCAGTCCAAACATCTGTAACGTCTACTATGTTACAATGCAATCATGTTACTGGATCATTTATGACCAATCAATCATGCTAATGATTCGCTTTTAAATGAATGCAGAATGTTGTGTTGATGGTTTCTGATGGTTTCATTGTCCTTTAGACCAAAATCAGTTATTTCAGTCACAGATCAGATTGGTCATCGCTATGAGCTCAGTTTGTACTTATCATTATGAACACTTAATAATGTTTTTACCTTCATATACAGCTTTGAAGCCCTGTGCACTCACGGCAAAGTCTGTGGTAAACCACAAGGCCAATATGGATCCGCTGCTGACTATAGGAGAGGGCAGCATGAACCCTGACAACCTGCAAAACAAGAAGTAATGTTAGTCCAGTGATTCATTTCTTTGAAAGAGAAACACCACAGATTAAAAAAAAAAGAAAGCAAATAGCATACAAGGTATTATCAAACTAAACAATTTTAAGAAATAGCATGTGCTAGTCCTCAATAGTAATAATTATATTCTTTTCGGTGTTTATTGCATTGTATTAGATTTTAATTTGGACCATCAAATATCCCTCCTTGTCTGAGATCAGGTCTCTCCATGATCTTCATCAAAAGAGTGAAAATGCCTTCATGATGGCTGGAGTTCCCTCTAAGGGACTGAATAAGGGCTTCTATAAAAAGATCTGAGTGGGATCACTGATTCATCTTATTGAGCCAGGTGAGGTTGTCGAGGTAGGAAATCTGATCTCTATTCCCACAGATCCCTCCCCATAGAGGTAATACTGACATTTCTGACTGAGTGAAAGGAGAACATAAGGCAGACCCCTGAAGACTATCAAATTATAAATAGCATGAGTCAAAATAATACCTCTCTATTCTGTGCAATGGTGCGATACTAAGACCTTAGTAGTCAAAAACATGCTGAGGTGTGTATAATTGATTTAACGATAATAATAGCTATAATCAGGAGGACATGTTTGGACACAAAGAGTGCATATTGGTCACACTGTTTAAGACTAACTTAATTTTCCACAGTGTATTTTCCATTTAGAAGGTTAGTGAGGTCCATGAAGAGGTGGCCTGGGATATCCCACAAAGCAGAAGAAAATAAAAGTGAAAAAGTCAAACAGGAGAAATCAAAGAAAAGTGTTGGAGTACAGGTATCGCAGGCATGTGTCACAAAGCTTTATAGAAAAATGTGATGCTGTTCAAGTAACAGACCAGCAGACTACAGTTTTGTTTCCCTATGTGTCATACAGGCAGTTCATTACACCACCTGGTATGTGTGCATTTTGTGTTTGCGCTATAACAAATGAGAGGGCTTAAAGTTTCTCTAGCAGATGAGTATTAACGTTAATAGGAATAGCAAGGTGATTTAAATAATAAAAGCAAAACCATGAAAGGAATGCACTAAAGGTAACTTGGCTCCTCTTTATAGCACACAAGCTCCAGCTTTATATGACTGACAGAAGTTTTTCTTAACAACTTGGTGAGTTTTCTTCTTCTTCTTTCTGTTGTGGGGTGCTCCAGGGGTCAATATTGGGGGCATTATTGTTTTATTGATACGATCTCCTCAGGGTCAGATTTAAGGAAATACAATTTGTTCTTTCATCATTTTGCAGTTAAATACACTTTCAAATGGCCAAAGTGACTCTTTACTGTTCTTATAATGATTGTGAAAGAGTCAGTCCTGCTTTTATAACCACATAATTCAATTAATGTAAATCTGTCATAATTGATTGTCTTTAAAGTTTAAAATGGTTTGGTGCCACCTCATTTGTCTGTACATATTCATCTTCATACTCCTGTCAGAACTCTGAGGTCATCAAACCGGATGATCCTTGATAATCCAAATTAAAGACTTAGAAACAGAGGTGACTGTGCTCTTTCAATCACTGTCCCAATTCTCTGGACCAGCTTACCTATACAAATACAAACTTGACCTTACAGCATTCATAACAATAGACTTATTGCAAGATTTCTCCACTAAACTGCATTAGATGTAACCCATGGCACCCAGTAAACCACCAACTGAGTTTGGTTTAGTGAGTTGGTTACTTGTTTTCTCATTCTGTTTTGTATTGTTTTTGGCAGAAAGGGTCTGTTATATGTTACACCGTAGATGTCTTATGATTTTCTGAATCGTATTTGAGAGGATTTTTTTTTCATTTGTATTCAGATGTCCTCCCAGCTTTTCTCAACTAAAGGGAATTGGCTCATTTCAATAAATTACCTTTGTGGCTCACAGTGGACAGCAGTTGAATTCTGACAAGAACATTTCACCACTCAACAAATAAGATGTGAAAAAAATTAAACAGAAGCATGTTTTTCTCCTTCATTTTTAATTTCATGGGCATATGAACTTTGGAAGACTTTTTCCTCTAGGCCAGATTGGTTTTTACTGCTGGTCAAAGACTTAAGACAGAGGTTGGCTATGTATGTGAGTTTTATTGATTGAGGGGGCATGGGCTATGTTATAAAGCTGCCATGGCTGCTTTTTTTATTTTTTTGAGGTAGTTTTTGTATTCTCTATTGCTGACCAAGAGAATTTTTTTTTTTTTTTGCTAAATGGGTTAATAATAAATTGAATATTGATTCTGTCACACAAATATTCATAAAAATACAAATTACACACACACAAAAACACTGTAAATCAGCAGCCACTACAGTAAAAATGCATTCAACTTAAGCATTTCCAACCATTCCTGACCATCTGCTCTTTTCTATGTCTGTTATCTTGTATTACTTTAATAGGGAATTTACGTATAACATATGATAATCCATGTGCAGACATGCAAACATATATTTACACATGATTATCCGTCAGGTAGTATGTACTAATTGTCTTATTAGTGTTGCACTGATGGACAATGATAATAATAATAATAATAATAATTATAACAGGGCAAGATTGAGAAAAATTGACTGTCAGCTGTCCAGCCACTCAACTATCTTACATAATGAGACAGCGAGTCAGTGATTTCAGCCAGCTGGTCTTTACAGTCAACCAATCAACCAGACAGTTTGCACTGCTTCATCCATCTGTTTGATTACCCATCTATATCCATCTGTTTCAGCCTCTTCTCTTGCTACGGCTGCCATTCTATCAGACTGTCACCATGTTCCATGTTTATATACTGCTAGAATACTAAGATTACCGGTTAGATGGCAGTGACACACTATTAGAAACTATCATTTGTGCATTCGTTCCTACCAACATGACCACTCCTCAAAAACAGCAGGCAAACGCCTTGGAATAGTTTTGCACTTCAGATTTGTATGATGAAGACCCAGCAAATCCTCCAAAAGCTGGCAGTAAGAAATCCATATGACATCTAAGAACTGCAGCTCAAAAGTTATAATCCTATCTTGAAACAGAGGACCATGAAAGTGTCAACAGAATCTCACTCCAGAACAAAAAATTATATATATATATATATATATATATATATATATATATATATATATATATATATATATATATATATATATATATATATATATATATATATATATATAAATATAAATGCCTACGTGAACTGCCACACAACAGAGCCTTCTTATAACCCATCTGACCCAATATTGTCCAGGGACTTTTCCCTTTTGTACAATGCTGTCAGCTGTGCTTGGTTAGGATTAGGGATAAAAAGTTGCTAAGCTTAGATACTGATAAATGAGATGAGTGTGGAGTTACGTCTGAAAGACAATGGAAACGACATTCTGTCCCTGCATACATCCATTCATAATTAATTTAAATTTCACCCTTTAACTCATTCATCTATTTAAGGAACATACGACGCCCATACTGGCTTACTAGCAGATGCACATCTAGTAAGTTTTAAGCCGCTACGAGGAAGAAGAAAAAAGAAATTCACCCCAGCATCCACCTGTTACGTCTGACTCTGAATCAGGATGGGAGTTTAGGTTGTTATTCAGCACTCCCAGTATTTAAATGTCAGCACTATCTGTAGGGATTGATGTCATCTCAGCCAAGATGCCAAAATATAAGTATTGTTAGGATTATGATCTAGGTTTGAATTGACTGACAGAAATGCATTGTTCAAGGTTGACAAAGCATCAAATAGAACATGCTGAGAGCAAAACAAGGAAAATATCACATTACTACATCACACTTTCTGCATTTTTATTGTATATCTGTATTACTACTACTTTTTTGTAGATGTGGGCAGACATGCCTGTTACGTGTTTTCTGGCAACATAAGGCCTGAACTGTCAAGAAGCTGTTTCTGAGCCCTTAGTCTGACACTACCATGTCTTAAATGTGCAACCTTTGCTTTTTTCTTACATTAAATTGCTAGCAATGTGTGTACTTATTAACTCCTTATGACCATTTTTTTTTCTCAATTAACTTTATGCAAAATAATTTGTACAGACAAACATAGATACAACAGCAGATGTGTGCTCCATAAATTGTGATACAAATCATGTTAGAGAAACAATATTACTCAAGGTTTTACATGTATATATAGATAGGAGTAATACAAACAACATTATAAAAGTGGTAACGTTGAAGATCTTTTTTTTTACCCTCTTTCCTCTTCTGTCCTTTACCTGCCCTTCTCCTTCCTCCCAAAGCAAAACTAGGTAAATAATTAAATAAATAAACTAACATGGGGATTAGCGGAAGGAAGGAAGCAAAATAGACCTGTATTGCTCCTCTCTGAAAAGATTCTCATCAGATTTTATGTTGTGAGGTTTTAAAAGACCCTTTAAACTCACATAAAAAACCTCTGATATTGGGTGAGACCAGGAATGTCTATAATTGTATGTATGAAATTTGATGTACAAAACAAGTAGATTTGTGATATATAAGTAATGTCATGTTTTCCCTGGTGAAAATACTTTATAACACTTTTACAGCCAAATAGAATGTTGATATTGATTTTACACACTATATAATGCTCAAGTTGAGTCCAGAAAGTAATTGAATGAGCACAGTGGTATTATAAACGAATTAGGGCTTGCAACTGCATTTGTTTTCAATATCTAAGAATTCAGAGAAATGTAAATTTGTTGGATAACTGGCATGTAAAATTTTAATATGAACTTCCTTCATTTTTTTTGGAGATACAATACTTAAGGTAATATCCGGGCCTTCTTCCAGTCAGTGTCCATAAAGATGTTTCAAAATGCTTTACCTCATAGAGATATTTGCATTTCATTTGAGATATTGGAGGGAGTAAAAGTGGGAACTCCCTGCTCTTTGCGAGTAGAGAAGAAGGAGCTGGGTGCCTACAAGTGATGTTCTGGTCCAGCCCGGGTAAATATTAATATATAAGGTATTAAGAAGAAGAAGACTGGTATAAGCCAAACACGCTTTTTACAACCAGTTACTACACATTTGATAAGATTATTGGTGTGGTTCCATTAACTTTACATTATACATGATTGAGAATTGTTTAGACAGTTATAGAGCACTAAGAATTTTGTCTCTCATATTCATGTAAGATAAGGGCAATAGTAACTACATTTGACATGTCTGTCACAAGTGTGTATCAAGGGGGTGAAAGAGAATTGGTGGAAGAGGTTACAAATATGCAGAAGCAGCCTTCAGTCTGCGGTCTACTACTTGAAAAGTCTCAGGGACAAGAAAAAATCTAAGTAAGTTCAAACGTTTAACCATCAACAAGTGATGGCTTACTGACTGCTAAAAGAATAATAGAAAATCCCAGCAAAAGCCACTGATCACGCACATTAACTGAAAAGGAAGGAGAGCCTCATGATAAAAGGTGGAAGGACTTTGAGCAGCAGTTCAAGAGCAAATATGAGAAGTGGAAGGCTCTGGCTAAAGATGAAAAAATTCACTAGTAAGCCGCTGGTCAATGACAAGTTAACAGCTATCACAGGCCGTAGTTTTGGCTCTGGCAGTCCATGCATAGACTATGGAGATGCTATTGGAATAAGTCACCAAGTAATTATGAAACAAGTGACACTATGTCTGTAGCAATCTTCTGGACGAAGACATGAGGTGCATTATATCTGTAGGACACAGATCAAGGAAGTTGTTGCATCATCTGATATAATTAAGGTACTTGAAGCTAACTTTGTTGAAAAAACTGCTGAGAATGAAAACATCTCTCAAGATGATTTGTAGTTTTTGTTAAGGCCGGAGGAAAGAATCAGACTCAATGGTGATGGTCAACTTGAGATGTCCTTGCCATTTAAAATCGAAAGGCCCAACTTACCAAATAACGTAGCTTAAGCAGTTCACCATCTCAAGTGCCTGGAACGGAAACTCAGGAGAAACCAACAGTATTGCAAGGACTATACAAACTTCATAGAGAAGATCATAACCAGCGAGACGCCTAGAAGGCTCCAGAAAAAGACCTGCATAAATGCCTAGCTTGGTACCTCTCACATCATGAGGTTTATCACCCACAAAAGCCTGGCAAAATATGTGTTGTTTTCGATTATTCCGCTAAGTTTCAAGGAACATCCTTAAATGATGATCTGTTGACTGGCCCAGAACTGACAAACGCTCTTGTTGGTGTTTTGTGTCGCTTTTTCAAGGAACAAGTTGCAATCATGCGTGACATAGAACGCATGTTTCATCAGTTTCATGTGAAAGCAGATGACCGAGATTACGATCGCTTCCTTAGGTGGAAGAATGGAAACTTGAAAATCCAGCCATCAGTGTATCGCATGAAACATCTGGCTGCAAGACTACGTGGAAGTTTCAGTGAATGCTGCATTCACTTCATAGAAAGGAATATTTATGTCGATGATGGCTTGACAAGTGCTGCCTCTGAAGCCGAAGTAATTCAGTTGGTAAAGGAAGCAAGAGAGCTGCGCAGCACTGGAAGCCTCAGATTGCATAAGTTTATCTGCAACAGAAAGAGTGTGGTTTCAACAATACCAAAGGAAGAATGTTCTGAAGGAGCTGATAATCTGGACATTGTTCTTGGTGAACCACACATTGAGAGGACCCTTGGTGTGCAATGGTGTGTTGCGTCTGATGAGTTTCAGTTTATAGTAGTAGTGAAGAAAAATCCTTTCACAAGACGAAGAGTGTTGTCTACCGTGGCATCGGTTTTTGACCCACTTTTGACTCCCTTTGTTCTTTTTGGGAAGCAAATTCTTCAACTAATGTGTCAAGAAAAGGTCAGCTAGGATGATCTGCTTCCAGATTATTTGTAACCTCAATGGGAATCCTAGCTGCAAGGTCTTCAGGATTTAGCTGCAATAAAAATACGACAATGTTATAAACCCTCAGGGTTTGAAAAGGTCAAGCATTGTGAATTACGCCGTTTCTCTGAGGCCAGCGCTTCAGATTATGGAGGGTGTTCATACTAAGAGTGATCAGTTTATCTGCAGAGGTGCATTGTTCCTTTGTTATGGGGAATTCACGGGTGGCTCCTTCAAAGATCACAACTATACCAAGGCTTGAACCTTCCGCAGCAGTGGTAGCAGTGCACATAAGTGAGAGTTACGGAAAGTTCGTGTCTATGATACTCAAACAGAGGAGGAGAGGTCATTTTTGGCCCGTCTAGCCAAGTTTTTTAACTGGACAATAGTGGTAAGGGGTATTGCCCTGCTCAAACGACATGCAAGAGAAGCTAAAGGCTTTAAAGGAGAGGTACAATCTCTCTAAAAAGATAAATGGCCTCAAACATCATAAACAATTTAAACTGACGGTTAAGTCACATAAGTTGTACAAGTTGAGCCCCTTTCATGGACGAGCAGGGTGTACTCAGAGTAGGAGGTCATCAAACGCAGGCTAGTCTTCATCCCCACGTGAGACGTCCAGTGATCCTTCCCAGAGACAGTCACATGTCAACACTAGTCAACACAAGTCAATACTTTAATGAGTTCAGCATTAAGGACAGGGAATGACTGTGAATGAATTGAGAGCCAATTGCATAAGGATGATTGGGTGCAGCAAGGCAGTCTCATCTCATATCTACAACTGCATAAAATGCAGAAAATATAGACGATGCACGGAGGAGCAGAGGGTGGCAGATCTTCCCCAGGAACGCACAAAGATGACCCCAACCTTCACTTACTGTGAAATGGACTCTTTCTGACCTGTTTAGAGGAAATGCAAGGATCAATGAGATCACTTTATTTCCCACTATGTCCTTTATATATTTAGGTCAATGAAGCCTTTGTATAGGCAACGAGGTGTGTTCTCTATCAGCTCAGTCATTTGAGTTCATGTAAATGAATGTGATTAAAAATGTGATTTATACTTTGTGTTATGTTAAAGGTTTACTCTTGCTTAGTATTGACATCCAAATGGACAATGTATTTTTATTAAGCTTACTATTTGTTCAAGTTTAAGTTTATTTCTTTATGTCTTTTCATGTTATGTCTTTCAAGCTGGTAATTCTCAAGATGGCAATGCTGAGTGATCCAGTTAGTGAATTAGAAATATATATATATATATATATCAGTAAACAAGAGCTTGTCCTTGCAGTTATTGGATTGAGTACCAGTTCATGTTTTTGTTGTTAACTGTTTAAAGAAATTACTGTTTAAAAAAAAAACTAAGTCATAAAAACACTATTTAGAAAAATGTATGTAAAATTAAACGATTTTCTTTTTTCTGAACTTTTTTTACAGTTTTCAGTAATTTATTTATTTAGTATGGAAAAGTTACGTACAGATTGTTGGTTTGGCATATAAGGGTTCTATTGATGTATAGGAAATGAAAATACTAAAAAATAAAATGCCACTACAGGATGTGAAAATATAAAGATTTGCTTAGGCAGACTTTTTAGAGAATAGCTGGAGAAGTTCAAAAACTTATGCCTATGAAGGCACAAATATACAAGAAAAAAATTGTAGTAACAGATGGATGCTTTGATTCAAATGATTTAGCTCAAAAAGTGCTGTTAGTATTTTAGTGGAAAATGAGTTGCTTTACCAACAGATGTCTAAGAAACCTGTCGTTTCTCATCTTAACACTACCCTTCACTCACTGAGCTGACAGGCTGGTTTATATACGAAAGCAGAAGTTGGGCTTAAAAGGGCCGGACTTAAAATGTAGTTGTGCTTGATGAAAATGCATGCTCAAAAGAGTCTAGCTATCTACATTTTTTTTTTGTGTAGTTATAGTCTTTCCAGTCTTCTTTAGATTTGCCACACAAATGGCCAACGAAGTAGAACCTTTTAAAAAATTGTACGGTTTTAGAGTTGGTGGAAACATGTTCTGAAAGTCTCTGTATTTCAGCTCACCAACTCAAGTGGAATAGATTAAATGTAAATGTAGAGAACAGACAGCATTGATGTTTGGTGTCTAGGCCTTGACCTATTAACTTCCTAAAAGGAAGCACCAAGTACGGGGCAGAGTTTTCACATGCTGTGTGAACCACATGAGAGAAATAGATGCAAGCATGCAGGAACAAAAGAGTGAGGGGAGTAGCATTCATTTCAATTCTGGTTTACCAAGAAGTGTGCAAAGTACAAAAATACTTTTCCTAATACGCTAATGCCATACTACATATTACAGTACAGTCTTTGGTGTTGGGTTCTCACTTTTTGCTCACTCCCTATGTGATTTCTCTCCCTTGTGTCTGTGTTTGCCTTTCTTGATTTCCATAGTTGAACCCGTCCTATCATTGATACTCCCTCTCCCTTTTTTAAGCGCTGCAGAGGTTTTTCACACCCTTGATCTCAGATTGTCAACGTTTATCAGTCTCACTGTTTATCTAGATTTGTGACATGAAACTGTCTTCCACAACTTCACCTTGGTAGTAGAATTTTGGTTGTTTCGAGCCCACTTTCAAGCCTCCTACCTGGCTGTTTCTGTGTCAGTTAAGGACTGTGTTACAACCTATATAAAAAAATCAATGGTTATCAGCACCCTTTTTGGTAAAAATAATTAATCGCACACAAAACTATTGTCTCACAAAATGCAAGACTAAAGAGTACCTTTGTATCTAGAAAAACATCTGTCCTGTTCTGTAGGCAAAGGTAGGAAACATTTTTTGAAACTTCAACAATGCATCATCCATGTACTTGTGCTTATCTGAATTCTGGTTGCATGAAAAATGTAGGTAACACTTAACTCTCACGTAAAATAATAACTGATTGACAACCTTTACTGATTAATATTGTAGATGTCTGCGTACTGTAAAGATGAGGTGTAAAAAGGAGGTTAAAAAAAAGGCAGTGTAAGCAGGAGTAGGTGAAAAGAAGTTTTTGGAATTTTCCATGATAGACAAGTAGCAACAAGAGTAAAGGGAAAAGTTTACAAGATGTAAGCAACACCAGGCCTTCTCGATGACTTGGAGGCAGTTGCACTGACCAATAGATAGGAAGCAGAGCTGGAGGAGGCAGAATGGAAAGATTTAAGATTTTCTTTAGAAGTGACTAGGATGGATAGACTAAAAAACACGAACATTCAAAGGAGCTGCCATGGTCGGATGTCCTGGAGTCAAAGTAAGCGAGCCTACATTGAGATTGTTTGGACATGCAAGCAGGGATGATAGTGATTACATTGGTGGAAGGATGCTGGAGATGGAGCTGCAGGGCAAGGAAAGGAAATTTCTGGATGTGGTGAAAGAGGATATACAATTGCTTGCTGTGACAGTGGAAAATGCAGAAGACAGGGTAAGATGGAGACAGGTGATCCGGTGTGGCAACCCCTAAAGGGAAAAGCTAAAAGAAGAACTGTCTTCTTTCCTGAACAAGACCTCAAAACACTTCATAAAAACAGCAATATTAATGCATGCAGAGGCTGCTGGTTTTCTTGACGGCAGTATTGTTTATTCTAAATCAGTGTTGTATCGCACTATCAATAATTATATGTTAATTTGCATTCTCTCTTTCTGTAGCAATTCAACAGCACTAAATTTCTAAGGATCTTGTGTACTTTTTTTTTTTTTTACCCTCAGTGGCATGGTGCACTGCCACAAACGCACCCTTTGTAAATTACCATGGGAGTAATACGGCCTTTTTAGATTACCCTGCTATATAGATTACCTTGCTCGTGGATATCCTCGTCTTGTTACCAACAAATCCCACCCACTACGCACCACCCTGAGTCAGGACTCTTTGCATTAGTCCTGACCAGTGATTAAGTGTACTCTCAGAAGCCAGTTATTCGTGGGGCCATCTCGACATGCCACCCCGTGTCAGTTAAGGTAAAAAGGACAAGTGACACACTAGAGTTGCGTGTTAAATATTCCTTTTTTTTTTTTTTTCCCCTTTCCATTCTTGTATGTATCTCACGATACACACCGAAATTCGGCCTCTGCTTTTAACCCATCAACTAGTTTCACTAGGAGCAGTGGGCTGCCACCCCAGTACCCGGGGAGCAATTGGGAGTTAAGGGCCTTGCTCAGGGGCCCACAGTGATTCACCGTTGTTGCCAGCCCAGATACTTGAACCTGGGTCCTCCAGGACCAAGCCCACCACTGTAACCACTAACACCCCCGCCAATGTTAAAGGGGCTACTGACAACTCCATATGTGAACATCTTAGCGGTGTGTTTAAAGGTCATTCATTCATTCATTCATTCATTCATTCATTCATTCATTCATTCATTCATTCATTCATTCATTCACAGTTTTGAAACTACTGCCAGAATGGCTGAAACCTATCCACGAGGGAGGTAAAGCCTGGACAGGTCACCAGTCATTTACAGGCCCTAAAAACAATTGCAGTTAGTAAATCTATGAGCTGGAAGACTTTCAGAAAATGGGGTGACCATTGCAAAACTTTGGCTTGATAGTGCCATAACACAGACCCAGTAAAATCCATGAGCTTTGAAGCTATAAAACCCTTACAAAGTCCCTTCATGGAATATAAACCCACATGACAGTCTGGAAAAAATGACCCATTAGCTTTCCAGAAAACTGACTTTTTTGAGCGATTGCAGCAGTTTGTATCTATTGTTCCCACATTATTTATTTATTTTACTGGTTCTGACATCTAGAAAAAACATCTGTCATACACAAGCCAGTGAGGGCCAATGTAAACTCTCAAATAAATATTATGATCTCCCTCGCTCTCTCCGAGTATTTGGCTTCTATTTGCCAACACTGGATACAAGCCACACTTGTACAGTAGATGTATGCTCCTGGCTGAAACTACTTCAAACCGTCATTCTGGGACCTAATCCATTTTTTAGGATTGCGTAGTGGAACAGTAGTCTATCAGTAACACAACACAGCTTGAAGTAAACATGCAGGCAAGATGCACTTGCCTGAAGAGGCAGAGACAAAGAGAGCACTGGAGTGAGACAGAAGTGTCGACAACTGAAGAAATCCAAAACCAAAGAGAGCACATTAAAAACAAGAAGTAATCTAATTCTTTGAGTGGTGCATGATTATTTTTGTTCTTGACATAAAGACGGCAACAGAGAAATTGCAGACAACAGTAAGAGGATGTGGAACATGTTAGGAGATTTGTTTGAAATTACAGCTCCAATTATAGAAATTAAGTTGGAGAGATCTGTGACAATTGGACTGGGGGTTTTAGGAAATATACTCAGCTAGAACGTGATGCATAAAATACCAAAGGTTCTTTTCTTTTTTTTTTTTGACTTGTTCAAACATTAATTACAGAACAACGGTAAATTAAAACAGTTAAGTCAGTTAAAAGTACTAATTTATAACCACCATTTTCAAAATTGTCAATACAACAATCTATGAATTTTAATATTGCCTGACCTAACTAGCTACGCTTGACCAAACTAATAAGCAATGAGGCAGGTAGGCGAAGAATATTTTTAGCCAGGTCTCAGAGACATGAGACTACAAAAGCTCACCTGATTCGTGTGTATGAGAATCTAGTTTCCTCTTTGAAGAAAAAAAGATACTCAAAGCAGCTTTGGAAGTGATGTATTTATGTCAGACGGAGTTCGCATGTCCAATACTTTTTTGTTTGTCAAACCGAAGTAGCAGAACTCATGGGGCCACATATTCTGACAAAAGTTAAGAAGATTAGATATATGAAGACTAAAGCACATTGAAAGACCCAAAATAACTTTGCATTGAAGAAAGAACTCGTCCACCCCCCCCCCACCCCCCCCCCCCCCCCCCCCCCCCCCCCGCCCCCAAATAAAAAGAAATCAAACCTTTCCTTCTGAATGTAAATTCTTAGGCAACAAGGAAGGTGTATTCCTTTCCCATATCCCAGCCAAAATATTCTCACATTTTGCTCAATTTACTTTTGTCAATGAAGCCTTTGTATAAACACTCAACCTTCAGAGCCTCAGGATCCTCTTGATCTCAGATAAAGATATTTACATCATCAAGATTGGCACCAGCTATTACGGGGCCTGTCACTGCCCTAGGTGAAGTAAAACCGCCCACACTGTTTTATAACCTATTTAAAGGTTCAATGGGTAAACCAGAATGCTGCCGTGAGAGGGAACAGCCCTGCCTCACTGGGATTGGTCTGGTGAGACCACCTCCTACCTTCAACAAACACTGCATCATTATACACTAATTTTATCCATGACAGTAAATTACTTCCTAAACCAAACATATAGAAGACAGAAGATAAATACTGTAAATGTGGTACACCCGAACAAAGGCATTATAATAAACTCAAAAATTCTTTACAAAAAATAAATCGAGTAAACATCTGATGAGGTAAAGACTGTCCAATGTCCTTCTCACTTAAGCACAGAAAGTCCAGACAGGTTATTGACCGGTACGTTAGGTAACTCTTCATAACCTGGAGAAAAGGGGGCCAAACGTGTCCTGTTTTTCAATAAGAAGGAACAAAAAACAGCTCTATGACAGGAAATAGTAGCTTCGCTCCTCCAAATCAGGACAGCAAGCCTCCATGTAGTCCAGTTACATCCCTAAACTGCTTAAGGAACTGTGGTGTGAATCCATCCAATCTGGGGCCACACCACAGGGCCATTTCTTCCAACGCGCCCAACAGACCTCGGCTCGAAACAAGAAATCAGAAAACTTCAAGGAGGACATCAGCTTATTTCTTAACTTAGTGTCCTCTGGTCGGAAATAAATGAGCTGGAGGTGTCCATATCTTCAACTCGATGATAGCAAGATCTATCAAAGGCTCCCTTCACTCTGTCCTTCATAACATTTTTGAGCTCAAGCCTTTTTTTTTCATAGCATGTTTTGAACTGATAAACGGAGAATGCTCAATGCTCTGGTGCAGTTCTGGCGACCCTGAACAAAGTTTTAGCCTCCCAGTAGACTAAGAGCTTTATTGTTGGCAAAAGACAAAAATTGGTGTCTTTCTGACATCCCACAACAGCTCTAATAACACAAAGTCGCTTTTTTGGCTTTTCAATGTGATTAAAAAGTCCTGAAGCTCTCAGAAAAACAAACAACCCTTCAGTATCTTGTCATGAAAATGCCACTTAGACCTACATTTTTCTTTTTAAAAGGTTTGTTATGGTAACGCTTATTAAATGGTGATCACTAAAACCAGCTAAAAAAAAAACAAAAAAGCTTTATACTAAACCAGATCCAAGTGTGTCAGATATGAAAAATTTTACTTTGCAGCTTTTTCTTCAATTGTTATTTATTGTAATCAATAAATGTTGTCTCTCTTTTGTGTATTTCAGTCGTCTTAATTGTGCAAAGTCTCATTTGTGCAGACCTGCAGGTAGAAAAAGAGGCTCTGCGCTATCAAGATTAAAGTCAATAGTGAAAGAAACAGTTCAATTCCGCACCCAAGATTAGCTGGTCATTTTCAGACGTTTATAACTCAAAACCACAACTGAAAAATAATAATAATAACAATACATTTCTGAGAATAATAATCTTCCTTTCACCACATCAAAGTGCAGTGATAATGGCAAAACCATCTTCCTACGATCTGAGCCATGACTAAGGAACACATGAGCCATCCCATCACTTATCACCTGTAAACACTCAGTTCAAGTTTGTTTTTCTTTATGAACAGGTCAGTCAAAACTCTGATTCTAAGTTGAAGTTATTTATCAAGAGACAAACTTCCTGTGAGCAGAATTTCCTGCGCTCTCAGCTTTGTTTTTCATAAGATTTCAAAGTTGAACACCTGACTATTTTCAGTGGGTTTCTGTGACACGGTCAGAAACCCACAGGAGTCCCAAGATTCCCTCAGTGACACATATTTACAATATAGGTGGACTTCACATTCCCCCTTTAAGTTACATAACCGCTGTTTCGACACCCTTTTGAATCCTGACCTGTAAGTCTTGTCAAGTGTTACAATCAAACATTAAAAGCCTTAATTGTTTTATTTATTTATTTAATGGTTCATTGGTTGTTGTTGTTGGTGGTGGTGGGTGGGGTGGGGTGGGTGTTGTAATTTCAGGCCACAACAGATTCACTAAAGCTGCACAAAAAACCCATAGGGACCAATTTGTTTGAACTGTGGAATGGAACCGGAGTCGCGAGCGGGCAGCTGGCATGCAGCCGCATCACACTGGCTTGTGGAAGAAATCTTTTTCTGTCTGTATGTCTGATCCCGGTAAGGGTCACTGTTTGAATCAAGTCTTGGAAAACATTTCACTGTGTACATCAGGTCAAAACAACGAGGTTACGAATGGAGGTTCCATGTGATTAAAGCTCGGATAAGTTCCACAACGTTAGGATGAGGGAGTGCATTTAATCAATATAAACTAAAAAGAGTGCCTCTTTACACGAAGAGTCATCTTACAGTGGACAAAAACATTTTTCCAGGAAAAAAAAAAAAAGTCTTGCAATTTCTAAGATAAATAATCCTCTGTGGAGATGCACAAAGTTCAAATGAGGCAACAGAGATTTGATTGTGTATTAGAAAGCTCATTTTCCCTAGCAGCAGCAGCATCAGCAAGGGTTTGTGGGTATCCAGACAGCTGGCTGTTGGCCAGGTCCATGGGTCCTTCAGCCTAAACTATTTTCTCTTTCTGGCTCATATCAAAGCCACTGAAAACAACTTTGTTTTTGTTTCCAAGACAGTACTCAGTTATATAACAGGGATCTCTCCACATGATCTGGTTTTAGTCCAACAAACAGCAGGTAATCTGAGTGAAAAAATGCTGAAATGAAACCCATATACATAATTTAAGAATACATGTAATCTTTGTAGGTCATCTTAACTTCAAGATGAGATGAAACTTGATAACGTTCCAGCCCGTTGAATACGTTCACTAATAATGGTATCCTTCCCGTTTTAAGAAACTTTGGGAAAAAGAAGATCCACAGAATAGTTTGAGTAAACTAGAAACTGAATGGGAATTGCTGTGAGAGTCACTGCAATGTTGTCTGATCCCAGGGCCCATTGTTGCGTGCCATGTTTCCCTCTCTCCACTCACTTCCTATCAGTCCTCCATCACACGCCATGCTATCTGATAAATGGCATTTTTTGATTTAATCAGCTAAACAACACTACGGAAAAGGCACTAAAAGTGAACCAATATCCCTGGTCCCCTCTGTAAAAATATCCAACTTTACAGCTGCATTAAACATACTTACAGCCTCGTACAAAAAAACAGTTTTGCACATCTCTGGCCACGGTACAGAGGGAAAATTCTTATTTACCTCATCAATTAAATTTATGTTTAACTACAAATGTATGGTTAAACGGGGGTGTTTTTGTTTGTTTTTTTTTAATTTTATTTGTTTGTTTAAATGTGTGAGCTGATGATGATCTACAGTGTGAAACAGCGAGCTGTCATCACTTTATTTACTCAGGACTTTTATTTAACTTGACTGAGCTAAGCTGTCAATAAAAGCCCAGCAGAGAATAATCATTATTTAACCACCTGGTTTATTCCTTCCACCACGTTGCCCATTTTAGGATTAAAAGGCGGTTGGGCAGGGTCAGCTTCTACCAACACAACCCAAAGAAATAAATAGGTTGGCATTTATTGTACATAAATGGACTAAATGAGGACGTCAAACCGGAAGCCGTACTGTTTTATCATGTAGAGGCTCCTACCAGCATGACGACCATCCAACCTCTCACAGGTGAGTTTCAATCCCACTATCAGGGCTTGTCCTACTATATTAACATACTCTATTGTTAAGAACAAGCATTGTTCCTTATTCATTCATTTCCAGTGAAAAAAAAGTGGATGAAGTCAATTTATCAATTGAGCTAGGATAGTTTTTATTGGCTAAATTTGCAATGGAAGGCCATTAAAGCCATCTACTCGTGGTCTACGCTGGACAATCAAATGTGAATTGATTACTGAAGCAATAAAGTTATTCACCTTCCATTTATGACCAATAACCAATGACTCCATTGTTAAAATCTTTTTTGGACCACTGGTTTAGGATTTTATAGAGTCATAAGTTTCAAAGCACAGGCTAGGTAAGGTAATCACTTTATTTGCTGCTGCCACAGTACATACCTTTCAACTGAGCCCTTTTTTTTTTCATTTTTTAAACAAAAGGATTTTTTCTCTCTGTGACTGAGTGGTAACCTGTCCAGGGCGTACCCCTACCCCCAGACCCCCAGCCCATTCACTGAATAGATTCCAGCAGACTCCTTGACCCTGGGCTGAATTGACGTGGGTATGGAAAATGACTGTATTAATGGTTTTTGCTCTGAACACCCATAGAGACTTGTAAGTTTCATTAAGAAAAGCTGACTGAAACACTAAAAGAGACGTTTGCTATTGTTAACAACCCGAGTCGGTAGAGATTAAACTAAAAATAAGATCTGCAGTTGCTTATGGGACAACTGGATGATTATAAATACAGAATGTTTATCTTTTGTGCTCATTAGTTAACACTTGATGTTTCTTCTCGTTTTGTCTCTTTGAGTCACTATCTCCTTCTGTTTATCTGCCTCCACACAAACTCTCTCTATCATTTTGTGCACTTATTACAAGTATATGCAGTGACTACTTGTCAACAAAAAAAATAATTGGAGCCACTAAAAAGTATTTTACAATTTTCCCAATAACACAAACATGGATGAAGCAACCGTTGCCTGTTTATGCTTTCAAAATGCTTGTGTATTTTGCTATTATATCCTTTACCGATTCCCAAAGCAGGCACTTGGTAAGGCAAAAGTTCAAATGCTGCAAAGTGTGAAATATTACCATATTGTGTGCGCTGGACTCACCCTTGGAACATGTTTGCCTGCCTGTGCTTCAGTGGTCTCTGTAGAAATGACTTTACTTCCCTGTGTGTGTGTGTGTGTGTGTGTGTGTGTGTGTGTGTGTGTGTGTGTGTGTGTGTGTGTGTGTGTGTGTTTGCATTGTCTTGAGAAGGTTTGTGCCAATTGTCCATGCGTATTGTTTTGCAAGTGTATATGTGTGTGTTTGATTGCATTGAAAAGCATATAATCCGGCGCTATGGGCAATATCAACAGAGAAAACCGCTGGGCTGAAGTAGGCCAAGATTCCCTTTAAAATGCACGCACGCACACACGCACGCACGCACGCACACACACACACACACACACACACACACACACACACACACACACACACACACACACACACACACACACACACACACACACACACTAACAGCTAGATGCTCACACAGCTACACAAACACCACTCAACCAATCCACTGTGGGGGAGAAAAGCATTATTTGACAAACCATTAAAACTGATTCTCTATGCTTCTGAGAGACAGTAAGAAAGCGAGCGAAGGGGAGAAAAGGAGAAAATGGGCAGATTAGAGAGAGGAAACGAGAATTAGGAGACCCCCACCCCTGACTCCATTACTTCCTCCATACCATGCCTCTCCCCATTTTGTCGTCCCCTTCCACTATCGCTGTCTCGGTTACTTAGCTCATGACATGTCTGCAGCATGGTTGTGTGTGTGTGAAGTAACTGAGAAGTCCTGACAAGGTGTGAACATTAAAAGCTTCTACAGTCACGTGTACGCACAGGCCTGAGGGAAGGACACCTACACACTTTATAATGCAAAAACATATTCATATGCTTCACATACACACATTCAAGCATATACTATGCACTTACACTGGTGGATCAGAGCTGTGTTTTTTCCCAGGTCCGGTCCTCGTGTCCCCCTGCCCTGCACGTTTTAGATGCTTCCTTGTTTCAACACACCTAATTCTAATTAAAAGTCGTCATTAGCTTCTCGTCAAAGTCTGGACAAGTCTGTTAATGACACAGCCGTGTCTATCGGGGTTGTGTTGAAGCAGGGAAACAAATGCAGGGCGGGGGTACACGAGGACCGGACTCGGGAAACACTGGACCAGAGGATCAAGTAAAATCACCAATTAACAGAGCTATAGTAGTCATAACTCTAAAAGGCCAAGGTCAAACAAGACCATTTAAAGGCTAACCGGTACAACAATAGATTTAAGTGGAAAACTTCTACATATGTTTATTACAGTGCTAATGAAAATTCACGCATCTTTAAACTGCAGTCATGCCATCATATCTTTATGCTTTCAAATTACTGTTTAACACACATGGTATTTTGGAAACAGGTGTATATTGGGCAGGAATGCTATAATTTACAACCATGATGCAATTATGCGTGTCAAAGTAAAAAAAAGAAAAAAAAAATGGATTTGCCAAGCAGCAGAAGCAAAAAAATTAGTCATCTGGCACAGACATTTTGCTGATTGATTTGGCTGACACGTATAATCTAATAAGTAGCAATAACCTGTGTTTATAGGGTTGCAGTAGAAAATGTTGGAATTAGAAAGACAAAAAACCAGGATGAAACACTGTAAAAAAAAAAAATCATTTAATACTGTTTGAGGACAAGATCATTAAAACCAAAGCTTTTGTGAGATGACAGTCAAATGTTTGATGTGACCCATCTTCAGCTCTGGACACAACGTTTACCTGCCTGAAACCAGAACCTGCTCTGGCATGAGTCACCAGAATGGCTGAGACAGCAAAGCCAAAGCCAAACCACCAAAACATGTTACAAATTGAAATATTTTCCCCTGCCTACATACTCTGCCTAGTCACATGCAGATAGTTGTTAATAGAGATTAATCTTCTGGGACCTCAATAATTGGAAGAACAGCATCAGTGGTTTACAAGTGGACCACTGTGAGAAAAGTATTGGAAAGTAACGTCAGGTTGTTAGTCAACTTAATTATTTAAAGCAGAATTCACAAGAACCTAAACCAAACAGCAGATGACACACAAGAAAATGAGCAGTGTACATTCTCAGGATAAAGCTCTGCAGTCTCTGTGTACTGCTAGTTGAAAATATTAGAGACGCATAGAGACTCAACTGTTAGAGCAGCAAAATCGGTAGAAAAAAACTAATCCCAGCTGTTAGATATATTTATATCACTGGCTTTCTCCATATGGTGTTTCACCTCCTTTGAAATCATCTTGAAGAAAAGATGAAGATTTGCTCATGAATCTGATGTTCCACTGGTCTGACTTGTTAGCTTTCCATATGCTTAGTCATCCATGTGGTCCTTGCCTGCAAGGACCATTTTATTTGTTTTTAATACCTCTCCAGTGTAAAATACGCTTAACAAAAAGCCATTCGAAGCCTCACACATGTAAGCAAACTGTAATGCACATTGGAATGTCCCTTATTAAGTCAGCATGCAAGTATCATGGGTGTCCCTACCAGCACATTCAGAAATATGGCCAGGCAGGTGGCTAATTGGTTGATTGCTGTGCAGCTTCACATAACAATGAGCAATATGGTTTAAAATAGAAAAAGAAAAAAGATAGCACTATTACATTGACATGGATAATTGGCCCACGGTTGGCAGATTTCATTCAGTGCTGGACTGATTTCTGATATTTTTCTGTCTCTATTCATAGTGCAGACCCAAAGATATGCTAAAACGAATCAGGTTTTAAAAAATGAAATGAAATCAAGTCAAATAAAATGCTTCCCTAAGCATGCATTATGTTTAAACTGGCAAATCACCTCAATTAATGGATTTCATTGAAATTATATTATTTAAAATTATAGTTATGGGGAAAGGTTCATGTTACTGTTTTGTGACTCAATATTGAAGTATGCTGAAAGTAAGACAAATGTATTACAAATGCATGTGTATGTATAAATGTATTATGAGCTTTTTATTTTAGTGTTTAAGATAAAGGAAATGTTCCTAGATCATGATGACATTATAACCTAGATAGATAAATATAATATAATATAATATAATATAATATAATATAATATAATATAATATAATATAATATAATATAATATAATATAATATAATATAATATAATATAATATAATATAATATAATATAATATAATATAATATAATATCGGCAGCACGGTGGCTTAGTGGTTAGCACTGTTGCCTCACAGCAAAAAGGTTCCCGGTTCAATTCCCGGCCCGGTGGGTCTTTCTGTGTGGAGTTTGCATGTTCTCCCCGTGCTTGCGTGGGTTTCCTCCGGGTACTCCGGCTTCCTCCCACAGTCCAAAAACATGCAGCGTAGGTTAGTTGATCTTCCTAAATTCTCCCTAGGTGTGAATGTGAGTGTGATTGGTTGTTTGTATGTGGCCCTGGATAGACTGGCGACCTGTCCAGGGTGTACCCCTGCCTTTCGCCTGATATGCGTCGGGATAGGCTCCGACAGACCCCCGTGACCCGGAAACGGATAAAGCGGGTACAGATAATGGATGGATAATATAATATAATATAATATAATATAATATAATATAATATAATATAATATAATATAATATAATATAATATAATATAATATAATATAATATAATATAATATAATATAATATAATAAAAGTCCAACCTAAGCCTAAGACATTTTTTTGAATTTTGGTTCAACTTTTTGAAAAGAGCTCCTAGGCCTTAATTAAAGAAGTGTTTACACTGTTGTGTAGTTATTGCATTTATACTCGATGGAGGAAAGAAAATCTATACTTCCATTTATAACAAATGTAGATTCAAGCTAAAGTAATGTTTGAATGCAATCTTGCAGACTACGATTATTGGCTTAATCGACACTCACTGCAACAGCCTCTATGCATGTATACTCAGCTGTGGCGCATTTGGATTTAACAATTTATTGTGTTGCCAATACAAATCTGAAATTCCAACATAAATAAAGACAGCAGTAATAAAACAAAAAAGTGAAATTAAGAGAGAAATAAAACATGCTTTTTTTTTTTGCTGAAGTCACTGTCAGAGTTATAAAAAATGACTGACAGGAGAGTGATTCCCCTCCTCCAAACCCTCATTCTTCCTTGTGTGATTGATTGCTACCCTTCTGTTGCAGATGTAATCCTTCAATGAGCTTCCAACCAAGACAAAGATGCCTAGATTTGTGTCATAAGAGGCTTAAAGTGAAAACCGTCACAAAAGCTGTAGGAATTCTTTGGAATATATATATATATATATATATATATATATATATATATATATATATATATATATATATATATATATATATATATATATATATATATATATATATATATATATATATATACATATTTATATGTAGGTATATATCCATCCTTAATCCTTTGCAGGGTCACGGGGGTCTGCCAGAGCCTATCATATATTTATATATATTGTGTGGCGGTTGGAATGATATTTTAATGTTTTAATAGCAGGTGATACAGTATCATTTGCCCGATGATAAGCAGGCTACGCAAAATGGTGGGTGTTTCTGGGTCTGCCCTACTTTGGTACACTTACTACCTCACTAACAGGAGTTTTTTTGTTTTAATAAAATATTGGTACCAGCAAATGCTCCCTATGTCCTGTGGTGTTCCTCACAGATCTGTTCTTGGACCCATTTTATTTACGTTGTACAGGTTGCATCTTTTCCATTTATTTATAAATTTTAGCAACATTTCCTATCATCTTTATGCTGATGATATCAGCTTCATTAGTCTTTCCATCTAAATAAACTCTTTAGTGTCACTCAATTATATGATTGTTTAATTGTTATTAAGTCCCAGTTAGTCACTGCCTACAACTAAACTCATGGAAAACTGAGGCTATTCTTTTTGCTCATGACACTTGACAATGATAAAACAAAGGCGTGGGTCTGTTGGACCCTTTGTAAAATCTAGTTTGCTTAACCTTGACCTCATTCTGGACAGTTTTCTGTCCTTAGATGCTCATATTCACCACCTGACTCACTGAGCTTTTTTTCCCATCTAAGAAACTTTGCAAAATTAAGAGATGTTAATTCTAAGGCAGGAATTAAAATTATTATTTATGCTTTTGTTTCTTCACGGATGGATAACTAATTCTCTTTTTACCTGTCTGAACAAAAGATATTTGAATCGCCTGCAGTCTGTTCAAAATGCAGCTGCACGCCTTCATTCCAACTCCAGGAGGAGAGACTACATTACTGCAATTAAAAAAAAAAAAAAAAAAAAAAAAAAAAAAAAATCCCTAGCTTTCAGACAGTTTTGAAGATCAGTTTTAAATTTCTTATTTTGACGTCCAAAGCTCTAAACGGAATAGCTGCCCATTATATATATATATATATATATATATATATATATATATATATATATATATATATATATATATATATATATATATATATATATATATATATATATATATATATATATATTGTTGAGGCCATTTACGCAAGACAAAAATATTTTGATTGTAATATTATAGATAATTTCCATATGTATATTTGGCTGTTGTCTTGATTGTTTTGATTAGCTGTTTGTCTTGATTGGCTGTGGGAATTTAAGTATTTAAGTGGTAAAGGTGCAGGCATAGAGCAGTTGGAACCTGGTGGACTGAGGAGCAGCACAGTCTTTTGACCTGCACCGCATTTAAGTTAAGTTCAAGATTGTTTTTTTTTTGTATGTCATATTTTTGCTTTAATTAAAAGAACAACTAAAGACAATTCTTGGAGCAACTTTTCTTAATATCAGTCGGGTGTCGAGTACAAAAGGAACTCCAGTCCTAAGGGTATTGAGTCAGCAAGGCTGCACTCACATATATATATATATATATATATATATATATATATATATATATATATATATATATATATATATATATATATATATATATGTATGTATGTATGTATGTATGTATGTATGTATGTGTGTATGTCTGACTGAATAAATCAGTTGTCTAGAGTACACTTTCTTCATCACAGAGGATGACCCACCCAACTGCTGGTCAATACCCAGGCTCTGCACAATATGTTAGCTCCTACCAGGCATCATTGTGGCCAAGGTGGGTAGAGACATGGTTCCAATCTTGAGCACAGGCCAGAAGGGAATCGGAAATAACACCAGAAAAGCCAATCCACACCTATTGGTGAACAAGACAGTCGTTGAAGACTATTTTGACTTATCTTACAATATTTGAACTGCTGGGAATGCGAGAAGCTGGAAAAATACCATCTGTTAAATTAAGAAATAAAAAAGATGAAGAAGGTGAAGGCAGAAGTGGTCCCACTGGAAAAATGGAGCACTTGGGTTTGTGAGTTTCAAGAAGCAAAAGTGGCTCCATCAGATCCTGAGAACGACATTGTAGATCTCTATGCAGAATAGCACAGGTAGAGGACCGCAGCTGAACAACAGGAACCACTCAACTATTAAAATTGGAATATTTTTCCAACAAAATATTTTTACCATTTGTGACAGGCAACATTTATGGTATATTCCTAAATATTTCAAACAACTGATATAGCAGTGCATTTTGCTTGAAAGAAAACATCTTACGAAAATATTTACATTTTAGTTTGACTGTAAAAGGAATGTTAACAAGTTAAATATGAGGAAAATATCTTTCTCATTACATATTTGGACAGCACTACAAAACAATGACCACAGGTTGTAGCATACTACATTGTGAACAGAGAGTAATTTCAACTCCCTTCTGCTAAAAGATGGGACGCGCCACATTATTGTTATAAGTCCAAGTCAAGTCTTTAGTCTCGTATGGCTGTAATGCTTGTTCGATGATCCATGTATTACTGTATCTAAGGAATTCAAAGTCAAGCAACAGCTACTGATCAATACAATAGTCACTAGGAGCAGTAAAATAAGGCAAATAAATCTGTCTGGACTAAACCACTATCAGGACTAACTAGAGAAAAGGAAAAAAAAAGTGCACACAGATACTGAAATAGTTTGTGCAACATCCCACAACATAAAGCGGCTTCATAAAGAGCCTGTGGGACAATGTAAATTACCTCAATAGGCCAATTCAAAGCAATTTGCTCAAGGTACCATCAAGTGTGGTATACAGCAAAGAAATGTTTTGTCCCCACTGCTTTTCTGCATAAGCTGAAACCCTTAAACAAATGCTTCACATGTGGAGGTAAAGCTTTATCCCAAGACTGAGTGAAACATTGTGCATGTGTCTTCAACTGAAACTGAAATTATCATTCAGACTAAATAAATGAGGCAAAATTGCATCAACTGAAAGTAAAATGATTACAACTAAAAGGGTGAAACAGAAGGCAGCAGAAAGATGTTCAGGGCAACTACAAATACCTTAAGTCCCCACCAGCAAATAGAAACCATTAATAAGCTGTAAGGCAGTTACCCCCAGCCAAGACCCAAAAAGGAGTAAGGCACATCCTAAAAAGCCACATGAATGGAGAGAACAAAGCACGAGCCATCATTAGACATCCCCTTGGAGTTATCAGATAGTCCACTGGTTTAATAACTTGGCTGAAGGAGAAGCTGGAAACCACTGATGTCAAGACAACAACGCTCCTGACAATGCGTGAAGGGTTTTGCTGTAAATCTAGCAACCTCAGACTTCACGCTAAGGGGAAGGAGGGGGACTGGGGACTAATGAACATGAAAGCCTACAAGTGAACGAAACAACAAAGATCCAGATTTACACCTGGAACCTGGCCTCTGTAACTGTGCTTTCAGGCTCTGACAAAGGCTGCAGTGAGAAATTACCTCTGCTTGGAGCATAACAACAATTCAACATTTGTCAGTGGTTTGTGTGATTCAGGCATTCAGAGCTGAAAAATGACTCAGTCAGTCAGATCCCACGCACAGTGTCTAACATCATATAATATACAGACAGCAAAACTACGAAAAAAAGACCGAGGCATGACTTCAAGCTTGCAATTAAACATCTATCTATCTATCTATCTATCTATCTATCTATCTATCTATCTATCTATCTATCTATCTATCTATCTATCTATCTATCTATCTATCTATCTATCTATCTATCTATCTATCTATCTATCTATCTATCTATCTATCTATCTATCTATCTATCTATCTATCTATCTATCTATCTGCTAGCCTCCCAGTGTGTTTTTCTGTCTATCATTTGCAGCCCTCCCTACCTCTTTCATCTCCTCGAACCATCTGCACTTCCCTCTCCCTTATTCAGCTTCACTCCTCATTTCCTCTTAGTTTGCCTCACCCCTCAAATTGTCTCTCTTGCCGACTTCCCCTCATCATTTTCTGTCTTTATTCTCGTCGGCTACTATCATCAGCACTACCCTGCCATTTTCGCTCGTCATCTTCCACTTCTCTGACATAGCATCCTTTTATTCTGAATGCATAAGCGCAGGCACAAGTTGAAGCAGGATAATAAAGATCTGGAGAAAGAAAGCAAGGAGCAGAGAAATAGACAAATGAACTGGATAAGGCCCAACAAGGGACAGAAAATGTAATATTCACACATTTCATTGTTTTTGTGAAAGCAGAAAAGCAGGAGTTTGTGCCTGGCCATTAAATGATATTCATCAGGCAGATGTGACCAAGTTGCTCTGCTGTGTGTAACTGGCTGCACTGAATTGCCTTAGTCTGGTCTTAGACTCTAACACACTTGATCTGATCGTGTGTCTGTAGGATGAGATGCGTCTTAGGCAAATTATTTTCTTATTTCAGTAGGTATAGGCTCGGACGTTGCTGTCTAGTGATTCACTGCAGCTGATGTGTGTCTCTTAAAAACGTTTCTTCTATTTAGAAAACAGAGGGTGCACGTATGCTTGCACGAGTCAATGCATTCAGAGAAGACCTACCTTTCACCTTAATTTGTACCACAAACTTAATATAGCAGCATATCTACGTGTGCTGCGGTTAAAGCTTCATATAGCCTCGTAGTGCACAGTGAAACTGATTCAGTTACTTGCTGATGCACAATGGTAAATTAAAATTAAAACAAATCCAGCTCTAAATTCTTAATTAAACCTAGAATTGTAATTTGCCTTATAATGATGAGAAAGGATTGAATTTATGCTTCTGAATTTTTTGCTGTTGTTAAATACATTTGGAAGGAAGCTATACGTGATTGAATACTATATGTTAGGTAACTACAAATAATTTGTCTTTCTGTTATCTGATAATTATACAGACACATCAATCAAATTGAGGAAATGAAAGTCAACAACAGTTGTCACAATAGTGGACATTTGAGAGCTTCTGAAAAATTAAAGTCCAGTGTGGAAAATATTTTTTTTCTTTCTTTCTTGACACAACATTAAAAAGATTTTTTTCTCAATCATTGGAAATAAATCAGGTAAGATAGTATTTTCTGTTTTTATACTTGTGAACGTGTCACTTTTACTTCTTTAAATCCTTTAAATGTTAGTTTGTGCTCCCGTAACCGGCTCTGATCTTTTTCTTTTTTCCTCGCTTGCTCTTTTCTGACCTATCCTCCTTCCTTAGATTTCCATAGAGATTGTCAAAGCAAATTTAAATTGGATTTGAATTTAAACTTTCTACTAAATACTTTCAAAGTCACTCTCATGATAGGAAATGCATTGTAACATGGCGTAAAACAGGAATAGAGATGGACATAAGGGAGAGAAAAAAAATGTTAGTAGACAGAGCTTGAAAGGAAAACTGCTTCTAGGTGGCTATTTGTGTGACAAATCATTCTGACGCTGATCTGTCAGGTGTCAATTCTCAGTCACAACTCACCCACAGTTGCTATAGAAACCTTGAAATCTTCCTGAAGAAGAAATAAATAAATGAAAGAATATAAATTAAAAGTCCGGCTACATGCCGCGCTGCAGTTGGCCACAGGGAGAAAATTACGCAATGCATGCTGACTCATTGAATGATATGACTTCAGTTTTGGGAAGACTGCACTAATTTCTTCTACTTATCCAAATACTTTATCTCTCCATAATTCTGCAGGGATTTTAAGGACAGTGAGAATAGCTCATTTTACAGAAGTCAACATGAACTTTGCTTAAAGAAGAATAAACCTTTACGTAAAGGCATGCAGATAGGTTCATTATATCAGCAGTAATTAACATGGAGACTTTAAACAAAAATTAGGTAAGATGGAAAAAAACAAAAAAAAAAAACCAAACATGTGTGGACATGCACACTGCAACCACATGAAGTAGTAGCAACCACAGAACTCAATGTTCCAGTTATCCGAAAATGGCAACCCACACAAGCAAATTTGACATTTCAATACTCCCACTTTATTGTCTTCTTTATGTAAACATTTAAAAATCTAAGAAAAAAAAAAAAACAACACTTTTTAGAAATAGAAAATTCACATGCTTGTTTTGACTCTCTGTTACGAGCAATAAAAACATGTCACAGCTAGATAAGTGTAAAAAGATCTCCTAATCTTGTTGTATGAAGAGTATTTTCATGGGAGACTTTTTTAACTCAAAGAAAGAGAGGATGGCTGCAAAAGGCAACTCCATAACAATGACGGCGCCGTGAGCTCTGTCTAACAGAAGTGTTCAGGCCCACTGGCAGAACGCCCGGCCAAATGACAAAAGTGAAAACTACAACCAGGAATTCATGCGCAGGTGAAGTCCAGCAGAGACGATTCCAGCTGGACTTCACCTGGTCACACCCCTATTCCAGTGCTTATCAAAGGGAGGAACCTCCATGGGCTGAAGCCAGGCTATCATCTAACTCCTGCAGTCGAGGTGGTGCTCCAAACACCAGCAGCAACAGGAAAAACTGAAACCAGCATGATTGTATTTGTCCCACAGGAACAATGAGACAGAAATGTGTTTGTTTTTTTTCTTTAATTGGCATTTATTCAGCACCATGTTTTATTCAATGCCAAATGAATAAAACAGCCAGTGACTGCAGACATTAGGGACTTGTTGCTGACCTGATGGTAAGTCATCATTTATATTTACAGAGAAAATACGAATTCTCTTAGACCGAATCTGATAGAAGCATTTTATGGACGACTTTACATTACTGTGCAATAAGTCTTGGGCTGAAGAGTTATAACATCCTTTAATAATCATCACCATGGATAGAACAATCAAACGGTGCACAAACTCTAGACATGTACACCGAACATAACTACACAATGTTCAGAGCAAAATGACTACTTCAAAAGTCAGTATTTAGTTTGGGTTCCCTCAGAACCAAACGCAGAATAAAGTGTTTTTAGGTAGATTCTGTCTTCCACAGATGTTTGACATGATATTAATTAGGATTCAATTCCATTTATGTTTCTATTTATATCTTAAAGAGCCTGGAAAATAAATATCTATGTCAAGAAAGTGTTTGATTTTGGATGCTTGTTACTTATCCCAGTCAAGTGTATTTCTTTAGTTAAAGTAAACTCTGGAATGATGAACAGGAAAATAAAAAAGTAAACAGCGTCTTTGACATTTTACCACTTTTTTCCTAGTTGTACTTTGAGATTCTTTTTGAGACAAACTACATTTTTATTATCCAGCCTTCCCCACTTCGATGAGTCTGAAGAAAACAAACAATAAAAAAAAAGTTTATGTATTTTTAGGACTTCAATATGCTGTATTATTGCTCTGCAAGTATTTTACAGGTTTCGGAAGCAAGAAGAGATTTTCCTGGACATATGCCTGCCTAGATGCCTAGATGTTCTAGATGTTCTGAAATGACACATATCTATTGATCAACTAGTTATCCAGCCAGTTCCCCTGCAACTCTACATCTTTTAATAGATGACGTGGCTGAGATCTTGAAATATAAGATACAAATCAATCGTCATGCCTCGGGAATAAGTGGGATTTAAAAATTACTGTCTGGTAAACTAAGAGTCAGACACACCATTTGGGCAGTTGTCCTAGAGGAAATCTAACCCTCATGTATGTGATCATTCTTTCCCTGTAGGAAAGTCGCAGCTTTTATGTATCTCACTGCAGGTAAATAAGACTGCAGGCCGGTTACACAACAACAGTCACATGAAAAATACTGTTTAATGAGGATGACAGCAACAGGCATTATGACCTTGTTAGTAGCAGAACCACTTTTCTTGTTCTGAATTGAAAGTGAAGTGGATTCTCATTCTACAGCAAAATGTTATATATATATATATATATATATATATATATATATATATATATATATATATATATATATATATATACACACCATACTTTTAAGCAGTAGTGTATATAAATCTTAAATATAAACATAAGGAATCAAATTCTTTACTAGTTGATGAGATGATGTTTTTGATCATGTTTTATTTGTATGTAAGTATCTAAATCTTGCTCATAACATGATGCCAAACATGCTTACAAGGGTCACGACTGAATCTTTTTGAGGGGTAACTTCACACATTTTATGCTCTGAAAACAGCTGTGATATTAAAATATATATGAAACGAAAGTCCATTAAAAGCAGCGCTGTCAGAAAATGTTAAGCCTTGAAGCATGAATGGCAGCAGTGAAACATTCAAAAGTCGTTTAAATGGTGGTAATCTTCATTACTGGTACTTCATTCATGGTTCATGGTTAGAATCATTAAGGAATATGTTTATGATTTTAGTTTAGTTTAAAATTCTACTTCTTTTTTTTCACATTGAAAACCATTTCAGCATAGACGTTTTTTGTTTTTTTGTTTTTTCGGTCTCAGACATACATTATGTTGCTGGGTACTTATTTTTGTTACATACTTGAATTTAAACAAATAAAAGGAAAACAGAAAACACAGAGCAGCAAAATAAAAAACAAATATAAAAAACTTAAATCAAAAGCATGTTACATGACTAATTTTCCCCGTACTTTATGAATATTATGAATAATTGTTTTTATGCTGCTTGTTAGACTCTTAGACTCTGAATGGAGACGGACAGAAGTAAACAGAGCGCCGCGGGCTCGGCAGAAGAGCAGGATATGGAAAACCAAGTCAGATGGTAGAGAGAAATATGGTTATGATGCTGAAGCAGCTTCTGGTTCTCCCACATCCACTGCAGTGGTGTCCACAGTGATTTCAACAACTAAGCAGCTTACTGAAACAATGGAGCAAATAATATAAAATTATGAAGGCCATAGTTCATTAGATTCTGTAATTTGGGTTTAGAAGGAGAAGGATGTAAGCAGGGAGAGAGAGAGGAGGAAAGTGGGCAAACTCTCAGTGCAAGGAGGAGAGAAAGTGAGAGACAAGAGAGATGACATGTGACATCCCACAGACAAACTACATGAGCAGCGTTAACAGAAAAGCAGAATGAGTAACGCTGACATCTGTGTTCAAAATATATGAAAAAATATGTGATTGGATGCTGACAACCTGAAGTAAATGCGCAGTATGTTTTAGCATTCCTATGTGCACAATACTCAGTTTTGAGGGTGCTGCGAATCCACACTTCCAGACAGTTTGTTTGTTTTCTACATCAGCAACGTCGGCTCTCAGAAGGTGGAAGTTCCTCGTTTGGTCTTGTGCACCGGACATGCACGAGTTATTAGCGCGGTCATTACCGCCGTCTATAGTCGTTTTTTTTTACTGCTTAGCCAGGATCAAGTGGGCTCTTAGTCCCAGTGGATCTGCCAGCACTTTGGACTAAAGTAGTTGGTGTTTGTTCCCCAGATGTCTCCAAAGAAATCTTTTTTTTTGGTCGTGAGGGAAATTGGTCGATCATAGCCTAGTGGATGCAGTTTTTTTCCTCGATCAGCAGCACAGCAAATGTATTGGTTTGTTGGAGACACTTGATGGAGGACTGCTTGGTAAACGAGGCCCAGAACATCGCTGGATATGCACAAAGGCTCAAGCTGAACGCATGCAATGTTCCAACAGAAGTTCATGAGTCGGGACCTCGTGTGATAGGAAAACTGTGTTGTGTTGGCTACAAGCATGCTTGTACATTGTAAGTAGTTACCATAGTTGCCAAGTCTCCCACTTTAATTCGCACACGTCTCACACAAGCAAGAACACTTTCATTTCAATGTATCTACCAGAAAAACGGGAACAATTTCAGTGATTAACGTGCCTCAATTGTGGACAACTATGAAGTCAAAAGTACTTTGACGACAGCGTTATTGGCTATTGTATTTCTTGGCTGCAGACTGTTGGAATTTTAATCCCACTTTTCACATCTGACTGAAAAATGACACAATCCCTAATGTTAAAATGGCAGATAATGAACACAGCCTTTTCCAACCAGAGACATCCATCTGTGATCTTTGCTATCGCAGCTTGTCATGCTGTCCCTTTTCATATTCTGTTCCTTGAACATGTGTAGAAGGATTAGAGGTTTACAGATAGGAAATTATGAGAATCTAGCATCTTTTTTTTTTTTTTTGGCGGGGGGTCTTTTTTAGTTATGCTGGGTGCAAAGATCCTCTAAAGGTAAAGGAAATCACAATTACATGGCTAAAAATGTAAAAAAAAAAACAAGTATTAAAAAAATATCTACATCCTATTTCTATCTTCACAAGTTGTTTTAGTTTTAGTTTTAGCAGAAAGAGTAAAATTAATAAGAAAACTCCCGTAGCTCATTGTGTTGCAAATTTTACACACCCACAAACCAATGCTCCCGATTCTTCACAAGAGTCTTTAGTCAACCGGCGCAGGGATATCGACACAGTCAATGCAGTGTCCAGATTAGTGTCACAAGTTCAGTATTTAACTCATCTGACATATGGTCATAATCCTCGCTTTAGTTCTTGAGTTATGGATAGACTCTGAAGGATGTATGGCACAAATGTTCATCCACTGTCCACACAGTGAATAGAGAAAGTGCTGGGTAAACCTTTTTTTCAGGTCGGTAAGCAAATCACTGTGACGCAGTAACCAGTAAACATGGAGGTCTTTTTTTTTTTTTTTTTTTTTAATCTATGAATACAGAGTGTCCAAAGATAGCTATTTGTACATGGTATAAAATAAAAATATCCTGTGGTGGAATGACAGCGCAGCATGGTGGCTTAGTGGTTAGCACTGTTGCCTCACAGCAAGAAGGTTCCTGGTTCGATTCCCGGACCGGTGGGTCTTCCTGTGTGGAGTTTGCATGTTCTCCCCGTGCTTGCGTGGGTTTCCTCCGGGTACTCCGGCTTCCTCCCACAGTCCAAAAACATGCAGGGTAGGTTCATTGATTGTTCTAAATTGCCCGTAGGTGTGAATGTGCGTGTGCATGATTGTTTGTATTGTATGTGGCCCTGCGACAGACTGGCGACCTCACCAGGGTGGACCCCTGCCTTCCGCCTACTACACACATCACAGGCTCTGACAGACCCCCGTGACCCGGTGACGGATTAAGCGGGAATAGATAATGGATGGAATGACAGCCAACATGTTTAGGACAATAAACTTAATCAAACTCTAAAAAGAGCATCATCCTAGTAAGCATGCTCAGTGATATGACGCCAACAAATGCTTGGAAACTAAAAATAAAGCTTACAAAGCACACAGCCAGCAGTCTGTTATCTTTAACTGGTTCATTATGTGACCGTAGACGTTTGATTATAAATCTTGAAAAGAATATCAGAATCGGCAGGCGTTATTTTTTTTTTTAAGGTCACTGTAATACAAAATGATATGATTCTATTACTTTAAAAAAAAAGTGTATGTATATATAATTTATTTAGCTTTTCTGTTCACTTTCCAGACCTGAGACCGGCAGACATGTCTCAGTTTCACATTTGGGAACGTTGTGCATGGTAAAACAGGAAAATGGTAAACAGTGGGGCAAAATTGTTTTGTTTTGGGGTTTTTTGTAAACTACTAAGGCAGGGAGTGTTTACATCCAGTCCTGGGTCTAAATGTGTTTGCAAATCAGACTTGTGCATGGGTGGACATTTTCATAACGATAGAAATTCTTAAGAAAGACCCATACTAACACCAAAGCTCTAGTTATCAGTTCTCATGAGCGATTCCTTGCCTTTTCCTACTCACTGCGTCTATATGGCAGCGTGATAAACAATCAGGAGTCTGCAAACGGATGCTTTTAAAACTGCAGGGATTTTTCTATGCCATTATTGGGTCCGACCTCCTGGCCAGCTCATTAGTTCACTGCAGCTTCAGGCAGATCAAGGTCGTGCTCTTAACAGGGTGGTACCCAAAGCCCTTTGCGGGAAGCTTTTGATACATTTTATGGCATGTTTGGTGAAATCATAAAGCCTCAGTCCCAAAGGGAGTAGAAGCACCACGGTCTGGTTTTGCAGAGATTTTGCTCCGTCCTCTGGTCTCACGGGAAGCATTTCAAAAGCAGAGGTCCAGGTCTGCTCCTGGGATGGTTTTGTTAGATTCTGTATTTACAGGACGGTTTCAAGATCCCACGAGAATCGTGATGTACTCTGCTTATTTAAAGACATATATGTCTTTAAATAAGGACTGTCATAGCGGATGTAATTATTTCTGGTGGTACTGTGGGGATGGCATGAATTTCAGTTGTGACTTTGTAAAAAAAAGTAGCAATAATGTTTTCCAAAAATGAGTATAAGAATTCTGCTGGAATTCCATCAGGTCCGGGTGATTTTTTTGATTTAGTATTTTCTCCAGTACTTTATGAACTTCATCAAGGGCGTGGGGATTGTTCGACCTATTTGCTTGTTCCATTGATGATTTTGGAAACTCTAAATTAAAAAAAAAAAAAAAAGCTATTTCTGACCATTTTGGGTAACAGTCTGAGGTGTAGACCTTATAGAAAGTTTTAAATGCATTCTTGATTTTCATGGGACAGTTTGTCCTGATGACTTAATTATGGATAAAATAAATGATTCTTCCTTTGTAAGCTGCAGTTGATTTGTTAGTATTTTACTAATTTTATTGCTCTACTTTACATTTTTGTATTTGGGTTCTTCTATATTGTTTTATATAACACATTTTAAGCTGTATTTTTAAATTGCTATTTGTTTACTAGGATTTAAGCTATAATGCTCTGTTCGTTGTTTAATCTTTTACTTTATATAATTTTCTTTTTTTTATGTGAGATGAATATGCTGTTATTGTCCCTCTGATGAATGGAATTCAGTTTTCCATAATAATGATGGTGGCGTGTTTGGAAGGTCGTTTATCTCCAGAGAGAATCCAGTCTTTTTTAATGAAACTATCAAAATCCTGGTTTTGAAGAAGTGATGTATTGAAATACCATCTTTTACTTAGTTTAATGGAAGTTTGAATGTTTATCGTAAGGGAAATGGGGGCACGGTCGCTGATTATAACTGGATGTATTGTAGTTTCGATTACATGTGTAGGAAGGGAATTACTAATGACAAAAGGATCAATTCAGAAAGAAGACTGATGGCTGTAGGAGTGGTAAGGATTATTCTCAAGATGAGGGGTTCCTTATTCTCCAACTACCACCAAGTCTGCAATGTTTCATGATTGCTGCTGAATGTCAATTTTTTACGTTAGTCAGTGAGTTTGAAAGATTTAATTTGGGGTCAATAACAGTATGAAAATCCCCTGCAATAATTATATTTGTTGGATCTGATAATACCGAAAAGATGTTCTGAAAAAAGGATGACTTATCATTTTTTGGACCACAAATGTTGACAAGAATGAATCTTTTATGATTCAAGGAAGCGCTGATTACTATAAGTCTGTCATTGGGGGCACATATAGTTGTATCAACAAAAAGTGTCGGAAGAGATGTGAGTGGATCACAGTTTTAGGAATAGGAGGGATGTGATGTTAAAAAAACTACTAATATCTGAGCACCACTCAATTCAGATGCCTTTATTCAAATAAGGCTGTAAAAAAACTCACCCAAGGCCTTCAAGTAATATTGTGTTAATCCTTTATAGGGCTGTCAGTAAAATTCTTGAAATTTCAAAATTTCAACTCCAGAGAGTTATTGGAGAATGTTAAAAGACCTCTATTAACATGTTAACTTTTTTTTTTTGTAATAACTATAGACTGTAGTTCTACTGAAGTGACCAAATATGGTCACTTGCCCTATAAAAGATTAAGAAGAAAAGGACATTGGAAGACATCAGATAGATGTTCAAACATACGTACAGATAATGATTTGAAAACTTAATTTCTGTGACCATCATCTGAGTATCATCTGCATGGAAGCATTATTTTTTTGTTTTTATTATTCTAATTGTGTTCGTCACATAGCAATTGCTGGTCACATCATGTTTTCGTATTATTATTTATTGTTTGTTTGTTGGTTTTTCAAAACTTCGGTTTTACTTTTGGACACAGCCAAACTGAACCTCTGGCAAAATAAACTATGACAGGGGATGTTTAAATAAATGTGACTATAATTCAGGTTAGTGGCGATATTACAGATTGATGCATGTACTGAGTAAGTGTGTGTGTGTGTGTGTGTGTGTGTGTGTGTGTGTGTGTGTGTGTGTGTGTGTGTGTGTGTGTGTGTGTGTGTGTGTGTGTGTGTTCATGGGCAAGTATGTACACTCCAGGCTAGTGATCAAAATACATCATTCATAGAACTCAGCTCAGCGTGAAGTCATTCACATGCACTTCATGTTGCTTTTCAAGCTTTCACTCGCTTTTCCTTGAATATCTTCAACTCCATCTCCTTTTTTCGGTTGTGTCTATGTGAAACTTTTTTCTTTTTATTGCTTAATCTTTTTTTCTGTTTCCCATCACCCCCTGCCGTGTCTCAGCAGTAACAGGTGTTTGGGGAGGCAGGGGGCCTGCAGATCTAAACGTTCTTATCAGTCCCACAGTCCAGACCAACAGCTGAACTCAGCATCAGTCCACTGCCTGCTGCAGCGACCACAGCTCCTTCCGGCCACTTTCATTTTTGACAGTGATAGAAGTTCATTTTTGTGTCATAATACTCCAGGCTCCGAAATCCGGGCAATAGCCTAGGGTGGTTAAATCCTGTAAAGAACACCAAACGGCCCCTGCACACCAAAAAGAGTATACTTTATATCCTAAGGGATCGGCAGGCAAAAAAAAAAAAAGATTTTTAAGACTAAAGGCTCCAGGAGACCCCTATGACTATGGATAGGGTGTAGATAACGCATTTATGATGGATGGATGGATGGATGGACGGATGGATGGTTATATGATGGATGGATGGATGGATAGATGGATGGACACATGGATGGATGCATAGATGGACACATGGATGGATGGATGGATGGATGGATGTTTCTAAAATCAACAACTATTAGATGCATCATCTGTAATCTGTAATTTACCTCTCAGTAAGGACCGTATGCAGTGATGGACAAGCGTGAATAACCAGGGCAAAAATACGGCATAGGCTAAACGTTAGAACAGTAATGTTTACTCACAGTACAAACAATCATTGAGATTTTTTTGCTCACAATAAATGCTTGATAATTATCCTACTACAAAATCCATGGCATATGCACACTGCTCATCTGAAAACAATAGCAAAGGGTATCGATGAACAAAAAAAAAGAAAAAGAAAATGCATAAATTACAACCATGGATATAGATGAGAAGACAAAATAAGCACTTGTTGCACAATTTCCAATAAATATGTAGCAAATCTAAAAGAAAAGTAATGAAAGATTAGTCAACTGATGTGATCATTCATTACAATTGTCCTTTTTTTCTGTTACTGGAAATGTAAGGTGCAGTAATTTCTCTGACTAACTGTAAACTCAACATATTAGGACTGCTGTTAAGAATGTAAAAAAAAAAAAAAAAAATCAAACTGAAAATCTTTGGGATAATTCAGATAAATTCACATATCTGTACTATAACATTAACCATTTTCGACTTCCTTATAAACAAAAAAAAAAATAAGATCACCATGAGCATTCAAGCAAATGTAAAGAGGTGGATTATGATGCAGATGCAAATGTAATAAAATTCCTTTTTACTCCTGTGCTCCCTTTTGATTGCAGCCGCCGCTCTCCTGAAGGCAGCTATTAAAGAAGCTAAAGCGTCCTTTTAAACATGTATAAATGGTAGTATTTCATAACCACAACAAAAGCTTTCTGGAATATTTTCTTTCAAAAAAATGCCTATCAAGTGTAAATCAGACATATTTTCTGAGTTTCAATGCCAGTTCAACTCCTATAACGATGGAAAAACTGTACTCAACTTTCTGATGTGTTGGTGACAAGTAGAAGCGGCTTAGAGAATTATCAGGAATACAATAAGACACAGACGGACAGATCTACCAACCGCAGAGACTTAGTTCTAGTAGCTTTAGTATCATCCCTGTGTGTGTGTATGTGGTGTGTGTGCTTGTGTGTGCTTGAGTTCCTGCGTTGATGTCTGTTCACCAGCAGTCCTAGCCTCATCCCTCCACCACGTTCTCCCTCTCCCTCCACTTCTATCCTTCCTTCCTTAACAGTACTTGTGGATTAGTTCCATTTCCTGGTTATCTACTGTTGGCCTATTTTTCTCAGAAAAGGGCAAAAAGTGAGGTTTTTACAGTAGTGGGAGAAGTTTGTGCGCGTGTATGTCCATGTGTTTTCACATGATAATCCACGTAATGACATTTTGTCAACAGGAGTAATCCACGAGATGTGTATCTTTCAGGTGTGGTCGGTATACAAACTCCAAATAGCGGGTTACTTTTCCACATTCAGGCACCAATTGCATATATATATATATATATATATATATATATATATATATATATATATATATATATATATATATATATATATATATAAATATAACCCATGATGCATTAACTTACAGAATCATCCAAATCAAAGTATAATCAGTGTTAATAGATTTGAAGTGACCCGTGATGCATTAATTACTCATCTTATGACCAGAAATGTCTTTCTGCTTGACTGACTTTGGTCAGTGACCAGCCGGTCATCCACTGATATTTCAGTTTTTGTCCAGTGCGCGTCATTCAGTGTCACACGAAGCCTTCTTCTGTGTACAGAGTTCCCGCTGTTTGCAGACTAAGGTTCAAGCAGCACAAAGGAACCCTTGTTGTTTTTGGGCTCATTGGATCATTGTTCATTGCTTTTGCCATCCAAGAATACTCTTGTTTAGTTTCTTATTCACTCACTCTCATGTTCTATAGAATAAATAGATTCTTGCTGCTTTATAATTGCGGTGCGATGGATTGGTCTGTCTAAGGTGTATCCCTGCCTTTCACTGAAAGGGAAACTGAGTGGGTTCCAGCAGATCCCTGGGATCCTTAATAGACCGGTTGGGTGTACCTAATACAGGGATTGATGAATATTAAAGAGAAAAGGACAAGTCATAGACTCCCTCCAGATTAAAGTTTACTCTTCTGTTTGCTCATAATAATCACAAAAAAACCCAATTTCAATAGGCAAATTAATTTATTTTATTGGTCTATTTCATTTCTCAGCTTTAGTTTTAAAGCCTTTTCTCATCATTTTACTCTTTTTTTCTATTTTATGCAGTCTGCTTTCGTTTGCCTACAAGGTCTTTTTTTTTTTTTTTTAACCAGTTAATTGTCTGAGTCTGGACAGGAGTAATTACAAGAATTATCTGTCCCGGGTTGACACATGTTTTAACCCATGAGCACAGACAGATAGATGGATAGATGGATATTTTATAGTTGTCAATTTTCGCCATTTATTAAAGTTGCTTCGTTACATCTTCTCACCAAAGTCCTGCACTCTCCAGCCTTCTGAAAAAGTGAGTGCCTTGGTGATGATAGTAGAGCTGTGTGTGAACAACGAGAAGGCCGCAGATGCAGTTCCAGCACTTCCAGGAAACTGACGCCTTCTGCTGCCCCACCACTTAACGCTTTCAACTCAAGTTCTGCTCCTCCTGAGTTCTGAGGTCCACCAAATTCTGTCGGTCTTCCTGGTTGTGAAGGCGATTAGAGGTAGAGCAATCTCATTATTGTTTGGCATAAAACTAATGGCTGTTGTGTTCCCTGCAACAAGCACAAACAAAACAGACTTTCATGACGAGGTGGGGGTGGGGTGGGGGTCTGCCTTACCCAACTCCCGGTGGACAACTGGTTAGAAAAGATGTGAAATCGAGCAAACGAAAGCACAGAGGAGGCAGGAGAGTGAAGCCGCAAACATAAGAAAGAAAAGACTGAGAGGCTGAGAGACACAAGCAGAGATGGCAGCTAAGGAGAGCAAGAGAGCATGTTAGACGTGGAATAAATAAGTCATGGAGTTAAAGCTAATAACCAACGAGGCAAAAATTACACAACGCTAGTGGTTCTATTCAAAGTGCAAATGTGTACAAACAACACACACAAGCCACGCGACTCCACAGCGCTCACTTTTGCCTTTTCATGTCTCTTTGTGTTTATTTTGTCTGCGATGCCCTTTTTTCTAGCCGTCTCTGAAAGACATGCACAATATTGCAGATAACATTTGTTTGCTCACATCTCCCGTCTCAGCTGAGCAGACAACTGCAGGTAAGAGTATTTAACAACAGTCCCCAACCCTACCACAACACCCAAACCACTCACATACCAGACAGCCCCTTTGGCTGTGAATTATGTATGATGATAACTCGCTGAGTCATTAAGAAAAAGACTGTATTTTATGAAGTAGCATAAAGACATGCCTTTGGTTACTAAATAGGAATTCAGCTGCAAAAAAACTCCACAAGTTTACCTTTAGCCATAACTCTGTCTGTGTCTGACAGCTACCTGATACTTTTTAAAGATGGAATTGGATTTGCATCTTTGCTGCAAGGAGTCCTGAGCTTTGCTGCCTTATCTTGGACAGATGTTTGTAAGTCATTTCTATTAAGGAGACTATTGAATGTTTTAAACACCACCAAAGGCCATGGAAGGGGACCGACATGTCTTGCAGCTGCCACCCTCTTCCTCCCAAATCATTTAATTAGAAGATATTTCAACGGATTTGTGGTCTCATTTCATCTTTTTTTTCCTAACATAATAAAAGTCAACCAATGCAGTAAATAAAATAATATCAATAAAAATGCAGTTTTAAAGGTTAAAAATTGTGTTTATATTTATATATATATATATATATATATATATATATATATATATATATATATATATATATATAAAATATATAGTGTGGTCCATGTAGTGTGGTCCCAAAGTACTTTAGAGAACACGTAGAAAATCTGCATTTATTGTCAAATGTTTACCATATTTGCTTGATTTTCGTGTTTTTAATCACATTTATATAAATATGTGGCCCTTTAATTAAGTCAGTGCTCTGATCAAACTCAGGCCTGGTCAACGTGTTTTGTTTTGTTTTTTTAACATCCAGAATCTATTTTCAACAATCTGTTCAGCTTAAAACTCAGGTAAAGTTTAAGTGCCATCATGGGGGTGCCAAAAAAACAAAACCTCCATCTTTATCTTATAGTTTTTGTTTAACAGATTACAAATTCTATAATGACCAGAGAAACCATGTCATTTGAAAAGATTGGATTACAATACAATACAATATGATACGATACTGCACCCTTTAGGTTAATCTAATTTCTCTGTATTTTTTTTTTTATAATATTGGTTCTTTCCATGTCCTGGAAACAGTCTGAAAACATCTTGAATAATGTCTTAATTCCCTTAATGCATCAAGCAGAAACAATACGGATCTTGCCGGACCAAGGATGCAAGCAAGGATGAGCAAGGATGCACAGCTGTATGCTTTGACAAAGTGTTTCTAGCATCCATTATGTATAAATAGGGCTTGAGAAATTCTCAGCCAAAGGCTTTGCCCGACAAATGATGTCACAATCTATCACCTATACTTGACAGGCGTTACGATGAGGAACCATCACAATGACACAGGTGGTCCTGCCAGACACACAGTATGTATAAAGTAGCAGAGATGTGGATGCAAAGACAGGCTGTACTTTAGTCAGCTTTATTGCATCTAAGTAGACAGGAAACTATCATGTAGAGGAAGCAGCCTATGGAAATGCAGCCAAACAGAAGTCGTAAGGGCAATATGAGGTCCAAGTGCTCAGTAAATTAATGCTGACGTATGCTGAGGCCTCATTTATATGTGCAAATAAATTTGATATGAATCAGCTAAGTCTGTTTTTTGGGGTTTTTTACAGTAATTTGTCTTCAGGTATTTATAGAGTATTACTGAATTAAACAGAAGCAAATCTGTCAGTTATCTATGCAGATAGGTCAGAATTGGCTAGTTAAAGTCCTTGAAAAATACAGTTGTGACGACAGATGCAAACATAGTTAGACAGCATCTGTCTAGTTCTTCTTTGCTCTAAAATATACCTGCTGACCTTCTGCAATGCTTTGGAAAGCAACAGCTTCGCTTATATGTTTTATTTCACATCCATTTGTTTCACCTGTGGTCACTGAAAATAACACAGGAGCAATAGAAAGGAAATTGGCCATCAGATCTTGCAGTTTAAAGGCAGCTAAAGGAGAAATAATGGCTTCATCGTTGTATCTACCTGCTGGGAAGCCAGTAACAAGTTACCTTGGCTTTGCAGTGAAAATACGGTTTAACTAGGTCATGTTTACGTAACAGTTTTAAGTCCAGGTTTCCCCCTTCTATCTTTATTCAGTACCACTCATTTACTTTTGAAATCATTGACCCTGTCTTATGTTAAAGTTGTCCCTCCCCTCTGTACGTCACGCAGGCTACGATCACACTGCAGGTCCTAATGCTCAAATCGGATTATTTTTTTTTTTTAATCCAATTTTTTGCACGGCCGTTCACATTATCACTTTAATGCGACCTTTACCACACGAGAAGTGTGAACGGTACGCGGCCCTTAAGTGCCACGCATCCGCAGAGGAAAACAAGACGTAACCTGCGTGTTGTTTACAGAAGTAATGGATATGGATGCTTCCCATGTTTGTCTAGCAGGTTGGAAGAACTTGCAACCAACAAAATTAAACAAATCTGACGAAGGAAAGAAGGAGTTTGAGAAAAAGGAGAGCACAAATGTTAACGATGGCCTTTTGTGAAGCCGTGGCTGCTACCGCTGTATGGAGGTACAGCATGTGTGGATGCGGAGTCGGAACCAGGAGCGGTGACGTCAAAGCCGGATGAAATGTGACTTTCCGTTCCGACTGCTGTCGCTTCGACACGGATTGGATATCAGTTATCGGATATCCGATTTAGGAACACACATGAAAGTGGCCTGGGTTGGATTTGAACAATAAAATCGGATTTGTGCTGTTCACACTTTTATTAAAAAAATCAAATATGAATCAGATGTGGGCAGAATGAATCGAGCTGCAGTGTGAACATGACAAAGGAAAAGTTTCAGCTTTTTAGCTCCCCCTTCTTTATGTTTACATCCAGAACTGCATCTGTTTAGCAGTCCATAAAAATGTGTTCTGTTCCTGCAGGCAGTGGACTGCAAAGTCGTTTTAACATTCTTGATGATTCTTGCACCCTGATTCCATTTATCTTTGTGCTCTGCATTTTCCATTCGCCAAGCCCCGAAGTACAAGGGAACATTTGTACTCTGTTCTAACTTGAGATGTTAAGAAGTCAGTGATCTTCAGAAGAACTATTTAATTTTGCTGAGTGAGGTGTTAACGCAGAACAAATCTTCCTGCAAGGATCTAAAAGTTACTTCTGTAGCCAGACACACTACTTCTGCAAAAGCCTTTCGAGTATAGCTGCCGTGGAAACATGCTGAGCTGACACGGGGCCTGCAGGGATGCTATATACAAACCGCCCACTCTGACATCACTCCATTATGTTTCTGGTTTTTGAGAAAAAGAAAATTGTAGGACAAACAAAATCTGCAAGCGCTTCAAAGCATAATACCTGTCATACACCTGATAGCAGGATGCCTGATCCAACCGATGGTCGGAAACAATTGGATATTTCTGTCCTTCTGTTCTTTCGTTTCCCAATTGTTCTTCCCAGCAAAATATGTTCAGCCGTGGTCTTCATGAAACTTTATCGCCATGTGTTAGAGCTGAGCAGAGTAAAGGGACAGCCCTAATCAAGGCAAGAAATGGCCCCTTCAGTGCAGTAAATTTTGGACGTGTTAGCAGCCTCGTTCTAGTGACCGTTCTGCTGCATTTGGCACCGTCTGACACAAAGATCCTCCACCCTGGCAAACACTAGGGCTTCACTACTGGTCTCAGTTCACACTGGCTGGAAGCAGTTTGCTCAAATATGGAACACTACACCAAACCTGGACCTTATCAAACAAAACGCTCAGTGCTTTGACCTTTTTGTTTCAACATCCAAATGTTTCCTCTGGGTAACATAATCAGATGTTGTAGGCCGTACACTGATGATATAAAACGGTATCTTCAACCAAAATCTTCTATCTAGCGTTCTCCACTAACACTCGTCACCTGGCGTCTTGGCGAAGAAAAGCACTTAAAACTGAATTCAGCATTACTGTCTGCAGCAAAGAATCATCATCAGTGAAGGTGGAGCGAATAGATTTAGGAATATCCTTAAAAAAAGATAGTATAACCTAAAACAATGTTTTTTAATTTATATCAAATTATGTCTTTATCTTTTCTTTGTATATGTTTAGTAAATGCACCAAATCTGGTGAGATACTTTTGAAGCGTTCACAATCTCCCGCTGCCATATCACACATTGAAGGTAACACAATATTCCACCCAAAATTCAAAACAAATTGAAAAGTGCAAATCTTTTGGGTTTTATGAAGGTTCGACATAATTAAATAATGTATCTGCAACAATATTGTTCCAGTTTAACAAAGAGTTAATAATCAGCTAACAGTGAAGGCAATAGTTTAGCATCTATTAACAATCTTTACAATCAGAACCTCGAGCTGACTGTCGCTAAACTGCACCTGTAGTTTTAAGTTGGACGTATAAAAGGTTTGATACTATGGCATGCAAAAAAGGACAAGAGAAGCATTCAGAGTCAGTTCTCAATGTGGTAAATAAAATAAAATAAAAACAACAGTGAATCTTTATCTAATGTGCCAAATTTGTCTTACAAAGTCAGGTGTTAAACACAGACAAAATGAATATCTACACATAATTTGAAAACAAAAAAAAAAAACAGAGTAAAACTGAAACATAATAGCAAGTGAATCAAAGTCGGTGAATCAAAAATGACTGAGCCAAAGGGGTCTTGAAAGTGCTGCAGCTCTCTTTCACCTTTTCCCTGCATGCTTGTGAGGATCCTGTGGGCTTTTTTCTTTTTTTTTTTGCCGACATTAACAGCCCATGAGGATGCTTGTTGAATTTGCTCTCAACCTCCAGTATTGTCCCAGCCGGAGCAGCCAAAGGACACCTGGTGTGTACCTTAACCGGAGACGCCACAGGTTTTATTGAGAATCAGCTCCAGCATTCCCTGATACTCTGCTGCCAATCTTCACTGTATGTGCCATCTGTTTCAAACAGACAAGGTATGTATGTAAGATCCTCTACAGAATGTCTCAAATCTGTATAATGGTTTCAAATAATGGTGTAACAATGGAAAATAAATTGAGAAAAATATCTGAAAACCCACTTGTATGCATTTCTTCTGATGTACAGTTTATGATTCATGGACAGAGCAGATGGCAATGCCAGTGAGATAAACTCTTCGGGTTTTGAGATAAATATTGTCAGACTGTTGACATTGGGCATCAGAGTGAGTGGGATGGAGTAGGGTTTCTGCAGCTGATGCTGAGCTGGGACCGGTGAGAAGAGGCCACAGATACAGGCTTAACTCTTCTTTTCTATATGATAATGCAGGATTCTTACACATTTTTCTCTTCTTTTCTAATTACTGCCCTTCCTTTTAACAAAACTTACAGTAAAGGATATTCTTGCATTGAGGTTACCTCTTTTGTCTCATTTGTCCTAATATTTCAATAAGCATTTCCTAGGTTTTCCAACAGCTTTGGTTAATTGTTATTACACGTTTTGTTGCCAATACCATCTATAGTATAAGGCTTTTTCTTCTTTTTTTTTTTCTCCATTGAAAAAGTGAAGTGCTATTTTTCAATGTAATCCGTACTGTAGTTCCTCAGAGATTTCCCAAAGTAATCCATGTACTTAGTTATGTCGATATGCATGACTGCAGTACGGTGACTGATCAGAGATCAAGGTTGTCCAGGCTGCAGTTTCATTCATGCCCTTTGCGCACTGAAATTCCTGCAAGATTTATTCTTCCGTGTAGGCTTAAAATGCAGGAATGAACGCACATTAACAAATCAAATGAAGTTGTCGGCAATGAAATTAAACTAAATGAAATGATGCTGAATTTTGTTTTCTTTTTAACTTATGTTATGTTTTTACTTTGTTGGTCAACCAGCTAAAAATGTTTTATACAGGCAGGATTTCATATTGAAGTAGAAAAACATAAGCTGTAGTCTTAAAAACAAACTGGGTATGGTGGACATGGGTTTTAACAGTGAGTTTGAGCCAGAGCTGGTCTTGTGCTTTGTCCGCAGTGACACAAATAAGGGAGACCCTAGGGGCACAAGAGCAGGCTGATCAGTGATCTCAACTCAGCACTATGTTTCCAGTCCCCGGCAATAGCTTCAGAAAAGTGCTAACATCAACAGAAGGGCTATGCTGAGAGGAGAGGGATCCCACATCTCTAACTTGATCTAAGTAGCTGTGGGAATGAATTCACTGCAATAGCTCACCACGGTTAAAACCAGAGGTTCCTCAGACGCCTAATATACCACTCCACTACTGATCTTTTACAATAACGACTTGCAGGAGAAGAACATTTTAATCCCTCTGGCCTGTTTGAGTTGCTCTACAATTACGTGGGCGCAAAATAATATCAGAGCCAATTACCATATATGGCAGAGCCACCGGGCTGGCAAAAGGTTGCAGCTGTTGGCTCTTGTCAGCTCACTTGCCGGGGAAGTTATCTACTGCACTATGTTCTTTCTTTTTTCTTTTTATCGGTAATTAATTGGTGGGTGTATTCAGTGAAAGACTCTCACTCTGACTTCCTGTTAAAGGTGGAAGAAGCACCAGGCACATTTTCTCATTAGAGCTTAAATTTCCATGAATTTAAGATGCATATATATACACGCAAATGTAAAGAGAAAACACAAGACGTTTAGTGTTAGGACATTTCGGTTAAAAGCTAAGTCTGTAAGGATGGAAAATCTTTTCATGTAGTTTATTTTGCTGAGAAATAATGCACAGACTTGCATATGTAATGGCATAATGTGAGAACTCAGTTTCCTTTATTTCGTATTCATATATCACATAATTAATAGTTACCTTCAGTTTTCTTAGCAGCTACTCATTTCAAAGACTAATTAGACCAGATTTAAAGAAAAGAAGAAATTAAAGAAAAGGGACTAATAAATATGTGCTGTATCTCTGGAGACAGACCTAATCTAATAAGATAATCAAGCCACAGCTCAGTGAGGCCAAGCATGACAAACCCCCAAACAAATCCCTCTTAATCATGTCGGCTTGTCGTCAATCTAAAAAGGAGCAAAAGGTACGAAAAAATACAGACTCCATTGGAAAAACAAGTGCTGGTGAAGTTGTCCCCAAGGCCTGGCAAATTATTTGTACTTATGAAGGGAGGTTAATACAATTACCACCTGCCCAGATTGTGATGACGATTTAGAAATGAGTTTTGTATCAAATGCAGCCAAAACATGAAGTTGATGGGTTAATTCAATGAATGCAAAGTTGTGCAATGAAATGACAGTCAAAATAAAGGCAGGAGCTACTACTTTAATGCCTTTTCCATACTGCCCTTTTGTTTTTATCTTTGTGCTTGTTAGTAGTATAGTGATGTAAACATAAAGGAGCACTCAAAGAATGTACTCCTCTCACTTGGCCTCTATATTTCACTTTCAAGGAAAGTGTTTTGGACTTCCTTTCCGCCATCTCCTTCCAAGTTTCATGTAATTCAACCTGGCAGTTTTTGTGTAATCTTGCTGATATACAGAGCTGGCTCGGAGAAAGACAAACAAACAAGCACTACTAAAAGCAGATCCTAGCTGGTGGAACTGCTGGAAATGGAGCCCACATTAAACTCTCCATAAAGGCCATTATTTCTCATGAATGTCTATAGAAACCATTGTGTGTTCTACTGTCTTGGCTTTGTTGAGCCTGAAACAGGAACTCCAATCATCACGGGGTGAGGTACAAATTGATTCTCTGTAGGGAAATGACTTTGGAAAATATGGGCACGGTGCAAGTTTTGAACCTTTTAATTTGCAACATTTTCCATTGTGGGCATTCCTAGAAGACAGTGGGAGCTGGTTGCTTTTTTCAGGACAAAAGAAGAATCTTTACTGATACTGAACTCTTCTATTCTGATTCCTCCAGAAAAAAAAAAAAAAAAAAAAAGAAGTCATCCACCCAAACGCTGACCTGTATTAAAGTAGAGAAATATTTTAAAGGAAAAACCCAACTGTGCCACCAGTCTCAAAGACTACTTGGTGCATTCCCAGCTCATTCCTCCTACACACAAGCAAAGCACTACAAATAAGCCCCCACAGTTTGCCAGCTCTGTATTCTCTGCTTTTTCTGCGACAACATTGCAGTCCCACCACTCTCCAAATAGGGAAGGGGCTAATTTTATCATTTTTGTTAATCATCAAAAAGTGAATAAATAAATAAACAAAGAAAACGAATTTACATATTCTCCTATCTGAATACTGGTGTGGATAAGAAAGAAGACAGCCTGAATAGATGATATATTCAGGTCAATTCACCATTGTTTCATGTTGCTTGAGTTCATGAGGTCACGCTTTGATCTATGACAATTGTACTTTATACTGTAAATATATCTCTCTCTCTCTATATATATATAGATATATTTATAGTTCTAAGATGATATTAGCACCTTTTACTGCAGCTGTTTTGCTGCAAATCTGACTAATCACTTCCTCCACGCCTCTGGGCTCTTATTTTTCATTTGACTTAAAAGCAAAATGTGCCCACAGCAGGAGAGTGGTGTTTGGCTTTGCAGTTTAATCTATGACGTTAATTTTAACAGATACTCACTGGAATTCAGTTTAATAATAGAAGTTAAACAAGATAAACAATTAGTGTCATTGAACTATAGCAAAACAAAGGACTGCTAACTGTGTGAAGCATTATGGAAAGGGTGCTGGCAGTCGTTGCAAAGTAACAATTCAAGCAGTTATGCAGCTCAAATAATAGTGTTTAGGGCAATTATATCTGACAGGCCTAAATGTAATGGCAAAACCAATAACAGACATTAGCAGTGACAAAACAGTCATTGTATATGGCTCAAGCGGTCTCTGCGGTTATGAAATGTCTAGATTCATTAAATATTCTACACTCAAAAGAATTTCTTTACTGAGTGGTATTTCAGGTAAACAATATATAGCCAACAACTGCAAAAGTGTCACCTTTGCTGAGCATCACTTTTTTTTTTTTTTTTTTTCTGGCTACTTTTGTTACCACAAAAACAGAACTGACCTCTTAAAGACTGGGCGGCATTTTGTAAAGTATTAATCAACTCAGTTTTATGGTCGCTGATCTATGATGCCATCAAAAGAGATGCATCCTTCTGTCTAACTGTCAACATTTCGTCTGGACAAGAAAAATGGAGTTGAGGGAAAAAAAGAAAGCTTAGCTGGGAAATTAAAGGATAGTGATGCAGGTACAGAGCAGTACTAAACAAATGAAAGAAAAGAAAATTTACAAACCTCATTTTTAAGTTGCCAGGTGATGGCTGTCCATCGTAAACTGATACTATATCAAAGTCTTCCTCCAACGCCAGAGTAACAAAGGTTAGTTGGATTCGATTCCTCTCCCCTGTTATTATCAGCCACGTACAGTTGGCATAGTTGGGATAACCATGCGGAAAACCAGGCGATTCTATGGTGCCGTTGAGGCCTTGGACTACACCTCCACAGGATTCAGCTGGAAGACAGAGACATGAAAGAAAACAATAATAATATACTCAGAGAACAAACTTTCATCCTCTTTTAAAAGTGGGGATGAATACATGAGAGTTGTTTAGACATGTGATCAAGCTTGAAAAAACCTGCCTTTGCATACTTCCGCTTTAATGACTGGCTTTGTTGTGTACTTTTTAAAAGATACAACAAAGACCGAAAATAAATTTAGATCTCTTTAATGAAACTTGATCATAGATTTCTTTTAACCTCTTTGGAAGAAAAACCTTTAGAAATATATTAGACTGTAAAACCGAAGGAAAAAAACTGAGCACACCAGAGAAACAAGCCGCTGCGTTCACAGCCGAACACAATTCTGACATAATTCCATCCAACATAGGGTAACATAGTCCTCACATCCTGCCTTGAAATGACAGCTTGGCAGTGATTTTTCATACAAACACCTTGAATATGAATACCTATGGCATCGATCTAGATTTCAGCTTCACTCTCCTTACTCCTGACCCTGTCGGCAGTGCAGTCCATGCATCTTCAACTAGTGGTAACCTTCCATGACACATGCGCTCATAAACACTCCAGCATGCACAGAATATGAAATGTTGTTGTTTTAACAGCATGGACTGTGCGATTGAAGTCTTGGCTCATTAAAATCCCATGAAGTTAAACATTTAAACATTAGAAAATGGGGACATTAAATCTTGTGCAACCCTTACACTGTCCTCCCATCACTAAAAACATGGATGTAGATCGTAGAGCTTATATGTTTGACCTTAATTGTGAACCCAAATGGTTATAGAGACCTCTAACTGATCACTTCTTTTGGCCACCTCATATGTAGAATTTGTTTAAAAAAAGAAAAAAGAAAAAAAGAAAATCATTTTAGAAACTATTTTTCTGACTGCAGTTTTAACATGAAGCGAGTGCCTTGATGGATCTATAGAATTGTGGTATTTTAAATATATTAATAATATACATTATATAATAATTATATTAAAATATAGAATATTAAATTATATAGAATATTAAATTATAAATAATATCAATATGTTTTTCATACAATATCATATAATTACTTATCTTTGGGGATTTTTGAATTAATTTAATTGAATAATGACATCAAAGTCAATTATTCCGACTTCTTTTAAGGTGAAAGAAACCTGACAAAATAAGACTTTTTACAGGATGTGATGAAACAATAATGATAAGTGCTGTTACAGTATGGTTTAACACTTGTATACCTGTACTGACCATATAGATATAAACAATGACTTACTAACAAATTCACTTACACTGAAGGACGTAAGTGGATCATAGTTAGATATTTGGATGTCTGATATCTGGATGTTCATACTTTAGATAGTCATCTTGTTTTTTAATTTTGGTATCCCAATATTAATTTTTATTACTTTTTATTTATTTATTTATTTTTTTTGCTTTTATTATTAAACAGCTGAATTCCTGAGCCCATTTTTTTAGGACATTATCATTTTTATTTTACCAAAATGTGGAAAAAAGTAATATAATACAATCACTTGGCTACAAACAGGCAGGACAGCCGTGAAAGTAAACTCATAACACTTAACTTTGGCTGCTCAAAGAAAGATGTCAGCTTGTGTGACAACACTTTAAATTGACTGATGTCAAGAGAAAAGCAGTCCTGCCAAATGTGTTGTTGACATCTGGCCTATTATGGTGGACCATGAAACAAATCACCTGGATGCTGTAAGTAGTTCAACAAGCAGCCAGCTGTTCGCACACTGACCTAATGTTGCCACAGTTGCACGTAAAAATAAACGCTCAGTAACATTCAAAACACATACACGTAACTCTTGCTGGTTTAAGACTGAAAATGTACAATCAAAATTACCGTGCATCTCTCGGAAATGTACTGGAGGTGGGGAAGACAGGGTGGGAAAACAAGAGCTTGGCATTTTAGACGTGTTTCTGTGCAGCAACATAACATAACAAGGGGGCAGAAAGTAGTGCTCATCTTAGTTTGTTTGGCAGAGCCAAGCTCCTAAACAGAGATGAGAAGACTGTTAACTGTACCAACTGCCAAAAGATGGAGGAAAATTCAATCAATATCCTGAAGGGATCAGGGTCCTTTGCCAAGAGCAGAAAAAGCTGTGGTTCTGGGCCAGTAAAATGGTGAAATGAGGCTAGTAACAAAGCCAGTGAAGTTTCTGGAATGCCTACATTGTGTTTAAAGATGCAAAACACCGATCCAATATCACAAGGCTCCTTCACTTGTACGACGCTCAGAGTTTGATCGTATGCATGTAAGGATTTGTGCGCTCAAAGACTCGGGTGTGTTTAAACACCCGACTTCCGCATGTACATACAGACCATGCCACTCACATGGAAATCATTTGTGTTGTGATGTCGAAACTTTCCCGGAATATCTACCCGGTGGATGGGCATGAATCCAGTCATGCTTGCAAGCAAGATGACCATCCACGACAAGCCCTGCCTTGAGTCTTAGTGTTTTCCTGTAATTCCAATCCCCACTGGAAAACCCCATGTGTATTTTTCACCCTTCTTCGCTTCGTTCTGTTTTCGGCTCTGCTCCTCTTATTACTTAGTTTACTGCTGAGCTACAGGTATGTGTGAGCCAACATAAAAAGACAGAAGTAATTGTTTCTCAGGTAGTGATGCTTCAGTTAACCTTGGGTCAAAGAAAACACTCTTACTTTTACAGTCACTCACACACTCAGACACACACACACAGATATTCGGTGCACACCAGAGATAACTATCAATTCAATTGCAATTGAGTCGCCTAACTCTTACCAAATTTAGTCATTAAGTACAGCTAAGCGAATGTAATCCAATACGATATCACGAGTGAACCTTGACAAAAGGCAACATCGCAGTGGTCAATACTGTACTGGAGGACTGGATTACATTAAAACGTGTTCTGAATATTTTTTTTTTCTCTTTCATGTTCACATGTTATCAAGGCAGACTAAATGTTGGGTCGATGAGTGCATATATGTGAGTCTCCTGTGTGTTTTTGTCTTCTTTCATCAAAGTTAGATGAGAATTTGCTCACAGCATAAGACAGATGTTCTTGTTTATCTGAAGTAGCAGAAAATCCACAAAAACACGTAAATATCTACGCACGAGCTGAAGTGGACAACTTTTCAGGAACATACAAGTACACACACGCACACGCGTGAACTCTCGCTCACACATATAAAGGACTTTCAACCATCTGGAGTGCTGCGATTCATTTCAGATTGTTCTCCCCTGGCTTTCCAACCTAATTCACTGCTGCCTCTCAGCCATGTTTGAGTCTTTCTCCCATTCCGGCTTCAGTTGTTTCTCTTCCAGTCTGCCATCTCTTTCGCTGCCTGACCTCCCTCTGCCTCAGCAGATCGACTCAGCAGATTTCAGCTGACACATCAAGCCACGTTGTAGCGGCACAACGGAGGGATTTCATGTAATTCTGTCTTTAGCCTCTCAGTTAATGACACATTTAGTTATGTTGGTTTTTTTTTTAATATAAAGACGTTTGTTTATTGTCATCATTTTTGTTGATGAAAGAATAAGATGACAAGACATTATCGTTTTTCTTATATATATATATATATATATATATATATATATATATATATATATATATATATATATATATATATATATATATATATATATATATATATATATATATAATTGTCCAGATAAGGAAGTTTGTATGCCAACATCTGAAAAGCTAAATTGATTGTTAGTGATGTTAGTGCCATGTCATGAGAATGTGACTTGAGGAAAGGTGTGTGAAACAGGTGATCGGAAAGTTTTCACATTTCATTATTTGTAGAAAATGAAAAACTGCAATAAATTAGATGACAATCCACACAAGTTGTTGAGACGTTTGATTCTGCATCAGCTATGTCCAATGTTTTGCGCTACAAGGAGAATCTCTAGTCTATGTCAGCACAAGTTTTGCAGGAGTTGTTGAGATACTGCAGCTCAGAGAAATGTCCCTCCAATCAGCAAACCACTCTGCTATTCCAAGATACATATTTCCTACATTTATAAAGAAAACAAATTGGTCCTAGAATTAGAAGTGTTTTGTAAAAACTGTTTTGTGGAGCATCCTAGAGCATATATTTGCTTTTCTCATTGGTGGGGACGTGTCAATCCCCTATAACAGGGGTGTCCAAAGTCAGTCCCCGAGGGCGGCTGTCCTGCATGTTTTAGATGTTTCCCTGCATCGACACACCTGTTTATGAAGAACGGATCATCTTCATCATCATTTGTCATCAAAATCTGCGCACATCTGTTAATGACACAGTCATTTGTATCAGGGTGAAGGAGGGAAACACCTCAAACCTGCAGGACACTGGTCTTCAGAGACCAACGTTGGACCTCCTGCCCTTGTTATAAGTTCCTGTATGTCACCAAAAGTCTTTGCATGTTATGATATGTGGCTCTGCAGGCTAATCAATTCTGTAAACAAGACTGCAGTTTTCTGAGATGGTTTTAACTGAAGTTACTCTGTGAGGGCCTGTGGATGAGCTGACAGGGATCATATCTACACTTTTACAGTAGGCTGTTTTTCCTACAGTGAATTTCAAAGTAGCTCCTTATGTCCACCTTCTATTTTTGGGTTGTCTTTTTTTTTTGTTTTTTGTTTTTTTGCTGCCATCCTCACTCCCTTTTGACCCTCATATGTCTCACAAACAGCATCAGTCTTAAACAGTCTTGAACAGTTCACGTAACAGTCTATAAGTTTTAAAAGTCCTTTTCCTTCATGCACAGTTTTGGCGCTGCCAACAACAAACTGCCTCTCCTGCACCAGCTGGAAAACGTGCAGCCAATCACATTGGCCATTGGGGGCCTGAGGGTTGTAGACTCAAGTAGAGGACATGATTTGGATTTAACCCTTTGTGTACATCTAGATTCAAGAGATGTTGACATGTGAGATGTTTTTTTTTGTTGTTTTTTTTTTGGTAAAGGGGGAGTCAAGATAATTGCAAGGGACAATTTAATAATGACTGGATATTGGTGGGGACACGTCCCTACTGTCCATGGTAATTCTACACCCGTGGGACAATCCTACACCTGTTAACTGATTTTAACTAAATCTAAATCAATTAAATTAGTTTGATTTAACTGGATTCAAATGGAAATAATTAACTTTGAGTTCTCTAAGCCACTGGCTTTTGAAGCCCCTACCCTGAAAGACTGGCTGCACAAAAACCTGCACTCTCTTCGAGAAGATATGCAACATCTATCTGCAAAAAATGAACGGCCTAAGCTTCCTGAAAAAGCTCAGTCTGCTCTGTCTCTTCTTGCGGACGGTTGCAGTCTTGCTTCTCCAGGCTAGTCTGCCATCATCATAAAATCCACAATCATCCCTTCTGTTTTACTGCATCACTGAGGTCACTGTTCCCAAACTATGCCACAAAACGCTTCACCAGTTCCCTGTACTCAGCCTCCTGCCTAACACTGATGCACCACACAACTGCAGAATCATCACACTATTTCTGGAGATGACAAGGATCTGGGTTGTTCTTGAAGTACACAAAGCACACAGTGAAGAAAAACGGTCAAAGTACAGCCCCCTGTGGTGCTCCTGTGCTGCTGACCAGCCGCTCAGACACAAAACCCTTCAATCACCCAACTGAGCTCTGTTTGTCAGGAAGTCAATAATCCAGGCAGTTGTGGAGGGATGCACTTGTACTTCCTGGAACTTCTCACCTTCTTTTTTTTGCCCTGCGGCCCTGTTCTGGTTCTGTCTCTCCAGCTGCCTCTTCGCCTGACTGCTGGGAACAGACAGGCAGTAGAGGGACACAGAGAGGATCTCAGTGTTACCCGAATGCGTGGGAAGATTATGAAGATGAAGAAGGCAACCAGTCGGCCTATGAGTTGTAACCTTCATTCTAAAAATAGTCAATCCTGAAAACTAATGTCAAAGAGAAAGAAAACACAAACCATTGTTTTGAAGAACAGAAAATGCCAACTAATTTGATGAAGACAAAAAAATGTTAAGACACATTTATAGATGTGCTGTAATGGCCAGTCTGTTTGGTTGTCATGACGACAGAATACAAATATTGCATGTATTCAGAATGACAAAGCTGGGGGACATTGTTTTTTATTGCTCCATTGTTTCAGTTCTCTGTGCATTCGTCCTTTCTGTCCAACATAGCACTTTTCAAACTTCTCTCCTTTACGAGGAGTACTTGTACCTTACTGCGCTCCTCATGGCTCAAAAGGAGGTAATCAATAAATAGATCCAGCTCTGACAAACGCAGTTCATTGCATTAACTATGGTTTTGACTTTACTGCTCCATCAGTGGATACTAGTGATGAGAAACTCGATTCACTTTACTGACTCGAGTTTAAATGAGTCCCTCAAAAAAGTGAATGGAGTTTTTGAGTCGGTCACCTAGAGAGGCCACTGGCTCCACCCACTCCCACTTTACCACTGATCCATATATATTATATGCCTAAACCGCTTACTTGTGACAGGAAAAGGATCCCTTTCATTGAAAAAATTTAAAAATCAAAAATTCTTCAAACTAATTGTTTTTTTTTTGCTCAAACTCATGTACGATTAAATTAATTAATCACAGTAAATGAATTCAAAGGCAACAGTCCAAAATAACATTGAAATAATATTAAAAAGTCCAACATTAATTAATATATTTCCCTTCAGGAATTTAAAAAGTATTTTGAACTGAACCAAACTGAACTGAACTGAAGTGAACTGAATTGGATTAGAATTAAATTACTATGCACAAAATGTCACAGTGTAAATTTAACCCTCTCCTCTTCAAAATTAGGTCTTTTCACAATTAGAAAATTAATGCAACAAGCCTAAACAATGATGCAAAATTTTAATTAAAATGTAAACGTTTCTGAAAGCGGAGAACTTTACGGCCAACGTGTAGTTATTACGATAAATTCACTCGCGCTGTTGCAGGCAGACTTGCAAGTGGAACTGGGTCAATTTACATTAAGCCTGTGATCACTTTTTACAGACCGACACAACGTGTATAATGAACATTTCCATCTACACCGTCACTCAGAGACTACCAGAGTAGAGCGGCAGAAAGAGTTTGAGCTCAGGTAAGGCAGCAGGTCTCTGGGCTGGCAGTCAGACACGGAGTGATTCCTTCTTTCATGAGTGGAGCAAGCTACTGTGGTTTGTTCATTCACGGCTCATAGCAGATTGATTGATCTTTGATGCATGCACACTGCTCTAGGGCTGAGCCTGAATATTTGAATATCCAGATATGTGTTAATAGTTCGACATCAGGTTTTCAAATCTTGGTTTCATGATGTTTGTTGGAAACAATAACGTTGTGCCAACTCTGCCTGGGCACAACAAGCCAGCGCTGTCACTCTCTGACACCTGTAAACGTCGCCTGCAGTGCTTCAGGTGTCTTCATCTATTAAAAGAAAGACAACATTCACTGCCATGTGGCTACACTACGACCATGAGAAGACAACGGCGGTCTCCCGAATACGCTGTTGCTTTATGGTTTACCACATGGATAGCTCGTGGTCATGATAGATAGAGCTGCTCTTCTTAAACACTCAGTAACATTCCACATAATAAAAGTTGTAACTGGTTGTATTGTAATACGTCGTATTACATCATAATACTAGCCTCTGTCTTGTCCTCAGAGGGGCAGTCTTCCCTGGCTGTGCAGGTATCACCTCCTGCAGGATGGCCCTCTCATTCTTCATCCATTGTCCTTACAAACCGGGCCTGACCTTGGTCAATTCTCTTCCTACTCTGGGTACCAGACCCCACCCACCATTCTCCCTGCTACCTCCAACATGTGTGCACTCCTTCCCTAAACAGGGCTGGACAGATTTGAAGTCAAGGGAGGCTGCGTGTAGGGTGACTCACAGCCTGGACTTCCACACCAATCCCTTCCAACAGACCAACCAACTGAATATGGGTTGTAATCTTCTACCAGAGCCCTAGAGCCCATAAAACCAGATTCAGGCCTGCCTCATTCTGCATACTCAACTACGGGCATTGACACAAATGCTAATGTACACTCTGCAGATCGCCATTAAGACGCAGGTCAAAATATTTTGTTTGTGCCCTGTCCAGCAACTCACTGTCTTTCTCCTGACTTTCTTCATCCAATGAACTTTTTTACAGTCTGCACAAAAACACTGTTGCGAGAAAGGACCCTATAAGGTCTTGGAAAGTTTCACACAAAGAATTTAATGCTTTATATCAGCACTTAAAATTTCTAACGCAGAAAAATGAAGCAGTTTTATCCAATAACTCACATGTATCTTGCGTGGCTTCACAATGGATTGGTTTAATGGCTGGATCTACATAACAATCAGACAGGCTGTTAAATTTCAGACACCGAGAGCCATCAAAGAGGTGGAGCATGTTGCTGGGACCTGACCACAAGGTCCCTGGCTCATAAATCACACACCACCCTCTTCTTTCCACAGAGTTCTGAGCCACAAATCAAATGCATCTTTCGAAGTTACACTGTGTAGAACTATTGACTTCATTGACTCCGTACAGGCAATGAATTAGTGGAGAGGAGAGGACAGGAGAAGTGAAGAGAGGGGAGGAATCATGGATTTCTTCCTCTCTGTGCCTCCACCCCTCACCCTTCTTTTGTGATGCACTCTACCCCCCCATCCACCCACCCACATGTCCCCCCACCTTCATTTTCATTATCTCTTTGTCAGAATCATTGTGGTTCTCCTACATTATGTTTGTCTTCATGTACCCCCCCCCCCCCCCCCCCCCCCCCCATCTCATTGCATTTCCCAGCTCTAGCTCTTTCTCTATCCACCCCTCTGTCCATCCATGTTTTCTTTATTACACCAGTATTATCCTCATCTCTGTACCTCTTTTCTTCCCCGCAGCACAGTTCTTCCATCCCTTTTCCCGGTTCTTTCATTATACCCCCCCCCCCCCCGCCCCTCTTCTGTTACTACTTCTGTCCTAGTCTCTCATCCCTTCACCTCTCCTGCTCTTGCTGCATCCCTCTTTCACCACAATTATCTCTGTATTAGCCTCATCGCGTCTCTCCCTAAGTGTCATTATATTTTTTTTCTCACTTCCTCTCTATTATTATCTCTATGTCATACTGCCTCTCTCCTGGTGTCATTATATCTATCTACTGTGTTTCCTCTCTTATCCTGCTAGATTATTGGGTTGTTTTTATTCCACCCACTCACCTGCTATATTTATCACACAAAGAAAAAAATACCACAACATCTCTGTCTCTGTCTTTCTCTTCGTCATCTTTTGCGTTCTGTCAACCCACTGTGAAAATGCTTAAATAAGTGGGACTGGCATTATAGATTTGGGACATTTAGGTGGTTAGTGGGAGTAAAAGCAGGTCTATGTAAGATGATGTGAAAGCCCCATTAAAAACAGTTCTGAGGAATACTCTGTATCCTGCAGAAGACAGGCACTGACAACATGTATTCCTTGAGTTACCTTGATATCTTTAATATACTTGTCAAGATGCCACATAATAAAAATAATCTGCTCTTTATCAGGTATTAAAATTAGATAAATACGGGCATAGATGAATTAAACATATGAAACAGTTTCATTATCGTTTCAGTAAAGCCAAGCAAACAAAACAGAAGCAGAATGTACAAAACTAAGAATGCTTTTGACTGTTTTATAGGAATTAAGAAGGTAAATATATTAGCCAGGTTCCGATAATGAAACGTACTTAATTGATCAGCAAGTGTGACAACTTCTACAAACGAAAAGCTTTGTTGGTCTGAAACATTCAGATGTGTATTAATGGAGTGTCAAGGAGGGAAAAGATCAGCAATGATCTTACTGAAGACATTGTTACCATCCATCAACCTGAGAAGAGTTGCAGTCATTTCAAAACAATGTGAAGTCCATCACTCCACAGTAAGAACGATTATTCACGACGAGTAACTATTCGAGACAGCTGCATCCTGGTCCACCAAGGTCATGCCGTTCAATGTTCAGTGAAATCATTATTGAAAATATAAATAAAACGTCTTCAATTGAAAGGCAAATATATCACCAAAATATATGCAAACTGAAAAGCAGAATAGCTAAGGGATGATGATTTGACTTGTGTTGCAGAGACAGGACCTGGGTCTCTCTGTCTCATGAGCCTCTCTGTATTTTATAGCTCAGATGTGCAAAATTACATCTCAGCAAACCACCTGGAACAATGTTGTTTGACACAGCACATAAGGACTAGCGCCTCATATCAGCTGCCTAGCATGGTGCTGAAGGGGTGAGGAGTCGGGCTTGTACAGTCACAGAAGGGTTCGGTCATTGAGCCGACCATAAACCTGAGCTCTGAATACCAAAGTATTCCAAAGTCAAATGTGAGGCCATCTGTCCAGCTGCTGAAGCTTGGCCAAAACTGGATCATGGAACAGAACAATTCTCTCAAGCACGCCTGCAAATTCACAGAATAACTGAGTAATAATAATAGATTCAAGGTGTGCAATGGGATCGACAAAGGGCAGACCTAAAGCTGATTGAAAGGCTGGACGTAAGACCTGCATAAAGATCTGCATAGAGAAAATCTCAGTGACCCTAAAGCAGCGTTGTAAAAAGGAGTGAGCCAAACTTCCTCCACTATAATGTGTGTAACTAGTAACTACATACAGACAGAGCCCATTTCAAGTCACTGCTGCTAAATGTGTCTCTAAAAGCTAATGAAAATGAAGGTGTAATTAGTTTTTCAAAAGTTTCTCCCAGATTTTGGTTAAAAAATACACTTTGTAATATGTTCCGAACTTTAATTTGCCTCATTTCAAGACCTGGTAAAAAAAAACAAAAAAAAAAAAACGGATGATTTTTTTTCATTATGTCAGATAAAGCATTAAATAAGCAGTGATTACTTTTTCATATGAGATGCTCCTCAAAATTGTTAAAAGGTGTTAACTAATGATAACTGCACAGGCAGTTTTTATTAGTTCCACCATGCCCCTCATTATACTTCAGTAAGTAAGTAAGTAAATCTGGTATTCCGATATTTGCTCATATACTACTTGTACTATTCAGATGCAAATTATACACACATTAAACTGAATCAACTGTAAATCTAATATACAGCAGAAGTGGTAGCAAAATGTAAGGTGAGAGACAGAGTATGCCCCATCACCAGTCACCATGACAACCTTGGAATACTGAGAGTCGTTTATCATACTCCATTTGACCCAGACACATACACACAAAAAGGGCAAGCACACAGAAACGCACAAGAAGAATCAAGGTTACTTCCAGAGTAAATCCCAAACATTGTCAGCATGGAATAGGGGTTGCTGTCTGAAGATAGCACATATTGGTGGGATTGATAGTGTTTGTGTGTGTGCTTGTGTGTGCGTGTGTGTCTGAGAGTGAGAGAGAGACAAAATCAAAGGGTGGAGGTGACTAACATAAAGACAAAGTAAGATAGAGTGTAGCGAAGAATGTAAGTCCTTGTGATTGCAACTGTACTTGCATTTGTAGTTGTAGTGTTTTTACATTGATAAACAGATTTTTAACCTCCAGCTTTGATTCATTTAGACAGAAAAAAGGATTAGACAGACAGACAGACAGACAGACAGACAGACAGACAGACAGACAGACAGACAGACAGAGTCCCTCTGTAAAACAATGGGGTCCACTTTAGACGCATTTTTCCAGCACACCTACCAGTAGTCCAAACGTCTGTTTGGTGTATAAGCACAAACAACATTTTGAACCTGCTCCCTGCCCTGAAGGCAAAGGGAGGCGACCCTCTCGTTAACTGGGGAGAATTTCAATGTACAGGCTCCAAGCCAGGGGACTATAAGTAAGCCCACTCCAGTCCAATGCCTTGTACCACGGACAGGACAGGAGTGGAATAAGATCCAGCCTCTCTCTGGAATATTGGTTCCAGAAGCCATACTGCGGGTGGACGTGCACCTAACTATATCCGGCCGCTCAACCTCACTCACAAGTTCAGGCTCCTTCTCCACCAAAGACGCGATATGTCATGTCCCGGGAGCCATTCAATAGCCCAATTAAAAAGCAATTTTCTCTATCGAAACTCTAATGACGCTTAGCAGGTCCTGATTTCATGAAACCTTTCAGTTGGCGCTCCATGACTCGTTGGCCACACACGGGCAGATGATGCTCATGTGCTGCATTATTGAAACATGAAGAATCTTGAATACCTGAAATTTAAAGTTACTTCACATTCCTTTTATCTGGCTGTCCACTGACTCAGATTCCACTATATTTAGGTTTGTATCATTCCCTACAAAATCCAGGGAATAATATCTGACTCTGTAGCTTCTGTGTGCTTCATTATTCTCACTAGATGTGCTTATTAAATGTTTCTGTGTGCAGCAAAAATGTAAACAGCTGCCGCTAGCTGCAGAAAATGACACCATGAGAGCAGGTTACAGCGTTGCAAAATTAGAACAATGCTGTCATGTATGCTTAGACTGAGATGATGGATCCAAATGGGGAAGAGCAGGATCGCAATTTTCAATGTAAACAATCAATGTGTACACAGCATTAGTCTTAGATGTCCCGTATCGGCAACTTTTGAATAAGCCTTTGTGTTTTCCCTTTGGATTTTCAGTAACCAACAGTTTACATTTTCAAACCCTAAAAGTTTCTTCACCTCTTTGTGGAAATGCATCTGAGAGGGTGAAGAGGAAGGACAGATAAACAAAGATCTTTCAAAAAAGAAAATGAAAATCCCTGATGCCCAGCAGCCTGTTGAAAAAGAGACAATGTGCTAAATATCACACTTATCCTGGGGATATATACGAAAGCATAAAAAAAGTTTATGAACTCTTTTGCTTTTTTGAAAGTTGGCCTGTGAATTTGATAGACAGTCCAGAGTGGGCCCTTGCACATAGACACATACTCTAACTTTAAGATCCTAGGCAATCAATGCATCCATAAACTCAGCAATCTGCTGAATGTGTTAAAGCACATAAAAACAAAGCTGATTCTGAGAGCTTGCAATGGTACGCAGTCCTTTCTACGTTTGTGTGATATGTGTGTGTGTCAATGTGTGGATGCATGGCCTTGGGTGTGTGAAGTGTGTTTCTGTACTGTTATGCAGATATTTTCTAATAGAGTCTGGTGCTGGTGGTCAAGAGTGTACCAACCTGTTATTGCTGACAGAGCGCAAGGACAGCACTGAATAAGTCAAACATTGCTTTCGTTAACATTGTCTTCACTTAACTATTTATTTCTCGCCTTTTTCTCCCTCTCACCATTTCTAATTTTCTCTTCTCCTCAATAAGATATTCCTCACTGGCACTCAAAATCAATTGCTTCTTTCATCTGACAATAACACTGTTTCTGCAGCAAATACACAAACAAATGAAAACGGTCCTGTGGCCTAACTGCTATGACAGTGAACAGTGGTTACACAGCCTTTGTTTTATTCCTGACTAAAAATGGTTTGTAGTTCTTTCCTCAATCATCCATCATAACTAAGTCCATCATTCTTTGAAGGTACCTTTATTGGTTTGGTGCAAGTTTTTTTTTTTTGTGACTTTGCATTTAATAACATTTTGTGACTTTGTATTTTTTAACGCATATAAAAATACATTATACTGTCTCTCTACACACACACACACACACACATGTATACATACATTTTTTTAATCAGATGTATAGGCAACTATATAGCACTGTTGCCTCACAGCAAGAAGGTTCCTGGTTCGATTCCCGGCCCGGTGGGTTTTTCTGTGTGGAGTTTGCATGTTCTCCCCGTGCTTGCATGAGCTCCCTCCGGGTACTCCGGCTTCCTCCCACAGTCCAAGGTTGATGGTAGGTTGATTGATACGTCTAAAATTGCCCGTAGGTGTGAATGTGAGTGTGATTGGTTGTCTGGCTTTGTATGTGGCCCTGCGATGGACTGGCGACCTGTCCAGGGTGTACCCCTGCCTTTCGCCTACTATGCGTCGGGATAGGCTCCGACAGACCCCCTTGACCCGGAGACGGAGTAAGCGAGAATAGATAATGGATGGATGGATGGAGGTATAGTCAAGATGACAGAAATGCCATTCCATCTCAGGTCCACACATAGACAAACATTCAGCCTAACATTCGTGTTTTTGAGAGTAGGTGAAAACCAGGAAAACTCATGCAAGCACAGAGTAAGATGCACACTCTACACAGGAGGGCCCATGCCAGAATTCGACCCGGAAACCTTCTTAACTGGAGGAGCATGGAAACCACTAAAACAAATATTTAAATCATCAAACACAATAATTATTTGGGAATAAATTAACATTTACACAAGTAAATGAGTGACATTACAAAATATGTTTTTCTTGAATATGTTAAGTTGCAGGTGGTTTAGTTTGTGATAGCGTGTCATTTCGGCTTTCCGTGTAAAGGTCTATGTGCTGAGTGAATACACACATCAGAGGCAGAAACTGAAAACCAAATTACACCTTTATAATGGAATCTGAGCCTCAGCAGTCCAGGTGTGGTCTTTATAATTTTAATCATAATTTTCCTAAGACACTCTGCCTGCTGTGAAAATGATCCACTTATCTTTGACCTTTCCTTTCGCTTTTCTGTCAGTGAAACAACTTTCATATACCAGCATGGGTTTATCAAGCTATGATTTAATTGCATCTTATTGATGCATGTGTCTTTGTTGCTTTTAAACAATGATAAATATGGTGAGAAAACAATGACACATGATCTGAATATGAGCTCAGACTGACAGTAAAACAGCCTGAAGCTTGAAAGTGATGTGAAATATCCGTACTTATTTCAGTAAGTCTCAAAAAACTGTTATGTTTACAGCATTGATCAATGTATGCTCAATTAATATAGGTTATTCTAAGGGTTATTCAGTGCAGACCATTTGTTGCCTCTTAAACCAATCCTCAAGACACATACTTTTTTTTTAACTGATCCTGGAATACAGGAGAAAAATCGTTCCTTGGCATAGACTTAAGTTATTATTACATTATTAGATAAACATTTTTGATTTTGTGATCACTGACATTTAACTCCTTACTGTAAAATCAAGTATAAAAGACTTTGTCTGAAATGTATTCACTCGCACAGATAAATCAAGAGGCCGCAGTTTCTCCTTAAAGGTGAGACGGTAGGTACTTTCAATTCATCACAAGATAGTTTAGCCGACAGTCCAAAATCAGTCTATAAAATAATACAGCCTTTTTTCAAACTCAACCTGTACTAAAGAAAACTAAACATGCCAACTGCCAAAAGGACTTTCAATGGACATAAAGCAAGAACTGAACCAATATTTGAGGTTGTCTTTCCGTCCTAGCCCAGGTCTCGGCTGTTAAACCGCCCAGTTCTACCTCTCCCCCTTGCCATACGACAGCCTGGATATCTGGCCTTTTCTCTCTTTTTTTCCACTGTCTTTTCATGTCCAAGTGATCATTAAAGTAGATGTGATCTAGAGAATTCCCTATTGACAGTCCATTCACAGCTGTCTGGGATAGTATTTAAACTTGGAGATATGAATATTGATTAAGCTGATGCAAGTGGTGCAGAACTTTTGTGTCCCCAGGAAGAGCTTGGATTGTCTTACTGTAACACAAGCTGGGAGCTGACCGCTCTGAAGTTGGACATTTTAACATAACGGTTAAAGGAGATTGACTTGCTTTTTGAGCCAGCCTGTAATAGCTGGCGATTGGGTGAGCCGACTGGCAATCAATCGTATTAGAAAGAAATTTAGTCCTCGATATAAACTCTCCTGGCGTCGTACAAAAGAATTCACCCACCTTAGAGTTTTCATGGGTGTGAAATCAAACGATTGAGACCAAAATGTTTTTTTGAACCAGGCACTATATATATATATATATATATATATATATATATATATATATATATATATATATATTTATATATATATATATATTTATATATATATATATATTTATATCAGCTCTAAAGTTGGACATTTTAACATGGGAGTCAATTGAGATTGACCTGAAAATTGACATTGACCCACTTTTCAGCCTCTATCGATCAGTCAACTAACAATTCTCAGTTCTGCATGAGCCTCAATGCGATAGTAAGACGGTTAACGGTTGGCGCTTGGTGTAGGCAATTATTGTAGAGGAGAAGAAAAGAAGACACATACCAGGACAAGTCCTTTCAAAATTTAACAGGAAATAAATGTAACCACAAAACAGGAGTCCAACCAATTAAAGAGTACGAGTAAACAAAGATAAAAACTTGGTAATGATTTCTGAATTATTGGGATCAAGTGCAAATGATTAGATGTTTGTTTATTTTTAGTGTAGAGGCACCGTAGTGTACATAATTCACAGCCAGCCTTAATGTCATTCTACAGTTTAGAAGTTGATGGATGTGTTGGGATGACGTGTGTGGTGTCCGGTGAGTTTGTGGAGAGAACGCTGTTTTTACTGCCTGCGTTACTTGTAAAATTAACTTCTTTCCCTGTTTGAGTAATTGTATTTACTTTGGTAATCTTTTGTTCTCTATCCTCATGACTACTCCTCCACAATACATTATTCCATTTGTTGTCTATGATATTATATTTATTGTCACCCTTAACACTTAGAGCTTATATGAAAGAAGGCGTAAGCCACAAACTAGTGTAGACGTTGTAACTTGTGAGCTGACGTCAGCGTTGTCATCTTTAACGTTTAACAGACCCCCCTCTTTTTCAAAAAAGTAACTAGTGATAAATTTATCAGCTTTTTTCAGGTGTCACTGAAGACATTTGTAGAGTCCAACTTGAAGGATCCATCGTTTTCCCTCTTCAAAGCGAGCAGCCTTTGGTGGTGTGGCCCCCTCCCCCGTACCAAAGTGCTCTCAGGCGGCTCAGTCCGGCAGCAGTCACAGCAGGAGACAGTCCTCCCGCGACTGCAAATGTATCGCACATCCATAAATCCAACACTGGCTGATCTTGCACTGGCCCAATACCATTGAATAATAAATAATTGCTATTATTAATTTATAAATCTAATGTATGTAATAGTTCGAATAAATCTTCAGTAGTGGTGTACTGGCCTGGTCGGGTCAAAGGAGAAGGGTTGGAATTGTGATATAAAAAAATGAAGAAAAAATGATAAAAAAAAAATGTTTGTCTTTTTTTTTCAGTTTTCCTTTATGAAGTGTTTTTTACTCCCTGTTTATCTCTCCCACAATTTTAATCAGTTATATAGAAATTGCAAAGCCAATAGCTACTTTCGTTACTGAGGATTTGGCAACACTGGTTGACGTAAATGCAGAACAAAGTTGAAGCAGGCTCCTCTGCATTTCAGAAATGTCTGCAGTTTGGAAATATTTCAAATTGGACAGCAAGCGCAGCGCTACAGCAGCTCGTACTGTCTGTAATTTGTGATTCCTCGAATTCTTTTTCTTTTTTGTGGATTTCCAAAGTATCGGATAGGGACAAAATCAATCAAAATCAAATGACTTGGACCTGAAAGCAAAAAAATGGGATTCCCATTACTAAAGTACTAAAAAAAAAAAAATTCAGATGAACCCAAATTCAAAGGAAAGTCTGTATCAGATAGCTCATATCATTTTGACATAACCTGATTAGTAGAATTACATTTTTTTAAAAAAAAAAAAAAAAAAAAAAAAAAAAGACAAACAGTGGATGGGAGAGTTGAATATATACCTCTTCCATATGTTAAAGCTTATCAGACAAGTTGTGTGATACAACAGTCACTTTAACAAAATCTGGCTTCACAGATGCTCAGGTAAACTGCATTTCATGCAGTTTATCAAAGAGAGAAATTAAAAGCTCTCCAGACTTCAGTCCTGGCCCATATGCTGTGTCATTAAATATCTTCAAAGCCAAACACTTTAAAACATTTGTCAGCTTTAAAAACATGTGAAGCCACACAGTACAACTTAGCCCCTCTTCTTCTACTCAGCCAACTCAAATGCTGTGTTTACAGAGCTCACAGTGTAATTCTCAGAACCAGCACAAGACCTTTTTTTTCTCAACTGCATCACAGCAGTTTTATTCTAAAGCACATATGAATGTGTTCACAGTTCCAAAGAAGCTCTGTTAAAGCTTTATCAAGCACATCAGCAATCTTAGTCGCTCATTGTTCATTCAGACATGAGAGGCAGTTACATGTGTGACTGGTGGACGGAAAACTAAGGGGGAAATATGGTGTTATGATATCTATCTTAAACTAATAAGACTGTTAGATTTGACTATAATGTTAATGTAAAACTTGAAGCTGGTCTCATGTGTTAATTTCAGGTATCTGGTGAGCTTGAGTTTATAATAAACTATCAAAAAGTTGCATTCGCAGAACATTCATGGTTTAAATAAAATAAATTAACAAACAAAAAAAAAAAAAAAAGAATAAATTACCCGATGCCATGGTGATGTATGTTCGTTCCACAAGTTTATTTTCTCTTCCATTCTTAAGTTGATGCATGTAGAAATGAGTGAAGCAAAAAGAAGAAAACTCATTTTTCACACATTGGACACGCCAAAGCCATTTGTTTCTTTTGTTTACCTTCTAGCGACGTTTCCAGGATTGTGAGGGGACAGTGAAAATCCAAAAAAAGCTATGTGTGCGGCTACCATACTAAACAGCACCATTCTGTGTCCATGTTGGGTTTAACTAATTCAGTTTTAGATGATTATGTTCGTTTCTCCATTGAAATCAATGGGCGTCTGTGGCTGTGACTGTATTTGACGTCATAATCAGGCTTGCCTGGAGGTGTGTATTCAGCTCTTTGAATTTGTGTGCCTTATTTGTTTATCAGAAAAGCGTAAAACGATGAGACACAAGTAAAGATCCTGTGCGGTGTGATATGAGCAATAACTGTATGTTTGTCACAGTGCATAAAATGTATGCAAGCATCTGGCACACCTAACAGCTGCTGTTCAGGGGGGTGTTTGCACAACAACTGTCCTCCACTGTAATGGACATGTAGACACAGGTACATGCATGAGAATGGGGGGAAAAAATATCTTTTCACAGAAGAATTGAATCCAAAACAGTCCAGAGAAAGACACAATGACTTGGACAGGTAGAAATGAACATGCCCGATAATAAAGAGTGCAAAAGTGAACAATGCAGTTTTTTTGCATCTCTTTCAGCGCCGGGCAACGTTTTTATTCGTAAAGTTGCTTTCAAGCACTAAAGCTAGACAGCTATTTTATTCTTTTTTCAAATTCACCATTAGATAAAGGCTTTCTCAACTTCACAAGCATGAATGAAAGCTTTTAGTCAACTAAGACTGCTAATTTGTGGAGGCTGGACGGTACAGGCAAAGAAAATCTGCATTCGTATTAATTTGAAAATCTTGTTCACAGTCACAGTTTTTGTTTTTTTTTTCTTATTTTCACAAAGTTTGTGTTATAAGTTGAACAATGTTTTGCTGTTCTCGTTGAAAACACCAATACTGACTCGACTTATCAAACAAACTGGCAGCAAATGAACACTGATGACAAATAGTGAATAAAGTAACAACATTCTGTGTCATCCCTTTTTTTTTTTATTATTATTCTGAAGCGTTCATTCCAAGCAGAGTTCTGATATTATAACTGCTGCATTGCTGACCCGTCACTGCAGAGAGAGTTATTAGTCCAATATGAATGTAGACAGCATTCTTTGCTGTAAACATTTGAAACTGCAATGTACAAACGTGTTGGCACCCTTCCATTAAAGACACAAAAACCCACAATCATCCCTGAAATAAACTGAACTTACAAAAGTAATAATATATATATATATATATATATATATATATATATATATATATATATATATATATATATATATGAGTCTCCCTCTAGGCTGGACATGCCTAGATCACCGTAGGCATTTAGGAGGCATTCCAGGTAGCTGGCTGGACCATGTCAGTGGGCTACTTTAGCCAGGAGAGAAGCAGCTCTACTCTGAGGATATCTTTAATGAATGAGCTCCACTCCCCGTCTCTAAGGGAGAGGCCTGGCACCTGTAAAGGAAGCTAATTTGTATCTGTGTATCTGCAGTCTTTTGGAAACTACCCAGAACTCATGACCACAGATAGCACAGGAATGTAGACTGATCATTTTATCTTTTGGCTCACTTGTCTGTCCACGATGCAGCAAAGTATCCGGATCGTGCCACTGACGTTGTCGCACAAGTACGCCTGTCAGTGTTGTCCTCTGTTCTCCTCCCATTTGTGAAAAAGGACCAAAGATACTCAAACTCCTTCATTTGAGGCAACAGGATATCATTAGCCAGGCCAAAGATGGAAATGAAAAAGTTACCTGGTCTAATGCTCGTTCTGATGCCGTCTGTGTCACACTGAAAACTGGACGCTCTGCTCAGCACGGAAATCAGAGGAGTAACTGTTTCTGTTGTGTTTTCTAGCTGTTTTCTTCTCCCCCCTGCTGGTTTTAAACTGGTTGCTTGGTTGGAGTAAAGAATGTACGATATTTTCAAGTCAATGCTGCAGCACATTCCCAATCATGGCCAAAAGCTGGCTAGCTTATTGGTGAGACGGTTTGCAGGAATAATGTCACACTGGAGCAGTTTTCTCACAGCATTCCTGTGTGGTGCAGTGGAACATTTACTTGAAGAAAGTGGCTTATTTCCTGCCTGCATGAGTTCAGTGACACTGTGGCTTGCATTGACATTGCCTCACCAACATGAGGGCAGGGGCACAGCAGAGGACGCTGCCAATGTATATTAGTTGAGTCAGTATTGTTTGGCTTTAAGACAAAGCTGGATTGAACTTGCACCAGCTATGGACATGTCTCATTTCAGATATTGTATTGTTTTGGATTGGATCACTGCAAGAGTTCAAAAAGAGGGGCTATTTATGACATACATGTAATTACATCTACTTCAGGATGATTCAGTTCTGCAGCTGAGGACAGGAAAACAAGTAACCATCTGAAACCTTTAACTTCAGCAGTACGGCATGTTTCGAAAATAGCTTAAACTCCTGATTCTTAAATAAATTGTACTGAATTCAATCCAAACATAATTTGGTCCATATTTGGCCTTCTTTTTCTTTTTTGCTTTGAGATCCGTGAATGTTATTCTGGACCTTTTTTTTTTTTTGTTGTTCATGATGACATTTTGCTTATGAAGTAAACTTCTTAAAAGTGAGGAGAAGAACGGATCCAATTCCGCATTAATGATAATCTAGTCGTCCTCATCGGCCTCTGCTTATATTAACACTCCACCACCGTAGCCCTGCGGCTTCTAGTCATGAAAATACCAAAGATCTGCCAGTCAAGACCATGTACACTAGTTCAATGAATTTCACTCGCAGAAATGGGGCCTTCTGAAGCAACAGCAAGGGAGGTTGAAAGAAGGAGAAGAGGGAATGAAAAATGGAATGAAAGTGGAACATGGAGAAAGTAGGGGGAGAAACAGTTGTCTCGTTTCAAAGGGAGTAGGCAAAGAGGGAACAAGAGAACACAAAGAGTGAAACCCCCTTTTTCCATCTCATATAGAGAAATGAAAACTTGTGTCGTTACCAGGGAGGGTGTTTTTATTCTGGTGTTTCTATAGCAACAGTTCCTATGTTCCTATTTTACCGACCTGAGGAGTTATTATTATGCAACATGTAAGAAGAAAACATTAAATGCAAAAAACAAGACTATTGGTAATCATGTAGAGTCAGACATTTATTTCTAACTGCACATATCATATAGACAGAGCACTGGTGGATGTGGGAAGACGAGCAAATGCTCACACCCACACACACCAGGGATAATTTGGAGATGACATGATACATTTGTGACATGGCCTTCCTCAGAAAGAAGATTAAAATGAAAAAAAACAACGTTTTTTTAGGTGTGTGAGAGCTCCTTGTTCATGTCTGATCATCTTTCCAATCCTGTTACTTTGTCTTCACCTTCCTTCCTCTCTGTGTTTGCGTGTCCTTACCTTTAGCAGTGAATGTTTCTGTTTGTGTGCTTGTGTGTAGCAATACATCCTCTGTGATTGTGCCATGTTGTCATTTTCAGGGAAACAGATTGAGACAGAGAGGCATTATGGAAACCATGGGGCATCCATCATCTACTGTCTGCAAGCGTGTGTGTGTGTGTGTGTGTGTGTGTGTGTGTGTGTTTGTGAGTGCAAAAGCCCTCAGCTCTTTAACTTGCTACGTCATATCCCTGTATGATTTAGGGAGCGATTTTAAATACGCACACAGGCGCGCAGGATCATTAAACTTAGTGGATGTTGCTTTTTGCCTTCAGCACTTCCCATGACAACAGAATCCCATCAACACTCTCACCTAACCTTTTGTTGCTGCAGTAATCAGAGATTAACACTCTGCTGGGGGAAAAAAAAAACAACAAATAGGGAGACTGAGGGAGAGAGAAAGATTGGGTGAGGCTGTGACAAAGGGAAAAAGGAAAAAATAAACAGACAAATAAATGAATTCAGTTTGTGAATGAGCTAAAGAGAGCGGACGTGCACACACGCTCAATCACAAGTCAAATGCAGTGTGCCTACTCAGCATAAATCGCTCTACACGGCAGACAATTGTAATTAGCCTATTATAGCAACATTAATCACATTAGCATGAAAGGGTTCCTATTGAGATTAAAGAAAAAAAAAACATTTAAGAGCTGCTACAAGGTGCTAGAGCCTGAGACAAACAAACATTAATGCCCTCATGTGATATATGAATGAATAAGCTACATAAAGTCCAAAATGAAGGCCCCTGAATTATGCAATTATAATCCTCTTCATCCTGATCAAGCACCACAATGAAGTCATTTCACATTAATTGCAAATCCAAAACTCTCCGAGTCCGTCGGATCCTGCAGCCTAAATCTTTTTTTCCTGTGCGCTCTGGCGAGCGCCTCCTTCCCCTGCCCCTGCTCCTCGCTCAGTCTGCTATTACTGGATACCTTTCTAAAACAATCAGAGATGTCAGAGTCACATGCCACAGCAACAGTGACAATTGGAGGATGTTTCTTTTTGGACTGAGTTGCATCTAAGGGGCGGTTACATGGGCTGGCGCTGATCAGCGCTCGGAGTTTAGAGGACCAATCTGCATGCAAATTCTGCTTACATGAGCAGAAAGTTGTTTTGAAAAAAAAAAAAAAAAAAAGGCAGCTATTTAAAACTTTTGATTTACCGCTTAATCAATCATGGACCTCTTAAAATGACAACCGCACAGCCTGAAATCAGGATATATTACAGTTTGAGTCCATTTTGAAAGTAAGGAAAAGAAAGTATTAAACCTTTAAAAAATGCCAATAACGCTGAACAAACTGACAGTCACATCTGAATGCAACAATAATAACATAAAAATAAAAAAATAAAATAAAGTAAAATTCAAGGCAGCTTGCTTCAGCCTTCCTGGTATTTTGGTCTCAGAGGATTTTGATTCTGGAGGAGCATGACATCCTGTCACCATTGGCCAACAGCAGCCACAGCATTATTCATGAGCTCTTTTTTCATTTAAATGCCCCCACAGAGAAGCTCTGCTGGCATTGTTGGCAGACGGACAGTGACTTTATCAGACCGCACGCATGGAAAGTTAATATCCAAATATGAGAAGTAAAAACCAAAACCTATACGAGAAAAGTAGACAAAAGGCAGATATTAGTGATGCTTTTAACATATGTCAGTTGACATAAAGGTCTTGTCACATTTTGCTGACTGTTATTGCCTCTATTATTTTTGTTTTTTTTCTTTGTTAGACTGTGTAAGACTTTATTAATGTGTCTTGATTACAACATCTGTATTTATTTCTTTGTGCCTCTGCAGCAAAACAACTTCAGCTGTAATTCGAAAAACAGTAACAACAAAGAAAAGAAAAATATCTGCTTTGCTGCCTTATTAAGAGGAGGCACGCACATTTCTCTGTTTTCCAACGAGATAGTGCTGGCAGGCCTGTTGGTTTGCTGGGAGACGGTTCTGATGTTTTACCTGTGCTTCCTGTTATTAGAGCGGTGCTCAACAAAACATGTTCCTGACCTGGCTGCTCGTCTGTACCAGGTGTGAAATTTATCCCATTTTCTTAACGTGAAAATGGTCACAAACCAGCAGCTTTCTGAGTGTGACTGAACGATCCCTACTAGGAACATCAAAGGTTTGCTCACGGGTATGCTGGTGACCCTGATACAGTTTGTGGGATTTCCTACACCACTTGAATCCCGCTGAGTTAAAAGAGGGATGTCTCTGCATATAAAGTGATACTATACATATGAATTAAGCATGTGTGTACTTTCTACAGAAAGCAATTTAGCGTTCACACTCTACTGTCACTATGTGAACAAAAATCTTGAACTCATACGCTGTATGTGATCTGTATATGTGTAACAAGTCACATACAGCAGGAGAAGCAGCGTGAGATTGGTTCGCTTAGCTGTATCCATATCACCGATTACATTCATAGCGCTATTAGGCCGTTGTATTATCGAACGATTATTAATGGTAAGTGAGCAAAGAGAAGGGGTAAAAGAAGAGAGGTGAAATGGATCAACAGATGAGGTACTGGCACTTAAAGAAATGAAAAACTAAACACAGATGAGTAATGACCTTATTGAATTCTCATTAATAAGTGAGAGCACTAAGGGGAAGACTGCAGGAATGAGATGGTACGATCCAGAGGACACACTTCATTTCCATGACGTTAGTATCCAAAGAAAGTGCAGCCTTAGGCCTAAAGTTTGGTTTGTAAAGACAAATCAGCAAAGAATGTATATAAATAAAGAACAATCCACCGTCAGGAAAGAAAAAAAAAACAGTAATATGCTGCTGGTTGCTGATTATAACCAACATTTCAGAAGGGATTTTATGTTACATTGTTTTAGAATGAAAACATGCCTATATCCTGACATTCAAACATTTTGTCCGCATCCCTGCCTCCATGAAATTGGAATTAAATGGTCTTTTTAAAGTCTTAAAACCCTTGAATTTTATCTTGCAACTGATTCAGGGAATTTTACTTCTTTGTATAACTGATTCCAAAATGTAATTTTCCTCTGGGAAATCAATCCCTTTTTCTTAACAATGGTAAGGCCTGGCACGCTCTATGTTTGGCATTTTCCTTAATTTTCTTCTTTTTTGAAACGTGTCTTTAAAGGAAATCTGATTTGGGTTAAATTAACTATAATTGCTTATTGATGTAATTTATGTTCCATGTCCCACAACACTGTTTTTTCTTTCTAAGTATGCTTCAAAAAGGTATAGAAAGACCATCTATGCCACCATAATAATAGTAAATAATAGGAGCTTTGTACTGTGGATTACTCTGGAAATTGTACCTTTTGTTGATCTTCAAAGTTGGAAATAATGATATAATAACGACTAAAAACATACGTGAATGCATTCACTGCAGCGATCACAATATTTCTGCCTTTTTTTTTTCAAATTATGGTTAATTGTTTCTTTTTATTTCATGCACTTAACATGATCAGTGCAATAGGCAAAATTCATACAAATTGAAGGAGAATTTTTCATCTTAGTTTCCTTAGTTACATTTTCTCATTTCACAAATCACCGCATCACTCTGTCTTCTGCTTGTTTGACTTATTTATATCTTCCCAGGATCCTCCTGCATTGGCCAGCTGTTTTCTTTGTTCATCATTTATTTATTTAAATGCAGTGAACTGCCCAGCCATGAACATGCTTCTACCTCAATGCATTTACTGATTTAAATTAAGGACATAGAAGAGGTAAAATATCAGGCCCTGCCTTGTAATTTCAGGGATGGTCTGTGTCATGCCTGATGAAATTCTCCAGAGAGTCACTGTCAGGTACAAATGTGTGTCTGACTAATCGTCTGACATATATTTTTAAATGTTTTCTGGATTCTGATTTTCTAAAGTCTTCAAGCCTGTTGGGGGGCACGCTTGCTCAGGAAGTAGAGAAATAACCTGGCAGGAAGTTTCCACGGTTTCCTCGAGTCTACATGTTGATTATAACTGTCTGTGACTGGCACAGTGATTCTGATTTGTTTACTGGAAGGTGTACGTGTGCATTATCGAAAAAAAAAAAACCAAAGTAAAAAAAAAAAAAAAAAACTAAACCAAATAGGCCTAAATAGACATTCTACAGTATATGAAAGGGTCCAAATGTGTGAATGTGGACTGTAGCATAAGTACACTCAAGAAAAGCTTTATGTAAATGCAAACCATTCAGTGCGGTTCCACAGTTATTATGCTTGTGCAAGCATACTGAATTTCTGTTACAGAGTTTGAAAAGTCTTTTTTATCCATCAACAAAAAATGCAGAGTTCACGCTGAATGTCCCTTGGAGGTTCAGCTAAATACATCTCTCATACATCATTGGACTTGGTGTATTGGAAGTGACAAGTAGCCTCAAGGTATGTTTCATTTGTTTTGTTGGGGTTTCAACAAAAGAGCTTGTTGTGTCCGCACCACTCCGGTGATTTATGGGGGTGCACATATTGGTGTGGGTGCTGGACTTAATGTGGCGGTCTGTTTTGATGGTTTATTAATTCCAATGTTACGTAAAAATGGTTAATAATTTGGAAGGCAAACTATCAATGTGCTTGCCTTCAAACATCAAATGTCTTGTAAATTTACAAATCTGATATCAGGTTCTGAAGACAAAACAAAAAACACTCCTGATGAAAAGAAAGTTGGCCTGCTGTTGTTGTTTTTTGTCTAAAAAAAGGAAACAAAAAAAAAAAGAATACCTGGTATATCACATTTTCAGGAAGAGAGAAGTTAGGGAGTTTCACTGCTTGGTTCAAGAGCTCAAATTGCCCCGTAGTCGCTTCCAGATGTACTTAAGGATGTCTGCTGGACAGTTTTAAGAACGTAGCTCCACGCTTAAAGAAGTAGAGGAGTAATGTGAAACCCGGAGCAGCAGCTAGCCCAATGTCTGAGGTAAAACCACATTACTGCTTCACTTTTTAAAAGTCCTATATCAGTTCGTAAAGCGCTGTGGGCAGTGCGTCTTTGGTTCATTTATTTTACTGGACAGGAGGGTCACCAGATGTCACCGGTCAGAGCAGTTTCTGTGAAGTGAAAGTGTGTGAAAAGCGAGCATTGGCTTCATGAAGGTTTGAAACCAAAAAAAGTCATGCAAATTAATCACATTAATCAGACAGACATTGATCCCGGAAGTGACATCGGGTCCTCGCAATTTTCTAAACAACTTCATTCTATTTAACCTGAAATTTGAATATCGAGTTAAAAGCATCTGATCAGATGCTCAAGAGTTAGATTTCAGAGATGACGCGCCACATTTTTACAAGTTACAAAATCGGAAAACGACATATCAGAGCAAGTTGTGAGTTGCCACGGTAACAGTAAACAGTAAACCGTAACCGCTCCCAAAAGGTTTTGTGCTGTCAGAGAGGCTTTGAGCTTGATAAAGGATAAAAAAGCTTTTTACTACCTGATGCAGACACACGTGTCCTCATCATATTGTCATTCTTCTTTGCTGATCTGGACTTGTTGTTTCAAAAGTCTCCATGTGAAGCTTAAAGTGGAATTATTGTTTTTGTATGATTGTATGATTTTCATTGTTATTGTATGATTATCATCTAAAAATATCAGATCATTACACTATAAAGGGAGAAAAGGCGACAAGAGGAATTTCTAAAAAAAAAAAAAAGATTCTAGCCCATGTATGTCATTGAATTACTTACCGGTGCATTCGGATGGGATTAACATTTTCTCATGGCCACTGTGTTTGGTGAATTAAGGTACGTAACTGGCTGAGGAATTTTTACTTTTCAAATCAATCACTTTTCAAATCACAGACGTCATCTGTGATTATTACAAATTACCGCAGGTCCCCAGATAATTTAAATCCCATGCGAATGGGTCATTACTTAAGTTTTAGAGTGGATAAAGAGAAAAATGTCCTGGGGTCTGCTAGAAATACAACTCAGGTAGACTAAGGAAGAGAATTTGATGTCTCAGTCAAGAAATAAATACCAGCAAATAACAACATATAGCACACAGATAGTCAGTGTTAAAGGATGTTTTATTGAAGTCTTTAGACGTTATCTGCATTCAAGAAAGGTGTTAATCAAGTCTCATAAAATACATTGTTGCAGAACCTGGATTGTTAATCTACAGAAAAATCAACTGTAACACATTAGGCCAAGTGTCCACCCATTAGTTGATTAAAGTCTTAGAGGTAGCTCACTCTACTGAACAGGTTCCAAAGTCTGTTTACCTCTTCCTCCAAACCTGGACACTGTCTTAACTTTGATCTGTATTGATGATCTCAAACAAAAATGCTGCAGTTGCTGCTCTGCTCTAGCGGTTTTGAGTTGTGAGTTTGCATTTCGCTCAGACACCCAGTCAGTCAACCAGTAAGCCATTTCGTCGACCAACCAGCCAGTCGGTCAGGCCGCACTAAGTCTGTCAGCCAGTTTTGCGGTCAGTTAGTCAACCAACCTCAGAGCCAATCGGTCAGTGAGCCGATTGGTCAGTCCGACAGGAGAGCAGTCAGTTGGTAAAGTCTTCCAGCTGGTCACTGATGTGAGCAGATGTTTCAAAAGAATCATAGATGTTGACCATACAAACTGATTTTTCTTTGTCTCTCTTGAAAAACAAACTTTTGCTCTTCTTGTTCCTGCTTCCACATGAACCCTGAAAGAAACCAATCGTTTACATTAAATAGATGGTAGTCATCTTTTACATGTGCGTGTTTTCCATTTAAAGAGCGGATCAGACCAAGAATACCAGCGCAAAGGAAAGAAGGACGACAAAAGAGGAAAGTTTGTTTTATTCAGTTTGACAACTTGCTGCCATTGCTGGCTTGTTCTTGATGCTGTCAGACGATTATTCATTTAGAGCGGATTGTAGTTTGGACCATGAAGCCTATTAAATTATACATGTTGAGCAGAAATGTTTCAGTGCGACATAGGCTGTTGAAGTTGTAGAGGTATGTGACATTAAATATTTGTTTTAGTTTAAGCTCAAAGCTTTGGAGCGCGTACTACATATGCTTGTGATGAGGGGCGTCCGGGGCAAGTGAACCCACAAGCTTGTTCTCGCAACTGTGATTCACAAAAAATTAAGTCAGGGATATATGTTTTTCTTTTGTAGTTTGAAGCAGTGTGATGTGACAGCGAGAAAGTAGTGAGTTGTTTTTAATTAAATATTTACATCAAAAACCTAAGAAGCCCCTGGTTTCCCATTTCTGTCAGAAGACTGTTGTCAAGATGAAGTGACATCTGGTTTCTGGTGTGGTGAGACTTCAGGAAGTCTTAGCACAGGGCTTTGAGATGAAGGGACACAACCACGATACGACGAGGAATGTGTCGACCGTAAAATTTACCTCATGGTGAAAGAAGTAGTTTCTAGTTAAATTAATAACTGTACCATCACTGAAATTAACATCACGTGGTCATTTGATACAGTAAATTATCTGTTTGCACTTTGACATATTGCTTTGTTTTAAAGTTTTTCTGAGCATGGTAAAAAAAAAAAAAAAAAAAAAAAAAAGAAAAATACAGATGATTGGTGGGTTAATAGCGAGCCCTGTCTGTAGTAAGTTGTCGTTGGTGACTTTTGTAGAAACAACGTGCTGGATGACTATCTGCAATAGTAGATGAATGAGAAACAGACTGAAAAGCCCTTTGTAGAAACTAAACAAGGTTACAAAGGACTTAGATAAGTGCAGACTATTCATAGCCCATTCAAGCTGAATTAGCATGCACATACTCACTATGACCTCTCACCACGCTATTGTTCAAATGCGTTCTTTGGCTGCAGTATTAAATCGGTACTTAAAGGACTTTAGTCTAAAGTTTTACTTATACGATCCAAATGATTTCCAGTCGATAGACTTGATGGTGCACTGTAAACTGTGTCAGTGTTGGTTGTGTCTTTTCGGGTTCAACTTTATCTGGCAGCAGTGATTGTGGGTGCATGGCAGCTAAATTGGAGCAGGACATCTGGTGGGTGAGTCCACTGATGTTCTGTTTAAATACTTTGCAGACTCCGAATTTGTCAGGGAAATGTGTTTCCGCGTTAGAAGTTAGAAGCAACACAATGTCTAAAGGAGTTTTTCACCTAGTCCACATTTTTCAGTGGCACCTCATGGACAGGTCTGCATCTGTCCAAGAAGCTTTTAGGAGCAGCTGCCTTTGACGGAGTAGACTACTGGTGCGGGTGGGAGGTGCTTGGCAGCAGAGGTGAGGTAGGGACCTTGCTATTGTTGGGAAGTGCCTAGTCGGCACTTTATTTCCCTCTGGTTTTAAATCTTTTTTTTTTGTCTCTGTGACATCGTCTGGGGTTGAAATCAGTTTTTACAAATTGATGTGAAGCGTGAGAGTGTACGACATGCAATTTGCATGAGTCTTATGCTCATTTCTTGAGACTTGTTTACCACTGGTGTCTAAACAGCTGACATGCTGCATCATCACCGTTGACCAACTCGAGTGAATAATGATACACTGAAAAAGGTTAAACCACAATAGTCCTGAAAGGTTTTCCTATATGATGGCAACTATTGAAAACCTTTTTTTAATAGCTACTATTTGCAAATAAAGCCAAACTATGATGCTTTCTATAGCGCTATGTATTTTTGCACCTAATAGTTTGAACCAATGCAGGTGCCTAAACCACAAGAGGAGCCAGAACAAACAGAAACAAATGCGTTCTATCACGTCTTGTGTTGCGTTCCCTACGGGTATCAAATATTGCTGCCATCAGTGTGGTTCTATTGACCTTGAAAAAACAGTCGTATGACATCTATACATGAGGGCAGACTAACGTGGGATCATAATAGTAAAAAGTCAAAACTGGACATAAACCAAGCGACTGAATAGTTCAATCAAATGTTCTAACCCTCACAGAAGTGAATGATTTTAGGGCAGCACATATGAGAAGGAGAGCGCGAGGAAATTGTGAAGAGAGAGAGAACAGGGCTTCAGTCCAAAGGGCACTTCAGCACAGCAGCCTAACACTGTGTTGTCCAGATGGTCCAGTCTTATTATGGGGTGTGTATGTTTCCGTAATGAGCATTACAGCCAAAAGTACTGCGTGTGACCCACAAATATGCATGTTTTTTTATTAACTGAATTTACTTTTCTTTTAAAGGAGTTTACTCAGCGATGAATTAAATAAATCACCTGCTCATTTACCTGGTAGATGTGCAACCAAACTTTAAGTATTTTAGCAAACCAATTTTTGTTTTTCGTGATGAAAAAAACAAAACAATTGTACCTCCTCCTACTCTCTCGTCCTCAGACTGTTTTCTCTTACTCACGGACTAAATTCACTTTTACCCTCTTCCTATGTGAGCTTTAGATGTAAGCTGCCCTTTGGCTATAATAAAGCCTTTAATCACTCAAGTGAAGAGAACGTATTTAGAGTAGTGATGGCTGCGGAAATTATACAATGCATTTAAAGCCAAACAATGAAACCAGTCGCTCTCATGCACTCAGCCACTTACGATGAAATGAAACTATCATTGTGCTATCAACCACGGAAAATAGGTTTTAGTGATTCAATTTAAGTAGTATCCTGCAACTTTGATGATGGATGGATCAAACAGATGTTTTAATTTTCCAGTGCACATTGTTTTGTGTTAGTTTAAAAGGTAGTCCTACTCCAGAATCTGCTCTGGGGACAAGTAGTCAAACATTAAAAAAATTATTCCCAAATGTTGTTTAATAAGTCTTCTCAAAAGACACATAGAAAGAGACATTGATCCTGATTGTTTTATTTCACTTACTGGGGGATTTTAGACATTAGTGGATGCAGGGTGACGTTTCTGGCACGCTAGAAGATTATTCTTGAGCTCTGATGGTATGCAAGAAAAGGCAGTACAACCTAGTGCAATATGTTCAAAACTATTCACAATCAATCTCAGTAACGTCACTATGTGGAAGTTTAGGTGGACAATGTTTCCTGAAAAGACAAATACTTTACAACTTTACTAGAAACAAAGTAGAAACTCGATGTCACAAATGTGAAAACGTATGTGCTGACCAACACACACGTTAGTAAACCTCTGACGTTTAAATAATGCTATGGTGCTTGGGATATGTAATTAACCAAAATGCGTGGTCGTGGTTACACACTCGCCCCGGCGATCCCCGTGGGTCTCTCCTCCTCCTTTTGGCAAACCTCCGCCACCGTCACCTGCGGCTGCTGAAGTGGAAGCTCCACCAGAGCCACCAGCAAACATCTGTGTAATTTTAATTCATTTTGGTGGCATATGCTTGAAGGGCTTGTCGTTTTTTTGTCGCAAATTTTTTTCCGCGCCTCCTTTTCGTTTACTGCTGCTCTCAAAGAGTGAGCGGGCATCGGCCCCTGGCTGCAATCGGTCCAGCCCAGAATCAATCATGATTAATGAGCCAATCTACCAGTTTTTAGGGACCAATAAGTATCTTCACTAATACCATTATGAATACTACTGTTAGTGGCCCAATGCCACCATCGGGCCACTGGGCAAAAGTCCACAGTTTCCAAATAATAAGTAAATAAACTAGAGACACCCCTCCCCCCCTTACACACACAAATAAAAAAGAAGAAAGAGAACGAGAAAAAAAAGTGATTGTGAGCATTCACAATGGTGCAAAATAAGATAGGAAGAATGGTGACCATCTAAAAAACAATGAAGACACAGCTGCAGCAGTAATCAGGAGGAAGAGAACGGGCTACAGCCAATCAGAGCTGCACTGGTTGTCCTGCTGAAATGATGCCATGGACAATGGCCTACTTGCACAATCTAACTCTGAAAAACAGATGGGCGAGTGGCTCAGATTTGCGTTACGGCAGGGATTTTAGCAGAAATCTCAGTATCTGTCATATCAGACAATCTGAAAGACAGTAAAACGTCAACGCGTATACAGCATGATGAGCAAGAAAAAAAGTTTGCCTTTGAAGCAAAGAAAATGTGGACTGAATCTTGCTCAAAAACAACAAAATAATATCAGGAATGGAGTTGTTTGTCTGATAAGACCAAAATTAATTTGTTGGACTCTGTTTGTGTGTATTATGTTTGCGGTGAACCCTGCTAGGACTGCAACATTGGAATTATTTTCAAAACAACAAAGCACAGAGCTGGCAGTCTTATATAGAAAAAAAAAATATATATATATATATATCAATACTTTCCCAGTCTTACAAAGTTTAGCTAGAGGATAATGATGCAAAGTGAAGTGTTAAAATCTCACAAACACTTTTAAAAAGGGGACAACGTGAAAAAGAGAACTTATCCCAGTATTTCTTTGATCACGATACAACAACTTCCGGTTATTTTTAAAAAGAAAGGTATAGGAACGCCATCTTTCTAGTACAAAAACAGCTGAAAAAAAGCCTCTGTAGAATGTAAGAACATCTCCTCAGTGTACAAAGGTGTGAATGTGGCAAATATGAAACTGTCAAGTTGATATTTAATTTGGAGCTAACAGACAGAAGTCACAAAGGAGGACAGAACGATTTTCTGCACAAATCAGGACTTTTAATTCATTGTTTCTGGAGTGAGGAGCCTCATTAAGAGCAATTAATCTACTGTGGACATGCAGTTGGGTCAGTAATCTCTTTCTCTTACACCAGCCCTCTCCCTCTTTCACACACACACACACACACACACACACACACACACACACACACACACACACACACACACACACGAGCATTCAAATAACATACATGAAGAGGACTAAGGGGTACAGAACTGTGAGCCTGAGAGATGAGGAGGGACTGAGGTGTGTGTGTGTGTGTGTGTGTGTGTGTGTGTGTGTGTGTGTGTGTGTGTATGTGTGTGTGTGTGTGTGCGTGTGTGTGCAAGATGCAGTGTTCTCCACCTTATTCTCGACACTGCAACACTCACCGCTGACTGGATTAGCAAGTGCGCCTTGTCGATAAACTGTAGAAAGGGAAGAGGAAAAGACCAAGTGTTGTGAGTGACAAAACAAGTAAGAGGAGGGAGCGCGTTTGTCTGTGTGTGTGTGTGTCTGTGTGTGTGTGTGTGTGTGTGTGTGGGGGGGGGGGGGGGGGGGACTTGCAGTGTGGGAGTGGAGGCTAGTCTGACTGAGGTTGGTGTTAATTTAGATACAAGAGGACTGAATGTAAAGCCAGCGGGTTCAACTATCTGTAAGACTGCATTTGTTTTTGTCCTAGTTTTTGATTAGATTTTATAATTTTATGCAGTCACTGTAGATAAGAAAACACACGACGGCATGCTGAGAAATGTCTGAAGATGTGCCAGCTCTGTGCATGTATATGGATTTTGCAGTCATTGTTTGAGAAAGCGTTTGGTGCAGAAAGGGTAAGAGAATAGTATGCTATTTATCAATATCTTCCATATGCTTGCAGCACTGAACTAAATTACTGAGCCAATATTCACTGTCAAATGCCATACAGGCTTTCGAAACGACTGCTTTTTTTCTTCTTGTAATGTAACTTACAAAGACAAAAGGCAGAGAGGCAGAGGAGGATAAATACATTGCGGGGGAGGAAAGAAATGGAAGCGGTAACAGAGGAAAAGTGAATGAAATCTGTGCTCATGTACTTACAGTGCTTCTATCCAACAATTGTGTTTGTGTTCCATGCTGGAAAATAACAGGTCAAATCATATTAAATGTCACGTAGGCTTTTCTCAAGGTTTATGAAAACAGTATGTTTGACGGATATGCGATGGAAATGTGTGTTCTTTTTTCTTTACCAGTTCAAAAACCCGTCTCATTTTCATGCTGAAATGTTACATACACCACACTTTGCTTTCCAGGCATATTAAAGAGACTTTCAACAAGGCAGTATGAACTGAAATGGGAAGGAAAACGCAGAGCAGAAGGAAAGAGCTGGAGTCAATGGAGGGGCGTGTCGTTTTTTCAGACCAACAAGTCTGCGTGGGTTCTGGATGGAGAAAGGGAAAAAAATAACCCTCGCTTCAATATACTCTCTAAAATTGCCAACATTTATTCCTTTGTAGTCGAATTATTTATTTTTTATTCATTTACTTTTTTAGGGTTATTGTAGATGGTGATTTACCCTCTTTGCTTCTCGTTCTTCGTTGGAAGGGGCTTAGGACAGCTAAATGTTGCTCAGTTAAAACATTTAGTCATTGAAGTTTCCTTAAACTAAAATGACATATCGGATGTATATTCCTCAGTAAACTGAGCCCAGAGTAGCTGACACCAGTCTGAGGGACTTGTAGGTTATGTGTCGCCACGTTTTTGTTTTTTTTTTTGTAGTTGTTCCAGCTGTAAATTATAATTTCCAAAACTATCGAAATGCAGTACTTTCCTTGCTGAGCCCTGTATTTACTGAGGTCACCTCTAAAGATGGAAATAACTTTTTTGTCTCCCTTACAGCCTTCGATACAATTTGATTTTTTTTTTTTTCTATTTAACAGGAGTCCTCCCTTGTTGGCTTCCTTTCCAAAAACTACAGTTTACACCTCCATGCTATGGAGAACTGATAATCCACAGGGGCAGATCCAAAACACGGCCTTTGCTCTGCGTACGGTGGCTTTGTATGGTTAAGTTTGTCACAAAAACATGCAGGTCCACTGTTACTGCCAGCACTCTATCAGGAATTACACCTGGCCGCCTTAGGAAAATAATAAAAGGTATCACCAACTGAGAATACCCTATACTTTACAGCCCATCATCTGTTACCTTTTGTTGCTGATAGACTGCAGTATTTTGCTCTTTTGTCACTGTGCTCGTGCAGCACCTGACTCTCCCTGTTTAAACCTAGAAGCTGTTAAAGTAAAAAAAAACAGTCACTCAGCCTGAGCCTAACAAAGTTCTGTAATAGGAGCAGAACGTTTCAAATCTCCAAGCGTGAGGCGGAGCGGTACGTGCTCGCACAGATGTTTAACACATGCGCACATACGCAAGCACGTGCATGCACACGCAACCAAACATCTGTTTCCAAGTGCTGAAGTGGTGAAGAATGCTGGTTGATGAGGTGACTGATGCCGCTGCTGTCACCCTCTGACTCTTTCCATTCCCGTCGTCTGTTACAGAACCCTAAGCCACACTGAATACCGGTAAATTTCATAGCAGTTGGCTTGTTGATCTGCAGTCGCACAAATACACGCAAGTACACACATAAAGGACACTTGGACGGACAGGTACATCACGCAGAGAACGACAAAATCACTTGTGAGTAGCTGTGACGCTGGTTGAAGGAGCACTGATTTTAAAAGACGGTAACTGACCTATTTCATAAGCTTTTACGCAGGGCAAAAATGATAGTTTTGCATCGAGATGCATGATGCTTTTTATTGTAGGGACAAGTTTAGTGCAGTCCGATGAAGCACCATGCAGAAAATGTTGATGATGACATTAAAAAAAAAGAAACTGTCATCATATGAAAGTAAATAAAAGGTCTTCTTCAATTCTATCACAGTATTGAACATTGAACTGCTGTGTTTATTTAAAGTTCAATATTTAATCAAAACAAACACAAACCACTTTGCGCATACAAAAATGGGACCAAAAGATTGTGATCTATCGAGCTACAATGGAGAACATGATGAATTCCCAACAGAATAAAAGGTCAGAGCACAGACAGATACATGAATCACGCGATCCTCTGCAAACCACAGTATCATCATGAGTGATCTGAGGAGAAGTCATTGCAAACTCCGGACTGCAACAGTCAATCTGACAGCTGTGTTTTCATTTTTTTAATGATTTTTGAAACTGAAATTTTACAGATATAGCAACGTTTTGTGATCGGCATCCCATGGAGATTATGAGATCGCCTGTGAAACTGCATGAAAGAGACATATCTTCTTGAAAGCCTTGTTTTTATAAATTTTGTCAATCTCTTTTTTTGTCAATCCAGATACTAAATTTCTTTTCCAAGGAATCACATACACCTGGTATGTCAGGACCCCCTGTCACTGCAAACACACAGGTTGCTTTGGCATCAGTCACAAATGCCCTGGTAAACTTGTTAAAGATGAATTTGTTGGACTTAAGGTGTGGAGATAACACCTGCCCTACTGCAGGCCTGTTTATGACTCAACCTCCTATTATGCTGGGTGACTTACCTCCGATCTACCGAATATAAACTGGAACCAAATTCCAGAACATGGCCACGTGTGTGTGCGATATAGGTGAGTAGGCTATATGTTACGGAGAAAGCAAGACTAATATCTACCTGCAGCCTGTTCAAATCCAGCATAATCAGGGCGACGCAGTGTCTCTGGTAGATACAAGCAGAAATTTGCTCGCCTCAAACTGATTTTCTCTTTTTGGCACTGCACGGCCCAAGCTCGTGGGCTCTCAGATACAATCCCAAATGCACCTGCACTGTGATGCACTTCATGCTCTGAGTTCCCCTGATGTCTTGCCACACTTCAATCTGCATTTAACTGGTAAATCAGTGGAAATCTCATTTTGAAAAATAAAAACACTTGAACATTTGCTGCGCATCTACATCACTTTACAAAGCAGCTACCATAGATTTTTCAAAAAAGGGGCATCGTGGCACTTGTCAGGAGACACTGAAATCTATACTGGTCTATACTGCTCTGAAAGATCTTCTGCTTTTTTTCCCTTATTTTCTTTATCGGAATGCATATACTTGTAATCACTTTGCAGAATTTTCTATAATAATTTTTGCAAGGCAATGTGGAAACTGAGAAACTGAGGATCTTAGTCTTAATGTTTATAATGTAAATTGAATTTTAGTTGCAGAAAGCAGGAAAAAAGGTAGTGTTGGTACAGCATTTTATCCAACCCTAACTATACCCAAGTAGTTGTTCCTAAAACTAACCTACTGTGCCTAAAACTAAACCTACAGAAAGTGGAAATTAAAGCTAAAACAACATGTGAAGACCCCGCCTTAGTTGTCTGTGACACAGGTCTCCTCCATCTAAGTCCTGTGACTTCATCCTCCACCGTACCTCCTGCATCCCGTTACAGGTTTTGTTGTTACGTCACAAGCAAATGCCAGACTGTCACCAAAGAGCTTGCTGCTGACATGTAGTGCCAATTGTGGTACATCTCTACACCCATGCCAAAGCATGTTTATTTATATATTTTCCGAAATGGCAAATGGCTTTGACAAAGCTGCCGCACTGAACTAATTTCCTCCACTACAGTAGAGAAAGCAAAAAAGATGAACTCAAGCACAAAGCGAGGGAAGAAACGAGACTGGAAGAAAGTTAAAGAAAAGAGAGGGGCTGTGTGGGAAAGGCTTTAATTATAATTGAACAGATAATTGCAGAATAATGATAATTATAATAACAACAGTGCCATTTTGTTAAGGGCCAAAGCTGTCAGCAATTACTTGCTTTAAAAAGCTGGCCTAGTCATTTCTTCTTTTCTCCTTTTTCTTTGCATTTTAATGTTTTTAAATTCAGCACTTTCTGTCCAAGGACAAAATTAGAATTAGTGTAGCGATAGAGAATTATGTAATATGTATGATAATTGCAAAGAAAGCCACAGATTTACACTACAGGAGGTGCTAATCATGAAGTGGCCGCTGATTTCCTTTCCTTTTTACTTTTTTTTTTTTTTTGCAGCTCTTGCCAACAGCCTCCATTCCTTCTAAGTTATTTGACAAGTCTGAAAAAAGGGTTTTTCTTCATCAAATGCTCAAGTAAGTGTGAGCTTGACTCCACATGGGGTGCTACATCTCTGCAAGATCAGGAGCAAATTAAATTGAGGATTCTGTGTCTTTGTGATTCATAACATTCACAGAGACATCACTTCATATGCATGTGAACATCCTTCTAGAAAGGACGGACAAGAACTGAGAGACAAAAAGAAAGGAAAACATCAGTGGAAGAAAATAGTGGGCCTCTCACGAAATGCCTGTGGAATGCAGTGCATTTTTTTATCAGCAGCACTCACACAAGCCTTGCTGTGGAAGGAGGGGCTAATAGGTTGAGGAGCTGAATGGCCGTTTAAATGAACGGATGGCTGACTCTCTGACTGACTGGCTGACTAGCATAGTGGCTTTCCATCCATCCGCCCGCCTCTCTCCCTGTCCCTTACACTGTGTGTGTCTGTCTGGTTGTCAGGCCCATTAGCTCATTAGGCAGAGTGTGTGATTGGAATAAGAACTAAGCTCGCAGTAATCTCTGGCCTGTGACACATACAGAGAAGCTCACCAGTCTTGTCTTTGAATCTCTTTGTCTGTGCTTGCCCTTTCTCAGTTTCCCTGCTGCCCATTCTGATTTTAGTTCCATCCTTGTCCTCTTTCCACTCTTTTCAATCACTTGCTTCCCTCTGCTTCTTTCTCGCCCCTTCACTCCCTCTGTGTCTTTGACTTTTCCTCCCATCCTCAGTCCCACAATGGACCTTGCAGTTTCTTTGGCTATACTCAGATATTGAACAGCTGCAGTAGAGGACTGAGTGTAGATTACACTGAATGATCACTTCTTTGAAGTTACTGTAATTTTCTTTCACACAGCATTCTTACAAGAAATGTTCTTACAAGTGGATGCAGCTGGCAAAATTTGGAAGCTCAGCTTAATTCTAAGCAGGCATAAGTATCCATCTATGCATTATGAACATCAGGCTAATATACGCCATGAATTTTTAAAAAAGCTCCAAATGACTATGAACAGCTGCCAGTAAACATCATGCTGAAAGTTGCACAAAGCGTATCTTCTTTCTATACTTAAAACCATTAAAAAGTTGCTTTCAGTCATGACTGGAAGACGCTTAAGAAGTTCCTTCACTGATAGAGTAATTATCATAAATATTGCACTGTAAGTGAACAGTAACGCCATGTGCAGGCTGCAGCAAGGCTTTAGAAATGCTGAAATACAGTCACGTTTAATCGCGCCACCTAAAATCAAGTAACAGCTGGAGTCGATAAATCATATTTCACCCCAACTTCAGTCAAGCAGCTTGTCATTATTCAGATGTCACTCAAAACACTGACCAAGCTGGGGTCTTTAGCCGTACCAGCATTGCTCTACCCTCGAAAGAGTGTAATAGTGAACGCGATGTCAGTATATCTCTAATAATATGGTTAGCATGATCCTCCAGGAAGTGCAGTTTCATTCTGGCTACACGATGACAGCATATGTTATATTGCAGTTCTGAGTCCGTGCATACGAGTCGGTCTTGACTGTCTGTACCGTCTCATCTTTCTCTTCCCTTTCCTCTGCATATGTGGCTTGGTTTTGGTTGATTTTTCTCTCTTGTTCACCTCTTGCTGCTTTCATCTCTGTGCATTGAGTCTGTATCCTTTTCTGCTGTTTACATCACTCTTTCTCTTTTCTGTCTTTGTCTTTCCGTCCCTCTTTCCCTCCCTGGGTATCGGTTCCTATGGTGACAGGTCTCTGTCGTATACCGTTCTGTTGCTATAGTGACTGATCTACAGTTGGACTCTCGGTCCGATGCTTGTGTCACATTATTAATTTATGCTTGTGTGTTTGAGTGCTTAACTGCAACTTAAGATTGGCAGCATTTATCATACAGTGAAATGAAATTCATAATGTAATCTGACTCCATGTTAAACTGAAACTGACATCAGGCAACACTTTACAAAGAGTGACTGACATTTGGAGAATATTAAACAGAATTTATAAAGATTTCTGGAAGCTCACTTCTTAAATTTCTCTTCATCACAAAACTAGTTACGGTACGGAATATATATATATATATATATATATATATATATATATATATATATATATATATATATATATATATATATATATCTATATATATATATATATATATATATATATATATATATATATATATATATATATATATATATATATAACCTAGAGGCTGTTAAATGTGTGAGTGCAAGTAACAAAACAAACATCACATTAAAATGAAATATTATAGTTTCTTACAAGTAAAATGCATAACAACAACCATTACAACAACAACAATAATCACTCAGAATAATCTCCATAATCTCCACACACTGATACGGCCTATGTGTTAACAAACAGCTACACATGGAACATCATCTATTTAGAGTTTTGGATTCTCATTGTTCCAAACTGTACTTAAAATCACTAAAATTATGTCCTATGAAGCTAAAATAAGGACTTCAAATACGCCAAGTGCTCTGTGGAGAACAAATGAATGATGCTTTGAATAAGGGATGTCCTCGTTGATCTTCCTATAATCAGTATATCCTTATGCACATATATTGCAGAGTATCTCTCAGAGTATCAGGCTGGCAGCAAACAACACCTTTGGAGGCATTTTGGAATTCAGTGCCCTGCTCAAGGACACGTTAGAACTGTTTTGTGAGAAGCCACTTTTTATTGTAGAGTACATCATTCTAGCAAAAACTTTTCTTTGTTAGAGGTGTAGAAGAGAGTTGGCAGTAAGTGTGGTGTCACTAAACTCTTTGTGATTCAGCACCTTGTTCAAGGACACTTTTTCAGGCAGCCACCGACTGGTGCCATCTCACACCATAGGCCAGAGCCAGGCTAGGGCTGGGGATGGACAAGCACCACGCCGAAACGTACGCAAACATTATGACTTGAGAGATCTCTTTGTGCTGTGAAGTATGTTTTCACAAAGTCTGAGAATAGAACCGACATTCAGGTCATAGAGAATTCGATATTTTGAGACAATTTGATTGCTTATTATTATTATTAATAATAAATCCACCTTGATTGTCTTTTTTTTTCCTGCAGCTTCACAGCTAGAGAGTTCCTGGTTCAAACCGCAGCTGAGGCCTTTTCATGTGGAGATCATATATTTTCCTTCTGGTTCTCTACGGTTGCCAGTTTCCTTTCACACTCAAAAACATGGATGTTAGGCCAAGCAGCCATCCTAAATTCCCACAGAAGAAAGTGGAAGTGTCTTTTTGTGCTTCTACATGTTACCATGCAATGAGCTGATGGCCTGTCTAAGTTGCACCTCTGTCATTTGCCCAAAGGCAGCAGCGACAGGCTCCAGGAGACCCCTATGAACCTGAATGGGAAGAAATTGTCACAGATAATGGATAAATGGAAGAAGGGATTCTATAAAATGCATCCGATAATTATAATGTGATATAATAACAACGCGCAATAACTGCAAGAATTGCCTTCCGCAGCCAGCATGGTGGCTTGGTGGGTAACACTGTTGCCTTTCATCAAGATAGCTGCAGGCTCAACTCCAGCAGAGGCCAAAAACATGTCAGGTTTATTAGCTATTCAAAATTGCCCATAGGAGTAAGAGTGAGTGGTTGTTTGTCTATACATGGCCCTGAGGTGGATTGGTGATCTGTCCAGGCTGTACCATCACCCTTTTCCTCCATAGAGAGATCCCATGAACCTAGTAGAAATGAGCAGGTATGGATAAAATGGATCACGTTTGTCCAAGTGGATAAACAAAGTCTGGTATTGTTCCACGAAACATATGTTTTTGGCTGAAAACAAAAGGGAGCAGTGGGAGATCTAACAATTAGCCGCTCACCAGCACGGGTGGGACTAATGCTGCCGTTGAACTGTTGTTAGACATTATCAAGTGGTTTATCGCAGCAAGGACAATTTAAACAGGCAATTCTGGATTATTTTTGGCCATCCCCAAATCATGGCCACTGAGGTGTTGAACAAATCTTTTACTAAGTTTATTTTTGGCTCCACTCCAGTCTCGCTGCCTGGTATTTTGGCATGATCACGCACAACTTTGTCAACTTAAAATGACGTGAAATTAAGGTAGATGATTTATACCGTTTTGAGTGGCTGGTTGGGAACAATGAACCTTCCTCCTCCACATCCTTTGAGTAGCAGAAAGGTCCAACTTAAACTGGAGGCAACAGATTTGACAGATTCTCTCGATTTGCTTAATAAGCAAACTGTATATACACCATTTGGTGATTCTGCAATCTCACATTTATTTCCAAGCAATAATATAGTTATTGATGCTAAAAACATTTAGTGAAAATGTCCTCATTGCAAGTCTAATTTGATATTAAATATTGTTGCAATTTGCGTCCGTTTCAGAGCAGAAAGTTAAGGCAAGCAGGGATCCTAAATCTTCGTCTGGTGAAGAAGGGGCGGGTGATAATGATTGACTGTTATTTCTCATTTCTTCTTTCTGGTTTAGTCCTAACTGACACAGAAGTTAATTAGTCAACAGGGCAGTGAGGGCTGTGGAGGCACGTTTAATGTCTGATATGCTAATTATCACCATGGAAACATAGTCACACCAGGAAACAAGAAGGCAATGACTAATAGCCCACTCATCTGATATCCTATTCAATTCCTCCATCTCTGCATGTCTCTATCTCTTTTCCGCAGACTCACTCACTCTCATCACTCTACTGTCACTCATGTGCGTCCTGTTTCTCAGCCTGGTCCACTTTTCCCTTTCCCAGCATACTCTCCGCTCACTCCCTCTCTTTGCCTTGTTTCCCAAGGTTTACACTTCAAGAATTAGTGCTGCGATGGTAAAAAGAACCACACTGAAATAATGTTGAAATCTGAAGTCATGCCCAGGAAAGTACAATGGTGAAGAAGCCAAAGAGCAATGTAACGATAATACATAATGTATAGACGAAATCTCTTAGCAGCCACGAATCTCTGCCTTTTCTCTTCATTGCTTAACTGTATGATTCATGTGTTCAGACAAATCTTCATGTCTATGTCAACAAGAAGTGACAACAGACTCACAGAGGGCCCATAAATACAATAATAACATCACAGTTTTTTCATCCATGCCCCCTTATGTAACCACCTCTGCCAGTCTCATTTTATGATTTTCCCTTGCTGTATTTGTAACCCATAGCTTTTTATTTTGTCATCTTTGTCAAAACAAGATCATAAGAGAAATTTCATCTCGTTATTATCCTGTTAAAAACAGAGACGAGCAACACGCCCCCTTTTGCATCCAGAAGTTGACAAAAAAAGAGGCATGACAGTGTGCGTTTCATGTTGATGGCAGGCAATACGCAGTAAGTCTAAATGACCAGCGTAGATTACATTTAACTATTAACCACATGCACCGTGGCAGATGAGAAAAATTGAGAAAATCATTCCATGCTTTTATATGTATTAACCATTCAGTTGCCAGGGTAATCTGCATCATTATGTTGTTTGTCGCTTCCATCACATCCAGTTGTGATCAAGTTGTTGTGGTCCCAAGGCTTATCAATCCTAACAGTGGGCAACAATAAAGGTAAAACTAATGTAATTGTTTCAAATTGGACTCACGGGAGACTGCACGTGCAGCGTTATGAGTAAAACTCAAAAAACTATGACCCGCAACTATACTCAACCTGGGTCTCCTAGACCAAATCACGGCATTTTATTCCATAGCTACCTTACCAATCAAATGCAAATTATACACAACCATGGCAAGAAGAAAGATAATTGTCAAACTATGTGTTTTAAATGTTTTGTAAAACTATCAAATTGACATTCAAATATAAGTCTATTGTCTCTGTTGATGCTTCAGGAAGTGAGCTGAAATGCAAAGGAGGACCGTTTTATCTGCTAAACTAAAAATACCAAAACTAAAATTACACATGACCAGTGATGGAATCCATATCAAATTGTAACCTCACACATCTATTTTTACATTGATATCATCTTTTTTAACTGTACTTATTTAGATTCTTTGATTAACGCGCGAGCGTCTCTGGTCGTTTCTCTGATGTTGCGTCTGTGCAATAGGGGTGGGACAGATGGCGTGGTCATACCTATTACATATCAGACATTTCCAGATTTTTAAAAAATATTTTTTAAGCAAAAACTTGAAAGATCTGTTGATTCTTCTGTGTTCCTCTGCATTTTTATCAATTGCCATATGGCCTCCTTCAGCTCGATAACAGAGCAGATGTCGAGAGCAGCAGCAGAGCTAATGTGACCTACCTTTTGATGTGCAGATGCCTCGCACTAGACAGGCCACTGTACTGACCTGTGCTGCAGTTTCTAGGAGACCTGTGTATAAAATGAACCCCTGGAACACTGGTTAACAGCAGCGATATTTCAGAATAACGCAATTGAAATCTTGAAACGTAGAGTTGTATTGGTAATACAGAAGCTTGAGCTATGTGTTTCGCTTCATGAAGTCTCAGAAAATCCAACAAAAAGCGAATTTCTCAAAAAACATTCGTAGCCACTAAAACCTCGACGTTGCTACGCACCTCGCTAAACAGCCACTTGTAATTCTTTTTTTTTTCAACTCTGCATATCAGCATTTGTTGAACAACAGCAATGAAGAGAATAGACAAAAGTCAGAAATAGGCATTCATCCAAGCTCAATCTGGATCAGAAAATCTGTGGCAGGCGTTGACATTTTGGAGGATGACGTGTCATCATCGTGCAGCATGCAGTACTCAGCGCAGTCACTCACTGTTTGGACATTAAAAACGCGGCTTTCATACAGAGAACCATTAGTATTTTCATTGCTGCACCATCTGTCACTGCAGGACAGCCTGAAATCTAAAACTTTCCAAAAACAAATAAAAAATGCATGCCCTCTTTTTACTTTTGTTGTAAAGTACTTATAATTTGTGTCATAAAAAGCTGCATGGTTGAATGACTATGCATCATGAATGAGAAATCTAGCTATGGAGACTAAAACTGCTTTTTGTTCCAGAAAAAGACACTCGTGCAAAGGTTTTGGCCGAGTACCATCCTTTCTGAAGCTTGGTAGAGAAAAGACATTATTCTATTCTTCTGTTTCCTCTGTCTCTTTTGTTCACTGGTCATCTGTCTCTTCTTTCCATCTATCTTTCTATCTCCTTCACTCACCCTCTCCTTGCCTTCGGCACTATCATGGTAATAAAAACTAAGGAATACCTTTGAGTTTGGACTCCCCCTATTTCTCTCAGACCCCTCTGGGCTTCCATTATATCACATACACCCACTCACACACACATATACACACACTGATGCAATTCACATACTCAAACACCTTAATATGTACAAACACACGCACACACGCAAGTATATCAAGTTGTGACTGAATTACATTTTGACTGATAGCGCTCTTGAGGGCAAAGCAATGATAACTCACCTGTGTGTGTGTTATGGTGGGAGTGGACCTTTAGTTTGGTAGGTACAAGGTTGCAGGATTTACTTGTGTGTGTGTGCGCCAATGCTCAGGGCTATAATAACAAAGGGGAAAGCACGTCTAAAAAGAGCTGGCCTTTACTTCGGTACTAAGACTGCCAAGCTCTGCTAATACAGCTAATATAGGCTTAAATTCGGCACTGCAGAGATAAACCTTTCTTTGTTTTAGAGCACATTTCCTCGCCGTTCTGCGCTTTCTCTGTCCTCCTACTGTTCTTTGAGACACTCATCTGCCTGAAAGTAGGTATGAATGGGTTTTTTTTTCCCCCTTTTGAAACATTAAAGAGGATGAGGATTAAAACTTTAAAAGTTGACATTATAAGAAAGAAAGCATACATGAATGTGTTCCCTAGTTTTGCCAGCGATAACGAGATACCAAATTGTGTACGTAAAAGACTTGTGCAGTTCCTGTTAACCATACTGAACTTTTCTTTGGTCTCCCAGTCCCCCCCACCCCATGAGTATTTCTTGATATTATCACGGCGTACTGCTCCATGCTGGAGAGTGTACAGGCTCTGCATCCCCAGGGGCCTTGTCTCCATCTGTGTGGCAGGGTGGGTCCTCACATTCGCAGCCACTGGCTCAGCCGGCTGTATCTTTGCACTCATCCAACTGCATCTTCTACTGTAACTCGGAGGAACATTTACGTCAAACAGTTTAAAATATCAGTATGCCTGTATGTCGCCTTCTTTATTTTTCTTCCATTCACGCGTGCGTCTTAATTTTGCAGTAAAGTTACTTTTGACGATAGTTTTGCATTTCAGATGCAAATCAGAAAACTGGATATGCTAGAAAAATGATATTGTGATCCTCTCAGAGAAGTTGTTGTTTTTTTTCCTGAAAACACAAAAAATGGATTTATTCTCAACATAACTGATTTTGTTGTTTTGTGTTTTTTTTTCCCCAATAACCTCTCAGAAGGAATGGTGAACTTCTGTGCAATAGCTCAACTGTTTAGTGTGATGAGGCTGCATCAGATGGCAATATATTTCTGATGAGATAAGGTACCAGTCGCTTAGGCTACAGCTGAGTGAATGAGAATGAATGAGGCAAACCATATACAATAGCTGATAATGTCTTTCATCCTGCCAATGTGGGCAGTTGCAGTGTTTTTGAATACAGATTTTCTTCTCCTTTTCCTTCAGGCAGCTTGTTTTTATACTTGACTAGAAATGCAAAAAAATTTCAATAAAACACAAAAGTCTTGCCATCACCTGCATGAAATGACCTTCACAAGGATATTATATGTTGATGTGGGGTTGTTTGTTCATGACTTCATTGATTTAAGACTTTATTTTATTTTATTTTACTTACTGGACTGCCCTTTTTTTTTTAATTTCTGACTCTGAAACTTTTTTGTTGTTGTCTATATTTATTCTAAAATTTGGAGTCTATCACTCCAACTGTATTTATGACATCATTCTTGTTATAAACTTGTGTTCCTTCTCCCAGCACGCATTCCTGGTCTATTGCTGTTGTTGCTCTTCTCACCTCTTTCCGGTCCTCTCAACCTCCAACCGCTCAAGGTGGTCGAGGGTGGAGTCTGGTTCTGCCAGAGGTTTCTTCCTGTCAAGGTTAGTTTTTCCTTCCAACAGTCGCCTGGTGCATCCTCAGGATGGCGGATTGTATTGAAGAACGGTCTTATATTAATTTGTCAATTCTGGAGTTTAATTGTATTCTTGATGTGCCATTAAAGCTCAGTTGAATTGAATTGAATTGAATTGAATTGAATTGAATTGAATTCTCGGCTGCTATGTTGAATGAAAAGTGCTATATAAATATAGTGTATTATCATCAATACAGTCTATTAAGGTATATTATTAAAAACAATGAAAAGATGTCCTGCATGTTCACAGTTTTATATTTAGGATATTTTTGTTTCTTATAAAGAAAGTTGTTATCATAGTCAAAGGCACCCAACTTCTGTTTAATTGATATTGACCTCAGTGGGAAACTATTTTGTGCTACAGTATAGCCTCATAGACTACGGCACATTCAGCTATTGTGTACCAGACACGTTCTAAGTTCATTCATTGTTGCAGACTTGTTGCCTTTGTTGCTTTTTTTAACAGGTGCTAAACCTCCGTTTCCACAACAAGGCGTTGCTGGCATGGCAAAACATAAGTAGCAAACATCTTTTCCATTTCTTAGGGTGCTGAAAATTGCTGTGAATGCGCATGTAGCGACTTCAAGCCAAAAGGAGTCGCTGAGAGGCTGACGCTGAGTCCGGGCATTGAATGACGCGCTTTAACTTGACGAAGGAGGCTTGACGTAGTTATTATTGTAATCCAGTTGTTTTAATATGATCCAAAAATACCAAACATAACCAAAATGCGTATATCCCAAAGCGTAAAGCATAAAGCATGTATCAAGCATGGAGCGTGTATCCAGCGTGGAGCGGTCAACAAAAAATACCGTGACCCAGCTCACCCCCTCTTCCTAGTTTGTGCCAGGGAAATCAACAGGTGAGTTTAAATACCTACCGTCTCCGCCCACAATCATGTGACCCACCAGGTGCATACCTAATTATTGCTAATCATTAACACCACAATCCTTGGCTACCAGAAACCTGTGTTCCTTTGCCCATAATAAAAACCCACAATTAATTCATGGCGCCTACACACCAGCCCCTAATTATTAAGTTAATATACATAATAATTACACACAGTTATATCAATAGGGGACATGAACCATTACAACCTAGCATATAAAGTTCATATATCACATCTTCTTTTCTTCGCAATGTCCATATGAAGACAACTACGTGTTCTTCGTGGAGTTGTTTCCGCCATCATATCCTAATTACATCCAATAGTCGAAATCAAAGTCTAGTTGATGGTTACAATGTTCTTATGAAGCAATTGCTCTTCATCCAGGCTCCTCTTCCTGTAATAGACAGATCTTCGTTATTGGTCGATCGAGGCAGCCACTCTTGGTCTTGATCCTCACTTGGCGCACAAATCCTCTTCTATCTGGAAAAGTCTGTAAAACTCTTCCCATGATCCAGGAATTTCTAGGTGCTGTACTGTCCATAATGACAACAATGTCTCCTGCCATCATATTCCGCTTCACTCCAGACCATTTCTGACGCTCCTGCAGTAGAGGTAAGTATTCTCTAATCCATCTTTTCCAGAATAAATCTGACATGTATTGCACCTGCTTCCATCTACGTCGAGCATATACATCAGCCTCCTGAAAGTTACCTGGTGGTAAGGATGGTATCATTTTCATGTGCAACAGATGGTTTGGTGTTAGTGCTTCCAGGTCATTAGGATCTGTGGATGCTTTAGTTATTGGTCTGCTGTTGATTATTGATTCTACTTCACAAAGAACTGTATGCAGACCATCTTCATCTAGATTTTGAACTTTCAAGGTGGAGTTCAGCACTTTCCGCACAGATCTAATTAATCTCTCCCAAGAACCTCCATGATGAAAACTCCATTTAATTCCCTTCTGTAGAAGCATATTGAAAACCCTGTCCACAACTTCTTGGCTGAAATGTAACTTATCTTCTGCACATTTCCTGAGAGCAAAATTAGCACAGCTGGGGGAAGAAGTTGCCCCAAAAAGATGCACAGTCATCCTAAAATCTGTGAGTTCTTGATTCAAGTCCCCATCGGGCCACCAGACAAATCTCAACAAATCTACATCTTCATCTGGAACCTTCACTTGGTGAAACATGGATTCAATATCTGCCATGATTACCACTGATTCCTTCCTAAATCTGGTCACAACTCCAATCAATAGATTAGTGAGATCCGGTCCTGATAGCAACTGAGCATTCAGAGACGTGCCTTGGAAACTTGCTCCACAATCGAAGACAACCCTTATCTTCTTTTTAACTGGATGGTAAACACCATGGTGAGGAATATACCAAACTTTGCCGTCACTGCGTTGCAATTCTTCTTCAGGCACCCTTTCAGCATAGCGTTTAGCTACCAAATCATTCATGAAGGTAACATAGTCTTCATGAAATGATGAGCTCTTTTGGAACTTCCTCTTCAAGTATGTAGCACGCTGTTCCACAATTTTTCTATTAGTTGGCATGCTCAGTTGTTTATTCCTTAACGGTAAGCCAATCTGATAATGACCATTCACTTGTTTTGCTGAATTTGTAACCAATTCCATAAATCTTTGGTCATCTCTTGACATTCCAACTTGTTCATCCACTTTACTTTCAGGAAAATCTGTTTTGAACTGCTGCTGCCAAAGCTCCTCCAACTCCACAACTGACACTCGATTGACTAATATTTCTGAGTGCTCACAATCAGTTGCTTCCTCTTCTTCTTCTCTCAATGGTCCATTCACAGTCCATCCCAGCTTTGTCCTGATTGCATAGGGTCCTCCATCTATACTGTTAATAACTTGTAATGGCTCCAAGGCCTGAGGAACATTTGCTCCAATCAGCAGCTCAATATCTGCATCTATCTCAGGCAACTTAACAGATTCCAAATATGCCCATCTTTCAAGATCCATTTCTCTTGGGATATTCCCTTTATGGACAGGCATATGCTGCTGTGTATAAGTCTTTGGCAATTCACAGAAATCATCATCTTGTAAACCAGCAACCTCCAATCCTGAAACAACATAGCTATTCACAATTTTCTCTTGGCCCATAGTCCTCAAGAGAATACGTGATTTCTTTCCTGTGAGACATAGCTTATCACTTAGTGCTTCCGTGCAAAAGACTGCTGTACTGCCTTGATCTAGGAAAGCATATGTGGTAATGATTTTGTTGCCCTTCTTAGATTTGACTTGTACAGGAACAATAGGGAGTTTTACATTATCATTACCAGCCCCGGTGAGCCCACTTGACACCATGGTGCCTTCCAATGACACCTCTGTCTTTTCAGCTTGACTGGGGTTATCTTTCTTTTGAGGAATGTGAAGTATATTGGGATGTTGAAGACCACACTTTTCACAGGAGATCCGTTTTTTGCAGTCTTTGCTGAAGTGTCCAATACACAAACAGCCAAAACAGACACCTTTTTCCCTTAAGAAGCCTATCTTCTCTTTATGGGTTTTTTTTTTCATCTGTGGGCACACATCCAATATATGTCCTCCTCCACAACAAAGACATGTCTTCAAGGTTTGCTTCCTAAATGCAGTTGCAGGTGGTGTTTTACCTTCCAAAGGAGCTATAGTAGTGGCAAAACTTGTTCTTTTAATCCCAAAGTGAGGTTGCAGTTTAGATTTGCTAATTGCTCTGTTTGTCATTGAGTTTGAATCTTGTATATTTCCAAATACTGGGTCCGATAAGATTTTTACTTGTTTCTCAATAAAATCTGTGATGTCACTGAATGTTGCTCTCCGTTTGCACCTTTCTTGAAGTTCACAGGCTACAGTTCTCCATTTATCTCTGAATTTATATGGTAACTTCCTTATAATAGTTATCATGTTGGCAGGCATATTTAATTCGTACAAATAGTCGACTCCTTCCATGGCATTAGAGCAGCTTCTAAGAAAAAGACTGTAGTCTTGGAGTGCTTTAAGGTCTTCTGTCTTGATTGGTAACCATGAAAGAGCTCTTTCCATGTATGCAGATGCAATCTTTTGTTCATTTCCAAAATGTTCCCTTAGAAGAGCTTTAGCTTTAACATAGCCCCTGTCTGGATTAACATGTTGGCAGCTTTTCACCAGTTCTTTTGCATGATTCCTGGTGTACTGCTCCAGGAAATATAGCCGATCACTGTAATCTTGAGTATTTCTCTCCACACCATTCTCAAAAGCTTTAATGAATGCGTGATAATTCAATGGATCTCCATCAAAAATTGGAATTTCTCTCTTTGGTAATGATGAGAGGCATTGCTGTTGAACCAAGAGCGATGTTATTTCATTCTGCTTTCTCATAATTTCCAGCATGTTGTTGTAATGTTCATCTCTTGACTCCGATCCTGCATTCAAATAGCTTCTGGATTGAGTCTGTGTATTAATATTATGACTCACTGAATATTGTCTGGGTTCATAGTCAACATATTGAGATGGAGGTTTCCTTTTAGGCTTTGTTCCTGGATCCAAGGGTTCTTGCTTAGTTTCTCTTTGTTTTAATAGTGGTTGTAAACTACCTGAGTGTGCATCTACATTAAGAGCCTTTTGTTTTGATGTTTCTTTTTCCAGGTAAGAATCCATTCCATCAGAGTACTTAGTTATAGATTTCTTTGCACTTGTGATACTTTGAGATCGTAACACGTTAAGCTTGGCCATATGTACTGCAATGTCTTCATCCATTTTAAGTTGCTCCTTTTTCCTCTTCAGATGTTCCTCTTGTTCCTCCAGTTCATGTTTCGCTTTCAGTAACTTCTGTCTTGCCATTAATACCGCCAGGTCAGCTTCTCCTTTAAGACGTGCAGATGAAGTAGAAGAAACAGATCTTTTACTTGCAACTGAAGCTTTATATCCCACATTTGACACACTGTCACTTGGTTTTATGTCATCTTGCATGTCTTCTATAATGAGTGGTGATGCAGCTGAAAGATATGTTTGTGGACCCTCCTCTGTTGTATATTGAAGCATTTCTTCATCTTGTACCGGTGGGGCTAATTGAGGCAGATGAAGACTGCCATTTCGTCGCAATTCTTCAGGTCCACTCATCCATCTTTCAACATCTTCTTTAAATGCAGTAGTATATTTCATGATACTGTCAAACCACTCGTTTTGTCTGCTTTGTTCATCTTCCATGAGTAAAGGAATCAAAACGTCATGGAAGTCCATTGCAGTTACACAAAGTTGATTTAATTTCTCACAACTTGATTGAACATGTGGAATATTTTCCTTCGTCTTCATAAGCGATTTAATTTCTGGTATAAATGATTTCATTTTATTTACTATTAATTTTCGTTCATGTTGAAGTTTTTCTATTTTGTTTGCCAACGCCTTGGCCGTGAGTTTGACCAGTCTTTTATCATCTTTTATGTCATCCATTGTTTGTTCCTTTAAAACATGCAGCTTCCGCAAGATTTTGACACATGTCAGTCCATAATACCTTTGGTATATTTTCTTTACAGAAGCAAAAAGGACTTTAGCCAATTAATATCCATATTTGGAACAAAACAGCGGGGTGGCATCTTCACCAACAAGAGCGCCTTCAATTTCCACAACATCTTAATTCAGTATTGCGTCACTCAGCATCGGAATGTTTTGCGCAGAGGACCCAACTTCCTTCTGGCAAGCGATCGCTCCCAGTGAACAAACATTTCTGCTGCCATCCTAAATCCAAGGTACAGCGTCCATGCATTCCTCAACAGGTGGACTTACCTGGCTGTAGTTCGCTTGGACCGCGGCTCCTTAACTGTTTAACAGCCAGCGCCTACCTTCATACGTTCTCCGATGTCTGTGTAACTGTATCCTCTTTATGGTATTCCAGATGTCATCTCCGTTGTTCGATCTCTTAATATTTACGTATTTTTTTGTTGACAAAATGTAGCGACTTCAAGCCAAAAGGAGTCGCTGAGAGGCTGACGCTGAGTCCGGGCATTGAATGACGCGCTTTAACTTGACGAAGGAGGCTTGACGTAGTTATTATTGTAATCCAGTTGTTTTAATATGATCCAAAAATACCAAACATAACCAAAATGCGTATATCCCAAAGCGTAAAGCATAAAGCATGTATCAAGCATGGAGCGTGTATCCAGCGTGGAGCGGTCAACAAAAAATACCGTGACCCAGCTCACCCCCTCTTCCTAGTTTGTGCCAGGGAAATCAACAGGTGAGTTTAAATACCTACTGTCTCCGCCCACAATCATGTGACCCACCAGGTGCATACCTAATTATTGCTAATCATTAACACCACAATCCTTGGCTACCAGAAACCTGTGTTCCTTTGCCCATAATAAAAACCCACAATTAATTCATGGCGCCTACAGCGCACGTGCGAGAATCAGTTATACCAGTCTTAACTCAGCTGTTGCTTCTCTTCCTTTGCGTCTGTACAACAGATAAGCCAGGATCAACTAAGTAGGATATGCCAAGCCCCACTTTCAAAGCTTCAAAGACTTGTCTTTCGTTGGGTTTTTTTTTTTTTTACATCTCCCTCTTTGTGTTTTATTGGTGAATGGCAGGCAGCTGCCAGGGGCCTTACTTATATGGCAAAAAAATCAACTCAATATATCTGTGCGTGCGCAGACTTGATTTGTGCGTGTGTAAACCTATGTGTGTGTAGTTTCGTGTACATGTATGTGTAAAACATGATTTGTAAACCGTAAAGAACATTTTGTCCGTAACTTACCTGAAGTTATGGACAAAAAGTTGCCTACGCACACAAATGGTTAACTACGCATGCACGAATCACCTGATATACACGCACAAATCTACATTTACGCACAGATCAGCATGAGGGCTTTTGAGACTCTTTTCACACCTCAGAAGCCAAAAAGATTCGTGCCTGCACGGTGCGTTTAAGTGCTTGAGGAAAGTTGGGTCATCTGAAATTTCTTCCGAGTTAAGCGTCATTTCCCTCGATACTTAGTTCCCATTAAGCTTAATGAATAATATAATTCAGTAAATGGAAAATGGTGGATCAGTGTAAAAAAAAAAAAAAAACAACAAAAAACAGTATTTCGCACCCCATAGTTAAAACACATATACTTTGTTAAATTATAAAATTAAAAGCAAGTTGAATTCTAAATACTTGTAAATAAAATTTAAAAAAACTAAACTAAATACTTGTGGTGTCACGTTGTTTTTATCATTACCAAAATCATTGGTTCTTTGGCTCACCATTCCTGTAAACTTTTCATCTATTATTTATTATCTTCTTACCTCAGTGACATGTGCAAAACATCCTCCATCCATTATTTACATTATATCTTGTCACCGTGATGCCCCGCCATTACCTTCTTCTTGCCCCCAGATTTGACTGTCAACTTTTTCCCACCTAAAGAAAGAAGTCCACCGCCTAGCGCTCGTTGCTTTAAACCATATCATTGCATTTGTATGGCTCATAAATGCATATGTGTCCATATAAGACATTTTAGAATATTACAAAAGCCCTCGTGTCGATCTGTGTGTAAATGTAGCTTTGTGCATGTGTACCAGGCGATTTGTGCAAGCGTAGTTAACGATTTGTGTGTGAAGGTGGCTTTTTGAATTTCTAACAATCATTTTGTCCATAACTTTGGGTAAGTTCACGGTTTACAAATCATGTTCTACACATGCAAGTACACAAAGCTACACGCAAACAGGTTTACGCACAAATCATTTTTAAGTGATGTTCATCCGATACAGACTTGGAAGATCAGAAGACGATACTTTGTGACCCAGAAGAGCAAATCCCGAAGCCAATCAGTAGATTTACGTCATCGTTTTCAAATGTTTACACTTGTATCCATCCGCATTTGACTGTAAGAGTTACTGTTGAAGCTTGAATTTAAAGGAGGATTGTGGATGTCAGGTATAATTGTAACAAAAGGGCTTTTTTTTCTTTCCAATAAGGACACATTAATCTAAATGTGGCCTGAGCGTAGAGACAGTATGCTCCTGTGTACACTACAGTATATAGTTATGTATGTGCATACTGCTAAAAAACTGAAGTTAACACATACAAACTAATTAGAAATGAAGACAACTGGAAAGAAAGAGCTGCTGTAAAACTAAAGTAGAGATTGTACAGAAGCGGGATGGCCCAGTGAATGATTGTTCCCTGTACTTGTGCTACATGAATCCTCCATCTGAACAACAACATCCTCTTGAGGCGAGTGTTACATGCCTCCAGTTAGTGTCAGAATTATATCTAGCAGCCAGTGTCGTGTGGGCATGCAGTTTTTATGAAGAGAGTTGCCGTTTCTGGTTTTACACAACAAATAAACTATTGTCTTACATCCATAATTTGAAGGAAGCTTTAACGTAAGAAAGAAACAAACATTCATTCATAAAAACAAACTAAAAGTGCAAACGCCATAAGCTATTCAAAGGAAGGTGCAAGTATAGCCCTCGAAATCTTTCTTTTTTCTCATTTTCATTTTCAAGGCCCTCCACCACCATAATGAGAACAACAAACAAAATAACTACCCCAGTTCCCAGAAATATAAATGAAATATAAACGTGAAATATAAATGAAAACAAATGGTAACAACTTCCAAAAACCCATATTGTATAAACAATAGAGCAGGTGTCCAAAGTCGGTCCTCAAACGCCGGTGTCCTGCAGGTTGTAGATGTTTCCATGCTTTAAAACACCCTGACAGACGTGGCTGAGTCATTAACAGTAGGTGCAGACCTTGATGACAAGCTGATGAAGACCATTAATTAGAATCAGGTGTGTTAAAACAGGGAAACATCTAAAATATGCAAGACTGCAGCACTTAAGCACCGACTTTGGACACCCCTGCCATGGAGCAATAAAAAGAAATAACCTTTTAAATGTTTAAACTGAGGAAATGCAACATCTAAAGAAAAGTAAATGGAATTTTAGTTGTGACGGCAGCAGAAGGCCTCAAGAGAATTTGGTGCAGGGAGATGTTTCCTACTGTGTATGATCCCCTCTTCTTTTAGCAATCGTCCAGACATGTCTGGGACCTAAGGACATCGGCTGTGGGAGTTTTGAGAGAGGAACATTGTCATATTCTTGTTCAGATATAGGATTCCAGCTACAACAGTGTTCTTTGCTGTATCCTTTTTGTGTCGTGATGCGCCCAAATGTTTTCAGCTGCTGACAAGTCTGGATTCCAGGCACCCCGACTCCTCTACTAATGAATCCACGCTTTCCTAATGGGTGCAGTATGTAGGTTTGCATTGTCTTACTGACAGATGCAAGCTCTTCCCTGAAAAAGAAAGGCACGTATGTTGCTTTAACACCTGTATATAACTTGCAGCATGGATGTTTCCTTTCCAATTGTGTTCGCTGCAGATTCCATGAGCCCCAATGCACCCCCACACCAACAGAAATGCAAACTTTTGAAGTGAGTTCAGGCTGTAAAACAGGTGGTTTCTCCCCTCTTTAGTCCAGAGGATGTGGCGTCCATGGTTTCCAAAAAGAACATAAAATTTCCATATGTCTGACTGTAGAACCACTTTAAATGAGCTTTGGCCTACAGAACACAGCAACAGCATTTCTGGATCGTATTCACATATATCTTCTTCTTTAATCTTTATTTGTGGACACAGCAAACTGTGTTGATATCCAGAAGTATTGCTGAGCTCATGCAGTGATTTCCATTATATAATCATGCCTATTTTTAACGCAGTGCCGCCCAAGGGCCCAAAGATCACAAGCATCCAATATTGATTTTCGGGCTTTCTCCAGATTCAAAGAATGTTATGATGATATGACGTAGATGGTGAGATATTCTTATAGTCCTCACAATGCTACGCTGAGAAATGGTATTTAGCAATTTCACAATCTGTTGATGCAGTTCTTTGTAGAATGATGCTCATCTTTAAAGTGAGGATCTACCTCTCTAAGAGGCTCTTTTTTTATACCCGATCATGTCACACACCTGTTGCCAGTTAAAACTTTTATGTGTATGATTTTCCTCCACCTCTTAGGTTGTAATACCGATTACTTTTCCAGTGTTTCACTGCTCATGCTTGTGGCCACACTTTTCGTGTTTCTTCTGCTGCTTTAAAAAAAGTCTCAACTCTACTATGAAGTAGGGTTAGGGTTGTGTGTGTGGTACAAATTAGCATCTAACTGTATTTGTCTCATTGTAAATGTGATATTGATAATGAATCCTGAGTCTGACCCTTTTTTTTTTTTTAAATCTGCTTGTGTGTCATATTATAAGCTTTGAGGAGATGGACCAAGAAGCTCAGTCTTTAAGAATTCAGAAAATTAAATGTTACCAAGTCGTGAATGTATGTCAGAAAGACTCATGGGTTACGTTACGTTCTACATACTTCCTCGATGAAAGGAGCGCATCCATGGAAACTGCTTAAATTGGGCAGGTTAGCCCCCATTCCCTTTTACTGGCCTTGTCAGCTGTGTTCACATCATGGCAAAACATTTACTAAAGATGTTGGAGGTGACAGCAAAGGTGTTTTCTAGCAGCTGCCTGACATACCTCTGACTGCACGGGAGCAACAGATGATTTGCAGCAGCTTAATGCACGAAGATACCAGCACAGGGGGACGATAAAGTGAAATTATAACAGAGAAGCACAACATTAGCTTCATTTATGTTGAGAAGAGATATATATGTTAATGATATTTGCCAAAGCCTGACTGTGGAATATACAACGTAAGAGTGCATTTTGTGTTGGCGTGAACACCGCATGTGCCGATATCAGATAACAAAAAGAAAATGTAAAAAAAAATTGGTTGAAGTTACTTATTGAATTAACAGTGTGCATCATATTGATTATGCTGAGTTGCCATGTAGGGCTAGAAAAAAGCTTTAGTGCCATGAATGATCCCGCGGCTGAACAGCCTGGATATTCATCTACATACTGTAGTTTATTTTTGATTCAGGAGCCAATCGTGATCAAGCAATAACACGTACACTGCCACCACCCACCTCTAAGGGTGGGTACATCCAGAGCCCAGCACTGCCTTGGACGTGGTGGCCCAGTGTTGATGCGCCGATGCAAATGAGTCCTTTTAGTTAATAAAAAGATTAAAAGCCAGTGTTGATGCGCCGATGCAAATGAGTCCCTTTAGTTAATAAAAATATTTAAAACAAAAAACTCAAAACTACTTAGGATCAAAATGCTGTTTTTAGAATTCTGTCTTACCAACTCTTTTTGCAAATTTCACATTAACATATAATTTGAAATAAAAAAAAAAGAGAGAGGGACAGAGTGAAGTGTGATAAACCCTCATTAAGGGTACAGTATGCAGAATACTGTTAAGTATGACTTTAGAAATCACACTTCTCCACACACACGCTGTTAGTCGTGTGCTTTAGTATGAGTGTCATTATGTCACAGGAAATCACTCTGCCACTAAGCCTTCTATCTCTATTCTCTATTCCTTCAGATATCCCAAGAAAGAGATTTAATTACCATACATATACACAGCCACAGGTACAATCACAACGCTGCTGTAGATTTAATTATCTCTCTCTCTCTCTCTCTCTCTCTCTCTCTCACTCTCTCAATCTCTCACTCACTCTCTCACTCTCTCACTCACTCTCTCACTCACTCACACTCACACACACTGGAACACACACACAGCATGGGAGTGGGAGACCTTAAACTGCAACAGCATGATGCCTAACATGAAATAAAACAGCAACCCAAACCTTAGGGGCGTCTCGTATCTTCAGAATAAATATAATGGCATACAAACCTTCAAGCTCACAAACAAATATCTACAAATATCTTTGTACTGGGTTTTCCCAGGAATATTATCCATACAATTCATTGACATTCTTCTACCATGTCCTACTTCTACGGTACTTATCACATCATCTAATCGCGCGTGTTTTCATCTAATTTCAGAGAATAAAACTTTTAATAGGTCATTCCTGCTAACGTGCGTTTTGGTACACATTCCCACCATTATTTTGGGAATATTCGCGATCACAAAGCCTATCTAAGGTGATGCCATATCATCTCAGGTAGGTTGGGGCCTTTTAATTTTTATTCTTTTGACTTGCTTGCATGCTTTGTGATAATATGTTGTTCCTAAATTTCAGATCATGGGGCACTTCCTTGGAATTCTCCTATAATTTCTCCTAATATGCTTTTGATTTCCACATCATCTACATAACATTTGCTTTGTGCTTTGTGGCAGCTCATAGAATATGTTTAGTTTTCTCGCTCTCCTTGCTTGCATATACTTGATATAACTTATATACTTTATGCATTTTGCATGCAGTTTCCATCCAACTTCCCAATAGGCCTGGTTTCGTTCATACATTTCATGTTTATTTTATCAAACAAAGAAGCAAATTTGAAATGGGGACTGAAAAGTGGCTCATTGAAACCATGTGTCTATCTGCTGTCAGTATCAAAGGGTTTCTACACTCATCTTCTGCTCTAATCAAATTCTGATTTTCAAGCACAGCAACAAAACCACCATCCAAATAAGTTGAAAGCAGCATCATTGATGATAAAGATAATTCAGTTCCTTTACTCAATGTTGTGTACGTCTTTTTGTTTGTAAAAGCCAAAACTGGAAAAGGCCAGCGCATAGCTTTTTTCTCCTCTTCTGCATTTTGCAGAGAAGCAAAATGACTCTCCTTGATTTTGAATTATATTGATTTGTAGAAAGAAATTATCCATATCAATAGTTAAATAAGATACTGTAATTAGACATTTAATTTAAGGCTTAAATTACATTAACCACCCACTATATTCAAACCCGTCACCAGTTAATTTTCTCAGTGAGACACAGCTTCAGTAAATGAAATGATGTCCACCTAGTTTAATTTTAATTTTCTTGTGGGCAGTCTTCACCGAAGGAAAATCTAAAACCTAAAATGACACCAAATAATCCAGGCCAATTAAGAAATATGCAGTAAAAATTTAAATGATACACTTATAATCTGAGTAGTGTGCAACTCAAATTTGCACAAAATGCATGATCTTTTTTTTTTTTTTTTTTTTTGCATGTCATGTTCATTTGAAAGACAATTGCATCATTGCTGACAGTAAAACAAAACTGCAGTTTTCTAACAGTCCAGTGCAGGTTTAATGAAGTCAAGACGTGAGATGAACCCTGCTGGGTAGCAGATGAACATTAACACTCATTAAACCCCAGATCCCAATCCACTGTGTACGTCAAAACAACACTTTTTGAATTTTTCTTTTCTTTTGCAAGACACCAGCCACAAACACAGTAGATTTATATGATGTTAGAAATAAAAAAGAAGAGTAAAAAATATTGCTTTAGTCTGACCGAAACTAAACTTTTGGAATGCATCTTAACATATTAATTAATTAAGTCAACTTTATTGGACTGAAACACCCAGATAATGTGGTTGATGTCAGGCTCCATCTTTTTATGCGCCAAAAGAGAGAACCAGTCACTAATATAAGATTAGGATACTTTATACAGCTCAACTACAAACTTCCACTTGACATGTGGACTAAATAATACCAACAATTTAAGCCTAATTTTCTCATTGCAGGTACAGTTTAGAGGTTGCAGCCAAACAGTCCAAATTGCAAGAAATCCAGGTTTGATGTGCGGTCACTATCTGTGTCGTGGGAACCCTTTAGAGATGTGATTTGAAACTGTTCTGACACTTTGCAGACTCCAACAAAATATCATTTTGGAAGAGTCAGCGTAAGACCAGTTTTTGAGATGTCTGCTTGAACTACAAATTTTGATTGTTACCAGTGCATGCTGGGAAATGCCTGACAAAGACCAAATGTTTACTAAATACATACCAGATATCTAACATCATTTAACAAATAACTCAATTTCTTACCAGGATAAACTTGAAATAACCTTATGGTGCTTTCAGACACTACGGTCCAACTCGCTGGAACTCTCTACCACGCAAACTGCAGTCAACTATCACCATATCCTTGTTTAAATACATATTTATCTTCACAGGCTTTCACCTAAGATGTTGCATGTCCAATCATTTTAATCTTTATGTCATGTACAAAGTCGTATTTCTTCTCTCTGTATCTACTGAAGTACATTGTGTCTGAACTTGTTTAATGAAACGTGCTATAAAAAATAAACTTGACTGGACACACGTTTGGGTTTGAGTCTATTGATTGGGAATTCCCAATTCCCAATCACCAGACAGACAAAGGCATCTATTACAGTAGTATGCATCACACTATCCAACAACAATGAAAATGATGCAGTCTGAACTTCACTTAAAGAAACCTAAAGAAATTAAAGTGTTTAGTCAGATTGTATCAAATTAAAAAACTGAATAATCTTAAAGACATATGTCGACTGGACTCTTCTCCGGTTTATGGGTCATCAATATTCTGATGAACATGCATGGAAATGCATGAAAGGCCAAATTCGGAACAGGAATCCAGACTTCCAAAACTGTGACAGATAGATGCTCTTCACTGTCCTAGAGGGTGTGTGCCTATTTCTAAGAAAACAAACTCGTCACCATGACACTAGCCATAATATTGTGATGTATTATTGAAAGTACAAGGATGAATCAGAAATAATCAATACAATCTAAGAAGATATCCATGAGTTTACTGGGAAAGTACAATCACTTTATTTAACATAAACATTATTATTGAAGTTTTATCAGCTACATTTTATTTTGTTTATGTAGTTCTACAAGAAAAAGTAATCTCAGGGTACTTTAGATAGAAAGAAACCCAGTTATAAAATATGGATGTAATAATCTGCTAGTCTCGCCCATTTTTACAACTGAAAGTTATTGATTCCTGATGGCAGCATTCATATTTGATGTGAAAGCAGGTAATAAGCATTCATCTGTTTGTACCGTCAGCTCTAGGGAAGATTAATAAACGTACACTCTGTGCACACAGACAGTAAATGCACAGTACGCAGCTTATAGATGACCACAGTAAAAACAAGCTTGCACTTTGGCCCTTTTCAATTTTCTTTTAGCATGTTTGTAAAACAGCCGTTTCAAAGTTCCTACGCACACACATGCAGGTGCTGCTGGCTGCAGGATCAGTCTGCCAAATTAAATCATTTGTTCTGTTGTTTAGTGCATCGTTTCTAACTAGCAGAAAGAGAAAAAAACAAATACAAAGAGAAAGAGAGAGGCAATTTGAATTACAAAGAAGTATGACTGATCATTAAAATGGTCAGTTGAAACAGCTCTGTGTGTTGACAAAGTTGATTCATTTCTGATGATTTTTAGAGACTGACCTTCTGTTTTAAATCAATAGAGAATTTTTGGTGTGACCTTAAATCCGCTGTAATAAAAGCACTGATTGTAGAAATTTTAACATGAACTTGTTTGATACAGGGCAACAAAGAATGAGGCTGGTATTTGTGGATAACAGATGCTGTCATGGTCTTGGGCTTTTGTTTCCTGAGTCGACCTTGAAGGCATCTCACTGAAGCTCCACTCTAATTACTGATCCCATTCACCTCTGTTGTTCCCTACTTAAGCAGCAGTCTCACCTCTCCCCAGTGCCAGATTGTCAGTGTTTTTGGCCTGTGTGTATCCAGCCTTGTGATTTCATTATTCTCAGCCTCTTTGTGCATGAACTGTCTCCATCCCTGTTTTTAATGCCTGCCCCTCTTCTTTACCGTCTTTACTGGTTCTGTGCTTTTCTGGTTTTTTTGGACCAAGTTTGGATTCTGGGCTGAACTAGTTTTGGTATGACCTCTTCTTCCACAGTTGGAACAAAACATTAAGGACTGCTTTTCTAAAGTTTCTGGAACAAGTTGCCCCAAAACCCCAGCTTGTCTCTTAACATTCTTTATTTATTCTTCAGTGCTGATGCTCGCTACTAACCACCTATACTGTATTTCCAGAGACTTGGTCACCTGAACCTGCTTCTGCTGCTCTCAATGTCTGTCTTGTTAAACCGGAATATTTTCTTTTTCCTGCCAGAACCTGAGTGTCTGTCTTACCATGGGTTTAGCTTTGCTGATACATTACAGATGCAATGATACAAAAAAAAAAAAAAAAATCAGCATCAGTCATTTTCATTTGTAATTCCATCACTGATGAACAGGCTAGAAAGACGGAATGTTTGCAGAGCACAAACATAATTTTAATCCAACCTTTAAAGTTCATGAACAGCTCATTATCATTAAAATATTTTTAAGCACAAGTGAAGAACAACAACAGTGCAGATAAATATCTGTGCTCAGAAATAATAACGGTCGCAGGTGTCATTATTCACAGGGTGCTCCACAAGCAAGTGCAGAGGCTGCAGAGGCTCTCCCGTGTGGGATGTTTTCTTGGTGTGGTTAAGCTACAGTGGACATCTTTGGCGGCACATTAAATGTGTTGAGCGAGAGAATATGTTCAATCTTCCAGGAAGATAACTGCATCTTCAGGGAACAAAAGGAAATTGGTTTGATAAGCCTTAGAACGATGTAAACCGAATCTGAAAGCAGTCCCCGACACTAAATCTCAGTCTGGGAGATTCAGCTGTGCCAAAGACGTGATTTCTCCACTGTCAAAACACTAAATTATGAAACTTCTTATAAAAGGGGACCGCTGTTTCCATTGCCCTCCATAAACATCAGAGACATGAAGAATTTATACCAAGCTTGCCGAATGTGCGCTGGTGGTATCCAATAAAAGTGTGTTTTTTTTTATACTGGCTTTCTTTTATTTTAATGTTTATGAAACGCAAGAACTGAAGAGAGAAATGTTTAAAGGTTTTGTTATTCAAAACACACATTCTTTCTCATCATTACCAGGTCATCTAAGCAGGGTCTCGATAACAGCAGCTAGTCAGAAACCAGCAGTTGCTCGCGAGACAGAGTGAACATTTTTCATTAGGATCAATCCACACATACCAGTTTAGAATTCTTAAATACCCTTGAGCAAGATATTGCATCTAAAACTGCCCACAGATATGTTCCTTATTTATAAGTTATTTTGGGTAGAAGAGTTGGTCAAAGCAATACAATGTGGTGTAGTTTTAACCCCACTGGTGGCCAAACTCTTTTACCCAAAATCACTCCCTATGACGAAAACTTAATACGTCAAAAGGTGTATTATTGTTTCTCTTTATGTTAGTTGTAAAAAAAAAAAAGAAGAAGACTGTTGACAAGAGAGCAGGGGTGTGATAAATATGGTAAACGAGTGAGGAGGTGGGCAGGGAACAAAATGAATTTGCTTTGCAGAGCCATCTGCTAGACATGTGAGTTTCTGTACTAACAAGGGGAAATAAAAGGGCAGGCATAAGCTGATCTACAAGCTGCACAGGGTGGCATGTTATCGGCATGGGCATCCTCACCTCTCGTAAGCCCTCAAAATCACCCTGAGTGGGGAAGTAGAGAGAAAGGCAAGTCCACAGGCAGCGAGAGACAGAGAGAATCCTGTGTTCCAGTAATTAGCCGGTAGAAAGCTAGCCGGACCACAACTCAGTCAGTCAGATGGATGTCTGCCCTCCAGACATTAGGCTTAGCCATTATCTACACTCATTCTTCCACTGCCCATCTATCCATCTCTCTCTCTCAGCCTCCCCTCTTCACCACATTCATCCCTGTACTCTCACCATCCATTCATCCATCCCCCCTTATCCTCCCATATGTCCTCTGCTATTCCTCTCCACGTTAGGCCTATCTCATCGTTTATGCTCACTTCTTCCATTTCTTTATCCACTATTGTTCGTCTCCAGCGCTGCTCTCCTTTCCGTCGCCAGACATCGCATCTAACCATATTTTAAACTGGTCCCCTAAGTCCTCTCTATCAATACATCCATCTCCTCCTGTCTCCGTCCTCTCCACTTGCCTCCCTTCTCTTCTGTGCTCCTCTCCGCTCTTGCAGACATTAGATTAAGAGCTTTTATCTACGCTACACACAGTAAATTTATGAGAATCAGAGTACCTGTCCCGAGTAAGACGTGCTGGGGTCATGTGCTGGAATTTGCCTCAGTGACTCTGTCTACAACTCAAAGCAACATAGCACACACCGGTATAAAGTTGAGGAGCTTTCTCTTGGGACGCAGTGGGCGCTGCGCTCAGCTTTCAGTCCCATTTACTTACATGTGTTGCGTTGGGCGAGAACGCGTCGTCCCTGCCTATAATTGCACCATCCTTGTGCGGAAGTTGAAAAAAAGAAAACTTCACTTTGGTGCACCGCTCTGTGACAACACCTTCATGCTTCCAATTGCAGAGAACCTGACAGACCACATAACCACCCAGCTCTGACAAATTGCTGGATGTTCTATTGGAGTGATCAGCCTCCTGAAGCTTGTCCTCATTTTTTGTGAGCCTCTGTGCTTTTCCCGAACAGGCTGTCAAACTATTCCCCACTCAGGCTGAACTATATCCGAAAATGGTCAGCGTAGAGCTGGAACTCCTGGATGAGCCTCGACTCTTGTCTCTGCTAGAGGATATCATGTACCGTGTACCTCTTCGTGGCACCTCGTCTCCTCCTACTTGTCAGTAACACCAAAGTCACGAGTTTTGGGTTTTTTGTTGTTTTGTTTTACTATATTTGTGAAGCAAAACTAGTTAAAATCAGGTACCCTCTTCCTGAAAAGCATTCAATTTCTCCCTAGCAACTCACATCAAAGACTGGCATCATTTGTGCGGGTGTACCCTCCTCCCATGTGGTGTACCCAGATGTCACGACCAGAACAGTGCATACTCCAAACTATCTGATAGACCTCTTAATCTTATAGAGTATGAGATTCATAATCAAAGGTCAATACAATCAACAGAAAAAAAGAACAAATACTATCCCTTTAAACTATAAAGGTATAAGAATGTCATCCGTCTACATCCCTCCTTCTCATCTTTGTAAGCTCTCTTCCCTCAATACATTATCTAAACTCACCGCACCACTCATGCACAAGTATCAAACCAAAACTCTCCATTTCTGTCCTCTCCTTCCACATTTGAGATTTATCTGCACTCTTCCCTCTACACTTGTCCCTCCATTCTTTGCATCCATTCATGCTTGCCTCCATGCTTTGCCACACCTTACCTGTTGTCTCCCCCCTCGTTTCCCTCTCTGTCACTCTTCCCTTCTCTGTCTGACGGATATTATGTCTAGCCATTATCTACACTCATCCTGGTGCTCCAGACCATCCATCTATTCTCTTTCACTTCCCTCTGCACCTCCTTGTCTCTCACCTCCAGATAGAGGAGCCTATTATCTGCACCATTCCTTCCATCCATCCTTCCTCTCACACTTGAACATGCACTCACTCAGCAGTTCAGACACGCATTCACACTCCTGGCCAATCCCTTGTCTGGACAGACTACCTTTGCAGTCAGCAATGTAATCGGAAAGGATAGCAGTATTGTTTTAAAAAAGAAAAAGAAGAAAAAAAGGTAGACACTGTAAAATCAACAAAAAAATCTTGTAAGCTCCATACAAGGTTTTTAGCTCCACTGCAATATCTTTGAGACAAGTTGCATTTCTTTTGCTGTTATTTTAAGTTATATTTCAGTTACTATCATATTATACAGGGAAATTTACCAGCAGAGAAAAAGTATTTAAATGTTGTAACAGTAAAAGTAAAGCATTAATGCTATAAAAGAAGCAGTAATTTTATAACAAGTTGCATTTTTCACCCAGCGGTCCTGCCCGTTAAAGCCTGTAATGTGGAAGTATAAGTTGCCAGTTGTTGGGTTTTCAAGAATCTTTTGGTTCTGGATTTGCTCCCTCATTGTTGCCTGTTTTTCAATAGTGTATCGTCAATTTTACAATGCTTTTTTAGATAGTTGCATGTGTTTCAGTCAGTTAGGAAAATCATCTGATGGAGTTTAAAACATCTGACTATTTAAAGCCAAAAAAATGACATCTCAACATACAAATACTTGATTACATCCATCTACTGGGAAATGCAATTCCATGAGGTAGAGGACTATTGGTTTATTTCGATGCACCTTGAAAACGAGTTTTAAAACTGTTTCATCTTGCACATGCGCTACCATATAAATATATCTAAAGGTGAATAGGTCTAATGAATAAATACTGAATTATAATACTGTAACGCTTCTATGTGATACGTTTTTCATTTCAAGAAACATTCTTTGTAGCCAGTTGCACAAAAAAAAAAAACAGAGTGGTAATGTAACATAAAAAATAATCAAAAGGTGTGTAACACGAGATAAAGTGCTGGACCTGCTGGTTTATTGCACTCGGGGGTTTGGGAGGTAACCCTGCTGTCCTGCTGTAAATCAGTAAACCGTCACTGCCATCCGCCACATTCTCTGTACCCTTCCCTGTGCCCTGCCCCACCCCCCCATCCACCAATTTCAATACTTCGCTCTTTTGGCCCTGATGTGTTCATCCATCTTATTTTTTTTTTCTTTCAATCAATCTTTTTGATTGCCTCCTTTTCTCTTCCCTCATATCAACGCTTTCATCTTCCTTCCAAACTGTACTACAGTAAGTAGTTCTTGCTTCATTTTCCCAACATTCACTCTGCCCTCATCCTTGAAGTCTAAGCACATCCAGCATTTTTCTTGTCCATAATACTTTTTCATTTTTGACTCCAGCTCTCTCAAAGGGCTTGTCTACTCAACAGGGTAAAGGTACTTTTTACAAACTCAGAATTTTCTATATGTTTGTAGAGATAATACAAATGTGTAGCCTATGCAGTTTTTTGGCCACTGCATAGATAGAAACATGTGTACAATTGTGATTTACATTGTTTGTTTGTTTTTTTTGGCTAGAGACATCAGGTTGCATGCCACTATGTTGCTGCGACAAATCAGCAATCAACCAGTTTAACCACTCGGCTTGTCTTTGTGGGCATGAAGCATCAGTTTATCTGACAAAGGCATCAAGCTGCAAGTGAGGGTAGATGGAAAGGATGAAGTACCGTCTGTTGCTGTAGCAACAGATGACAAATGAGAGAGCTAGGTAGGTTGGTAAGACTGCTCTTAGCTAACTAGTTTTTAGTCATTTGTAATCTACTTGTGTCATTCTGTGTGTCTAATTTAGGCAGCAGATCTGCATGCAATATGGCAGGAGCAGATTTTACGCATGACCATCACAGTGAGATAGACTGACAGAGTGAGCACGGTGCAGCTGTTACCCTCATTGTTATTACAGTGCCCGTAACTTAGGCGATAGGGTACATTTCTCTTCTTTAAAAAAAAAAAAAAGAGCGAGAGAACTACCGCAGCAGGGTCGAGCTGGGAGGTAGATGAAGAGTCAGGAATCTCCTGCCACCACAACTGCAGGTGAGTGTGAGAGTTCGGCAGCTTCGTCTAAAAGGTGAAAAACGGTCTTCGCTAACCAACTTCAATATTTTTCCTCAAAGTTGTCCCACCAAGCACAGTCTTCCTAAATAATTGATTTAAGAAAAACACGTGTTTTAGAATGTAAATGACATGTACTCAACAAACAGCTATAAATCTAATACTATGACCACATCCTGTGCAGAACTGCAGGAGGGTTGGTCGGCTATACCAGCCAACACAGGACAACAACTCAATTTATTTAAGAAGCCACACAATTAACTTTTAACAAACTATAATAAAAATAAATACAACTAATAACATTAATAATAAGAAGAAGCTAGTTTCATTTAAAATGTAAGAACACAGCAGAGGTCATCATAAATATAACTTTTATTCAATGCACTCACATTGTCTTTTGACCTAATCACTGCATTAGAAGATAAGACATTTGATTTTTAAGAAATCCTTAACATATTGCCTCTGAACAGGACTGTAGACAGGAGGGGAGAACCTAAAGACAGGTTAGAGGAAAAAGAGAAGGATGACAGATGAATGAAAGACAAGGACGGTATCCGGTCGGTTTATGTAATGAGTAAGTGTAATAAATCAAATCTTCATCAGTGAAAAAAAAAAACAGCAGTCAGACTAGTTCAGGCTTGTATTAAGTATATCAAGAAGATTTTATTGCAGTTGTACCATTTGCTGCTGTTGTTGGGGTCAACTTTGGTGACCCCTGAATAAAAAGGTGTTGTGGAGTGAAGTACATGCGTCATCGGCATGATCTCGACCCTGCAGATATCAGTTTAAACAAGCAAGACACTTAAAGAAAATGGTAAAAACCTAATGTTCATGGATCACATGCTTTCACTGCACTCAATTTCCTTTGAGCCCTCAAGAAAAACTTGAACTCCCAATTGTCTCTTTATAATTCACGCTCTTTATGTAAACAGCAATTAAACAGATAAACAAAAAAATAAAATATATGAAACATAACTACCCACCAAAAAAAAACAACAAAAAAACCCCAGAAAATATTTAAAAATACTGCAAATGCTTAAAAATAGGATTAAAGAAACAACAGCTGTTGAACTAGCAGGGCAGAAATCATGAATAAAAAGACTGTTAGTTACTGCAAATTAAGTGTCCAATTCCCTTGAAATGTGATAAAAATGGGCCATCAAATAGGAAGAAAAAAGAGAACTAACACTGATTCAGCACAAAGAGATCATCTTTAAGGGATGACAAATGACAAACTGCATAATTTTATGTAAAAGAACAACATGACGTGGAGGAAAGCAGCAATATGCAATTTAAGGTCAAATTAGTGCAGTATAAGCATGTACGTTAAAGTCACAAGTATAATGTTACTACCACTATGTGTATAAATCCCTCCTTCATAGTCAGGTTGGGAGAGAATCCTACTGGGGTAGGATTTCCTCCTAGTGGGGTAGGAAATCTTGGTTCCAAGAGACCAAATATACTTTTATTGAACCTCATTTAGCTACAACAACCTATATTACGCATTTACTGCAGCTATTTAATAGACTTTTACAATTCTTATGATGTTTCTACACCAAAACCTTGACAGTTAATTTGAACTTTAATTGAATAGCCTCTTCACATGATGCCACTAAACCTGAGATAACACACTGAGCCGCTAGATGCAAGTTTCAGCATGTTAATAGGCGACCGTGATTCTGAAATAGAAAAAAAGTTCAAAACCATGAAGTTTTAAAAACCAAGCTTACCAGATGGGATGTGCATCTGACTTTAATCTGTGATTTATCCCAATGAGTGAAAGGTCTGGTAATGTGTGTTTAATTTTCACTCCGTTCAATATAAAAAGACATTAAAGTTAAATTCACTAAACTTTAAAATTAGCATGAATGAATTTCTCTAACTTGGAATGAGTTTGGAAATTTAAAAGTGTTGTGTTTAAAAGTGCAGTTGTATTATCAAAAGAGATAAATGAAACTCTCTAAATTGCAGGCAAGCTTGTTTTTTTAACTTCAATTAGGCGTTTTTGTTTTTTGGGTTTTTTTTGCATAATCCATGGCCTTTCGTGAGAAAAACAAAAACCCACTTAAACCACTCAAGCACTAATTCCTTTACCCATATTCCTTTTACTTTATGCACATAATGCAAGTCTAATTTGATCTTTGAATCTTATCAGTTTTAATATGTATACAGTTTAGTTCAACAGTTTGCATCAATTTTGACATGTGTGCAGTAATTACAAGTGTTTTTGTTCAGAAGAGTGACAAATAACGGAGAAATCCTGAACACGTGAGCTCTGCAGTGAGGAGTTCTGTTAAACCGTGGTCGCGTTTACAGGCATGAATTTTGGAAAAAAAGTTCACTCTGCATTCTTATGAAATCTTTGTGAGAAAGTCACCATGTGAAGAAACATTTATACTCTGCTCAGAGTGGCCTCTAAGACGATAACATATTCCTACGTCAACACAAGGGGTCAGTGAATGGTTTGAGAAGTATGAAAATGGTGCAAATCACATGCTGTGGTCTTGACAGCAATGACATCCCAACCCGACACCTGCATTATGGAATAAAATTACTCTTGTTCTCATTGAAAACAGCCAACAAATATCTTAACAAAATGTGTTTGTATTTTTATTTTATAAGTTTTCAATCTTGCTGAAATTGCTGGCCAGACATTTTACCAAGATACTTGATGCTGGTCTTAAATTTGTTACACAACTTGATCTGTTAATTGCTCAAACTAGAAATCGGCAGGAAAAATGAATTAGGTTAAGGTACTTCAGCCCACGTAAATAATGCTTTTCTTTAAAGAGTTCACTGCCGAGTGTACAGACAACATTGTTTATTAGTATTCGACTGCTCTGATGTGATTTACATGGATGCAACCGCCCCATATGCTCAGGGCCCTTGATGCTGTTTATCACAATGCACTTAGATTCATTATAGGTGACAGTTTTAGAGCACATCATTGTATCTTCTGTAGGAAGAGAAAACATTGCTCCTTGTTGACTGATAAAGCAGTACCTCGGGAATACATACTTTCATCATTTTTTAAAATGCTGAATAGCAGGATATTGTTTTTAATCTAATGAGATTCTCACCATGTGCACACTAACTGGCAGGACAGCAACCTTTCCTTGCACCCGACTGTGTCTTGATTTGGATACACTTGTGTGGTGTAACGTACCTGATTCCCATTATGTTATGCATGGTGCCACACGGTAGGTGGTCCACAGTGTTATGAATGGCCATTTCATTTAACATAAGCACAACCATTATAGTATGCTCTGCAGATTATAAATGAAAAGGCCCCACACTGGGCAGAGGTGTTGGACGTGTTATTCTGTGGGTGTTTTTGTTGTGTGTGTTGCGCATCTGAACTTATGTTGTGCGCATTTAAATGTGGGCTGAATTATTTTCCTTTAAGCGAGCATCTTTTTCTTAAAGATCTCACTAGAAGAGATCTTGCCCACAAGTGCGTTAGAGACCGGAGTCTACCACACCGGACAGGAACCCAGATCCAGATGCAAGTCAGGTCAGCTGAGACAATCCAGCGCAGAACACTGACAAGATGCTGGCAGGTGAGGTGCACGTGTAGCCACACCCCCCAGTCTATAAATGTAAGTATTACTATTTAATAAAGTTTAGAGTAAAAATAGTTATGATGACCGATTTTAATAGTCCTCCTAGCTTAATTGGAGCACCGCCTCTGCAACAGAGGGAAAATAATTCAAATAGGTAGTTACGGGTAATTAATTTTTATAAATAATCAATAGTCATCCCAAGTCACAAATCCTCATAAAAGGGACTTTAACCATGATGCAAAAACATGCATGAAAAATCAACTTTGAGTTTTGGAGTTTATGTGAAGCATCTCACCCCTGTGCTGCACGTTAAAATGTCCCATTTTTAATATTCAATATGAAACCATCTGAACAGCGTAAGTCAGGTTTAGAATGTTTCTTTTTCTTTCTGTTGTTAAACCTGTTTTAATCTTTTGTGTAAAGAAACACTGTAAAACAATGACAAAAAGAGGGAATATTTAACTAACAACAACTATTACATGAATGTGCCCTTAACAAAATAGGCGGAAGCTTCTGGATCTACAATTTAATTTTAGTTTATAATGGAAAGCTCACATTTAGTTTATTATTATTATTATTGTGGTTGAAGAGGGTCTCGACCATGAAAAAAGAAAAAAAAAGGCACAACACTGTCTCCTCTCCCTGAATTTCTACATTTTTCTTTTGACTGTCTCACACAACCTGCCTCATTTGTTCAATGATTTCTGTTCTCCAATCCACTCCAGTTCACTATGATACCGTCACTAACTTTAGGTGTTAAGTGGTTTTTATACTGAGGCAGACCTGAGTACCTGGACGATGTGATGTTATTAGGTGAAGTGTCTGTGTGTCCATATGCATGCATGTATGCGTGTGTGTGTGTGTGTGTGTGTGTGTGTGTGTGTGCGCGTGCGTGTGCGTAAGTGTGTGTGTGTGTGTGTGTGTGTGCTTATGTGTGTGTGTGTGTGTGTGTGTGTGTAAGATGGGCTCCATCAAACTGATTTTCTATGGCAGATAGCAGCTGGCGGAAGTGACTGTGATGGAAGCTCGTGCTCTCTCGTTGTTTCTTCCTCTCTCTCTCCTCTCTCACTCACACATATGCGCACCCACGCATGCACGTGCACACGTACAAGTTTGCACAATGAGTAAAATTGGGTTACAACAAGCAAATACTACTTAACAAAATGAGTACAGTACAGTACAGTCCCATCTGGTGCTGATGTTATGGCAACTATACAATAAATAACAGATGCTGTGTAGGCTTTGGGCCGTGACTGCGGGAAATGTTCTCCAGCAATGTCCACTTTGAAAAGTGAAAAATGCAAACATTAAAAACAAAAAAATAAATGAAAAAAACTTGTGTTACAATAGTGTAGGAACAACTGAGTCACGTAGTTGGCTCCTGTATGGAGAACCATGACAGATTCATCCCCTGAGTACAGACATCAGCCTAACACATATACAGTACTATATCTATGTATTTAATTAAAATGTTAAGAGAATAATAATCTGTAGTTTAGATGTGAATAAAGTAAGACTTTTTAATTACTTTTTAGAAAAAAGAATCTTTTAGCAGACATCTTTTATTACTTAATTGCACTACACCCCTCCCCTCCCCGCACTGAAAAAGAGTGCAAGATGCAAGCTGCAGAAAATAATATCAAAGTTCAGCACTATACAGTGACCACTTAGTGCCAGTCAGTGAAGCAGAATGGTTCCTATGCAGCAGCTCCAAAATAACAAACAGTTACAAATTACAAAACCTGTCAGAATGCAACAAGAACAATATTTAACTTAATGCCTATTTATATCTAAAATTCTGGAAAAGTTAATACCAAGCCAGTTGTGTGATCACCTGTATAGAAATAATCTATCTGAAGTTTTTTTTGGCTAGTCACTAATGACCTTTTTATGGCTTCAGATAATGGGTTAGTGTCCATACTGGTTCTGCTGGACCTCAGTGCTACTTTTAATACTGTAGTAGTAATACTTTCACAGTATTTAACTGCACGGGTTAGAACATGTTGTTGGGATTAAAACGGGCTGGAATATGCTGGTGTAAATCATGTCTAACATTCCAGATTCCAGTTTGTTCATATTAATGAGGTTTATTCAGCGCAAATATGGATCTGCTAGAGAGTCCTGCAGGGTTCGGTGGTAGGGTCAATCTTGTTCCGTTTTTACATGCAGCCCTTCGGAAGAGTTATCCAGAACCATGGTATCAGTTTTCATTGCTATGCTGATGACACGCAGCTGTATTTATCTATGAAGCCAGGTGTAACAGAATGGTTACCCAAACTTCAGGCTTGGACGATGGACGTTAAAGCCTGGATGTCCACAAACCTTTTGCTTTTACATTCTGATAAAAAAAAAGAGCCTTTTCTTTTTGTCCCAAACACCTTAGGAAGGCATTAGATGGTGTTGTGATGGCTTCCAGTACAACTGCGCGAAACGTTGGAGTTACTTTTGATTTGTCATGATGGATGTTAGGATTTGTCATTTAAAAAGCATATTACGTTTTTCCACCTTCGTAATATCGCAAAGATTAGGAGCATCCTCTCCCAGAGTGATGCTGGAAAACTAATTCACACATTTGTATCTTCTAGACTAGTTAGTACTTTAATGTGTCTGGTCCTGCGGCTGCAGGTATGACTACAGGACCAGACTAGAGCAGCTGGTCTTCGACACAGCTTCATCGTAGATCTGCTGCTGTAGACCTGCTGCAGGGGAACCCCAACATGATCCACTGACTGGTGCTTCTCACCAGCGTTCCCTCCTCTTCTTCTATTTCCTTTCTTCGGCTCAACTGAAACATTGGGCAGAAGTGTTAGTTTGTTTGTGAGTTCACTTGGAGACTTTGATCGCTCATAGTTTGTATTACATATTGAAAAGTTTATACAAATGCTTTGCAAAGACAAAAACGGCTCTAACCATTAATCAGGGAGACATGAAAAATGATTTACGAGTTCTAATCTTTTTTTGAAGAGTTGCGTTGTAACAGGGTAAGATATTGAGTCAGAAAAACGGTTAATGACATTTTTGCTTCATTAAGTGCAACACAGAATGACAAAGTGCAGCTGAGAGAGGTACTGAGAGAAAAGGGCAGTAATTTGAAAGAAAACATTTAGATTTTTAGTCACAATACACGGTCACACACTGACGCACACATAAATTCTATTCCCCTGTGCAACCAGTTCTCCCTAAAAGCCACATTTTACCGTTAAGTCAAATATGTGGAGCTGAGGTTAGAGGTAAACACAGAATGAAAATGAGCAGATATTTAGAAGTGTGGAAAAGCAAGACAGAACAAGCAGAAAGGACATACACAGCAAAGGCTGCTCTTAGTTTTGTTTCTCCACTTGTTTCAGCTCATTTCATGAAGCATATAGACACATGTGGACGTGAATATACACATTATACACAAACGCTATGGAGGAGTCCTTTCGAAAAGTTAACTTGATCTTAACATAAATCTGTAAGGGGATAGTCACATTGATAAAATGGGGCATATTATGACAAAAATAATACTTAAAATCTGTATATTAGAGTATTAAAAGGGTATTAAAGGGTATTAAAAGTGACTGCAAACTCAAAGGTGCCAACATAACACAACACATGTTCTTTCGGGGTGTCCAAGTTTAAAATGTGCCATTCATTAAGACGTTCATGTAGGGTACTGTAAACACACACACACACACACACACACACACAAACACACACACACACACAGGTCAGGGTGGAAGCATCCAGCTTCTCTGGGTTAACCTCCAGCGGATAGTCCAGTGAATTCCAGTCCCTCACTTCACCTCCTGAAACGTTCCTCTCCGACCAGACCTGCACGCTTAAGTCTGAATCTAGAGATCTGGGACTGTCACCTTGTGCTATTTTGCTCAAAGCATGTGAAAGACTTCACGTCACGACTACAGGTCTTCGTCCCAAAAGGGCCTCTCTATCATTTTGCCTATCGTTGAACACTGGGAACCCAGCCACAATGACTGAATGGTTTGAATAAATAAGCTGGCAATTTGATCGTCCTGGCACAGCATCCATACAGAGCAGGACACCTATAAAACTCCTGATTACACACCATCTAATTCAGTCAAAATCAGATTTATATTCAAAACCACAATGCATTCTAAGTATGACAAAAAAAAACCCCATTAAAATCAACCTACATTTAGGGGGGGAAATGTTTTATATAATGAATTCCTAAAAAGCCTAAATTGTACCCAACCAGTTTTTTTTTTCTTTTTTCGTTTTGGGGTTTATTCCCTGGTTCTTGCAGACATTTCACCTCTCATCTAAAATGTTTCTGTATTTGTGACTTGTGACTTTCTGTGAATTCACAGACTGCACTCAGCATGTGTTGTAGCTTTCAGTTAAATAATACGTGGACAGCCCCGGTTACAAGTTGGCAAAAGTTTGCATAATACAGAAAGTGCAAATTAATGGCAAAAAAAAAGAGAAAAGCAAAAGAATAAAAGACTGTAGTGGTTATTATATTTCCTTAAAGCTTTTTTGTTTGTTTGTTTTATTATTAACACAAAATTACAAAACATTTCATATCATTTCAAATAATTTTGTTATATTTTCAGATTATTCAATTGTAGATTAAAACGTTATTGTGCACAAAGAGAAGTCTTTTGTTCATTTCTCCCGAGGTTGCGTTGGTGCGTCTGAGCTTAAGGGCATCTGCGATGAAGCGTCACATGGTGGAAATGTATAATGTGGTCAAATGAATCAGTAGTCCGGGTCTTCTTTGGCTCTGGGTTCGTATCGGTGTCCTCGGCAACAGTCATTTTCACTTCTAAGACAACGTTAATGCTAAAAGAACTTTGAGATTTAACATATGCTGCCCCGGGAGAATAACTTTTTCAGGGCGACACAAGTACTGATCTGGCCTGCCTGTGTTCTTGACTTTTCCTCAATAAAGACTTTACTTTTGCACAACTACTGCTGTTGCAGTTAAAATGGGACAGAACAACGGAAACACTGCATCAGTTGGTATCCTTAATGCTAAAACTTATTGAAGTGTTCTAAGAAGGAAAGGAAAGATTATAAAGCCGTCAAAGCTTTACTGACTCAACGTTTTTGGGAACGTGCTGCAAGATGAACATGAGTAGCAATTGAGTAGTAATTCTAACGATAATTACATTTCTTATAAGTATTATTCATATTATCCAAATGTTTTTTTTTTCTGATTTACATTTTAGTGCTTAATTTTCCTTAAGGTTTCATTACAGTTAAGACTTGGGTTGAAATCAGTTCAAAGCATCTTGTATTTCTATATGCGAGTTGAAGATTAAGGGACAGTAGAATGGTCATGAGGATGACAGAAAAGATAAAATATGCAGCAATAAAATGAGGAGCGATTTCATTTTTTTCTTAGAGAGACTGGGAGATGAACTGCTGGCACGTAGCCAGCCAATTCCTGCCAGCTCTGTATCTCCAGAGCTTCTCTGAGTGCTATAGTCAAGGTCAGAGAAAATGGGTGAACTCCCCCTTTAATACCAGGTACATTAGAGGGAATTAGAGCTCATACAAGGACAAGAACATCAGTTATCTTTCCTTTGGTCTCCGCTCCTCTCATTCTACATCCTGCCTTCTATTTTTGTGTCATTTGCTTTATACTTTTTTTTTTCCCCTCTCTAGTCTTCTATCACACACACAAATAAACACACATACACACTTTATACCATCCTTTGCAGGTTCATATGGATGACAAATGCACAGCACACTCATCCCTCAGTGTGCATTCTTTTGTGAATGTGTGCGCGCATGCATGTGTGTGTAAATGCATTAGGATGCCAAGACAGTTAACAGCAGCAGGCTAAGAATAGTTTTTGACTCGTCTGCTCATCTCTCCCCCCCTTTACACCCTCATCTGCAGCTCCATGTTCTCGCACAGATTGGAATCTTCTACTCATTTTTACTGCAAGACCCATAGAGGCTTTTGAGAGGGCTTAGTTTCTTTTAGAAAGCAACACGCAGGCGGTACCAATATGCAATGGCCTTCAAATTGCTCAGCTAAGCTTTAGTCATGGAGACGAATATTCATATGCATGTGAATTGAACGCAGCCCTCTGCTTGTCTGTGAATTGATATTCCTATTCCTTTTTTGAATCCCTGTTGCTTGCAGTCGGTCTTTCTCCCTTCCTTTCAGTGTCTCACTCCATTTTTCTGTCTCTCGATTTATAACAAACATGATGGTGTAGCAGAGTTTGCTCCTTGATCTAAGGGGCTCTTGCACATTTTTTTTTCAATGCTTTCCTCTTCTTTTTTTTTTTTCATTCCAACTTGAGAAATATCTATAAACACAAGCAGGCACACAGAGCAGGCACTACATATACACACACTCTGCACGTTGTGTAGAGAAATAAATGCATGCTTATGGTTCTTTTAGTATTCTCTTTTATTCTCACCCCTCTTCTTTCATGTGGAGAGGCTGTCAGTTTGTGCATCTGTAAGTCTCTGTTTATATCTGCCGTCCCCACTCTTCACCATTCACCCTTTCTTTAACACACTCAGCCTCATACTGTATGGCATCCTCTCTCTCCAGTGACTTTCTCATCCTGTCTTCCTCCTTCTATTGCTATGAGTCCAATTTTTTCCTCTATCAACACTCCACCCACATTGCTCAGCTGTCCATGAAATCCCACCTGTAGGGAAAATGAATTGCAGGTTTTAAGGAGCAAATAAAAATGTCTCACAGAATCTTATGTAGCCGAGAGAATAGACCGACTTGTATATGTTCACTCCTCCCACGGGCAGCTCTAAAGCTGTACATCTCATATGTTTTGCGACCCAAGCGATTATCAAAAGCAGCGATGGTAAACCCCCACTGCGAGACAAAGCATAAATCTTTTGAGCAAACATACCCACTCAAATCCAAAAATAAACATTCTGAAAGCCAAAATTGATTGATCCACCTGAATCCATTCATCCAGCGCTGTAAAGTGGATGAACCCCTAAAATTGCTTGGCTTTTGCATCCATCCATCATCCATGCATGCACTCGCAGCAACTCTAGAAACACTAATTAACCAGTCACATGCCAGTTTTGGACCTTGCAGAACTTTTATTGCTATGAGGTGACACCATATACAAAAAGAAGCATTGTCAAAATTTGCAGGGGGGGGGGGGCATGCCCATGACAGCATCACCAACCAACCACAAGGTAACGCTGAAAACTAATGGATGGAGTAATTCGTACGGAACCACCAGTGGGCTTTGCTGGAAGTGAGTCCACTCATTTGACTGAATCAGCTGCAGCTAACAGATCCTATTTTTTGTTTAGAGGATTAATCTCATGGTTGTGGTGTAGTTGTGACTCATGCCTTTCATTTACACATCATTCACACTTATGAACTACTGAAAAAAGTTAAAAAAAAAACAAAAAACTAAACAATTGAGGGAAGGTTACCAAGGAAATTAAGAAATCATTTCGCAAGTACATGATACGTTTTAGGGCAGCACGGTGGCTTAGTGGTTAGCACTGTTGCCTCACAGCAAGAAGGTTCCCGGTTCAATTCCCGGCCCGGTGGGTCTTTCTGTGTGGAGTTTGCATGTTCTCCCCGTGCTTGCGTGGGTTTCCTCCGGGTACTCCGGCTTCCTCCCACAGTCCAAAAACATGCAGTGTAGGTTAATTGATCATTCTAAATTCTCCCTAGGTGTGCATGTGAGTGTGATTGGTTGTTTGTATGTGGCCCTGGATAGACTGGCGACCTGTCCAGGGTGTACCCCTGCCTTTCGCCTGATATGCGTCGGGATAGGCTCCGACAGACCCCCGTGACCCGGAAACGGATAAAGCGGGTATAGATAATGGATGGATGATACGTTTTACACCAAGATGGGACATCTATCTACCTTAAACGTTATGTTAACATAGTGGAGAATCCTCTATGTAGAGGAGAATAGAGCTGCTAGTGCTCCGTTGTAAAGCCAAAGCAGCTTAAGAGAACAATCCTGATCTCATCTCTCATCACTGCATTATTCATCAGTCGGTCATGTGCGCCGTCCTGTCCTGTTGGACGACTATACAGAGGTGATGAGCAGTGATGAGAATGGCTAACCTTCTCAGGGCACCTTCCTCCTGTCATCATCACATGCTCAGGTTGTTCCCTAAAGAAACGGATGCAAATGCTGATGACCTTCTGGTGAACAACAGTGTAAGACTGCTCTGCAAAGGAAGGGTGTTTTAGGCAGCAGCTGAAAGCCCAAAGAGGTTCTTTTTGCTTTAGATAAATAAATCTTTAAAAAAAATAGAGATGTAATTTTATGGCATGAAAAATACATTTTATGATAAATCTATTTATTTTTTCCATAATTTTGTAGTAATTTGTGTTGTTTTGTAAAAAATAATCAAAAGGAATCACAAGAGGATGCATGTTAGTTGCTCACAACCAGGTTACCTAAATTTAGAGCTAAAGGGCGAGGGTGATTCAATCTGAGATCTGACTACATCTGTCGGCTCATTTCAGATGAAACTTGGAGTGCTCAAAAAAGACCTGCGGGGCTTGGGAGGCCAGTGACATCAATGAGCACAAAGACGTGTATTAATGGCACTGACACCTATCCAGCTTGGGCTTAAAATCCTAGCAGATCAGATGGAGCTCATCTCTGTCACCGAACATCAGGTAGAAGGGTTATAGAGTGGGATATAACAAAAAGTAAAGATTTAATTCCTTGCCTTCACTCTGTGTACCCTGGATGACAAAAGTCCACCCACCCTAAGAAATTGTACGCTTTTACATACATGTCAGAATTGTCACATTTTGTCTGTTATCTTCTAAAACAAAAATTTAGGAAAAAAAGAAAACAACACCTCGACGGCATAAGTCTGCACACCCTTTCATAATGGGGCTTTCAACTGTCTTTTGAGATATATTGATCCATTGTTTATCAGTACCCTCTTATTCCTAGGGCTCAGAGATAAACAGTCACGTTCAGCATTAGGAAAATGAATACATCCAAATACCAAGACATTTTGAACCACAACTTTCTGTCCTGTGTCACAATAGTTGAAAATGAAGTGGGATTTCAGATTCTGATGAAACAATAACCCACAGCGGAATTCAAAACCAACCAAATCATGACATCAGATAAGAAAAATAAAAGTCTTGAATGGCCCTTGCAGAGTCCAGACCTCAATCACACTGAAAGCTTACGGCCTGTAGTACATTTCATTTTATTTCATTTTATTTTATAATTCCAGAATAAAAATGCATTTTTCTCTGCATTAAAGATGTAGCTAGTCTGACATTTATCTTGTTGTTGTTTCTGTCTTTAAATTTGAAAAACCTGCAGTGTCATAATGATGTTTAGACTTTAACATCCACTGGATGCAATTGCAATTAACTGCAAATTAATATCTAATACTCTGGAATCCACTGAAATTTCACCCAATGTGTCAAACAATACTGAAAAAAAAAAACATGTAAACCAAGCTGCCAAATCAGACCTCACTTTTCAGATGGTGGTTTGGTTGTGATGTAGTTGTATCATAAAGTGAGTGAGTGAATAATGGCAGAGAGGAGCAAAGAGAACCTGGCAGAACTTAAGGAATGCATGCCAGCAGAGGTGATTAGAAAACTGATAATCATCTATTAAGAGTCTAAAAGGGTTCAGGTTCCAGGATAACAATTGTCTAAATGTGCAAACTGTGTGAGTTTACTCCGGAGTGAAAATAGGCCCAGCTGATGCAAAATTACAAAACTGTCTGCTTGCCTCTGCGGAGTCGTCCCAAACAGTAAAAACAAGTTATGAGCTACAGCAAGTATTAAAAGTACAGACATTGCACTTAGGAACCACGGTTTCTGGAAATATTACATTATTTAACGCAAAGGTTAATGTGCTGGATGTATTTTTCCATCATGCACTGCTGTTTCAGTCTATCACCTTTTAACAGGAATAACATTGTTAGTTAGAAGCACTCGACTGAAAATTTTAGGAAGTCCCTCAGAGTATAGAAAGGGACTCCCTCTTCTAGGTTTGTGTGTTCTGACAAACAACACCATGGTACTTTATCATTATCAGTAATGAGAGAAATCTAATTATAGTCTCATTTATTAGAATTAATGACATACATTTAATGTAACATTTATGAAGTGAGTTTGTATTAACAAGGTTACACTGATTTTGACACCCCTATTTATTGTATAACTAGTTGGAATTGTTAAAGGAGACTTATTTTTCCCATTTTTCACAACCTGTGACATGTTTGCCAGATGGATTCAGCACACCAACACCCATTTCTACCATTTGTGTACAGCCGAGTTCAAAGCAGCTGGTTTTAAGGGGTGGAGTCAGATACTCCACTCCACTCCATCGTCTTCTACAGCATGTGCCTCTTTTTCGACTAGTGTTACAACTTTACCTAATTCCAAGGCACAATAAATGCAGCGTGATGTAAAGTTGGGTTGAGAAAAGGATGGAGAAGCTGGACAACTCTTTTCTGAACTGGGTTTGCAATGTCACTGTGTCCTGCAAATTTGTACAGCTCACTAAAAATCTTTTCAGACTTAGGCAGCCCCCCAAAAAATTACAGGATAAAACCCGGAGTCCGTAATTTCACTTCAGACAAATCTTTCACTGTGTGCATGTGGCTGCTTCTTCGTAATATGTCTCATTTAAAATGAGAAATGTTCAAAATGTTTTACATAAATAAAAAAAAAAAAAACAACGCGAGTTCAAGAATAAGATGATGATCCAGACTTTTGCTTCACTTTCAACTGAATGCCGTTGTAGTTTTGTAATACAATTTTTTTTTTATTGCACTGGAGTCCCTGAGAAAGGTAATGAAGAATTATATTGTGTTTATTCTTGCCAATCATTTATTGCAGTCAACGATATGGTCAGATTGTTGTTGACATTGAAAAAAAAGCAGAGCAGACCGCCCAGGAATTATCCGTCAAAATAAAAGACAATGGGATCGAAATTTGATCACTGTCATATGCCTGAGCATCAACTGAAGGGAAGTTGGCTGCAAATGGAGCATGGGAGAAAAAAAATGTGCTTTTAGTGAGCATCTGACATGTGGAACAAACACCTTGATGATTATTTGGTCGACGTTGGCCAAGGCGTTGACCAAGACATGACAGGAGTGAACTAGCAGACCTGTACTTTGTACTAGCGTTTACACATTTCATTTCAGGCATTTGTATAAAGTCTATTTTGGCATCTTTGTTATGCCAGGAACGTACGCAAGTTTGGTCATATCTGTAAGAGTTTTACAGGATGTTTTAAAAAGAACCCTTTTAGTCAAAGGAGTTTAACTCTAAAAATACAATACCAGCATAATAATTATATTCACATTATACATATTCAAATGCCACTCCACTAAAAATCTTTTAAGCATCATTTTCTAATTTGCAACTGATATGCAGATGCTCTGCAGTATATTTATCACATACGAGCAGAAGTAAAGCATTTAATTAACTACATGTTTATAGTATCGTTGAATCATCAACATAAGCCACAAAAATCGAAGTCATAAAACTAAGTCTTTTCTGAGAAAAAAACAACATTCATCGTTTTTTTTTTAATGCAGCTAAATACTAGATTTGATAAAACTTTAAATGTCTACATGTGCAGGAGGAATCTTGAGCAAAGATTTTTCTCAGTTTTCACTCGTACGTGCACATTTAGTGAGCATGGGTTTATGTGCGATACATTATGGTGGTGTAATGCGGATGGAGAGCTCTTCCAACACTGAGCTGAGATGCACACATGCAAATCTGTTTTGTTTTGAAGACGGTGTTGGAAATATTTTTTGCATGGACAACGTATTGCACATCACACCTGCCCGTCTCCCTCTCCTCCCAGTGGGCCGGCTGTCTGACAGGCCGCCAGCTGTTTTGACAGCAGTCACAATCACAGATCCGCTAGGCAATGTCTACTTAAAAAAGTAGTAGGCTACAAGCCATCCGCTTCTCTCTTTGACTTACAAAATATCGACGCAAGGATAAATCTGAAATTTCATGCAAATCAGTGATGAAAGACATTCTTGTGACCTCGTTCTTCTTTTTGCGCTCGCGTTGGCCTTGTTAAGGTGCCACCCTGGGCTGCAGCTCGTGTCGCCAAAACTTAAATCTGTCCTTAAGGTCTAAGGAATTAAACTAGACAGACAGGAGTAAATTTACCTTTCCGTCCTACTGTTTATGTGGCCTGTTCTACGGCGGAGAGCAGCATCTGTCACTTTAACAAGGACCGGTTTGTTGGTATTCCCATTACTGTAACCACTGAAATTGAACACTAATGGCACAGCGTCTGTTCGCTGTACCACAAATCGTTGAAGGCAAACTTCCCACACTCATCAAAGCCTCTCTTCTCCTGATAATCAGAAAAAAATCCAGTGGTCGGTGCAGACTCTCCCAGTCCCACAGGTGGATCACAGCCTTCCAGCATGGCTAGCAGACCACCTGAGGCTTGCTGAGAGGAAGAACGTGATTATAGTCTGGTTTTCTCTGGTCCTTTTTTCCGTAACACATATTTGAGCATCCAGGGGTAATACAAAATAAACCACCTCATTTTTTTCTTGTTCTTTGAACCTTTTTATCTATACTAACATTAAAGAGAACCAGCAACCGCCATCTCACATCTATTAAAACCAATGAAGAACAGAGTGGATCCGTGAAAAACCATGTCAGTGAACGTCACGTGGCCTTCTTCAAGTCGGCTGTGACCTTGTGGTGAAACTAAACTAGAACATCATTTTCCAGCCAAACTACTTGGAATTCAGATTTAATTGTACAGCCATACCCTACCCGAGCAGAAGCAATCGTAAAGCATGTCTTTTATTCTGCACTTTAGTTCTGTTTAAAAGGATATATATATATATATATATATATATATATATATATATATATATATATATATATATATATATATATATATATATATATATATATATAAATAAAATTAAAGCTATGACAGCAGAAAAGTACAAACTCAAAATCAGAAAAGGTGGCCATAGTATGGAAAATAAAAATAAAAAGTTAAAGAAAAAGAAGGTACATATAATCGTGAAATTGATAAAGACTGATTTCACTAAGTTCCTTTCTTCAATTTCACTTAATTTCTTTATTGTTATATTTCAGACCTGCAACATTGAGGCCAGAATGCCCTAAAGGAACATTCTGGAGTGAATCAACCGTAGGTCTATTATTGAAATTATTATTTTTATTATTATTATTATTATTATTATATGAAAATGAGTGTCAGCTTTCGTTAGGGACCAAAATAACGTGAATCATGCAGCTAAGAGGTACCATCGGATATGCATTTTCACCATAATGGCAATTGATCTTAGCCCAGAGGGCAACCAACCAACGTCAGAATAAACTGCTACTTCACTCTGACAAGACTTAAAAATGGCATGCCACTGACACGATAGTCCACAGAGTTCCTGGAGACAAACCAAGCTAATTTAAACTTTGTGAGGGTACAGAAAAAGTTTTTTATTAACAAAAAAAAAAAAAACAAGCAAAAACTTTGTACATTTCCCAAGTGAAAACCAACCAACCACTAGTGTTGCATAAACTACTGTCAATAGAAAGGTGCATGGCCCCTGCTGTTAATAACAAATATATAAAGTACTGATCCAGTTCTATGGATGCAGAGGCCAGTCTCCTCCTTTTGTTTCAATTGACAGATGACAAGGTGGCCGCAACTGGAACGAGATGTCTGATGACATACAAAGTTAAAAATCATCCTGATTTCTGTGTATGGACCCAATCCACACTATCATTCGGCAGTGGAACGAAACTTTGGGTCTTGTCAAAGGCTTGAAATAACAATTAGTGACGATCCATCTCGTTTTACTCCCTAACAAAAGTTTGATCTGTTTACCATTTAATAATAAACCCTGGGTTGTTTTAACCTGATTTTGAGGGTCCCCGAAGATGAAGCATTTTGGGGGGTTATTTTGTCCCATTCCTTCCAGCACACACTCTCTGTACCGGATAGATCAGCATTCCAGGCTGGTCACTCGAGAACCCGGTCCCTTTCCTTCCTCAGATATACATTAATGTTTCCGTTTCACTGGAACAGCGGGATACAGCATTGCACAGTTAATGACATCTCATATGTGACTGCACAGACACCTCCAGATGAGCATTTCCACACTTGTGCCTCTGAGACTGACATGGTTGGTTTTGATCTCACACAAAGATTTTGTGAAACAGTCACAGCCCATGGAGAGATACAGAGTTACAGAGTTTAAATAGAAAGTATTAAAAGTGCTTGAAGGTTTGCACTGCTCAGCACTTGGTCCTTTACAAACTCACCAAACTCTGAATCCTTGGAGGGTTGTACAGCCAGCTTGACTCCCTCTGGAAACCAAACTGTCAGTCTGCCTCCAGCCTGAACTGAATTATTGTCCTCCTAAGGCTACACAATGTCAACTTCTGTCAATAGTTTACCGAGATGAGTGGTAGGTAACAAACATGAGTGGCTAGAGTAGAACGAAGGTCATAAGTAAGAATCCGCATAAATTAGGTTAAACCTCTTCATTTTCTAAATGAATCAGACACTTCAGGAAACATGGCAGCTTATTCACACGCTCCTTTTGTCATAGAAGTGAGTTTAAACTTTTACTGCTTTAACAAAGCATTTACCGGTTTAAATTCAAACTCCATGTCTGTTCAGCTGCTCTGTTATTTACTGTCCATTCCTCCAGCTACTGGTCCAAGAATTAAAGTGGACATGTCATGCTTTTCCAAGTTTTCAGATTTATCCTAAGTGCTGCAACTATGGATTCTTACCTTAAATGTCATCATAAGCTAAAAAGAAGAGATGTATGAGCCGTTTTATTTCTAGAATTAATACACTATATCCAAGTCTCGGGAACTCGGCAGTGAAAGACTTCAACAAACGGTGTCATAAAGTGGGCGTTGTCGTGATTGGTCAGCATAGGATTGTTTATTTTTTACCTAATAATTTCTTAGAATCCTGCATTTTACCATTTTCTTTTCCTCTTCTTAAATCTTTTATGGCAAATAAAATCCATTACATTTCATGTTGCCAATTTGCATGCTGTTTATATTATCTTCCAAGCCGTATATGTTGTTTTATGAAGCTGCAACACATTTTTAACTGCTTTATTGATGAAAGGTGGCATGACAGTGACTGGGGTTCGCTTTTCAGTCAGTATTTCAAGCAGAAATAACCAACTATCTAGTCTAACCTTTTTTTTCTTTTCTTTTTTTTTTCTTTTCTTTTTTTTTTTATAAATCGGCTTTATTGCTGTTATGGGGTTTCATGGAGTTTCAAAATCGTGACCAGTCCTGCGGTAGAACAATTCAGCACCTTTGCACGGTGTAAGCACCCCTCGTTCTGCAACAAAATGTATTTCTGTTGCAATTTAACTGAAGTTAGCATGAGGCTTCAGCAGTCTTAATTATATTCTATATGATTATAACAGACAATTAAAGCATTTGCCTAAAATTATTTGTGTAAAGAACTTGGGCTGCAGACTTCCCTCCCCACCATCAGTTCCACTGAAGTCACGATACATTTAAGCTGAAATGGTCTATTCACCAGTTGTTATTTTGCACCTGCATATTTTGTTATTGGCAGAAAATAGTAGAGTAGAAAATTATTGATTAAAAAAAAAAAAACAAAAAAAAAAAAAACTTTTCCCTCCTCTGTGTCCCTTTGTCACTGTAATTGGCTCTCAATTGGCTCGTCTTCTTTCCATCACTACGCTTCACTAGCCGACTTTCCTTCTTTCTGTGTCATTCTCCTCATCCATCTGTCTCTACCTCCCTCTTGCTCCTCACTCTGTCCCACAGTGTTGAGTCACTCCTTAAGGGTGAGGCAGAGTGTGCAGAACAATCCCTCCGTCTCCAGCCTATCAGCTGTCCTTTGATAGAGCTGCAGTTATTGATTAAAATGTCTGAGAGCTCGGCTCTCTGGGGTCCGGAAGCTTAATTCAACCCGCTTCCTTCACTCTTCACACTCACTCCTCCTCTCCATCGCTCTCTCTCTTTTCCAAGCTCAAGTTATTTATTTTATTTATTTATTTTCTGCAGCCAGTCCAGATCAATGATTGGCAACTTTTAAATACTGGCATTTCCTCACTCTGCCCACCACTGAACATGTGCTTGCCCACTTGCATCTTGCATCTGAATCGTCCAACAATGTTTTAATTTCTATTTTAATATTGAGCACAAATTTCATTGGCAGAAGATTGAATTAAAGCAAATAAACTGGGAAATTACTGTCGTTTTATCACAGTAGAAATTAAACACATTATACAGTTTTAAAGTCTGCTGTGTACAACTAAAATTGTTTATGAACCTACAGTTTCCATAGACCAATTTGTAATAAGGTTATAAACGAACTTGATATAAGGTTGTGTGTAAGTTTATAAATAGAAGTAAAACAAAGTGATCACTTTCTGTTCCTCCAGTTCAGACTTGCTCTTCGTTCATTAGTTGAAGGCTACTGTGCACCACCAGAGTGGACACGCGACGGTGAATACAATCACAAATATATACAAGTCATCTAAACTATATCACATGTTACTTTGTCATGAATTGATCTTAGGCACTTTGAATATGAGGTGTGCTGTAAACTGAGCTGGCAGTGGATGGATTGAGAGACATGTAAAGTGCTGGCTAAGTGCCTGTTATTTGTGCTTTAAAAAGAAAACGACTGCATTTCTGTTAAAAGGAGATTCAACGCAGCAGCTATCTGCTGAAAAGACAAGCAGTGATGGAAACACGGTTTAACAGTGGACACATTTATTTCTAAAACCTTACACACATAAAGCACCAGAACAATGCTGAACAAAGGGCGCACGCACGCACGCACGCACGCACGCACGCACGCACGCACGCACGCACGCACGCACGCACGCACGCACGCACATCCATAGACCATGTCAAAACTCCTCATTACTAGCCCACTCGCTGTCCTCAGACCTGCTTTTGTTTCAAGATAAAAGTTGCCATTACGTGAAAAGCATTACAACAACAGAAGAGCTGCTCAGTCACAACACCTGGCTTTAAAAATCCTATTGGGTACAGGAACAAATTCATTTCTATACGTTTGCTACTCTCAGGTTTCTTAGTCTTCTACTGGAGAGATGCAAGTGGCAGTCAACGAGAAAATAGTGCTGTCTCAAAGACTATTTTCTGGCCTGTCTAATGCCCTAGTCATAAAAGCCCTGGATGGATGGGTTTAACTTGACACTCATGAAGCCCTACGCTGTTGGCAAAATGCTAATGATTTGTGATTGAAGATGCAAGTTCGGAAAGTACTTCCTCTGCATTTGCAAGGGAAACCTCTTGCATGCAGGATCCTACTGCAAGATGATGTCATGTGTATTTATTTACAGAACCTAACAGTGAATTTAACTGATTTATTTTAGTTTTTTCTGTTTCACACACAAAAAAAAAGGGTCTGCATCTAATCTTCTTGAAATTTTACTGGGGAATATGCGGCATGGAGCATGACTGGAGCATGACTGGAGCACGAGTAACCTGTGCTTAGAACACCTGTCGCACAACCGCAGCATCTAAGGTTCAATTCTCGTTTCCCACATGCCTCCCTCTGCCTTGCTGACTGTCCAATAAAGGTAAAACAAGTGCAGAGCTGAAGTGATTATCCAATGAATACAACAATTTTGAGTCAATAACTCATTTGAAATACATGGCACGACAAAAAAAGAAGACTAAAGCACACTACTTTCAGCCTCTCAAATATAATGATTGGCTTCTGCAATCTGCTTGAATAAAATGAGCAATTTTATTCATCAGTTGCACATTCATACTTATTCTATATATGTTTTTTTCCTATTCAGGGTTACATTCAGGGTCTTCTGGAAATGTCAGGAAACAAAATACATAAAAACATTAGAAATGTTCAATAAGAAATAGGTGCAGATGTGTTTGATAAAAACATACAAAAGAGAAAAGTTGTTTTACACCATAATTAAAAGCATTTCTAATATAAAGGTCTTTAATTCGGTTCTGAGTATGTAGGGGAAACTTTAGCTCCACGGGGAGATGACCGAAAATCATTTCACCTTGTTTGGTTTGAACTCCGGGTACAACCAGATGACCAGATCTAAGTAAATCTAAGACGCCTTCCAGGTTCGTGTACAGAAAACTGGCATAATTGTGCAGTGACCATTCAGAAGTTCAGGAGTGGCGCGTTCCCTCTTCCTGGTGTTTCTCAGTTTTCGTGCCGCAGCATTTTCAATGCGTTGCACTGCAGTCGTTTTTGTGCTCCAGTGTGTAAACAAAAGCATACTTTGCCAATTTCCTTAATTTGTGCATCAATAATCCCCAATTTTCCACATCGTTTTAAGTGAGTCGTGATAATGCAGATTATGAAAACGGGCCCTTTACCAAGCACTGCCTCGCCACATGTATTGTCACCAAGGATGAGGCTTACAACACATCAGTGCACACGTCTCTATTTCTATTACACCTGTCCACACCTGTGCATTAGGCGAAAAAAAAACAAAAAAAAAAAAAAAAAACAGCTGCCATACATCATTACACATTTCTCCAAAATATCTCCTTCAAAGTACAGACAACAAAGAGGGAACGAAACCAGCACAGACATATTTGTAACAATTTCTGCATTACCACCACAATGATTAATTTGTTTATACACTGCTTTCATAGAGTGATGATACTTTAATCCCCAAAATAGTTTACCGAGCTTTTGTCACACATGTAACAAAATCATCTAAACGTGGCAAGTAAATGTGGTTGTTACATAGCACAAGGATGTTAAAGGTTGGCTGATTTATGTTTGCCAAGAGTGACTAAGGTGTAACACACGGTGACGATTACACAATTTAACTGAATATTTGAAAAAAAAAAAAGAATAAACAATAGAGAAATCATATATGTTGTAAAACATAATGTAGCTGGGTGAATTATTGGCAGGGATATCACACTGTGGTGGCTGCAGTCACACAGGACACTCCCCACAAAGTCTGCTCCATGGCTCTTTTTAAATGATTGTATCTCGGATGGTCAGGCAGCAAAGAAACAATGAACATGCGCACACATAAAGAATAAAGCTGTCGCTCTATAAATGAAATGATTTAAATCTTTAAGGTTATGAATCGCGCCGCCTGCTTGTGCCTTCAGCTGGGTTTCAATAAGCCAACTCACAAAAATAATGTTGTGTTCACAGCAGTAGGAGAGAACAGTGGTAAATCATATTACTAATCACCAAAAGTAGGCTGGCAACATGACACCCTTGCCGATGGTGTAAGCATCTCTTTATGGCCGACTGAGCTTTGTATCACGGTAATGCATAGTCAACATCCAGAAAAAAAAAAAAAAAAACACCCTGGTTGCTGTCACAGGGACACGGGATGTGAGGTTTAAACGTACAGAGCTGTCATTCCTTTCCCCGTTTTTATGTAAATCCACTCATGAACTCAAACAATTAACTCTTGGATCTTAGTTAAAGAAATCTTAACAATTACATGGACAATCGTCATTGTTAAAAATGCACAGTTGTCCATCCTGGTTCTGAAACATCCCTCTGCATGCCGCCGTGGAAGGAGGGGAAGCGATGCTGTTCAAAGCCGTGCCCGTTTCCCAAAGAGTTGCTTTGAGGCCATCTTATGTTAATAAGCATATTAATCAAGACAGCTCACATCCAGTGAGTTTCTCTTTGATACACCAGAAAAGTAGTTTGATTTGTTGCTTGTCACTTTTCAGAATTAATGCCACTGAGTGAATGTTTGTGAGTCAGTGAATTACTGACAAGGATGACACGATGGCTGAGAAGAGAAGAGAGGAGAAGAGATTAGAAGAGAAGAGAAGAGAAAAACACCAGATGGGTGATATACCTCTACTGAATGTTCAATACTCAACTTTAAGGCAATGCTATCAGTTCTAGAGCAGCGGAGGTACCTTTAAACCTCCAGATATGAAGCAGAGCAATTGTGTACCCATTACTGATGCTGTCATGCGTGGGCCCAGGAGGTGTCAGCTGGCAAGATAACCATGACAGAACATGTCACATGCACAGCTATCACACCGCAGCCACATATAGCCTCCTGCATTGGAATCGCTCTGCGGCTGCTCTCTACAACAGCAAGGTTGCAATGATTCTCACTTTACAGACAGTTGCACTGTTGAAAATGACTTTTGATGAATTCTTGATCGCACAATGCAAACAGAGAAAGGCAGATGTCACAGCGTTTTGTCAGTGCTGTGGCTCGCTGGACTCATGCTCACCTTAAACCTTGTGGTTCCACTCAGTGAGAAGAAAAGAAAATAAGTCCACCAAATAGTCAATGCAACGGGGGAATAACAGGATGTGTTGTAACATTTTTGAACTGTAATTACACATCGCGAAAATAAAAGAAATGTGGATTTTTGGCAAGATACAACAAGAGTCCTTTGGCCCCGGGAACTTTTGATCCCCACGGCAACCTGTAAAATTTAACCTCAACTTGTATCGCAGACATAGTTGTTAACCGTTCGGATCCACAGTATTCGAATTTTGGTTTTTCTTTTCCCAGAGCTGTAAATGTAAAAAATGAAAAAGAAAAAAAGATTTCTGACTGATTCACAGCACTTGCATTCAAAAGCACAGAAAAAAACCATCCACACTTAGAAACAACTCTGTAGGGAGGCCGTTCATTGCCAGTGCCATTTATATTCACTGCTCTGTCTGTAAACTGTAGTCTGCTCTGCAGCTCCAACACAAACAGCTAAGAGAGCCATTGTTTTGTTTTTGTCGTTTATTTTTTTTTACATTTCAGTGACCTAATTTACCTCATCTTTGCTGTATGTAACTGCAGAAAAGTCAGATCTTAAAGAACTCCATAGTATCTTGCAAAAAAAAGTCCCTGAGAATAAAAGTATTAGGCAAATTTTATCAAAATCTGCTTTAAACGCCTTTAAGGAGACGATGTCGAGATAAAAATGCCGTTTTCCACGTGTTCTGTAATTTATGTTGTTGACATCACAAAGATGTGCACAAAAGACACAGCTGAGAAGGAGCGTCCTTAAGGGCCGCGGTGCTGTGTGTAATCATAACTGAAGGGAATCATCACGTTAATAATAACCAGGTTGGAGCTGCAAAGCGTTATCATTACAGTCATGGTTGATATCAAGGAGATACGATGAAAGAAAGAACTGAGTGAATGACATTGTGTAGTAATAATAATATTCTTCTGTATTCTGTATAATCACAGAAAAAAAAAAGACTTACAGACACGGGGGGGGACGGCTAAACATGTAAAAGTTGGAATTTGGGAACCACCTCCTTGCGTTTAGGCATACCGTAGCTGCAAATATTTAAGACGGCAAATGTTTTAAAAGGAGTGTCCATTCAATCTATCGCTTATGAATGCATAAATTACAAAGAAGTGTGCTTATCGATTCAACCGACAAGATACCATATATCTTCGCTCTATTTGAAAAATCAAATGCAGCGGTCAAAGTACAAAATGTTTACTGATAACACCAATGTTGGCACCAACTGTACCAACTGCTCAATGGGTGAGTAACAGTCTTGATTAATGCACCAGTGGTTGCTTTTTGATTATGCCACTGGTGTTATGGGAACAGTGATTTTACTGCTGGCGTTTGTGCAAGGAGTAATATCATATCATATCCAGTGATGCAAGTGTCACAGGTAATAAATCAAACACTAATCATCAAGGAGAAGGCACACGCTATTGAGCAGCAGTGTTATAATTGAGAGTGGCAGAGGTCACTCTCAGTTATAATGAAGCTGCTCAAAAGAGATGAAAGAGCAAGAAATGGAAGAAAACAGGGGCACAATTTCGGATAGAATTATTGACTTTTGAGTAATAGTAAAGCCGGCCAGAGGTGTTTGACTCCAGGTAAGTTGTAGCGTCTCAAAAGAGAGGAGAAAGAACAGACAAGACCAGAGTTACCAGCGCTACCCTGCGAGCCTTGACGTAGGCAGTCTCTGCTACAGCTCGCCTTCATGCATTATTAAGTATGTTCATTTTAATCATGTTATGTGATAATGTCATGTCGCGTCTTCCGATAGTGGCTCGCCACCTTGACCCAGATGTGACAGGTTTCAAACGATGACACAGCTATATTACTGTACTAAAGATATTGAACGGCCAAAAAAAGAAGAGCTGATGGAAAGACTTTTTTTTCAGATTTTTCATTTTGTGGAACCTTGTTTCTGTTCAGTTTCATGAAGAGAGAATCAGATTCCACAAATTAATCCTGACCTAAATGGAGCTTGTCGCTCAAACATCCACCGAGCTGAAGAGGAGAGCAATGTGGCAGGGACAACGATCATAAACCAGGGACGTTACTGCATGGAAGTAACAGAACAGTCTCGTCGTCAGCGGGCTTTTAGACTGTTTGAAATTTGACTGAGGCTTTTTTTTAACCTCCAAATCTACATTTGAATGGATGCTTGCAAAATTCTTTGTGGTGATTTTCATTTCCACAGTTTTAACAAAACCATGACATCACTGTTGTTTGGATGTAAAATGACGCCAGTCATTGGCTTTGATTGTGTGGGTACGCTGAGCAAGCAAAGACGAAAAGATGAAGAGGGAACGCAGGCATGAGCTCCTAAGATATCATAGATCTGAGATATATATCATCTTCTAACTTATAGTAAAACTCATTTAAAAATCTGTTAATGCCATTGGCAGCGTATAATTGAACAGAGAAAATGGATTACAGTAATAACAATATACACAATATTTACGTTAAGATGCATTTAGAGTTTGAGAAAGAGACATTAACAAAGTGTGGGGAGGCATGTGAAGTGTCTGCAGAGTAGTTATAAAAAGTTTTGAATTTAGGAAGTCTTGCATCCTAGTATTTTGGGGGTTTCCCCCCCCCCCATAAAATGTAATAGATTTTTAGACCGTTATGTTTTAAAGGAAATAATAAATTGCATACAACAAATGCACCGTGCCTGCTTTGTGAACAAGATAACAAGACTTTCTCACCTTCTTTTAAGGAGTGCAGCCTTATCTTTTCTAATCCAATCTCCTGTCCCTTGGAGTAAATTACAGGGTTCTACCATGACACAAATGTTTTGCCGTACCATATAATCCACAGCCAATTATAAATGTATAATTTCTAATTGGCAAGAAGGATGACTCCCACTCATCATTAACACAGATTATTCATAGCATCCAGTGCAACATTACATAGCTTTTTATGTTGTGTTTTACTAAAACAGTAGAAGCGGTTTGAATGACATTCTAGATATGAAGTATGAATAAATGATTTCCACATTCAACCGTAAATAAAACTCTGATTAACAGATCAGTCATGTTGACAGAGCAGACTGTGGAGATGGAAAATAGCTTGCTGAGCCAGGGTTTACAGATTGATTCCCTTGTGAGGCAATGTGGCTTTCTGTATGTAACTGATGTACAAATCAACCTCTAAGATATATGGAATCGCCCTGATTTCCATTTATTTTGTAGAATTATTACACTCCTTTTTTTTTCCTGATATGGAAAACCAGAACTGAGCTGACAGAGAGATTTGTAAGCGCTCAGCATCAGAACTGGAAACTAGTTTTTCACACACACAATAAATGCACCTTGATTTTCACTGATGCATCATGAGCGGTGAAGACTGAACTCCAAATTGCAGGGGGGGAGACTTCTTGCTGTGCTATATATACTGTAAATGTAGGCACACATTTTTTTATTATATTAACCAAACAATTCATCTATTATCTAGTCCTGCTTCGTGCTTTTAAGTGTCTTAATAGGATAAATCTACAGAGAACCCGGACAAGCACAAGAAGGCCCAATCAGAAGTTCAGCCACATATTATATTATATTATATTATATTATATTATATTATATTATATTATATTATATTATATTATATTATATTATATTATATTATATTATATTATATTATATTATATTATATTATATTATATTATATTAACAAAAAAAGAAAAGAAAATATATTGGGTCATATGTTAGCAGTGAAATATGAGTAAATTTAAGGATCATTATGAAGCCATGAGCAATTATAATTTATGAAATTTCTTTAACATAAAAATCCCAAATTTATAAATAAAGTAATCGGGTTAAATGTGCTATCAAATATAAATTATGGGTTCAACATCGTATAACATTATTTCCTAACATAATTATATAGTAACTTAATATCCAGGCCAATATAATGAGAGGCATAGTTAACTATAAATTCAGTAATTAGGAGGTATCGCAGTGATGTTGTTGGTGGATGTTTAGAGTTCTACAAAGGCTGGTTTTCTGCTGCCTGAGCCATAATTGACAGTTGATCTACATACAATTATCCATTTCCAATATTCTGACCATAATTCTGCAGGGCAAAAGATCTATTATGTAATTAGTCACCACATCTAGTCAAAAGCACATTACTGCAGTGAGCCGACAGAAACAGCAACAAAGTGGATCAATCAGACAGACGCCCAGACAGACACCTGACAACTCACTTATCTAATATAATAAAGTAAAACCCCTCTAAAGCTACCTCATTAAAGCTTCAGTCACACAATCGTCTAACCCTTTTATGCAAATACAAAGTAGATATAACTAAAGAATCAACAGACAGGGATGGGTGGAGAAGAGAGTAGTCTGGATATAAAAAAAATGTAAAAAGAGTGAATAATAAAGAAAATGTTTAGAAGGGAATGGAAGAGACAAAGTGTGTGAAAGAGGAAAGTGAAGAAAAAGATAACAGTCAAAAAGGATGACGATGTGAGACAGAGAGAAATCTATGAGGAGTAGAGGAGAAGATTACATGTGATGTGAGTGGAAGAAGTCATTCAGCTAAATTTAGCCATCATTTAGAACCTTCTCCATAGCCCCTAAACAACTTCACAGCAGCAGGCCCCTGGAAGTCGCAAAGAGACTTTTACAATCAAAACAAGACATGTCAAATATTTAACATAGAAAAGGAGGAGAGAAGAGGAGAGGAGAGGAGAGGAGAGGTTTTTGGTTTTAACAAGTCCTTTATTGAGCAGTGCAAAGAACCAATACAATCAAGTCATCAACCCATCAAAAGAAAAACTCAAAACTAAAACAAAAGATAGTCATTCAAGAGGTGAAAAAGACCATCAAGACATGAACACTGCACAAATAAATGTGCCAGTGTTTCAATCCCTGAACAAAATAAACAGGCCTCCCCCACACTAGGATCCAGGTGTGCTCTATATCTGTTTGTAGCTATACCCCCATGTACAATCCTCCACTGGAGGTCTGCTGTCCTCTTTTCAATGGGCAGCTTGTACAGGGACCGCCAACTGCCCTTCGGGGAAATGCCTGGGCCAAACAACTCAGTCCACCCCGACTCTCATAAGTCCATTAAAGAACGTAGGTTCAGCACCTTCACACAAACCTGGTACAGGACTGTCTTCTGCATTGATTGGAACGTATCCAGATGAAAGCCCGCGAAAGACAGCAGGCGACCCCCCCATCCTGCCAGTCCCCCACCGCTGGGGCAACGGACAAGTTGGGAAAGCCATAAATACTGTCTTCATCCCCCTGGTCAGGCAGAGTTCTATGACTTGCAAAAGTCCTCAAAGGCTGTGACAGAGTCATGCAGGCTTCCTTCACCACTCTCTCAATCAGTCTGACAGATGTGATGTTCAGACGTTGCCTCAGCATCTCCATGGACGTTCCTGACATCTGAACAGACACAAAAAGGCGAAGGTCCAATAAGGTCCACTTCTCCCGGTCGCATGAGGAAAAATTGCTCGTCGTAGCCCAGTCTGCCAACTCTCCTCAGCAACAGTCTTGCTGTGTCAATCCATCCCGGACCACAACCATAAAGCAGCCGCTGGGCAGTCCGAAGCCTGAAGGACGCAATCTTGGACCGAATGTCAACAAGACCTTGTCCTCCTTCGGCAACAGGCAGATAGAGTCCAGCCGCCCGAATCCAATGCCGACCAGACCAGAAAAAGTTCACAAGAACCCTTTGTATCTCCTCCATCAGACCTCTGGGTGGTGACAAAACAACAAGTCTGTGCCAGAGAGTCCAGGCAACCAAGTTATTGACAACCAAAACCCTTCCCCTATAAGACAGCTTAGGGAGAAGCCAATCCATATAGACAACCAAGCACACACCTTTTCCAGAACTCCCTCCCAATTTTTCTTAACAAAACCATCAGAACCCAGAAATACATCCAGAACTTTAATCCCACCCCTCCCCCACCGTAGCCCCCCTGGGAGATTAGGTATATCCTGTTCCCCCCACCGTCCCACCAGTAGAGCCTCACTCTTATCCCAGTTCACCCGTGCAGAAGAAGCATTTTCATAAGTCATTGTCAAATGAAGCATATCAGACCAAGATGAAATAAAAACATTCACATCATCTGCATAAGCAGACACAACAAAAGAACGTCAAAAACCGGGCAGTGAAAGACCACCGAGCCGAGCTCTCAGCCTGCACAGCAAGGGCTCAATAGCAAGGCTGAAAAGTTGCCCTGAAATAGGGCATCCTTGCCTGATCCCCCGCTGCACAGGGATCGGTTGACTCAGTCCCGCCCTCATTTTCACCAAACATTCACCACCATTATACAACAACTCCAACCAAGACAAAAATATGTCCCCAATACCAAAGTCCCTCATTACAGAAAACAAATACGAATGATCCACTCTATCAAAAGCCTTCTCCTGATCCAGAGACAAAATGCCACAATTTAAATCTTAAACTTCACACAAATCAAACACATCACGCATCAGAAAAATGTTGTCCATAATTGTCCTGTCAGGCACACAATAAGATTGATCTAAGATTGATGCACAATATTATCCAAAAAAACTTTTAGTCTGTTTGGAAGTGCTCTAGAAAGAATCTTGTAGTTCGTTCAAAGTAAGGCCACTGGCCTCCAGTTTTTTAGCAGGACCAGATCCCCTTTCTTGGGCAGTAAATATAAAACTGCCCATTGACAAAAGACAGGAAGAGACCCTGTCCTATAGCTGTCCAACAGAACTTCATAAACATCTGAACCAAGAATGCTCCAGAAGTGCTTATAAAAGTCTGTAGAGAGCGCATCAATTCCAGGCGCTCGTCCAAGAGCCATCTGATTGACAGCCAGAGTCGACTCCTCCAAGGTCAGATCACCATCCAAAGCAGCCGTCTCCGCCGAGCTAAACTGAGGAAGACCGTCGAGGAGATTAGACCTGCTCTCCATGCTCACAGATAGATTCCTCCTAAACACTATAGCTACACCTGCACTAAAATTTGAGCCATGGCTGAGAACAAAATTACCGTCCCACCACAAGCCCCAGTCTACCTCATCTGCTGGAGTAGAATGAGTTTCCTGCAGAAAAAAATATATCAATCCCTTTTTGGACTGCAATTTCAATAATTAAAGCTCTCTTATCCCTGTCCCTCCCACTGTTCACATTCAAGGTACCAACCCTAAAGCCCTGCATAAGAAGGTCAGAGAAAAGAGAAACAGCAAAGAGACGAGGAGAAAAAAGTAAAGAAAGAAGCCCATGTGATGCATCATCAGGTAGACTACTTCATCTGTCTAGACCTCATGCTCATTCTACCTGAAGCAGCTTTCCTTAAAGGATGCTTCCTATATACTTCTTAAGACGGAACCGTTTCCGTTCATCGAAGAGGTCAAAACCCACCGGTCTCTTCAGCACACTAACAGATCCAATGAATTTATCAGTATCACTGAAGTAGTCACTGACCTTAACTGACTTTTTTTAAGTCTTGTCCAAAAATCTGTTTATGTCCTCCAAGGAATACAAATCCTTGGACCTAGTACCAGTGTCCACAACAGATGCAGCATCCGATTCAGAGTCATAATCCATGTCACCTTCATCCAGGCAAGAACTCTCTTCAACAGTCACAGAACCGCCTCCATCACCATCCACAGAAACATCAGCACGAGATTGAGCAGGAAAGTCAACTGAACTCTGACTGCAGGAAAGACCAACTGCTTCAGGGTCACTACACTGAACACCACCGGACTCGACCGGTGTTGACCGGCAGAGGGACCGGCAGAGGGACCGGCAGAGAGACCGGCAGAGAGACCGGCAGAGGGACCGGCAGATGGACCGGCAGAGGGACCGGCAGAGGGACCGGCAACGACACCTCAAACTCACCGTTTTAAACTTGCTGGCAAACTTTCCAAATCTTCTGAGTTCTTTTTCCAGCTGTTCATCGGAAATAAAAGAGGGGACACCGGACACGGTGACACATGTCGAAGGCGCCGACAGTGGTGACACATGCACGAGCACGCCGTTGATGAAAACCCCACATCCAACGGCCAAACAAACGTCCTCCATAGAGACGCTGCTGTCTGCCGGGACAATCCGAACTCCATGTCGGAAAGACGGAGGTGGCGTCGCAGAGGACGCCATCCTCCAACAAGCCACCAATTAAACCACCGCAATGAAGACAACCATTAAGTACACTTACCTGATCATGCACAGAAAAAAAAGAAGAAAAGAAATCCCCAAAACCGTTAAACCAAGTCAAACTCCGCACCACTCACACGCTACACCTCCAACTCACGCTCACACTCACGCCCACCGGAAACAGAGGAAAGGAGAGGAAAGGAGAGGAAAGGAGAGGAGAGGAGAGGAAAGGAGAGGAAAGGAGAGGAGAGGAGAGGAGCAGGCTGACTATGTGACACCTCTCTGTTCTCTGTCTTAGTCAGTACAGTGACGTCAGTTTTTTTTAACAGCACTGGTGTCAAATCTGGCCTCCCTCCTGTTTCTAGCACCAAGAAGATATTCCAAAAGAGATTATTAAATGGTGAATGTGGGCTTTAGATGGATATTTATGTGACATTTCTCCTATTTGATCACTGTGAAATGTGCACATTTAAGGATGGCTACAATATCAAGATCAGTTGTGCAACTTAAAAGACACCTCTGTAAAGCTTTAAATGTTCCACTTTGCACGCCATTCTCCTCACTCACTGCACTCCCACTCACAAAAGTAATGGCTATGAGAACAGCAGACTGGGAATGATGGCGCTGGGTTTTTCACTGACATTTACACAGTGGCATTTCCTCAGTGTTCATCGCTCATTTGTGCAGGGAACATTGTGGATTCGAAGGACACAGAGTTATACGTGAACTGTAGTATCAAGATTAAGGCTGCAAGTGGAAAGAACGAGCCACACGTAAAATTATCTCTAAATATCGCATATACAATTTCTAAAAGGCCTCAAGAAACATCCTAATCGACATTTGGTGCTTCCTCACAGCACCAAACACAAGCATAATAACCTTAGGAGGAGCATTAACTTTTAAACCATTTAGTGTAAATTTCATATGTAGTTGCATAAAATTCATGTTTAAATATTAATTGTAACAGAAGGGAATCTTTACAGCTTTTACAGTTCTTTATGTCCAACACTGAGCCCATTAACGTCTGATGACCAGAATCAGTTTTCTAGCATTACATTGGAATTACTATCACTTTTCTGCTAGTTTGCAACTTTAATGTGCCTACAAAGTGTTTAGTGCAGTTAATGTAATTGATAATAATACTTTTTTTAAACTATTAAAAACAGTTCACTGTCAGCTGTCATATGTCCAACCCACGAGTTTTACGGGGTGATTAACTTCTACACTTCTTTGGGACATTTCGATGAGCATCTGCAGTCATGGGATTAGAGACAAAGCATCGCCGTGGGCACATTTTGGTTTTTAGCCAAAGGAGAAGGGAATAGTCCACAACGTGGAGTAGAGGATTTGTCAGATTTGCAGCTAAAACTGCAGCATTGTTGGAAAATGAACAGAAAAAGTATTCATTGCTGATATTTGCATGGTTTTATCTGCAAACTAAAACGTCATCATTGTGAAAGCTCTAATTGACTTTTCTCGCTCACATGTTGGATTTTTCCATTTCATTGCATTGTTGTTCCGATTAAGATGTTTGCAATGAGATTTTTTCATCTGTTTCATTGAAATTACTTCTCTATATGCCATCATTTTCCTCTATAGGCGTCAGTACACCCAGGCAACATAATTGTGCCGTAAGCTTCTTTGGCAATCACAGTATGCGATGCCATGATACTTCAGTGAAGTCGAAGAGAGATGATGGATTATTGTCCGTTTCTACTCAACCATCAACAGATTAGCTCCGTCACCTTTTCTTTTTATATCTATTGCTCTCCTCCCATTTTGTTTTCTTCTTGCCTCTCTTATATTATATTTTATTATATTAGATTGACCTGTTGTGGATATACCTTACCTCTCTTGACAGCTGGAATAGGGTCAGGGCCGCCCTCAACGCTGAACAGGATGAAGTGAGTATAGAAAGCATATTATATTATATTATATTATATTATATTATATTATATTATATTATATTATATTATATTATATTATATTATATTATATTATATTATATTATATTATATTATATTATATTATATTATATTATGAAAATAAAATAAAATATCTTGGGTCATACTGTCAACAGTGAAATATGAGGTAGAGTAAATTTAAGGATCATTATGAAGCCATGAGCAATTACATTTTATGGAATTTCTTCAACATAAAAACCCAAATTTTATAAAGAAAGTAGTCAGATTAAATGCTATGAAATATAAATGATGGGTTTGACATCATATGACATTATTTCCTAACATAATTATGTAGTAACTTAATATTCAGGCCAATATAATGAGAGGCATAGTTAACTATAAATTCAGTAATTAGGAGGTATTGAAGCGATGTTGTTTGTGGATGTTTAGAGTTCTACAAAGGCTGGTTTTCTGGCAATCACAGTATGCAATGCCATGATGCTGCAGCTACAGTGAAGTCAAGGAGAGATAATGGATTATTGTCTGTTTCTCCTCGACCATCAACAGATTAGCAGCATGCAGTCAAGCAGGCTCTCCCTCTCCTTTTCTTTTTATATCTATTGCTCTCCTCCCCATTTTTTTCTTCTCGCCTCTCCTCCCTGTTCTCTCCCTTCAACTCCTCTTATCTCATTTTTCTTCTCTAAGAGCCAACTCATTCTCTCTCTCCTCTTATACCCACCCTACACCACTTACAATTTTCAAACATTTCTCTCTATTTTCAGACATCTTCTTCTTCCTCTTCGCATCCAGAAACTGCAGCATCAGCCAACTGCACCACCCCACCTCCCTCTTTTGCCCTGAGTGTCTCTCTTTCTGCGTTACCAACGAGAAAGCTGTTTATAATACGAGCAGTGGCTGATGTGGTCATTTGACATTTAGACAAACGATGTACAGATTGTGGCGGCGAAAATAGAGAGGACAAAATGAGAGTAGGGGTGGCAAAGAGAATGAAAGAGTAGGCAAAAAAAGAAACGGGAAGAGGAAAGAGGGAATAAGATTGTTTTGAGGCAAACGGCACAAAAAAAAAAAAAAACAAAGGTTGGTAAGGTGATGAAGAGGAAATGCTGCAGAGTAGAAGTGGAAAATGAAGAAACAGAAAGCGAGGAAGTAGATAGAGGGCAGATGAGACTGTGACAGGAGAGTTATTTCAGCGGTCACATAGACATCTCAATGAAAATGCCAACAACCTAATCAAACGACCCGAAAGGGCAGAGAGAGAGTAGGAGAAAGAGACACACCAAGAAAACGGAAGTAAAATGCAAGAGAGTGAGGCGGAGATAAGTTGAGGACCAGGGATGGATAGAGAGGGGGAAAGGGGAAGAGAGAGTTGCATAAAGAGAAATGGAAGTTAATGATATTGAGACATTGGAGCAAGGTTAAAAAAAGGGAGCAAAACATTAAAATTGAGGAAGAAACATTTAAAAAATGAGTGGCAGGGAGAAAGCGACAAAGCTTGATGAAATGAGCAAAAAAATGTAAAGGGAACAATCAAAGTCAGTGATGAAAGGAATGAAAAAACCTTAGGTAGAAGAAATAGGACAGAAGGATAAAGGAGGAGACGGGGTAAGGCATGAGTGTAGACTGAAGGAAAGAAGATGGGAGAAGAAAGACAGAGGAAGAAAAAATAATTAAAACTTCTAAAAGAAGCACATTATTGTCTAATGTGCTGAAAATGTGCTGAAAGGACTTGATACTGTCTTCGTCATGAAAGTGCTGCGGAATAAGAACAAATCTGAGTGAAGAAAACTGTACAAAAAGCTCAAAACTAGTCTGAAAAATGAAGTCAGAATGACACGTTTTCACAAAAACAAGGCCTGGATTTAATGTTTTCCATCATGCTGCATCCCTTTCCTTATCTTCTGTCTTTACGGGAGCCCAAAAACACCCCAGACAAACAGAGCATACTCTTTAGTGTCAGTATCAAGAGGTTGCTTCAACAGTTTATGCAGACCTTGTGGCTTTTTCGTATATAAATATGGAATAACCATACCAGTGACAGTGGGATGTTTGCTGTCAGCATGTGATATTGTCTCAGCTGGTGTGTCATGGCACTGATGTCATGTGTGCTTTATGCTCTGTGAATCAGAATGGGTTGCTTAACTGTCCCTCTCTGAATGCCAGCCTTCCTCTTCAGCACTTCGTGGACTGTTTGCTTGATTTCAGATAAGCAGTTATAGGAGTCGACAGATAGAAAAACTGTATTATTTAGCTATCATTTGTCAGACAGAAGGAAGCAGTTACAATTGTTGGGATTTAATGATGTGTAAAGGACAATGCAAAATCAGTTTTCATACAGCTGCGCGTGTGTGTGTGTGTTTGTGTGTGTGTGTGTGTGTGTGTGTGTGTGTAGATGATAATCCTCTAACCTTTTACAGACTGTCCTTTATTATTTCCTTATCACACTACTTAAGACTGCTCCTCCTCCCTCATATTCTCTTCTCTTATGAGAAAAATAATAATTTCTTTAAGCAGGATTGTGTGACGTACTTATGAATTATCAGTGTCTTACCTCATACCACAGTGCTTTACACCATGTCACTTTTGCAGTTATTAAGGCAGTTATTTATCATTAAATTTCCTTAACTGCAGAACGTCTTCCGTTTAGTTAAATTGCTATAGAGTTAGGTTGCCAGGGGAATGACCGTGATGTACTCGACACTTTCCAAATTACTTGTTGCCGTTATTCCTGTTATTTAATTTTTTTAATTTTTTTTTTTTTGGGGGGGGGCTCATAATGAACAACTTTCCGTCTTTGCTGGCGAGTCTTTCCTGTCCTATCACTCACCTCCTCAACCGATCAAGGCAGATGGGCAGATGGCCATCCTTCATGACCCTGCTTCTTCTGGAGACGCCCTCATCTTCACTGGGAGTCTATGATTCTATAGGTGATGACAATGAACTCCCTCAGAGATAATCTGCAGGTGAGTGATTTTGCTTTTTTGTAATTTTTGTTACAGACAGGTCTGGAAGCTGATTGTAGAGCTACGAGACGCAACCCCACAGTGTTGTGTGACTGAACGTTTGACCCATACTGAGAACTATATTTGCAGACATAAATGCATCACAGTCCCTGGTATGTTTGTATGATGCTATCGAGTACAAAACTAAAGAGAATTGCATTTACATACTGGTACTTTTTTTTTTTTTTTTTTTTTGATGTCTATGGGAGTAGTTCCTCTCCACTGCCAGCTCATCCAAGGAAAAGGGACTGAATCAAAGTGCAGATTTGATGCAATATGTTGGTTAAATGACTCAGCATTTTTACCATGACTGAATTACAGGAACTCTGTCCAAGTAACTGTTTGTCACAAAATTAAAAAAATTTTAAAAAACCACAGCATGAACATCCACATTAGTGTCTGCTCAAGATACTATAACATTTTGGATGTTTGTACATTGTTTCAGTTCGAGCCGTTTTAGTTCAATTCACTCCTCCACTGGCGCCATTCTGAACAGCTGTTGGGTTGACAGCCCATTGTGACCCACTCCTGATTCTCCAAACTGAGAGCACTCTGCTGTCTGCTGCTGGTAGATACTCATAAGAACTTCACACCAATCCACGCTAAAAAAAAAAGAAGAGAAAGATCTTAATGGCCCTTTAACCCTCTCTCAGCTCTCCTCACCCGCTCACCTTTCCTGACTCTTCTCCGTTTCTGTCCATTTGCTGCACCATCCATCTCTGGCACTGCTATCCAGTTGACAGGGCAATATTGCTCACTTTACACTTGTCAGCATGGCACAAAAGTCTCTGTTCCAAGCCATTTTAATCGCTTTTTACGTGTATTGATGAATTGCTTTGAAAGTTTCCTTTGCTCTGGTTTATGTCATTTACTTTAATACAATTCAATTTGATTCGATTTGGTTCCTGTGGATTTCAGTGAACAGAAACGTGGTTTTTCCCTCCAGGATGGCACATAAAGGCACTGGCAATAAAGTGCATAGTGGCCCTTAATGGAAACAAAACCTTGATTAAACAAGAAACTGTTTTACAGCCATTATGTACTAAGAATGTTTTGTGCTTTGGAAACTCATTTCAAGACTTTTTTTTATTTTTTTTATTGCTACTTTTTTTATTTGCACAGATTAAATACAGTTGAGGGGCCCGGATTTTCCATCTCTCCGTCAGTTCTCACTGTCCTTTTCTGTTCAGCTATTACGACGGTACCTTGTAAAAAGCCTTCAACAGAACAATTGCCATAGTCACATAACCGTCCTGTTACACAACCAATCAGCCAGCAAGTCAGTCAATCAATTTAACAACCAGCCAATCATTTAGTCAGTAAATCATTTGGTCAGCAAGCCTGCTGGCCAGTTTCTCTCCTCCTCCCTCCCTCTTCTTCACACCATGTCCTCCCTGTAGGGCTGCAACGCACCGACACTGAGACGCTCCATGTACTTGATTTCCACATGTTAGCATCTATTGACGCCCTCAAGTTTCCTCTTCTCTCCTGGTTAAACCGATTTTTCAACCCCTCTTCTTTTCTCCCTTCTCTCTTTTCTGTCTTGCTTGCCGGTGGCACCACGGGACCATTTTCTGCTGTGTCCTCGTGATGCAGGCTCAATGCTGCTAGCGAACATTACCAATCATTAAAAATGGATAGAAGAAGAACGATGCTACTGGAGCATTGATAGCCTGCAGCTAATACACTTGTGCTCTAACACACACAAACACACATGCTCAGTTGAAAAGGCCTAAACAAATTTGCGTGCATTAATGAAGGTTAACAACGCAAACACACGTCAAATGTCTCAACCGCCGTGAAACCCACGGACACACGCAGCGCTCCAAGAACAGCGGCACACCTCCGTACTTTTGTGCACATGAACTTCCCGACTTTTATGGAACTGCCCGGTTGAGATTCTTTCATGTGATAAAAACAAAAAAAAACACAGAAGCAAAAATACGCCCACTCATGTAAGCCGGCGAACACGAATGTTAATGCACGTGCCTAAACAAATTCAAAACATTCACTTTCAGTGTGCAGCACTACGTTTTTATGACACGCAGCATGTGCAGCTTTTGCATGGTTGCACGCAGACACGCTGTGTACACACATGACGCTCAGACACAGTGGCACGCGCTTTTTGCTTACACGTCGACATTTACACACAAAGGGGCAGTCAGCCGCAAAGTTATCCGCCCCTCCACCACCCGACCCGTGTTTTAACCCCAACCCTACCCTACCCGTTCCTTCTCTTTGAGGACTGAGACAAACATTAGGCTACAGGCAACACACAGACTCTTTATTCTTGAAAATCAATCCTCTTCTGCACTTGTGCAGCGCTTGTGCTCTTTTCAGAGCAGTGAACCTGTTAATATAAGTGACAGCTGCTTTAAAACACTGGGCTGTTTGGCAGATAAGTGGCGTACACGTCGTATGAGTAAAAACATGTGAAAAGGCAGGAAGATGGTGGGTGATGGGGGACACTAATAAACAATCTGAGCCCTTTGCCAACCTGAAGATTAATTATTACTGTGACTTTATGTACAGTATTTCCCTCTGTGTGTATATGTGTGCGCCTCTCACTGTTTTGCTCTCTCCCTAAAAATCACATTAATGGATGAAAGTAGCTTCTGCTGCTGCTGAGTCGTCGCTTTGAAATGGAAATGTATCTCATTGACTCCATATGCAGAACGCACGCCCACACAGACACACAGACACACACACACACACACGCACTTGCAAGGTACACAACTCGCCAGCACATAAACTCTCCAACAAACATCCAGCGTAGGTGTGCACTAACAGAGGCACAAACACACACACACACTTTGCCCTTAAACCATGGAACTAAGTGAGAGGAAAACTGAAATAACACTAATGTAACATTAACAGATGCATTAGCCTGCTAATGTTAGCCCACTAGCCAGCTATTAGCCTACAGCTTATAGAAAATGTTGCGCTAACGGAGAGGCGAAGCAGAAAGAATACAAGCGCACAAGCGACACAATAACACACACTTTGGCCTTTGAACTTAGTGGGCGCCAGCACAATACTCGGGTTGAAACCTGCCTGTTATAGAAAATTTATTTGATTTACTATATTATATTTATACAGGGGGCAGCACGGTGGCTTAGTGGTTAGCACTGTTGCCTCACAGCAAGAAGGTTCCCGGTTCAATTCCCGGCCTTTCTTTCTGTGTGTAGACTGGCGACCTGTCCAGGGTGTACCCCTGCCTTTCGCCTGATATGCGTCGGGATAGGCTCCGACCAACCCCCGTGACCCGGAAACGGAAAAAGCGGGTACAGATAATGGATGGATGGATATTTATACAGGCTAAACGTTAGAAGTCAAACAGCAAAACACAGAATCTAAATGTCTTTTCATCCAGGTTCACCATTCTGACCCAATTTTAATTTTTTTTTCCCCCACCATTTTCGCTTATAATTCTTCTTTTATGTGACATATTTAAACTTATTTTAAACTTGTTAGCTCTGGGATATGCTGCAGCAAAGAAAAGACATTACACATTTAGATGTAGATGAAAGGCTATGCATGAAAAAAAACAAAAACATAATGACACCAAAGTCTTGATGCTGTTAAGACCCCACAGATGAACTACTACAACTCCTCCAACTACTACTACTACTACTACTACTACAACTCCTCCAACTACTACTACTACTACTACTACAACTACTCCAACTACTACTACTACTCCAACTACTACTACTACTACTACAACTACTCCAACTACTACTACTACTCCAACTACTACTACTACTACTCCAACTACTACTACTACAACTCCAACTACTACTACTACAACTCCAACTACTACTACTACAACTCCAACTACTACTACTACAACTACTACTACTACTACTACTACTCCAACTACTACTACTACAACTCCAACTACTACTACTACAACTCCAACTACTACTACTACAACTCCAACTACTACTACTACAACTTTAGAATCAATGGTTCCCTCATGGCCATGTGAGAGCATTTGCGTGTCTGTGTAAGACAGACTTATGAGGTTTAAAGTCCGATGTTTGGCACTCAAAGTAAGTGATTGTTGCTTGAACTGCAGCAACCACAGTACAAAGCATGGACATTAACGCAGCAGGCAAGCTGAAAGCACTGGGAATCATGTACTTTATGGAACTGGTAATTACATACCATAGCTGTCGATGTTCTGAATAATCTGCCAAATTAAATTTGGATATTCATTTTCATGGGTGTCTGTAGTCACACCATCCAATCTTTCATTATAAACTCCACCTGAGAGGTCCATTTCATGCTTATTTTTAGAGCTGGCTGGCTGAGTAATCTGCTGTTATGAAATAACCCTCAGCTCCCACCACGGCGAAGTGTCAGCACGACAAGGTACAGATAAACACCAAACTGCTGTAACAAAAATGGCAGCGTTAAAAGAGTTTTAAATCCATATGGTACCTTTTTAATTAAATGCTGGAGTCTAAATACAGTTAAAAAGATTAATGTGGTTGGATTAGTTAGATATAATTTTTTTTTTAGAAAAGTGGATTTAAAAAATTATCATTTAGAAAAAATAAACCAAAAAATAAAGTAGACATGGCATTAATTGATTCAAACTAATAGGTAGTAAATCTTCAAGCGAACCAGCACCCAAACACTTATGATGATCTTAAACTCAAACTAATGGAAATATAACTGATTTCATTTCTCCCTTTCCTGTTGCCATCCGTGATTTTAAATGATGGATAGATAAGAGATTCTGCTGTGTGATGCTGTATTTATTGGACGCATTAAATTATAGTGTGCACTCAGTAATAGATTGTAAAGCCCTGTTTTCTATTTTGCATCACTTTAGCAAATTTAACCTCCATATCGGATTTATAAATTCATGCCAGGTAGGGTTATGATGTCATTACCAAATGCCAGACATTACTAGCTGAGCAACACAAGATGAAAAAGTCAGGCCCGTTTAATCACATCTGCCTGAAAGGACATTTTCATTTCCCCCCTCATTTTGTCTCCTTCTGCCTTCAAATGCCCGTCTTCACTCTCCGTCCCGCTCTCCCTTTAACACTTGTTCTGGTCTCTGCCTCTGCCTCGGTTGCTCCCTCCGTCTTTACAGACGTCATCTTTTCGTCTCTCAGTATGTCCACCACTGCCCTCTCTCCCTGCATTAGTGCATTGAATGTAGGCCATGGCTCATTTAAAACTTCTGTCATTCGAACGCTATAATGATCAATCTCTAACTTACTCTGAACAAGCCCGCATGGTTATCTTAAAAGAAACATTTTCTTTCCAGCATCAAAAGCATGCTGATGACCTATGAACTCTCAACAGTGTTCACTAATTGTTTTTCTAGCAGATCCATGACATCTACCGCAGCCGTGCTGCTTCAGTGTATGATCTTTCACGCATTTGAATTTTAGAACTCGTGAAAAAAAAGAAAGCTTAATTTCTCCCAGTATTCATTAGATTTCTCCATATCTCATTTTCTTTTCCCATTGTCCAAACATTCGCACATTCACTCTTTGCTCGCTGACGAATAGTGAACTCTGTGGTAGTTAACTGTACTGTACTGAAGTGTGTGTGTGTGTGTGTGTGTGTGTGTGTGTGTGTGTGTGTGTGTGTGTGTGTGTGTGTGTGTGTGTGTGTGTGTGTGTGTGCGTGCGTGCGTGCTCTGGTCTCACTGGACATCTAGAAGGACCCTCAAGTGCTTGAAAATCATCAGTACTCAGTGAGAAGAGTCTCCTTTGCTCTTTGTGAAGCTCCAGTTGTTTGAACTGTGTTTAGTCTTTGGTGTAACTGAGGGGAATCAATTACAATACAAGGGTAAAAACCCTGGGAACTTTAGCTCATAAAAAAGAACTCTTGTGCCTGCTGCACATATGGCCAGAAAAGGGGTTTCTAATCAAAGTGTTTTTGTGTTTTTTAAGGAATACCAGTTGCTGCCTGTTGGCTGTCTTTCACCGTAAGACAGAGTGCAGTCTATATACCTGCTTATTCATCTCCTGTAATCTAACTTCGGTAATCGGCTACACGTATTGAGTTTCTTCAATTCTTGATGTAAAGTCTTTCTTCGAGAGAACTTCCACCGAAGTGTGCTTCCTATCTGTCCTGGTGTTAATACCAGATTAAGTCTCTTTTGTGACACTGTCTGAGAGTTACGGTTGTTCAGTCTCTTTAATAGACATAACCGTGGACCGTGAGGAACTTGACTCTGACGATGTTTTTAAACGCCTGGACATCCACTGCATCGTAGGACATCTGTGTGGACTCATTAATCAACCGCTCATCATCCACTGGCATCCTTTACAAACTATCAGTGTTTGTGTCTTCTTTGCCAGGGTAATACTTCACAGACAAGTTCACATTAGCCAGGTCTGCAACCCATTAACTTCCTCCTACTTTGCAATTCACAAAAATGTTAGTCAAGGGTTTGTTGTTGCTATAAGTTGTAAAAGAAAGGGTCACATTTGTTCCCTCGTCTTTGAGCCAAATACCACTGAGATAAGTTCTAGCAGATAGGTTCAGCAGAACCCAGCAACCCTAAATAGGATGAAGCAGGGATGGATGGATGGATGGATGGATGGATGGATGGATGGATGGATGGATGGATGGATGGATGGATAGATGGATGGATGGATGGATGGATGGATGGATGGATGGATGGATGGATGGATGGATGGATGGATGGATGGATGGATGGATGGATGGATGGACGTTTGCGCTGGTTTGCTTAAAGGTCTGATAGCACGTATGAAGGAAACATGGTAAAATGTAGCTCTGTATGGGTGCGACTGTGTTGCTGTGTTAATTGGATTTTACTCTACATTATTGTTAGCACATATAAACATGAAGTTTCAATAGGAGGAACACAAAGTGTGACATCGGCACCATAGTAAAACATTTTAAACAAGCACGTCAGGTGAGCGCCACTCAGCAGTTTTTATACTGATCAGCTATTGTCACTACTGGGAAGCAGGTACAGGATATATGTAATTCAAATACAAACTACTCAGTTTCAGCTGAAGTATTTTATTTTTAAGTTGTTTTTTTTTTGTTAGTTGTGCAATAATTGTATGTTCTTGTTGATGGTTTGTACAGATGCCTATAGAAACAAACCAGCTCACACACTCTTCCCTCCAGCTCTTCCACTTTTTCCAAACATGGCGATTGCATAGCGTCCCTCAGGTTTCAAAAATTGGCAAAGCACCTTGCAGACTAAAAAGGTTTCGCTGAGTTTGGTGCACCACCACTATGCGTGGGATCATGGATAGTCATCACAAATTTAGTTTAAGGCTGCAGATCAGTTGAAGTTGTTTAAAAGTCTGTGAGGACAGTATTCATGAACGTGGTCTGCACTACTACAGGGTTATAGTTAAGCTCCACTCGCCCTCCTGTATTGCAAGAAATATTTTCTGTTGCACATTTTGTAGAGTTTTTCTATTGCTCTGAGCCTCTGTAGTACTGCACTTGTAAAGCTTAGTGAAGCCAAAAGGTAACTCAGTCCTTTCATCCAGGTTCACCATTCTGACCTAATTTTTTTTTTGGATATGATGACTTGTGTGGACTAGTGCAGTTTCAGTGGAGTTTGTCTTGTTGGTTTATCTTTTCTTGCAGTTTCTTTCTGGTTTGAGTTGTACTAGTTCTCTCCTTAATTTCACCTGTACTACATTATTTCTTCCACAGATTTTGTATTAGGTATTAGGAGTATTAGGAGTAGCAGTACCAGTTTCACCCACAATGGTGTCTTTCCTAAAATCCAGCTCGTTTTATCTCAAACTACAGTCACAACCTCTTGGTGATGATTATTTCAACCATTCTGTGATATATTGTCCTGTGCAATATTTTGCCAGTTGTTAGTTCAACTGTGAGTTGACAAACATGTTTACATGTATTTTTAAAGTCTATTTGGACAGAATCATTTAATATTTATTTTATGTAATTTACATTTACTGAGTATTTCTGTCCCAAATGTGGATCCCAATGCAATGGAGGCTATTATGCCAAAGTGGAGCAAAGATAAAAAAATAATAAATACTTATTTTATGTTGTTTAGTTAGCACAGGCACAGGCCAAGAGATGACTAATACAGACCTGCCGAGTCTTCAGTCCAATGAAGCATCCACGAGGTGAAGCAAAATGATTGGCTTTATAGTTAAATTTAAAAAATAATAATAAACAGTAAATTAGAAGTATTTCCCTGTTCAGCTGGATTGTGCCGCTTCGCCTTCTGCTCCTGAACTATGCAAAAATTCCCATCAATAAAAATTAATGCTTTATATTCCTAATTTATTATCAAGTTTAAATCTCATGTTTTAAAGTTATGTGCTTATTATAACAATGACAGACTACATTTAACACACTAACCTTGTAAAGTTTGACAAGAGATTATGACAAGAGATATTTATGTGCACCCCTTAATTAAACAAGTTTTCCGTGTGGTCAGACAGGACATTTTGTTCATACCTACAAAAAGTTTGGAACTATAAGCATTTTCATGAATGCCAAAAACAAATTGCTTTTTTCCCCAAACACGACAGTAAGTGTTGAGTCAAGCCAGTCATCTAGACAAAATGTACAAAATGTAAATGATTACTGAGAAATATACAGACACACTGAGTTAAAAGTGCCTCTCTCAACAGATATAATATTTGCCTAACACACACATACCTGAAGACTAAAATATTTCAATAAATGTTTGTCTGCACATGCGTATTTCTTAGTTGGAGGAAACGCTGTGCCCCTCTGCACAGATCAGTAACTATAATCCTGCTTGCTGGAGACCTCCGGTTACTACGACCACTGATGCCGATCAAAATGTGGTTCTGCAACTTCGGCTATTGACAGAAACATCATACGCTTGAGAGAAATTACAATATGAATGTGCTTTATGAAAACAGCATGAAACTGTAACTTCCATAAATCACTGTACCTTTACCTCTTGCTCAAAACTGTGTCTTTGCCTGCACCTGTCGAGTGTGTTCGATTTCATCTGTGTATGGTGTAATTATACATTTCTGTTCACACGCATTCTCTTTAAAAGTGACAAAAAACAATGTACTCAAACTTTCAAAAAATAATTTGTAATCAAAGTCCCAGTCAGGTTAATAAAATAACATTTCAGTCAGACTTTCTTCATAATTTGAACCCAAAAGACTAAAAGCATGGGCTGCAGATGAGAAGCTTCTTAAGAAATTATATTCTGCAAAAGTGGTATCATTTAATACTTTAACATTTACTGTCTAGTTTCCTCTTTGTTGCCAAAGTGTTAAGTGTGGTTTGTGTTAAAGTACGAAACTGACCTCTTCTAAGATATGACAGGAAAACACTCTAGTTGTCCTGACACAACAGCTTAAGGAAACTCAAGTTGTACATTTTGAGGCCACGATGCTTAAATGTTTTAGAGTATATTTAGTCCCTAAAAAAAAACAACTTATTACTAAAGAATGTGAAAAAAACAGCACATTATTCAAACTGTTTATACATACATATTAGGAAAATTTAAGCCAGATATGGTAATGTTGAAAATGTCTTCTTTTTTTTTTTATTTCCTTTTTTTAGCATCAGCTGATAATTGGTTTATGCATCACTTTAGGTTTCCAAGAGCTATTAAAAAAAAAAAAAAAAGCAATTCAACATACCATGCTCCATTACTACGCCTCTGTCTCTCCTTATCTCCATGCACGTCTGTGCATCCCAATATTCAGTTTAAGTGTTTATCTGCTGCAGGTAAAGTGAGAGCTGGCGGTCCTCCGTCTCCTGTAGCACTGACATGGTCTTTTAGTGCAGCCGATGCTTTTGTGGGGCCTTTTTCCTCATAGAACAATTCATTTTTTATGTATTCAGGTCCTTTGTTCTGAATTTAGAGAGCTGAATGTTTCTGAGTTTTATAAGTAAGCATTTTCTTTTCCTGTTGTGAGAACTGAGTTACTAATTAAAACAGTTTTAATTTCAACCATTTTAATTATATATTTCCTTTTATCAAGACCATGAAATTGTGCTTTTTGTTTATTGGTAACTTCATTGTTATCTATATTTAGTTGTAGTGCAAGGAGAATCTTTACATGCATGTCACTAAGCAGGGAAATGTTCACACCCATTTAAATCTAAAAATGTGAGCGTTAACTCTTCCTGTCCACAGTAGAACATTTCCAGACTTATTGACACTACGTTCAGTACAAACAGCTCCATAAACATGGCGAAAAGAATGCTCAGTTCTGCTTTCATGCATATTTTAGTCATGAATTTACACAAACTTTTATGAATCTGGTCTCATGCTCCTTACACTAACATGGTCTGGATACAAAAATGGGAGACAGTTGTTAAGAGTTATATTATCATGTTTAGTGCAGATCAAAAGGGATAGGGGATAGAAAAAAAAGAAAGAAATGTCATGCTTTGAGGTTTGGTTTTTTTTTTCTCTCTGCAAGCTTGCATTTGTTGACTCAACTGTAATTTCAAAGGGTGCTTGTCTGAAAGCTAAAGTTAAAGGAAAGGTGGTTCCATCAAAAAGGCAGTGATTCTCTACACACAAACAAATACATCAAGAACTTGCATAGAAGAAAAGAACAAATGGAGAGTTGCAGGCCTGAAATGCAAAAAGAAGTCTAAATTTAATCTTGTCCCAAAAACATCAAAAAGAGCTTAACACTGGACTCATATAAACTGAAATTAAATACAAGAAAAAGTACATCTAAGAATCTATGCATGTTTTTAATTCACATTTGCCATATTACTAACTGCTTTTGATTAGGGGTTGTGATTTTGCATCTGATGTTTATTTATTTTTTCTAAATAGATTTAAATTTATAACTGGACATGGCAAAAAAAAAAAAAAAAAAGTCTAAGTCTAAGAGTCTAAGCCTTTCAGAAGCACAGATCTGGAGGTTTCCTCTTCTCTATAAAAAAAAAAAAAAAAAAAGACAGTCTGGGCCAATAGTTAAAAACTGAGGGATCATCTTTTAAAGAAAAATTGTACATAATTAAGACATTTTAGCATATATCATCAAAAGATTTTCAGAAAAGGGTAAAATCCCTGTAAACATGGGACACAGTCAGTGGCGAGATGCTATGATTTTCAATTTGACCCAAAATTAAGATTAGTCACAAATTTATAATTGAAATCCATATATGGGGAAAACTTCTCTAAATCCGTAATAATGTAAATTCTTAGTGAAAACAGTCCTGACATAGCAAAGTGGAAAACTGTCCCGTGGCTTGACGAATTGAAAACTCCGAATTTCACCGTTTGGACACCAGGAATGTTGCATCCTCACGGCAAGGCGAGAGAAGAAGTGGTTTGTAATCAGAACGCAGCTCAAAAGCCAGCAACAACAACTGCAGGTGAAGGCTTTGGTTTTGGTAAGATGGACATCAGTGAAGGCACCACTGATAATGAAAATATAGATAATGTAGGTTTTGAAATGCTAGATTTCACTTTCAGACAAACCCTGTCTGCAGAAGTCTTGGCTTACTTCTCTAAAATGACATCAACTCATATTCAGCAACAATAAGCCTGCTGCCCCACTGGGCTCCACTTGTGGATTATTTATTGCACCAATGTGGTGCAATAACTTTTCCTTAAACAGAGTGACTTTGCTCAGCTCCATCTTAAATCATGTGATACAGATCACATGTTTGGGTTCTACATCCTGCACAATAACAACATCGCCATTGCGTAATAAAAGATAACAGGCACGACTGTGGTCCGCCTGCAGTCCAACTGGCCATCTACTGAAAATAACTGGTCAGCCAGCTACTGAAGAGTGCTGGAAACACCAGCCAAAGTCCTTTATTTCCAAAAAGAAAGTGAACAAACACTACTGCAACTGCAACGCACAATTTGACTGTAAACATGTTGCTGGGATCGAATGTGATTATAAGCATGTATTTGAAACAATTGTTTGTTTCTTTTTAAATGTTTTTTTGAAATGCATGCTTTCTTTTTTTAAATTAATATATTAATATTCAAGACAGCATGTCAGCCTTTTTTTATTCTTCTTTTTTTTTAGGGAATAGGACTGACATCTGCTTCATGCCTGATTCCCATTATTTTGGTGTAACTATGATGAATTTTAATGGACATGTTGCCCTGTTTCAATATATCTTCACAGTGCACGTGTGCACGTGCATGTGCATTTGCGTGTGTGTGCGTGTGTGTGTGTGTGTGTGCTTCCCATGAGTAATATTAGTATTCCAAACAAGAGGACAGACTGCTAATTCCAATAGCTTGTTGTCTGGCATTGATTCAATGTCAGTTAATTGTCACCTTGTGCATGTACACTGTGTGTGTGTGTGTGTGTGTGTGTGTGTGTGTGTGTGTGTGTGTGTGTGTGTGTGTGTGTGTGTGTGTGTGTGTGTGTGTGTGTGTGTACACAAGTGATTAAACAAGTGCTTGAGAGTCCCAGTGGGAGTCTAAAATGAAGTTCTCAGACATGTTATCCCCAACAGTGTGCATCTCCGTATGTGTGTTTGTGCATGCATGGTCATGTGCCAAAAGTGTCTTTTGTACAGTCCCCTGTAGAGTGCAGTTAACAATATGATAATTATATAAGCACAAGCTGGATTTAATAGAAATTGTCATCACAGTTGGACATGTGGATGTTTCTTGACTGTAACAACCTGTTGATTAATAGGTTGTCGGGGTTTTTTTTACCCACTCTGAGCTTTTGGTTTTTAATCGGACAGGTAAAATTTGTAAATGTAAAAAAATACTTGAGTAAAATAGGCTACAAATGATTATTTTTTTCCCCCTTTTATTACACAGGTTTAACGTGTAAGCATAATTTTGACATCCAGGTAATATGATATTAACTTGTGTTTCAGTATGTTATTGACTGATATTTCTGAGGAAACTCATTTAATTTTTTTAAATAAATAAATTAAATGTCTGGCTAATTAAACCTTTTCAGGGTATAAAGTCATTTGTGTGTTAAAAGTTTGTGTGATGTTTAGAAATATTATAAACTGACGACATCTTCAAGTGACAGCTTCCTTGCAAATTCACAGACATCTAAAAGGCTGGCAACCATTTGTGGTTTGAGGTTTGATTAAATTAATTATTGCCACCCTCCCTTCTGTCTCTCCAGATGTCTGCATGCCCTTTAATTTTCTCGTACTTTGTCTTTGTCTGCATAATTACTTTATAGTAACTGAAGTGACTGTTGTATTGCTCTTATTGGTGAAGGACAAAACAAGTAAATTATGACCGTTGAAGATCCTGAGAAAGATCACTAAATATAGTTACAGCAGAACGCTCATCTTGGTGACTGTTGGACTTGCAGATTTTTAAGCAGATAAACTCTGCAGGAAACGAAACAGGAAACACATAGAGATTGGATTAAAAGATAAATTATAGGTAATAGGAAGACAGCACAAACAGCTTAAAAACACCTCTATAACATTCATCAACGCGATTCTCTTTCAATCTCTCTTTGACTCAAATCCCTTCATAATAGAGGAATACCAATAAAGACACCCCCCAGCACACAGAAAATTCATAGACAAATACTCACATTTATCAAGAATATATATATATATATATATATATATATATATATATATATATATATATATATATATATATATATATATATATATATAGGAGTTAAGGAGATATAAGGAGAGCGTTTCAGAGGAAAAAACCTAGGAACAGGCACTGAGAAAGAGAGGGAGGGAGGAGAAGTGCACACAGAGAAGCTATTGATAAACAGAGTAACATTGACTTTCCCACCGAATCGGGCGAATTTGAACACTTTCTCCTCCATCTGCGTGGAGCGTACACACGAGGAGCCTCCTTGGTTACAAAACGCCCATGAGCACAGATGAGCTGGAGTGCTGACACACAGGATCCATCCTTCGTCCTACCACCAGCCTCTGATCCAGCTGCTGCTCTGTGACTGTGACTCCACAAAATCACATTCAACTATGAGCCCGGGATTTCCTCTCGACATGCCCTCCACATGAAAATCTCTCCCTGCTCATTTGTGCACGGTAACGGGCTGAGCTGGCTGCCAAGACGCGCCTCAACCCGAAGATGAGTTTTAAATGTTTCATCGGTGATTGAAATGTCCCTGTGGTTCCTCCTTAAAATGCTTTATTTGTTTTATTGTGAATATGTGCACAGTGTGAAAGCCCAATAAAGAGCACGCCGGCCACTAGCTGTAATATACTGTGTCCAACTTAGACGCTTCCCTCTCGCTTCCTCTCACGCGCGTGACAGAGGTTCAGTATCTGAAGCACGCACGCACTTGAAGGCGAAATACCAACACGCATGCATACGTAACTCTGGTTTTCTCTCACGCACACACCGAGGCTGCATGTACGCCACGCATCACCTTTCTAATCTACTCTAACGCACACGCGCACACGCAAACAGCCCTGGCACACTGCGAATCCTCCAGCGCACGCGCTCACATACGTATCTGCGCTTGCATGCGGGCACAGACCAGAGCAACACGCAGATAGATTGAAAACCTCCAAAACTCACCCTTAGACGGGGAGAAATCCCCGATGAGGAGCCCCAGCAGGAGGAGAAACGAGAGGTCGCATGTCAGCCCCCCTGTTTTCTTCACATTCAGCCTCCTCCTCCTCATCAGCAGCATCTCCGGCGCTCTCAAATCCGTCATTCTGCTATTAAATAAATCCAAACTGGCTTAATTTTAAAGCCCCTCTCCCCACCTTGCCGCTCTGCTTGGCTGAAGGAAGCGGAGGGGGGTAAAAGAGGACGGCAGCCCCCCCCTCCTCCTTTTTCTTTCGTTCTTTATATCAAAAATAAAACAGCCGAAGATCAATCACGAATGTCTGCCACGTTCATGTCCATGGTAGTGTTTGGACAGGACAGCCGGTGACGGGTTGGCGGTCTGAGGTCGGCCAGTACGCCGCTGGTGTGAGCTGTCATCGCAGAGGGGAGGACCGGAGCTGAGAGACAGAGAGAGGAAGAGATTTGGTGAAGGAGAGGACAGAGAGATGGTCGGTAGGTCCGCACGGCGCGGCGCGCGAGCAACGACTGAGACCGGAGGGGGGGTGGAGGGAAAGCGCGTGAGCACGGGAGGGAGAGGCAGACGCAAGGAGAGAGGCAGAGGTTAGTCTAAGAAGTGGAGAGAGGAGAGGAGGGGTGGGGGGGGGGAGACAGCAGATGAACGACGGAAAGAGTGACCGTGAGGAGAAGAGGGGTAGGCAGGTTGAGAGAGGGATGAATTTAAGAGAGGAAATGGAAGGAAAAGATTTCTTCTTTTCAATTTAGTCGGGAAGAAGTCAGGTAAGAGGGCAGAGGAAAGAGCACGGCGGGAGAAATGGAAGAAGAGCAGAGAACAGGTTTGTGAAAGACTGGAAAAAAGTGGATGGAACAGTGAGAAAGAATGGATAAAGAAGATGTGAAGGACGGAAGGAAGTTGAAAAGGGGAGAAGGGGGAGGGTAAAAAAACAATTTCAGGGATCAAGAAATGAAAAAGGCAAGAGAATCAAAGAAAAAAAAAAGAAAAATAGAATAATATGAAGGATGAGGGCTGTAGCAAATGGTGGCAGGAAATATAAAGAGGAAATAAAAAATTGAAGGAGGAGAAACATAAAGGTTAAGAGGAAGGTGATAAAGATACACAAGGATAATCTAGAATTTAAAAATAAACAAGTGAATTGACAGGAAAAAGGAATAAAACTGAAGATGAAAAGTTACAAATGTTAATAAGTGTTTTGGAAGTGTTAAATAAAAGAGACTTGCTCGTGATTCTTGGCTCCATATAATCACCATCTGATCTTTTGAGTGGAGCTACACCTCTTGGAGCCACGAGCCAGTTATTGATTCGAGTCCCTTGTGGTATGCGGAGAGGATCACGCCAACAAGTTTACAGCGCTACAAACACGTCGTGACGACTTAGCCTGCTGAGCCACAGAGAAGACCAACAGCAGCAGCAGCATTTTGAGAGAAACGTAGATGAGACGTGCGTTTCCAACTTTCCTCCCAGTGCAGCACTTCACAGCAAATATAACCCAAGATATCCATACCATGAAACGAAGTGGCACTGAGTGGATACACAATAAAGTCACTACTACATCCATGAGACTTTATTAAGTTTAAGTGAGGCTTGTTGCACTTGTTGCAATCTTGGCAGCTAACTAACCATATACCCATAAATTTAGCTTTTGAAACTTTAATCTTCATTTAATTAGAATCCTTTTGTATCTAATGTATATATGTTTGTTAAAAATGTTTCTTGGGTTGTGTCTAATGGTCATGGGTCATCACGTGTCTCTAGAAAGCTATCAGGAATGGACTATTTGCTCAACTAAATACAAGTCATAATCTAATCTTGCGAGATATATTCGGATAGGTGTTGGGTTTTGCATCTGTAAATCAGAATAATCGGCAGCACATGTGCTGCCATTTGGTAAAACATGAAAAAACAACATTTGAGATAATCGCCATGTTGTTTTAGACTTCTAAACAAACCCCTTGGGTCCCATGACCACATGCTGGTGGATTTGTCAGTGACAGCAGCTTGGGCTTGTTCTTTCTTTAAATATTTTCCAGATTTAACTAATCTCTCAATTTATTATTCCACATAATCTCATGCCTGTCTTGCACAGATAGTTAACCATCTGAACTTCAATACCCTGTCTTGTGTGTGTTCATGCAAGAGTGTGATTGACACATGGGTTTCTGTGTGCTCGGCAGCTGTTACGCCTTAGTACATATGTGCATGAGTGTCTGTGTATGTGTTTTGGTGAGTGGCTGTGTGTGTGGGTTGAGCCATTTCACAGCATTACTGTGAGTCATCCATCAAGCTGGTAGCTCTCTGTGCATTGGGTTAGTTTAGTCATATATATATATATATATATATATATATATATATATATATATATATATATATATATATATATATATATATATATATATATATATATATATATATATATAAAAACATTTTTCATCAACTGGTGGGAGACTTCATAACAGCATACACTGTTAAAAGACTTGTTTTCAACAATGCAAAGAGTGTCATTTGACTCAGATCAAAAATGATGTTGGACTTCAGCAAACAGACATGGATAAGTAACAAAACAGGCAGCCAACTACAGATACATGGATAGACAGACAGATGGACAGAAAGACACATAGATACATACATTCTCAGGTTAGTATGAGTGCAGCCAAAAGCATTCAGCACCATAGACAGCTCCTCAGTAAAGCTCACCGTACTAAGGCTGCCATCTTCTGGTCAAAGACAAACTGCAGGGTAAAGACGGGTCACAGTAACAGCACTGGTCATGAATCTGTGTGGGATGAGTCAAAGTCTCGTGTGAAATGCAAAGCGTTTTTGTTCAAAATTATTTATGCAAGAGGTATGCAGCGGTAGTATAGGCGTTTACTGTAGGTCAGAAAACTTCCTAAAAGAGTTTTCAAACAAATAAAGTACTTGGCAAACTTATCGGTGAAGCCATAAACAATTTTTCTACTAAACATAGGAAATTCATAATATTACCTGTGGTTAGAAGTTTTCAACTTTTAAAGAAGCAGAGAAAGTGAAGAAAATGGAAGCACCCTTATTAACCTTTCAGTGATGTATGAGGCTGGAATTAACTGAAAATGAGACAATAATGCGTATTACTGCAGGCTTAGCATGTCGCTTTCTTCTTGACTTTGTTATATTAAAACTGCAAGCACACTCATACCTAAACTTTGACTTTTATTTAATTATTCTTGAATGAAAAAGAGAGTGTTTTCATAAAGTGCTAAGAAAAATGTATGAGTTGTATACATTTTTTTACTATGCGTTTCATCTATTTTTGTCTTTATTATGCAAGTTTAAACGTACTTTAGATGTTACTAATAGAGTCTTCTCCCTGCTTCACACAGGGATAAGCATGCACTGCTACAGATAGGGAGGCTTGTTGCAGTAATGATACTAATATTGTTAATTGCACCCTGCAATATAAAAGTCTTGGCAATATTTAATCAAAAGCAGTAACAAAGGTTCTACAATCATTTCCTTGGACATTTCTGCAGGCTTAAAGGCTGAAGATTCACCTGAGGCCATAGCTCTCTTGTTCTCTTCTCCTGACACTGTTGTGCACCAACGTGTCTTTAGAGCTTGAATTTAAGGCTCTCTTTTTTTTTGCCCTTTTTGTCGCAAAAGTAGTAAACTGTTTTAAATGTTTTCAATAGTCTCAAAGCAAACACAGAAAACATAATTAACCCCCCCTTCAAGAGTCAAGGAGAAATTATGATAATAACTGAGAAGGAGTCTCTGTGTGTGTGTGTGTGTGTGTGTGTGTGTGTGTGTGTGTGTGTGTGTGTGTGTGTGTGTGTGTGTGTGTGTGTGTGTGTGTGTGTGTGTGTGTCCTTCATGTATGAAAATAATAATAATAGTCAGGCAACACTATGTCACCTATTCATATATTTTCCCAGATTAAAAGTATTCCTCATCAAAATGCAAACCTTGGAACTAAATACATTACTTTCACTCTTGGTAATCATATACTGTCTTCAACCAAAATAATACCAGAAGAGTTTTATTTCTCAGTAAAAGAGCATTTGTTATCTTCAAGGAAAAAAGTAAACAGAGGAGAGATGGTTTATTCTTTTCCTCTTTTTTTTATTTATTTAATTTTTTTAATCTCCTGCAACTCCCTTGAACTAAAAACAACTTATATCTTTGGTTCATCACCTCATCAATTGCTCTATTACCTCCAATCAATATTCAGATTATAATTTTTAAATTGACAGTTTTTCTCATGTGATATTTTTGACAAAATAATCTTTTTACTCCAGTGATAACACTTCTTAATGTTCTGTTCTTATATCTAAGATAGGCCTTTCTAATACTAACTTACTTGTTGAACATTAAGTAGCATGAGGCCAAAATATATTCAGGAGTTAAAGAATGGTTTCCATCACTTTGACCAATCACAACTGATTTCATTTCAGTCATTCACCCATTGTCTCCATAAATGCAGCAAGAACTTTTATACTTTTGGTAAATATCCGTTAACCTCAGCTTTAACCTGTTGGCAACTTGGATTATTTTGCAAAAACAAAAACAAATAATGAGTGTCTGTTGTTTAAAGTGTGCTCACAATATTTACTCATACAGTGGAGTGCTATAGTTGACATATTCCCTGTTGGCTGACAGTATTACAAAAAGCAAAAACAAAACTCGGCCCACAGGGACAATGAGAGCAGAAAAATATTCAAATTAGAAAAGTTTGTCCAACTCTTTACCCAAGTAAAAAATGTAACCCCTTTGGATTTCTAAAGGTTATATGGATAATCCCTTATTGTTTCACAGAAAATGGGAATGGCCATAAGCTTTTAGCCTCCACAATGGCACGAATATGAACAACAGCAGCTCACTCCAGACTTGTAATTGATATGTTGTTCCCCGATATGCAAAACATAGCAATTTCACAATGAAAACTAAGAAAAAAAAATGTTTTGGCTAGGTTAGGGCTGGACTGAGGAAAAAAATACATGGTCTGGATTTGATATAAAAAAATAAAAAAAAGGAAAAGGTTGTTAAAGCTCTGCATCGGGCTGTATGAGTGGTGTCATAAAGCAAAAATAAATATTTACAGCTTCTGCAAGCTTATGATGACTTTATTACCTTTTGAACATGTGGACAAACATATTTATTGCATATTTTACTAATATGTTTATGTGACCAAGTAATGAATGAATATATGGAAGCTGGAAGGCTGGGCCAGTCAAGCTGGACTCCACTGTGAAACTACACTTTGTTTTGTTTGTTTTTCTTTTCTTTACCAGAGTCAAAATGGTTCCAGTCTCTTTTAAGCGATTATGTTTAGTCCCAAAATTATTTGGAATGATATGGAACAAGATCCCATGAAACAACTATTCTGAAACCTTGCATATTCCTCACAAAGAACACCAAGCAGGAAGCAGGGAATAGATCCTGTTGAGCGCTACGAAGTTTACATGTGCTTGCAATTGAGAAATTACTCACAGTCATTTTATTTTGCAAAGTTTTACTCAGTTCATGTTTTTTTCCATTGCTGTCACTTATTTAAGACCTATACAGACCACAGTACTTCCAGCAAACAACAGAGCCTGATATTACACAGTATGTACTGTGTCTAGGACTATTTCACATTTAATAATAGTTTAAATGCAAACTGTTAAATAGGTTTTCTGATTACCTTTTTGATCAGCACAGGGTAAGTTAATTTTTATGATTTAAGAAAAGAGAAAAGTAAAAACTTCACAACAGAGAAGCTGTGCCCAATAAATATTCATTGATATTTTTGCTCAACCTTAAATAAGGACCGTTACCCCTTATTGAATATAATGGGAGTTTACATGGCATTTTCATTTAGGCCGTCTCCTGGAAACTCTCACTTGAGTGCCACTTTTTTTTTTCTCCTTTTTTTCTTTTTGTCATGAGGCGTAAAAGGTAGGATTACTCTTCTTCACCCAATTAAACTGTGTAAATTTCTCTGCTGGGTCTGTTCACAGTGATTGCCCAAATAACAAATGCATTTTTAAAAGTATGTTGCAAGTGCACCAGATTTAAAAATAAAATTGTATTCAAATTACCAAGAGAGTAGGTATAACTCCATATCTCTTACTGAGTCAGGGTCAGTAGAGGAGGACCTTAATTGACTTAACTTGAGTCTCCACAGGCTGAGAAAACCAGCACATTTTAATGAGTTCAGGTCCAAGGTGAGCCTTATATTTATTCAACTTGACAGAAAAAAGTTTGAAGACTCATTTGTATGACTATGTTGAACTACTTTGAAGTGCTGGACCATATCCAAGTTGCCTTTAAGTGTCTTCCCAATCAAACACAAGGCCCTCTGTCTGGGGTTGAATTGTGTGCTCTGTGTTGTGTATTCAGATGTGTGTGTGAGAGAGACCGGGAGTGTGTTTTACTCTGAGTTAATAAAGAACGCACCTGTTCTCCTATGAGAGTTCAAAGTCAAACATAAGGCCTTTTATAGAAAATGACAGAAGAAGGGAGAGAATATGAAATGCATTAAGGTAAAGAGACTTAAACAAAAGTTGAGAAAATAAAGACAGAATTTAGAAAATGACAGAAGGAAGAATGAAGCACTTTTACAAATGTGGAAAAAAGGAAAGGTAATTTATGAATAGACAAGAAGGAGACAGAAAAGTTGGTGTGGGGAAGAAGAAAATGTGGCAAAGGAATTGGGGAAGCAATTGAAAAAGAAAGGCAAAGAGGATAAGACGAAGAGGGAAAAAGAGAGAAGAGCTGTAAAGATTATTGACTATTAAACGGTTGACGATTAAAGACTATTGCCCAGTCCTCACCAAAATAAAAAACATATAAAGCATATAGCATGCCACTGGGAGATTGGCTAAAAGGTCACAGAATGGCTCGTAGACTATGAAAATCTAATTAACAAAGCATAAGCTATTTCTCTAGTATTGCATTCAAAACTCAGTGAAAGGTCTGCAGTGTCCCATTACTTCACAGAATTAACAATATTCTTTCCATCTAACAAGGCTAAGCTTGAACATTTCTACCACAAAGATTGTCAGAAACTTTATAAGAAATGGAGCCAAACTTGCAGGTTAATTCTCAAGAAAAACGGTGGCTGCTTTTGCTGCCAAATATGCTTTGAGCAGCACAAGGTGAAAAGTCTAAATCAGGGGTAAAAAGGAGGTGGAACAACCCGAACTACATTCTGCTAAAAGATCATTTGACAGAAAGCCCTTCCAGTGAGAGAAATGAGCATCTGCCTCTCCAAAACCCGTCACAGACACAAGAAAACTCATCTGCTAGTATTCTGGCATCATAAACACAACCTTGCTTTTAAGTTATTTTTAAATACCTGTGAACCACATGAGTCCATGTCATGATCTTTCATTAGCTTATGCCAATGTTGCAGCCAGTTTTAGATCTGGAAAAACATGGCAAAGAGACATGTTTTACAATATCTCCAAAGCTATGTCTTCAGTGAGTTATCTTAGAAGTCAACCTTTGGTTTGTATTCATGGACAGAACTATTTCAGCTCCATCATCTTCATTAACTGTTGAGGCAACAGATTGCTTTTTAGGGATGTTACCAACTGTACACAAGCGACAAAAAAATAAATAGTACGACTTGTATGAGTTATAGCAACATCAATAACAACAACAAATGATGGACTGTATGCCAACTAGTACATTGTCCAGAGCATGGTGGAAAACTACGTTTTAGTATTAATAGTTGCGGTAGTTTAGTTTCACCTCTGGTCAAAATACGTATATGCAAATTGGAGATGTAATTCATTGTATTTCTAATAGATTTACCAACATCCCAGAATCTGCTTTGGGATTGTGGAGTGATTTACAGGTGATGAAAAACACTTAAGCTCAAGAGCAGAAAGAAACCTTGGCAAATGCATTAGGTGCTAAGTGTATGTAGATTTATTTAAGTGACAGTGTAGATGGAAGAAATAGAGAAATGCCTACCATTGAAAGTGTAGTTTAGGCATGTCAGTGTTAAAAGTGTAAAGAAAAGAGGTGTTCTGTAAAGAGCTGACTCTTCAGCTGATCATCAAAAGTAGAGAAGGATCCCTGATTCTGGGTTCTTCCAGCATTGTGAAACCATAAATGAAAAACAGTCTGGACTAAGGCTGCTTTTTATGTAGAGTTGGCAGTACCACACAACATTCCTGTGGGGGACGCATAAAGAACATGAATATGGAGCATTGAGTCAGATGGTTAAAAGGAATTACAACATATGATGAGGAGAGTATTATCAGAGTAGTGGTAGATAGGAGAGAGGAGATGAAAGGAAGTTGAAAAAGGTCAATTATACTGCATTAGATGAGCCAATAATTATGATTTAAGTCACAGAAAGCAGGAGAGGAAATAGGCAGATGTTGAATTGAGCATACTAGAAGGAGAGGAACAAGAGATATAAATGTTACATTTTGGTGGATGTAAAAGCTCTTTGTACAACTACAAACTGAATAGCTGATGCTCTTGATGATGTTAAGACATGCAGCATTCAGATAGTTGTAAGGGGGGACCCTGGTACATTTTCCGATCCGTAATCATTTGCACTATTATTGGGGAGAAAATGGAAACCAGACATAGACAATCAGGTAAGAGGAACAAATTATGATGCTACCGAGTTAAGGTGGGGTAAAGTGGAGAGGCAGTGAAGTCTGAGAGAGTAAACGAACTGCTATGAGTTGGTGATAATGATGAAAGCTGCGTGATGGGTGTGAAGGCTGCTGGGAGGGAGAGAGGCAGCGTAAGGAGCATAGAGATGCAGGGGATTGCTGTGGTAATAATGATGGCATGGGACAAAGAGATGGGATTAAATAAGAAATGATTTGCAAGATGAGAAGGGAAGGAGGAGAGAGCTAGGAGATCTTCTGTAATGATGTAGGTGTAAACACAGAGGAGGAAAGTGGAGAAGAGAAGGAGATTCTGGGGGATTGGTGGAAGCGAGGGGAGGATGGCAGTGTAGGGTGAATAAAAAAAAAAAATTAAAAAAAGTCAGGGGAGTGTATGAATACACAAAACGTGCTATTGACTGAAGGCTTTTCCTGTTAATTGCATATTCCCCATGATTGTTTTGTGAGACACTGTGCTGCATGAGAATAACTTTCTCTAACTTCTTTCAGACATTTAGAAACTCTGAGTGCATTTGCCTAACCAAGTCTTGTATTTTACCTGACATCCTATGAAAATGCACTCACTTCACAAAAAAAAAAAAAAATTAATTAATTAAATTAAAATAAAATAAAATAAAAAGTTGTCAGGTTCGCATCCTCCCTGCTTGTTTTCTGGGTAGTGCTTACACATACTCCCTAGCTGCATGGGCTTTATCTGGATAAACCTGGCACTTCCTCTCCCAGTCCAAAAACATGCATTTTAGCCCGACTGTGGCAGTAAGAGCGAGTGTTCATGGCTGTTTGCCTCATTTGTCTCCGTTAGCCCTTGCGATGGACCGGTCACCTGTCCAGGGTTTACTCTGCCCCTCAGCCAGTCACAGCTGGGATAGACTCCAGCACATCTAATGTAGTATGCTGGCTCACTTCATGCATCTAATGGTGTAGTTTGTTTTCCACGTGGCTGTGTTAGATTAAACCTTTCACTAAAGGTATCAAACAGCTTTCAGCTCTATTGCACCACAGGTTTCTTCATCTTGTCTTGCTGCTAGTGTTATAGGTCGAAAAGTAATGAGCTAATCTCTCTGTAAAACAATTAAGCTTAATATTTTGTGTCAAGATTGAATCAAACAGTAATGAAAACCTGCAAGGCAATCTTTATCTATTGTCTTGAATTATACTTGTGTTCATAGAGCGATTTCGATTTTTTTCAGGGTTAGTTTTCAAAATTAATCTGAAAAAAATTAGCTTTATATTTGTTCTTTTGTTGTTGTTTTTTTTAAAAACCGTTTACATTTTCTTCATTACTTCAGTCCATAAGCCTCTTCAGTGTTGGAGCACAACATTTCGGTCTCGATAGTCAGTTTCACAACTGTTTATACTGTTGCAGTTATTGTAATTATAAACTGTTAATATATAAAAGAGTATTAAAGATTAAATCCACATATTTTGTGCGATTTTAACCACAATTGTTAAATAATAACATAGATCCTATTTATCCCCAGGAGACCGTCACATGTCCCAGCAAGTGTTGAGTTTTCTCAGTGAACAGGTTGGATCCAAAATACAGAATGTGAACGCAAAAAAAAGAGTTTGAAAAGTTAAAACAGTTTTGTACTCTGCTCTGAAGGGTTTGGGTGGAGTTGAAGAACTCCGTGAGAGGATCCAGGACTCCTCCGGATTCTTACCTCATACAGGGCTGTTACCGGTTCCTACTGAGGGGTTACTGTAGTTTTGAACAAAGAGTAGTCAGGCAGAAGTGGATAATAATTTGTCACAGATAAACTCTATGGGCGGAAGTAACCAAAACTAGAATGAGAACACAATCTGAGAGTGCACGAAGGGAAGACCAGTGTTCTTAAGCAGCAGAGATGAGTTGATGGAGAGAAAGTATGCAGGAAATGATCATGCAGAGAGAGAGAGAGAAACCATCCTGGAACACACAGAACCATGCCCCCGACACACATAACAAATAAATAAAAATAAAAAATCCCAAAATCAAGAGTCAGAGGAAAATCTGCATATAAACCATACGAACTGTTCTGTGATGGCATAACACATGTGGGTATTTTCAGGACTGAATCCCCATGGATAGACAAAGAAAACCATAACATGGTTTACATGCTGGCTGAATGGGGAAAAAATAGAGAAAATGAGCTGATGACCAGACAAACAGTGGATGAATTGTGCTATTGTTGCAACGACTGACTGCTGTGGGAATAAATGATCTGCAGCAGTGCTCCTTCCTACGCTGTGGGTGGATCAGTCTGCTGTTGAAAGAGCTGCTTATGGCTCCAATAAGGTCAAACGCAACAATTGTTACTCGCAGGACTGCAAAGCTGCAATCATATGTTGATCCTATAAAACACCATTCTGTAACTTGTAAACTGACACCAGGAGGCTTTCAGAGCTCTTCACCGGCGCTGGTGTCAGCAACTCCTGCGCTCACAGTAAAAAGAAAAAGAAAAAGCTGCGCAATAGACATGTGCAGCTGTTAAAATAAATGCATTGTCCTGATAATGCAAGAAGAATTTCTCATTAATGATATATTAACTTGTGCATTTCTAGAATAAACGTGTCTATAAATATGACGGTGTCCTCTAGTCCACCCATCCATTATCTATACCTGCTTATTCCTATTCAGGGTTGCAGGGATCTGCTGGAGCGTTTCCCAGCTCTCTTCAGATGACAAACCGCTGTACAAGCTGCCACACCACACACTCAGCCAGGGGGAATTCAAACTCACCAGGTAGCCGTTTAGGCTGTGGAAAAAAATCCACAAAAGCGTGGAGAGAGCATATAGAGAGATCCGGCCTGGATTCAAACCTGGAACCCCTGCTGGCACCTTCCAGCTCTTTGAAACAACATTCATATATTGTGTAACACTTCATATCAATTGAATCTAAAAATCCAAAACATATTTGAGTTACACATTGAATAAATAATCCATCCATCATCTATACCCGCTTACTCCTTCTCAGGGTCGCGAGGGTCTGTCGAAAACCTGTCCCGACGCTCTGCAGGCGAAAAGCAGGGGTGCACCCTGGACAGGTGACCAGTCCATTGCAGGGACCTTTACTATAACAAAATGCACTGCTTCAGCACGATGGCTAAAAACCAAAAATGAATTAAAAGACAATATATAGTGTAGCAGAGGTCTTAACAACGTCCAAAAGGAAACTCAAAAAACTAGAATACCAACTCAGTCAGCACTTGTAATGCTCCTCTTTTTCAGTCTCCTAAGAACAATATTTCACTACTCAAACCTCAGCAGCTCCTCTGCTAACTAAAATCAGATAGAAAAAACATTTTACACTAATTCTAGACTTCTAGACTTCGCCAGGATTCATTTTGGATTTGGACTCCTTGGACCCTCAGGTTGAGGAAGAACAAGAACATGGTGGATCCTCCTCCTGCTACTACAGCTTACATTTGTGGAATCTTCCACCTGAAGATCTCAGGGCACCTGAGAGTGTTGGTGTTTTTTAAAGGAAACTCAAGAGACACCTTTTTAATTTTGCTTTTAATTGAACTTTTACTTTTTTTGTTTGTTTTGTGATTTAACCAGGTTTTAGAATGAGTTTTATTTTATTATTTTGCTTTGAAGGCATTTTTTTTTTTTTTAAATAAATGCTTTAAATTTAGCATGTACCTGTTCGGTGATTTAATTGCTTATTTATCTGTAGTATGTGTTTTAATTGACAAATCTTCAGTTTTCCCTCATAAACTATGGCGTTTCCTCCATTCCTGCCCAATAAATTACTTCAGTGTGTGTGTGTGTGTGTGTGTGTGTGTGTGTGTTTGTGTGTGTGTGTGTGTGTGTGTGCGTGTGAGTGAGAGAAAGAAAGTGAGAGATGTATTTTTATGCATGGAAATTGCACTTGTTTGGATTAGGGGTAGGGGTCAATTGGGTTTTGTATTGCTTCTGTTTTAAACCTGTAAATTACTTTGTTTTGCAAAAATTGCATGAAATGTGACATATATACAAATAAAGATTGATTGATTGAGTAACTGATTGATACATCTGTCTCACTGCAACTACAAAAGAAAAAAAATTAGTATTGGTCTTATTATTTTGGACTCTTCCTAGGGAAATTGCTAACTTAACAATAATATGAAGAACAATAATTTTATATGGAGATATTACAAATGAAATATTTTTGCTATTCCTCCAGGCAAGTGGTTTGTCCTGGTAAATAATTCATCATTCCTCAATTGGTTTTAAAAACCTTGTTTTTAGCTTAGTCCCAAAACAAAATAAAAGGTTCAAGTTAAACTTCATTTATTTGTCTCCTATGGGACAAATTTTGCCTGGACAGAGGAAAAGTACTGCACAGATACAGAAAACCAGGCAGTAAATAAAAAAAAATGTCAATTTAATCGTCTAAAGCCTGGCATATGAAATATCACAACAAAAAAAACTACAAAATTTAATTAACAACATTTTTTAATGATATATTGTAATCAAAAAAATGTTTTATTATGAATACATTAAGTAAATTTATGTATTTTATAATTTGTTGTTTTTTTATAATTCTTTGCTGAAACCTTTTTGTTTCCTTTATTGATTAAGGGTACACACACACACACACACACACACACACACACACACACACACACACACACGTAATTTAGAAAAAAAACAGGTAATAAAAACAGGTAAAAAAAACAGGTAATAAAAACAGGTAATAAAAACAGGTAAAAAAAAATAAATGGGTCTCAAAAATTCATGCACCAAATATGATACATCTGGCTTTATAGGGTTAAAGAACCATAAGAACACGTCCAGTAACAAGATCCTGGATGTGTTTTTATAGAAGTTGAAGTAAGTTTTGATCAACTTAACAGAGTGCATAAACAAATGACTCTTGTACTCTAGTGAATAGATTCAGATTCTTGCAGTAATTAATACCCGTGTTTGAACTAACTTTTAAATGTGATATTTGATTACATGAAAAACAAACAGTGTTCACAAACTTCTCTTAATTTGTTATCTAAAAACATAGGTAAAAAGTATAAAATTGTAAAAAAAGAAAAAAAAAATCCAACCTCAATCTTATTGAATATAACTTAACTCCTCATCACCTTGAGTTAGAAAGAGGGCCTTTTTTCAAGCACAACGGCAGCTGAGCTGCAGTAACTTTAGAAGACCAGATAACATCACCTTTCTAAGCTGATTTTTTTTAATGCCATCTTTAGATTTTAAGGTCCCTTGATCTCTAACATTTTTATCAGTGGGTATTTGATCCCCATTACTTATCCTCAAAAGTGTCACCCTCATTAGATAATAGAATTTCCCATAGGTCTTATTTCCCAGTATTACTGTAATACTATCAATTTGCTCAATTGCAAACGACCCATCTTCAGAAGCCTTCTAAGTTGGGAAAAGGGAAGCATTTGCAAAACAAATTGGGAGCAATCTTCAAAATGGGACAGCGATTGTATGCATCACAGCCTCTTCCCAGTCTTCAAATGCAACCCCTGAATTAGGACACAGTAACTGTCTGACATACATACGCTCAAAAGATCTATAGTGTTTACCGGATCACTCTTGAGTTTGGTTCCAGTTTCTGAGAAGAAAATCTAGACAGGGAGAAATGGTGAGATGAGCAACATCTATCTAGTGTCTAATACAGGAACTAAATCATTCTGAGAGCACAGAAACTTGCATGCAACTACAGAATATAAGTAATTCTGCATGAGTGCCAATCTCCTTTGTGCAGCTGTGAAAGATCCTGGCGCTGGTGGAGAAATCATAAAAGTCATCAGTGCAAGCATCCTGTCAAAGAAGATAAATTTCTCAACAGTTCTTGTACGTTGAGTAGTCATACACGCTACTTTTATGAGGTGAAAGCCATTAGCAGTGTGAGCATGCAGCAGTGGGCAGTTCTAGAAATAATAATGCAGTAAAAGTTCTGGCTTGTAATTTTTAATTGGGGCAAATACCAAAAAAATGGGAGAGGGGCTTCTTTTGTTTTGTTTTGTCATAGGCTGGTTTGTTCAAGCTGGATGTGGTCTCCAGCGAAAAGAAAATAAATTCATGGGATTCATTCAGAAATTTAACGTAGAAAGAAGGTAAAGCAGTCACATGTACTCTGACAGGTCTAATAAGACATGATAAGAAAATATTATTGCAAATTAAACAGTTTTGTTCTTTTATAAACTAGCAGAGGATCTGTCCTTGCAACTCAATTATGTGTCATCAAAACATCAAACAAAAAGCATCATATTACAATATTAAAGGAGAATCGGAGACAGCAGTGTCAGAGTAAATTCAGAGGACAATTCCCTTAACATAAACATTTTTCTTCATAATTAACCATCCATCCATCCATTTTCTATTCCCACCTAATCCTGTACAGGGTCACGGGGGCCTGCTGGAGTCTATCCCAGCTCCATAATTAACCATTCTTCCTAAAATCAAAAATGTGAATGGCTATTTGTGCAGTTAATAATTGGGTTTCTCAGTGCTCTTTTATATTTGAGACTGTAGCATTATTGAATTAGAATATGTTAAACCCTGCAAATCATAAAGGATTTTGAATTGACTGATGGTGATGAATATGATCTTTATGCAGTACAGACATGCACACAGCTTTATAGGCAGGTTTTAACAAAGCTATCAAAGAAAAGGGTTAGATTTTGACATCTGCATGGCAAGACAGATCAAGGCCTTTTTATTTCTGCTGAAGACAGGAAATTAACTTAAGACGAAGTTGAAAATGTTTGACCTTGCAGTTGAAGTGCATGAAACCCGATTAAATAACATGTGACCCAGCAGTAATAGCCAATTGAAAATATTCGACCCCCTCTTAAGCGGCAGCAGACTAAAGTCTGTTAGTTGAGCAGATTGATGTCTGCTTGCTTTGGTTGATCATCCTGATCACCCTTCTCCTATAATATGCGTGAACACAATCACACAGACACGCACACAAGATGCAAGGTTCATATAGGTATACACAACCATAGATGGAGACTTTATGCTTGTTCGCACGCTTCCTGACATGACAGGCACTGGCACCCACTCACACACACTTTCTCTGAGATCAATTCCAATTCCCCAGTTAGAGAACAAATCAGCAATCAGCTTTTCATCTCTTCAGCTTCTCTCGCTGCTTTTCTTCACTGCCCACTTCTCACTATTGATTTCTTTCTTGTCTTGGATTCCATCTTCCACTCTGTCCATTCCTGATTTACGCCATTTTAACATTCCTCTTTTTGCTTGCATATCTCTCGATCTTGCTCTTCATCATCTCTATCTTTAAATTCTTTGTTGACGTTTGCCTCAACCTCCCTTTATCGCTGTTTTTTTGTCATGTTTCTGTCTGCCCTGGGCACCTCCCCATTCACCTCTATGTGCTTTCATTCACTCTAATGTTGTGGACTCCAAACCCTAACACCCACACACATTAGACATTCGATGAATTCAATTTCCAGTCCATGAAGAGCTATTGACTCTCTGCAGAGGTTGCGCACATAGTCAGTTTGCAGTTAAGAGGGCGTACCTGGACGGCTGTTTAATGCTTTTGGATCTGTCTACCTGTCTGCAAGCATGTGTGGGTGATCCGGGCATGCATTGCATTTGTGTTTTTCCTTGGTGGATGAAATGTGGGAATTCCTGAAGATTTTTCTCATTTGGCAAAGGTTTTTGTAACGATGAGCTGTAATTAAAACATGTCAGTTTGCTTTGAATTTCCACATTTCCATTGTTCCACTATGTTGCCTTAATTTATTAATTCAGCCTCTTTTATAGATTTTATAAAACAAAACATAAAAAAAAGAACATTTATGAAAAAAGAGAGATATTGTAAGATGTTATAAGCAAAATGGACACATTTATATGGTACAAGTGACTTTCTTTAAAATCCGCTGGTACAGATATACCAATAAAAAAAAAAAAATGTTTTAAAAGAGACATATTTCACAGGATGTTGCAGCTACAGTTAAGGTTAAAAAACATTACCCCTCAGGGGACTATGAAACATTTAACCAAAATGCCTACTAATCCCTGTTTGGCTTACTTTATGTTGAATATTTAAGTTTTCTTTGGGATGTGGAGATTGTTAGAACCCCTAAGATACTTTTGAATAGAAATGACACCTGAGCTGTTGAGTCATACGTTTGTCATACGTTTGTCATACGTTTGTCATACGTATACAAGATATACCCTGTGAGTATATCTTGACTTGTCTTTCCATTCCTTCCTCTTGCTACGTCTGTTACTAGTCTGTTTTTAACAAGCCAGATCTATGATAATCATTGTATTTGTACAATACTTTTGACTTTGGTACAGTCAGTAGTTGGAAATGTACAATAATTTCAAAAAACTTCCTTCAACAAACTTCTCATTCGCCTTTTTTGTAGCATACAATAACTTCTAGCTCTTTGTACAATTTATTTTTGGATATCTTGAAACACTGGTTTGCTATCGTTTGCCTGGCTCTCTGGTTTTCTCGTTTTTGTCATTTCTTTTTTTTTTTTTGTTTGTTTGTTTTTTGTTTTTTTTTTATACACCTCTGCCGCCTCATCTCTTGCGTTTGGGTCAAATCCACTCAACACAGAACATGAGCAATGACTTGGCTTTCTGAGCTATCATTTAACATTTTAACGTTTTTGATAACGATGCCATGAGCAGGGCTCATGTAACCTCAGCACGTGATTGAGAGAGACTTTCTCATTCTTGGTGATATCAACATGCCAAAAAAGCAAAGAAATCAGCTGGAACTCCAAGAGATTATGGTGGTGGCTCAGCTGAAGGGAGAAGGCTTTACTGCCATTTCCCAGCATTTCTCTGCAAAGCACAAGGACACAATTTCTGTGTGTGGGTGTGTGAACGCAACACTAATCTGGGCATGGCCATGGGTGGAATATATCGTCCTTCAACCTGCAATTCAACACCAGTATGATGCAAGACAATGGATTACCACTTCTTTGCAGGCTTTTATTGTTCAATCAGTGCCATGCTGACAGTTCCGCACAAACCATTAAGCTCAGTTGTTTTACAAAGACATTATACTTCATACTTCTTCCACCCACAACTAAAACATTATGGTACCTGTGCTCTAATGGAGATGAAAACAGTGTTTTAGCAGTTTTACAAAGTGTCCTCAAAGACATAGCAACGTGAAAAAGTACACCTTCTTACAGTTAAGACATTATCAAGCAGGACATTATTGTCTGGGCTTTGTCAGGTCTTAAAGTTAAATAAGTACAAACTGAAAAGAAAAGCACCTTTTCAGATCTTAAAATGGGTTCATTAGTCAACAAAACCAAAGCCAACAAGCAACTGCATGGTGGTATTAGGGTGGATTCTTTGTTAAAAAGATTTTTGTGTCTGCAGGTTTTTCCAGAAGACTTCTTCCCAATGTTCAGAAACATGTGTATGTTAATTACTTCTGAATTAACCGTGACCGTGCATGGTGTAATGCCTGATGATGACCTGCTGTCCTTCACCTTTTACCCGATCACAGCTGGGATAGGTTCCAAGAGTTAATGATGGCACAAATGCAATGATTTTTTTCTTTTTTTTTTTTTTTTCTTTTTTTTTTTAAATTTAATACCCTGATATTTAAAATCTTAAAACAGAAAGCACTGTTTTTTTTTTTGTTTGTTTTTTTTACATAACTACTACAATATTAGGATGATCATAACCTCTTTTGGGGCTAAAAACAAATTTCTATCAAAGTAATTTACTTTCTATAGGAAATCGAGTTACTATCATGATGATGCCCAAGATGACACATATTTGCTTGTAATAGGATGCAAAGAGGTATGCTTTCACTATAATGGAATGAGCATTCCCACAAAGCATTTTAGATAATAGTTATGATGGTAATTTGATCCGTCACAAGTTAAGTTAAATTTAAAGAGCCCATTAGGCATCATTATGTAATTTTTTTTTGAATTGGTAAAGAAGTAGCAGTGCAACTGTGCTTCTGATTGGTGCATACAATGCAAACAAGCTTGATGTCTGAGATTCAGCACAAAAGCGTGCAGAGGCCTCCAGAGGAGACAAACTATCTGGAAACCAAAAAGTAGATTCAAATAACATGTCTTCAAAATGGATTTTTAAAAATGCAAATAAACAGCAAGAGCTACTGCACTTCAGAATACATTAAGTACATGTATAATTGAGACATCGGGGAAAATGGCAGGGCTGAGAGTTCACGGGTGAGTGGGCCAGTGCATCACCATAACTAAAAGACATAACGGGTTAATATAGTCTCACTTTAGAAGCAGTGGACACGCTGCAAGCAAGTTTCAAAAACATAAATTTTTTTTCCATGCCATTCATAGAGCCATGAGAACTTTTTCCTGTTACACACAAACATGTGTCTAGGAGAAAAAGAAATGCAGACCTGAATTTAGCTCAGCAGATGTGCAGAAGAGCGGGCAAAGGGAAGTGAGGGGGAAGTGATGTAAAAACAAATGTTTCCCAGCAAGGGTTAATCCACTAAACTTTATCCATATTTGTAAAAGGTATGTTGCTTTCTGGTTCAACTCCTGTGGATTATTCTAACACATTTATCCTATCTGAATGACACTCTGCTACATAAACAAACTGCATTGCGTAATGTCACATATAATGGAGACTGACTGGTATTAGGCTTAAACGTTGTAAAGATAAAGGCGCGCCTCAAACAACATTCAGAAACCCCAGCCATCTGCTTTGTGTGGGAGCTATAGTAAACATGTCCACCCTTGCACAGTGCAGAGAGAGGACCCTATATACTGAAGCAAAGCTTGTGTTTGTGATAATGTGTAAACAATGATGGTGTCCTGCTAGTCTGAGCAGTCGTTTTAGCCATCAGAAGCTATTTGGCTCAGGCAGACAAATATTTGCAAAAAAAAAGTGGATGCAGGGAGAAAGAAAACAAAAACGTTAAACTTAACATTAGAGCATCTTTAGAAATGGGAGCCAAAGAGTCATCTGCAGTGGACGTGGACAGCCTGCATGTTTAATGCTCCTTTTCTAAAATATTTCACAGTCTGATCTGGCGTTTTCTCATCAGCTTCTCCGTGACTAATCGAGAGCAGGGATGTCCAGCAGAGACTTGGCCAATAGTATATTCTTCTTAAGTTTGACCTCAGTTTTGAATCTTTTACAGCTAAGTTGTTACAATACTTTCATCATTTTCTGAACTTTTTGCTTGACCAGTGGTTTGTTTATTTGTCACTATATGATCATAATCAAAATTGCTTAAGTTACAGTATTCAATCAATTGTATTTAGACTCAAGAGTTTTTCCTTTTTTGGTGTGATACTTGTCGCAGCTGGTAATGTATAATGACAGCTGTGACACATTAACATTAAATGTCCATCCATCCTCTTCATCCGCTTATCCGGGACCGGGTCGCGGGGGCAGAAGTCTAAGCAGGGATGCCCAGACCTCATTCACTCCAGACACTTCCTCCAGCTCTTCCGGGGGGACCCCGAGCGTTCCCAAGCCGGCCGAGACTAAGACTCGGCTGGCATATAACATTAAATGTCTTTGGCCAGTAATAGTACCTAATTTATTTAGCTCTATCATGAATAATGTTGGTGTTGTTGGTTCTTGGGCTATTTGGGGTTTTGATTATATCACAGAAACTCCTGAAATGAAATTAGATGTTCCATATTTATTTACGCAATCATTACTTTTATTGTTTAAAAAAAAAAAAAAATCCACAGCCATGGGCTTGTTGTTCAGAAATAGAGGAGATATGCCTCTGTACTACATCCTCTTAGGCCTCCAGTGACAGAGGGGAGTGCAAGTGATGAGAGGGTCAGGAGACAGGAGGGAAAAAAAAGTCAGACAGAAAAAAAAACGAAAAAAAAACAAATAAAAGTTAGTCTGATGGCAGGAGCTGAGACAGAAAACAGAGAGGCAAAGACACAAGAGAGAGAGAGTAAAGTAAATTGACTTTGAGGAGGTTAAACTTAGAGTCTATACCCAGAAGAGAGAGTGAGTATGATAAGAAGAAAAAAGGAGGGAGAGGAGGCACACATTTCATTAAGGAATGGGAGGAAGAAAGCGCAGAGTGCTTGTCTTTTTTTTTCTTTTTGTTTTCTTTTCCCTTTCAACCTGGGTTGGTAGATTAACTAATTAAGTTAGCAGCTACTGAGCTTGTTTTGATTCACAAAGTCACCTTGACCTGAGCTTTGAGCCACAGGCCACTAAATGAATAAACACACAACTGTCAACTTCTCTGCTAAAACTGCTGCGTGTGTTTGAGCCTCTCCCTCTGTCGATGTCCATGTGTGCACACGCGCACACGTGCACAGACGCATCTCATCCAGAGAGTTTCCAAGTGTTGCTTTATGGTAATAATAGATTTATAACTCTCAAGGTGTAATCACAGCTTGTCTCACTGTATCTAAAATCAGATCGCAAATTATAATTGTGATGCTGAGCTACCGCTCTACACGGTGGCAAATAGTTATCAGACACAGCTCCGTTGTGTTTTTATCATATCAAAGAGAAATATGTTGGGAGAAGGAATGGCAGAAACGCTGCCGCAGTGACAAGTAAAGAAATTACACGGAAAGCGTTATAGTATGATCCTGCATGGGCTTGAGGGAGCTTTCTGCTTTCAAACTACAGTAAAACATCAGTGGTAAAACTACTGTGATGTCAGGTTTTAAAAGTTTTAAAAGGAAGAGAGGCTGGACAGAAAGATTAGGTGTGGTGGTAGCATCCAAAGGCTCACCTGCGAGATGTCAAAGTAACAACAGCAACAATTTCCAAACACAGCTGAGCCACGGCCCAGCAAATCCAGAGGTATTAACAGGATCTATCGCCTAGTTTATCACTGAAGATTTATATTCATGCAATGCAGTTGAGGGTGCAACTTGGTGACCTGGTCTCCTGATGTGTGTAATGGAGGCATGTTAATAGACTGTATTTCAACACAGAGGCTATAATAAAGTTAAGAACAAAGTTCAACAAAATCAATCAAATAGATTTTTTTTCTTCTGTTCTTTTGAAGTAACAAAGATATTTGTGATTCCCGGGTCTTTTTATCAAATACATCTATTTGAAGGATTCTAACCAATGCACCAATGTCATAAAAATGACTTGATTTAATTTGTAATTTAAAAAGAAAAAAAAATCTCAACAAATCAATCGGCTGAAAAACACATCATGCCTCCAATCGATGCATATTGAATACGCTCATGAGGGAGAAATACACAGCTGTAGTATGTGTATAGGCTTTAAGCATCTACCTCTAAAGTACAAACATTTGTTTTTTTTTGTTTGTTTTTTTTTAGTGTAGAAGGTAAGTGGGTTGGGTCCAGGCGACAAAACATGAGGTTGTTTCTGAGGTTTCAGCTTAAAATCTAGACTTTTGGAATTTAAAATCTAGTCAACAATCAATTTCAACTACATTTGAAAAAGAAAAGAGATATTAGAGAGACGAAACAGGCAGAGAAAAGTTGGAAAAACAAAATTATAAAGATAAGTTCAAGTGACCTTAAGATGCCGGTCCTGAACAAATGTTGCTTCCACTTATTAAAGTAGCTGCACCAGATGCCACCCATACAACGCTAAATACAAACATGCTGGGAATGGCTGACTTTTAGAAAGATTGAGTGTTTCAGGGCCCTGCATGTGCGTTTGATTACTAGAGACAGCAACAGCATATTTTTATGATTACTACACAAATGCAATAGCAACCATGAGAAACCCCAATTTTAATTCAAAAGTCAATCAAAACAAAAAAAAAAAAAACAAACAATCGGATACTTTGTTGAGGTGGGCGCCATTAATTAGGAGATAAGATTAGGAGAGTCCTTACACATATGTTTTAATTCATTAATGAATTCATTAAGTCGTTTTTTTACCAACTTCAAACTGTTCAGGGTCACGGGTTGGGGACCAGAACCTGCTACAGCTGTCATCAGGTGACAGCCGGGGTACACACTGGACCAGTCACCAGTCCATCACAGGGCACTTATTCATAAACACTTAAAAATCTTAAAACACTTAAAAATCAACACTAAAAAAGACACACTGACTTTTAACAAAAGTCATTACATTATGGTACAAAGTGCACTGCTTTTAAAGTGGTGACAGGAGACGGTGCAAGGCAAGTCGCCACAGAAACACATGACTTTATGAACTTGTTCCTCAAGATCTCACTGAATCACATGCCTCAAGCTTTAAAAAAACAAAACAAAAAAAAAAAACAGACAGATCCACCATGCCCTTTCTGATCTCTACAGTTGACTGCACTTTGCACTTGGGCCAACACTTCCCAAAAATAAAACTGCACAGAGGACCTTGAAAAAAACTTTCCCTCAAGCCATGTTTCATCCCCCTGCCACCTTTATTATTATCAAGGATTCTTTATTGCAAATCATTCTCATATCTTGTTAAAAAAGAAAAAAGGGGAAGAAATTCTCAAGGAAAACAGCTGAATACATAATGCAACTGTCAAATGTCTTCATTGCACCAGCATCCTTTAATAGTCCTATTTTTGCTCATATGTTACTGCACACATTATTCACTGCACTACATATATACTATCATGTCAAAAGAGTACACTCTTTAAATTCTATGAACTGGAGCTCAAAATATTACAAACATACATATGCATACATATACATATACAGATACATATACATACATATGCATACATATACATATACATACATATGCATGTGAATACATGTGCATACATACATATGCATGTGCATACATACATATGCATGTGCATACATATGAGACAGCTGCCAGTCTCCCCAGGAGTGGATGTCCCAGCAAGTTAAGCCACCATGAATAAGCAATGTGTAAAAAATGTAAGTATGTACATTAATGGTGCTTACATTGAAATAAGAACTGTATCCTACACTGTACAAACCTCAGCTGGCATGTTTAACGTCAAAGGTCTTGAAAGTTCACCTAAAAAATAACTGTGATGTTATGGGTTTGTCATGGTCTCAGGTTACTGTTGGCTTTTGGTTTTCCTGTGCTGTTTTCTTCACACCAGCAGTCAAGCACAGTGGTTGAGGGGTGATGATCTGGGCTTCTTTTGCGGTCAGAGGACATGGGCACCTTGCGGTCACCAAGTCACCCATGAAGTCGTATTTCTCAGCGAAATGTGAGCCCATCTCCCTGACAGCTAATGCTGGGCCACAGCTTTAGCTGTCATGCGGCAGGACAAAGATCATGAACACAACAGCAAATAATACAACTGTCTGGAAAAGAATAGCTCAAACACTTTGTTTATTCGCAGTTCTTAACGGAGCTTTGCAAAAACAAGTGATTGAATAAATGATTTAAAGAACAGAGGGCTAAAATCCCTCCGCAACAATGTGAGAAACTGATGTCATTCAAAAGACAATTACTAAAAGTCATTTCTGCTAAACATCACTTGACAAGATGCTAAAACATAGAGTATATTTAGTTTTTCACACACAATGTGTCTAACTTTTATATTTTTTAACAAAGAAAACACAGTGTAGTATGGCATGTATTTGTTCATTTAACGCTTGCTTTATGCCATTTTAGGACCTGAAAGCTGTTGTACAGTAGAGTTAAGAAATCTGGGATATCTAAGAAAATAGGGCTTGAGGTAATCCTTCTGAGTTATTTGCACATCAAGCCAGGATGAGAAGTAAGTAAAGCCAGGTATAACTAATCCTGGCACGGGTGCGTTCACGTTTTCCTTAAACAGAGTGTAAAATCAGTCAAAGATTTACTGGTGCAGAAATGGAGAGAATGCAAGGCAAGGCAATTGTAGAGCACAATTCAACAACAAGGTGATTCAAAGGGCTTTACAGAGACATTAAAACATCACATGAATAAAGATGCATGATTTAAAATGTAAACAAAAGAAAAAAGAAAAAGAAGAATAGATAAAATCAGTGGTTAAAATGTAATCAAGTTTTGAAACTTAAGCTTAAAATTAATCATATTTGTGTCTTTATTCAAATGCAGCTGAGAACAGGTGAGTCTTCAACCTGGATTTAAATAAACTGAGTGTTTCAGCTGATCTGAGGCTTTCTGGGAGTTTGTTCCAGACATGTGGAGCAGAGAAGCTGAAGGAAGCTTCTCCATGTCTGGTTCTGACTCTGGGAACTGATAGAAAACCAGATCCAGATGGCCTGAGGGGTCTGGAAGGTTCAAACTGCGTCACTGATGTATTTTGGTCCTAAACCATTCAGAGCTTCATAGACCAGCATCAGAACTTTAAAGTCTGTCCTCTGAAGGACAGACAGCCAGTGGAAAGACCTCAGAGCTGGACTGATGTGGTCCAGTTTTATGGTTTTAATGAGGACTGGAGCAGCGGAGTTCTGAATGGGCTTTAGTTGTCTAACTGATGTTTTAGGTGGACCTGTAAAGATGCTGTTACAATAATCAAACCCACTAAAGATGAAAGCATGGACTAGTTTTTTCAGGTCCTGCTGAGACATCAGATCTTTTAACCTTAATATATTTTTACATTGATAGTAGGCTGACTTTGTTGTTGCCTTGATGTGGTTTTCCAAATTTAGGTCATTTGTGTCTTGTCAAGCTTGTCCTTTTTCAGCTGAGGTTTAATTAGCTGTTTTAAGTAGTTGTGGAAACCTCTGGACACCTGACATTAAAGACAAGTTCACAATCTGTAACAGGTCTGACTCTAAAATCTTTGAGACCTTTTTGAAAAAAACCTGTTGGCAGAACGTCTAAAATGCCAAGAGGAAGAGTTCAGTTGATGTAAGCTGTCCTCCAGGTCTTTGGTGTTATTAGGTTGAAACTGTTTCATGGTGTTTAAACTGGTTTTTGTTGTACATGTCCTGAACCTGCTGCTGACGTACCAACTGCTTGTCTAATATTTTGGATTTTGTCTGTGAAGAATTTGTCCAAGTCGTTGCAGGTTGTGGTTGAATGAAGTTCAGTTTCCACTGACACAGGAGGGTTTGTCAGCCTGTCAACTGTAGTAAATAAGGCCCGAGCGTTATGACGGTTTTTGGTGATGATGTCAGAAAAGTAGGACTTCCTTGCGTTCCTCAGTTGTAAATTATAAGACACATGTTGCTAATGTCTCACCAAGTGGCATAACAGCCACTATTAGTAAACTTAGAGAGTCAGTTTACCTCTTACTGAGGGGGATATCGATTAAACTAAACTTGGGGTCATTTCATAAGAAATGGAGGTATTTCAAAATATAAAACCTTGAACATGGAAATACACTTTCACTCTGTTTTTAAAGCCATACTTTACTATGCCTCTGAAGGAAGACATACCACTCAGAAGACACGGCAAATAGTGCCTTTCTGTTGAGATGTTCTGGATCTCCAACTGAGCAGAAAATCATGCCGTTGGCAAATAGGTGAATGGATGAATAAATAAATACATGAGTCAAATGTAAAATCAATCATAACTGTTATCCAGTGAAAACATTATTAATAAAATATGAATGGAAAATGGATTGTAAATGTATTTTTTGTAAAATCATTGAGGAAGGTTTCATACGTTTCTTGTCTACTAGATTGATAGGATAAAAATGTTTTTAAAGAAAATATGTGAAAATCTCTTTTGAAATTTGTTTTGTTTGAAGAAAGTCTGGAACATACAGGTTCTCCAGTTCTCAAAATCAAAACTGTATCTGCCATTGATAAACCATATCAAACCTGAGCATCGTTGTAGTTTTAACAGTTGCACTTTGTTGTTGTTTCCTCAGCATAGCTTCTATATCTTTTTTTATTATTATAGCAGATTTTTGTAATTTTTGTTTAAAAAAAATTTGAGGAGTTTTACAAGTATGTTAATAGATAACATCTCTGGAGAAATGATACCTTTTATAAAAGTAGTCATGAGGAAGTAACAAGGTGCCCGAGCTGTCCTGAAACGCCTTTTCTTGTCGCAGGTCCTTAAAGAGCAGGGAAAACACGCAACTTTCATGGGCTATTATATTCTCAAGCCTGCTGACCTCATCCCTGACGTATTAAAACTATTGATCGAATGTCTAACAGAAATATATCTATCAGCCTTTGTAAAAGTCCATCACATTTCCAATCATAGACTATATACAGAATGGTGATAAAATTTGTCTGAAAAATGTTGATGCAGGCTGAGGAAAATGAAGTAACATTAACAGAAAAGATCAGGAATAGCTTGTAAATTGTTCTGGGATTGGAACGACAGCTGACTGAACAAACAGAGCAGCGGGATTAAGAACTCCTAGATGTCAGTATCTTAACCGGGGTAGCGGCACACTACTACTACAAACACCACCTGCACAGGTCCACTACACACATTTACACGTGCACTGAACAATGGCCCAGCAACATCTGACACGCTTACATCGAACCACCAGAATGCAAAGTGTGCTCATTATGGCATAGTTAATCAACTAATCATTTCTCCCACAAAAACAGTTTGATTGGAATCATCTACTGGGCCATGAACTTGCTGGGTGAGAGAATAGTTATCCACTTTTGTTTTTTTATGAGTGGCTGGACAATCAAAGTGCCAATTGTAAAGTTGTCTCATCGTACTCTCTATTGGGCAGTTTTGACGGCAAAATCTGCTCAATGTTTGAATCCAATATAATGTAATGATTTCTCCGTGAAGTCGAGCAGCACATTTTAAAGAACAGCGTGTTCATATTACTGTCCTTTTTATTTGTGTGTTAACTAAACGCGTCGCAGACTGTGGCAGCAGTGACAGAGAGACTCCCTGTCACTGCCTTATTACACAGGACATTTTATCAGAAACTAACCGAACTCTCCCTGCTTCTGCCCAACCAGGATATCAGTGTTTCAAAGGACGCAGTTTTCAGCAGATTAAACCCCTTCACTCTGTGTGTTTAGGCTGCGTGCATGAACTGAGAGATGGGCATGCAAAACAGCTGCTTCGGGCCTCGCAGTTTGTCGAAGAAAATCTTCTAGCGAGCAGGTTAAGAGTCCGTTACCATGGAAACGTACTCCGAAATCAACTGGTGAACATCCAGCTCCCTTTATCACAAAGCTGAATCAAAATTTCCACAAAACCAGCGCCACACACAGTGGCTGCGTTAGACTGTGTAAACATATTTTTCGAAGTGCGGGCCAAGAAATGTTGATTTGCAGCCACTCCGCTGGATGACAAGAACGACCAGCAGGAACGTGTGGTACAAGGCTCTGTTGAGGTGGTGCTGCACGCCAAATGAAAAACACACCGTCCTGCTGGTCCTGATCCAGGATCTTTTAAACTGAATCAACTTTCAGTATGCATGAACAGATAAAAAGTCCTTCCATCTGATTCCACTATTTTATCCTGTCGCTCTTCTAGCCTCTTATTCCTTCCTTCCCTCCCTTCTTAATTTGTTTTGGTGCCGTATATTCTACTTCCACACTCTCTTTCGGCTTTTCAAACACTTTTCCACTAACTCTATTTGATTCTTTCCTAAGTCACTTGGTTTCAATTAGTACTCTTGTCCATTTCTTATCACCTGGCCGTAATTCCTCTTCTCAGCTTTCATCCTTTCAACTCCAGGTTCTCTTTAATTTTCCCCCCATTTGATTTTCTGTTTGCAGGCACAACTACTCTTTCTCTTCTCTCTCTGATTGCCTCATTATCTCCTTCTCCTACTCATCTAGGAGTCTATGTCTTTCCCTTTCTCACTCTGTCCACCCAACTGTCTGAATTTATGTGCACATCATTGCACTCTGATCCAACTGTCCATTTCTTCAGTCCTTCCTTTGTTAATTCTCTGCTGGGCAGGTTTTATTTTCCAGACCTCATACAATGGTCAAATAAAGGTCAGGGAAACAGAAACTGATCCTTTTTTTGTAAATTCTGTTTTATTGTGTTTCAGGATATTGTAAGACTGTTTTTTGTTTGATTGTTTTTTTTTGTGTGTGTTAAATAAATAATGACTTGTCATGTGTTGTTGTTGTTATTCATCTGAGGTCGTATTTGCCAAATTGTAAGACCTGGTAAAGACCTTATTTCCTGAAACTGATGAATAAGACCTTAGTTTTAATAGGGTGTGTATTACTTTTTAGACTATTACATGGTCTAAACAGATTCGTCACTAACATTTTAAGTCATCATTTTGAGATAAATTGATATTTCATGGCTGTTTTACTGCAACTGCATTGTGTTATACAGTTGTATCTGGAAATAATCTGGTAATTCTTCTAATCTAATAGCTGGGGTGTTCCCCATAAGATGTTTTGTTAAAGCATCACGCTTACTGGATGGAAATCATGAAATAAAAGGAAAAAGAGTATCTTCAAAAAGCGCCTGCATGAAGTCTGCCATAATAAAAAAAAAAAACCTCTGAGAAGCAGAATTAGTGTGAAGTCCAGCTGCTCTGAATGCTGCAGCTGAGGACGGACGCAGAAAAAAACCCATCTGTGCCATTTTCATATGTGCCGTTTTATTCAAGTCTGTACATAAAAATACAAGTGTCCTGGGCAGACACTATGATATCTACACCTGGGAAACTGACAGAATCTGTCCTATAATTATCTCTCTGGCATTTTCACTGAATATCTTCATTATCTTCTACAGCCTTGGATTTCTCTATGCAATCAGTACATGTTCATTTTCACACAGCAGAGCGGAAAATATTATGTATAGTGGTGTGAGCCCTACACTGGCTTTCAAAGGATGACAGTGTACTAGTCTAATCTTTCAGAAACTTAAAAACACTACCAGCCATACAACTTGGATTACTAGAATCTGTCTGTCATTACGGCATCACAGTGCAGGGTCACTGACTTCAAATACATGTACAAGTATCACTGCAAAGGGCTTGTAAAAAATAAGATATGTATATACATATTTGGATAAGATATGAAACATGAAAATGTTTATTTATGCCCAAAAATCCTGTAAAGTGTGAGAGGAAAAAAAAAAAAACATTTCAAATGGATACCAAGAAAAATAGTGACAAGTTCATGATAAGCAACATGAATATTCTATTTGAATACATCACAAGTACTGTGATACCATTCAGCCAAATGCTTCAAACAAAACATGCAGTCTTATTTTGATATATTTTGACATAGCAAAAAAAATGTAGGTACGGAAAGAGAACAGAAAAGGCAAAAAGAAAACGCAGGTGAGGGAACAGGAAAAGAAAGGAGAACAAAGAAGCTGACGCCATCTGTCTTGCTGTTTTTCATTACAAACACACAAACAGCACACACACACACTCCCCCTCCACTCAGCACTTTATAAGACACAAATATATATATATATATATATATATATATATATATATATATATATATATATATATATATATATATATATATATATATATATATATATATATATATATATATATATATATATATATATTAATGTAATTATGTCCCCAGATGAGAAAAAAAAAGTGGTTTGGGACTTGATCAAACTGCAATGATGGCGAATGTGGATGGAAAGAGGCTGGTTTCCTCTCAGAGATTGTTCATTTCTTGATCAGGAGAGTTCACAGACAGTGCCGTAATATCATTTGACATTTGACGGACCTTTTTTTATAAATATAAAGGGAACAAGCCATTTCCTCTGTTCACACTGGCAGACGCTGTTTTAGTGTCACTACTGTCCAAAAGAAACCTGTCCCTTTTTTTTAGTTTAGATAGATAGATAGATAGATAGATAGATAGATAGATAGATAGATAGATAGATAGATAGATAGATAGATAGATAGATAGATAGATAGATAGATAGATAGATAGATAGATAGATAGATAGATAGATAGATAGATAGATAGATAGATAGATAGATAGATAGATAGATAGATAGATAGATAGATAGATAGATAGATAGATAGATAGATAGATAGATAGATAGATAGATAGATAGATAGATAGATAGATAGATAGATAGATAGATAGATAGATAGATAGATAGATAGATAGATAGATAGATAGATAGATATTAGCAAAGGGACAGTGAAGGTACGATGACGACGACATGCTATTTAGAAGGAATTAAAGGAGCTCTTCAACTGTTAAACACATAATTAACTTGACCGCACTAAAAAGCTTTATCTTGTACAATAAAATGTTTAAGAATTATTGCCAGCAACACAAGTTTTAAACCCGTTTTATAAACCTGAAGAATGAACAGTATATCGCCAGGCAATGTCCTTCATTTATGATGAGATTGCGGCTCATGTATCGAGAGATATTTCTCAACCTCATTAATTATTTTTTCTCGTCCATTTTGCGAGACTGTGCTGCCATAAACGCAGAGTAGAAGTGCCGGAGCACAAAAGAGGACGAGCTGCTGCGGGAGCTAAAAAAGAAAAGGGTTCTTTTTGTTGTGGTTGGGTTTTTTTTTTTGTTTTGTTTTTGTTTTTCAGGAACATTAGTGCTTAAAAATAGAATAGCACTGTAAAAATGTTTTAGTTTGCCACCGGGTGCTGGTGTGTCCTGCTCATAAATCTTCGTTTCTTTTTTTTTTTTTTTTTTTGCATTCGTTTTAAAATCCTTGGTTCTCTCTAGTGCTCCCGCCTCATAGTAAACTACTTGTTATATTTGCTGCCAATCTATGTAAGTCATGTCAGGCCTCCAGGTTGTCTTTTAGTTATTAAAATGCACTAAATTATTGCCTTTGTATGCAAACATGAATGTTCAACTTCCCACTGTAGTTTCAGTCAGGCAAGACTTCCAGGTAACACCCCGAAGGCATTTCTAACAGTAAAACACTTGAGTTTTTGGCAGCTAAGTTCCGATCTAATAAATCCTCACTTTTAAGGTAAAGAAAGAGAGGGTAATGAAAACAACTTAATCCACCTTCTGTAGATAGGAGCCGACAGGTGGAGCTGGAGCTGGGAAGACGTGGGATGTTAAGAGTGGCAGCGATCCTGCGGGCAAGAAACTTCAGAAGGCATGTGAAAGGCGACTACCTCTTTCTCTTTTAATACGCTCTCTTTAAATCCTCTTTAAATATAATATAAGTGAGATGGAGTTACTGGTTTGCGCCAAGTAGAGGGGTAAGCATGAGCATAAAACTATCTGCTCAACTATCTGCCTGAAGAATCATCCTGGGAATCACGTTCAGTTACGCTTTTGATTTTTAAAAAAAACCCTCTAGTGGCAACAAAACATGCTGTTACATATTGAATTGCCTTTAATAATCTATTAGTTTATTTAAAAAAAATATTTTGCTAATAATTTCAATTGGGTTTGACCACTTTTATTCATCATGTCTTTCAAACTGCATCGCTGTTTGAATTTTGACTGCCTTTGTCTTTGACAGTTACACGGTTGGCATGTATAACCTGCTGTATTTTGAAGTTCCTTTTCATTTTCTTTTTTTTTTTTCGTTTTTGCTTTTGTTTTTGTTTTGTTACTGTCACTGACTTCCCCCCTTTGTGTCACTCTCACCTGCTCCAGGTTGTCTTCTACTAATCAGTAACACCTTCATCCAACAGTATCTCTCTGCTCCATGTGCGCTTCCTCCGTCTTGTGTCAGTTGGTCTTTGTTCTTTTGTGACAAGCGTTCAAGCATCTATTCACTAAGCCTTCTAGTGTTTTTTTTTCTTTCTTTCTTAATTTATTTTCTTTTTGCTTTGTGATTTGGACACATTTGGTTGTTTGAGTCATCTTCCACATTCCTTCCTTACATTAACAAATCAAAGCTTATTGTACCTGCCTGTTCAGGTGGACAGTCTAGTCCAGACGGCTTCGAATGTTCAATCTGACATCTATTCTTTAACATCTATTCTTTAACAAAGCTGCTTTTAGCGAGACCTTTTAGCAGGACTTTGCAAAACTTACCAAGCTAAAGTTCACAAAACTTGATGGAATTTGCACAATGGAAAACCTCATAATATTTCCAGAGCTATACTGTTAAATGGACAAAGGGCAAAGCATTTTATTCTTTGACGCTGCCCTTCTTGGGCTCTAATTCGCTCCTCTCGACCAGTAATGCACAGCTCCTTATCGCATGTTTTATCAAACTTGATTTTTTTTTTTCCAAAATGGCACGCTGTATAAATAAACAAGTTCATAGTAAATTGACTGAAACCTTGAACAATTTACCATTTTAAAATGTAAACAGTCCTTTAAATGAATATAAAGAAAACCAAATAATTGAATGTATTTAATATTCTGTCATCAAACAAAAGAGAAGAAAGGCCAAACATCGTTACACACAGCAGTTTCACTGTATCCGTGCAGAAACAAATGAAATTATGTCCATTGTCCTTCATTAGCTTCATTTTAAATTCAGAATATAATTTTAGATTATTCTTTGTTTCTTACATTTTCAAGCCCTTAAGAGCCTTGTTCCATTTTACCTTAAGAAGGAACTAAGATACTCATATAATCATATTATCAAAATGTAGTTGTTTTAGTAAAGTTTATACTCAGGGCTGGCTTGGGTACCCTGAACCCTGAACCCTGAACCCTGAACCCAAGCCAGCATTCATGCTTTCAGGCCTTTTGCGTTAAAATGTGTCCTGAGAGGTGCGATCACAAGTGGCCAGCACGCACGTGTTCACAGCTGGGAGTGAAATGTGAATCCAAATGCATCTTGAGTGACTGGAGGTGACCGCTTTACTCCACGCACAAACACGTATGACGTACAGCAGCTGGGCACGACTAAGTGAGTAATGAGTAATAAGAAAAAGAATTCATTCAACAAAATAACTAAACAACAGGCTACAACTCAGGACGTAAATATACGGGGGACACAAAATCAAATGGGCCTTTCTCTAAATCATTACTCTGCTGTTGACTCTCAGTCTTCCAAGTCATGTCGAAGCTTCAAACATGACAACTGGAATGGATTTACTTTTGTTCTTGAAGATGCTTCACGTTCTGTTTTGTCACTTTAAATAGACTGGTGTGGCGTTTCAGGTTTACAAACCACAGACGTCATATGCAAATCACTTCGTCGTCGTAGGCCTTCACTATCAGCCTCGTGGATAGCAACATTAAGTTCACCAGAGAGGATGCAGAGAACAACAAGCTGCTATTTCTGGACTCCGCTGGGCATTTTGGGGAAGACGGAAGTCTGAATGCTGAAGTTTATCAGAAACCTGAACACACAAACCAATATTTTCTTTTTGATTTACTACCCTCTGGAGGACACATTCTCCATCATCAGAAGTCTACATCATCGAGTTGAGAATATTCCCACTGAGACAGAGGAAAAAGAAAGGAGCACAAGCACTTCAAGACGGCGCATCACACCTGCGGATATCCCAACTGGGCCTTTGTTAAGTCAGCTAAGCAGGAAAAAAAAAGAAACATCCCAGCACTAAACTGAGGGGAGAAGAAAAAGAGGAGCAAACATGTTGTCATCCCATTTGTGGCAGGAGTGTCTGAGAAACTCCGAAGGCTTTTCTCCAAACACAACGTACCCGTCCACTTCAAGCCTAAACCACCCTCAAACAAAAACATCCAAACGGACCCTGAGCAGAACCGTCTACACAGTCCAGGGCAGTGGATCCTCAGGAACGGGGACTTCACCGAACTAACGATTCAGTCAAGTCTGTGAGGTTCATCAGCTGTGTTGTTGGTTTGCTTTTTGTTCTTTGTTTCCTGCATAACTTGAATTTTGAATCTGGACTCTACTGAAATTAACTGAATTGACTGAGTAACTATGAACTGGATAGAATTTGAGTATAATTGGGTTGAATTAGATTGTACTTAGTTGGTTGTGAATTGGCACTATACAATTGAATTGAATTGAATTGAATTGAATTGAATTGACTTGAATTGAATTGAATTGAATTGAATTGAATTGAATTGAATTGAATTGAATTGAATTGAATTGAATTGAATTGAATTGAATTGAATTGAATTGAATTGAATTGAATTGAATTGAAGATAACAGCTCTTGTTCCCGTTTGGGAATTCACACCGAATGCACAGCGGTGGCACAGCACCGTATCGCTGCATGTTTCCATAGAGCATACCTGCTTCAGGGATTTATTCCAGTGACGGGATCGCATTACTTGTGACAGTGGTGCATTCAGAAATCCTGGCTAGTCCTTGCACACAGAGCTCCTCCTCCCTCTTTGTCACCTCGGTTGCTATCTGACAAGGCATTAGGCGCATCTAAGACGAGCCTCCATTCCTTCTTGGGTTTGTACACACTTACAACAAGGCAGAACATTGGCGATAATGTCCCTGCCTTGAAAGTGCTGTGCACACAGGGGGCTCAAGACACAAATGCTGCAGGGTTGTCTCAGCTTGGCAAAATAGAGCCTAATACCCTGCGCTTGGAGCTGCATGTGCCACATTTTCATACCCACAGGCTTGTAACCTCCCTTCCACTGGAGATCAGCACTGCATTATTTTAAGATAAGTTTTCACAGAGACCCCCAGCTGCTACCAGGAGATCAAACTGGTGAAAACAAGTTGTTGTTTTTTTTTAAACGGGGCCCTTGTATTATGTGAGAGAGAGGAGGAAGACTACTTTTCTTTTTCCATATAACAGGCGAACTAAACTCCGCACATGGCTAATCATCATCGTTCCTGTAACGCTGTCCTTTTAGCAATTTCACTTTTTACATCCAAAAAAACACATTTCCTTTGTGACTACCGCACGCTCGCTCGGTGTATTGCCAACTTTAGATTCTGGTTTGTGTTTACCCAATTCCCACCGCTGAGCTCATCTTTCATATTGTTTTCTGTTAATTCACTGCCTACAGAAATCACAAAAACATTGACAGAGCACTCATAAATTAAACAAGTACAAACGTTCAAATAAAGACAAAAAGAGACTTGTAGTACAACCAAAAACATGTGTTTCTGATCTAATTACCTAATTATTTAAAATGTAGCCAACACAAGTCCTTTCCAAACAAAAAGTGACCTTTGCAAAATGCGTTCTTAATTCTTGTATCTCCCATTAAAATATATATATATATATAACGATAGTTGGAGAAAAAAATGGCAACACCACTTACAAATATTTTTTCCATGACTTAAAAAAAAAAACATGATAAAACTTCATAAAAGCTGTCGCTGTGTGTTTACTGTAGGAGCAACAAATCTATTGTTTTTTGTTTTCGGTGAACTCAGTTAACGTTCATTTAACCATCCATTTTTCACATTCACTTCATCCCGGTTAGGGTCGCGTGGGGGCTGGAGCTGGCATCGGGTGAGAGGTAGGAATCGCTCCGATCGGGTCAACACGACACACAGAAAAATTAATTACATCCCTCACTTAAACTGTTCCAAACTCCATTTACTGTTAAAGTCCATATTTACAAAAAACAAAGAGTAAGCAATAGAACAGCAAGTTTTATTTTGTTTGATTTTTCAAAAAAAAGGTACAAATCTCAGTGCTTCACCTGTGTTTTATTTTTAACTATCTCTCTATGTCTATAATTCTGTCAGTATCTTTTGTAATGAACTTTAATCATCAATGATCCTCTCTATAACTTCATATCTCTCAATCATTTGAGATTTACTAAAAAACTTTTAATTAAAAAAAGTGAGCTATAGCCACATTTGTGTAGATGTGTCTTTCATAGAATTATTAGTCATTAAACTCTTCGAGGAAATAGGCCAGATGACCATCAGATGACCGCGTCCTCCTGCCTGCTCAACTGTTCAACTTGTGGGGTGAAGCTGCTGCGGAACAAAGAAAAGTTGTAGTTCCTCAACTCACCACTGGGGGCTGGCCGCAAAAACCAGTCAATCTACATTCATCCCCATGTTAAAATGTCCAACTTTGCAGAAAAATAAACAGATTTACAGACTGGTTCAAATAGAGTTTTGGTCTCCCCGTCACATCTATAACAATTGTGCATGGAGTGCTTTATTTATTTTTTTAACCATATAAGGTAGAATGATATAAATGAAATAAATGTATTTATAATTGCAGGTCTTTTGATTAGTTTTGATTGCTATCCGGTGTTTTGTATTGTATTGACTCTGAGCTCTGATAAAAGACTTAGCAGACCATAATTATTCATATTATAGAGAATTATTTTGTTATGCCATCCTAAAACCCTCAGATTGCACCTTTCAAAGAAATACCAACCATTATTAATGGATAGTGGATGGATTTATGCACTCTGAGAGAGGTTGTGCACATTTGGCCTTTACTGAAGGTAGAAAGTTTACCCCTGTGTTGCTGAAGGTGACTTTAGGTAAAATCTTTGCTTCTTGGATTAATCATTTGTGAGCACGTCTGAGTAATATCATAGGCGAGTCTTAAGTCAATAATGATGGGCTGCACATTAAATCTAAGGCAGTTCAAATGTGGGACACAATCTTGAGAGTGCGTTTCTCACTAGCAAAATGATCATTGACCTACTCATCTGAGCAGACTGGCGTACAGCGTCTTTCTCAAGGACACTTTGACATAAAGTCAGGAGTAAAGGATTGAATCATCAAACCTGCAATTACCAGCTGACCTTGTAGATTGTAAAATTTAGTGTGGCTGTATTTTGAGGAAGGGATTGGCTGTATTTTAGTTAGTTTGTCAATAAAAATGAACCCCCAAAGAAAAGGAAGGAGACCTTTATCAGCCTTTTAAATACAATGATTAATACTTGTCAGAATGACAGTGTAATGCTCTTGTATCTGTTGTTTCACCAAATTATTCAAATTATCTCTAAATGAATTTACATGAATAATCTACAGGCCACTATAAATTATAACAGCGTTTCTCTAAAATAAACTAACAAAAGGGGAATCCTTAAAGTTCGTTCAGATTAGGATAATAGTGTCATCAGTCATCAGCTAATGTGGATGGGAGGTGATGGGGTCAATTTCAAGTACGGGTATCAGATTTCCCTTTTACCTCCTGATTGTGAAGTCATATTGTGAAACATTCAGAACAGTGTGTGATTTGAGTGGAGGGTTTCAGTCATCCTTGTTTTAACCAAGAAGATCAAAGACTAAATCATATCTGTATTTGAGGCCGACTGAAGATCTAAAGTTCTGGAAAACACATTTGCTGTCACGTGTTTGTTTGATTGTTTACCTTCCTGAATGCTCTCTGGAAAGTTGAAAAAAATACTCATACTACCACGAAATGAGATCCTGTCTGAAATATATTAGATGTCTGGTAATACATGTAATATTTAACGAATTACCTGTTTCATATCATCGTATCCTGTTTCAGAGATATTCAGCCTGATTTCTCTCATAGTTTTAAATTAGCCAGAGGTATAATGTCAAATCTATTCAATTTTGAATAAAAAATGTACATGACAAGTATCAAAGATCTGAAAATAGCTCTATTAAAACAAAGTTAATGCAGAATTTGCATTTAATCAGTACCATCAGCAACAACACAGAACTGAGCACCTCATGATGCCGGCATTGTGCATTTTAATTATCATGTTACATAATTGTAAAACTTTTCTTAAACAGGAATTCTTAACATTTTTTTTTTCAGGTAAATAAAACATATTGGTGGTTTTCTCTTTTAGAATTCATGCATTTGTTGTTATATATCCACTGATGCATTTCAGCCTTACAATATAAGAAAACCATTGTAACAGGAAAAAGGAAAAAGGATATATATGAGGTAAACAAAATATGTGATTTGTGATATGTTAATTGGCCACTGTAATACTGGTTTGTTACAAAAGCTAAAAGGTAACTGTTTGTCTACATCTACTCATAACATTTGTACGTAGATAATGGGTTGCCGGGTAATCCAATGTCTACCCTGCTGTTCAGTGCATTTCTTTCTTTCTTCTTTGTTTGATTTTTTTTTTTAAATGCCCTCATCATTACTGCTGCCCGCCTGTTCCCGTTCATTTTGGGGGCGTCCAGACACTCATGAGACCACTACACAAACTCAAAGAGCTGTAGGAACTCTCAGTAACTTCTGAGTTAACTGCCTAACATGTTTAATCAGCTATGGCAAAATTTCCCCCATGAGACGATCACAGATGTTCTTTTTCAGAGCATTTATCCCTTTTATTTACTAATAGTTCAATTTAACCTTTGTCCTTAATGTTTTGCTGTGCTACAACATTTGCTTCTTACTATTCCTTCCGCTATCAAACTTTTTGCCAGCATGCCGTCACAGACTTAGATTTAACATAATAAATTATGCTTAATAAAGCAGTTGTAAGTCATTATTGGTTCTCAGATGTCTCCAAAAGATGCTTCTGCAAAATATAACACAAGTATTGAAAAATAATTTGAAGTGGGAACACTACAAATGAGGAGAGGCCTAGTTCCTCTGTTTAAGAAGCACAGAGAGGGAACGGATGGCTTCACCTCTGTTTCCACCTGGACCTCATCTGAGCGGCCACATAAGGCCCAGGATGGCTCAGTGTGGCTGCTAGTTGTTCGTTACCTTTACTGATCGTAAAGCCCGGGCTTTCACTGTTCTGGAAGTGTTCTGTGCTCAGTTCTTGACTTGTTTAGTTTTCCTTTAACTCAGACTCACACTAATCATTTCTTCTTGGTTCTTCCCCAGATATCAGCCAGCGAGGACGGTCACCTGGCCCCCCAAGGGGACGTCGCCCTGCTTCCACCAGTGCTGACTTCAGACAGTCCCAGGCAAAGCTTTTGAGTCAATAAACACTTTTCGAGTTCCCATCTCAACGCACTGAGTTTCTGAGTCTTCCCTTTTGCTTGGGATTCCTAACAGGAAGTGCTTGAGCCCACCTTAAAAGGTTTTTTGTCGCTGTCTAAATTAGTTACAATTATGAAAATTAGTCTTTATTAACTGGAAGTTCGCTGCATGCAGTTTTATTCACACGCCTGCAGTGTATATTAATTTCCTAAAGAATAAGATTCCATTCACCTTCTAATTGCTGTTCAATCATAAGAAATGAACCTATTGAATTCTGTCACTCTGAACTCATTTTCCTCCCACAGATGAGGTTTTTATTTCTACAAGCGTCATTCTAAATCAAGTGAAGTCATCCCTGATCAAAGGCGTATCAATTCAGAAAGGAGAACCTCCTGATCTCCGTCGTGTGTCAGACAGCATACAACCATATTTGCAGAATTCTGTTGTAAAATGCTTTGAAGTGATGTTTCTGAACCTTCTTTTTTGCAGCCCCTGCTAAGATCGTTGTGTCGTTGTGAATTAACTTATGGATGCCTCTAAACTTTTTTGGTATACTTTAGTAATCAAACATATTGTTCTATTTTTCACTGGAAGACAAAAATGATGCTCATGAGCATCAATAAACAGAAGGCCTGAGGTGGAAAATGTAGATTTCTTCTTACACTCAGTTTATAGGACATATATTTTATGGTATAGGCTTATGTGATTTTCTTTTGTGATAGTCACAGAGTTGGAAATGGATGAACTGTGTAAAAATGTGTTGGACTGGACAGGAGGCTTTTCTTCAGCGGACTCGTACCCAAATAAATTCTTTCAACACAGTCAGAGAATTGTTGCCTTCAAGCCTGCATGCAGCCCTTGCAAGTGCTCATGCTTTTAAAAGTTAGACCTTTTTGAATGTACTTTTTGCCTTAATGTGGAACAAATGTCCATGTCCCTATAATCCTGCTCAGTGGCAGTACAAACGTCTTGGGCGTCTGGACAGACACCGAAGCAGCTGGAAGTTAAATGTTGTACATGAGTACAACAAGGATTTGCCTTTTTAAATTATTTGTTAAAAAAAAAAAAAAAATATATATATATATATATATATATATATATATATATATATTGCTGATTCTATGGTAAAATCCCCCCAATTATTCTCTGCATCCACTTTTCTTTTCCCTTCAGGGTCGAGTCTATCTCAGCTATCGTAGTTGGGGAGTGGTGGGTAAATTCTGGACAGGCTGCACAGAGACACGGACATCCGCATACACCCACTCCTGCAACTTAGAACCACCAATTGATGTATACATGCATGCATCTGGAGTGTAATCTGGAGTACCCAGAGAAAACTCACACAGGTACACAGGTAGACTATCAAAAGAGCCAGGAAAAAATGTAAACTGCTGCGTCACTCTACCTTCAAACTCACATTAAAAACCAATTAAACTTCAGAATTTCGAACGAGAAGGAAACTGATTGAAACAGGATATTTCTAGGCAGTGTAGATAATTCAGTTCAAAAATTTGTTCAAGCCTCTACTCCTCCCTTGTCATTTTACAGCCTCTGAGCAGCCGATAAATTGAGAGTGTCAGCACAGCCTCTCCGTGTGCATCTCCAGCAGGTAGTTATTCCAAACACAGAGCCCATATGGCTGCTAATTATATTTTGGCAGTGGAAGATTTTTGTGAGTCCAAATCAGAAGCAAGGATGGATACCCCACTACTGACCTTTCTGTAGATCTGAGCGGCATCAGCTGTGCATAGCTGCAGCGATGCCCTCTGTAACATCACCACTGTGATATGAAGCCCATTTTCACAGATCGTGGAGCACAACTGTTGATCTGAGATTGCAGCAGCCCGGGAATGAGAGATGCCAAAATCATGTCTGATACAACATTTCCTTTTTTGCTTTTAAATCTGTGCCCACCTCTTTTATCTTCTTTACGTTAGCTGGCAGTTATTGTTTTTATAATGTTATCACTTAAACTGTATAGTACACAGTATATTTCCAGATCAAATCCAAAAAATATGCTGGCTCTTTCCTTGATCTTTGGTAGCTGTATGTTAATGTTGTGGGATGCGTCTGGAACTCAACCACCTGAAGGTGGAGAGAGAAACCACTGCCACGTTGACCATATGGCCACCTTACTGGCGACGCATCATAATGAGAGTCCCCAAACTGACAGAGATATTCTTTTGATTCCTCCCCACACACGCACATCCACACACACAGTTTCAGATTAACATAAAGCTTCATTGCTACATAGAGACACACAGGCATGAAGATTAGATTAACAAATCATGATCACATTGTTTTACTGCGCATCTATCTCTTTGCACACACAGACACATAACAAGGCCCTAAAAACATGGAAAAACCCTTCATGCAAACTCCCAAGCTAAACGAAAAGATCTTTACTGACACCCAGTGGTGACTTTTATCATCTCACCAGCAGTTAAAACAAGCTGTTAAAGCTTTGTTGGTTTGTTTTTTGGGTTGTTGTTTTTTTTTTTTTTTTTTCAAAAGACAAATAAATAAATAAACATGTTTGAACTCTACCAGGCCAAAAGCTAAAATATGACTAATGTTGAAGACCAAACAGGCTTTTTATATTAAGTGTGAAACAAAAACAGCCTTCAGTTACTTTATGGTACGTAAACAGTTAACTGGTTACCATGGTCCATATGGGTTGCATATCAAACACTAATGCAACACTAGACAGTACTGGACATCTTAGAGAATATTCAGTCCAATCTGGACACTGGAGACAGTCAGAGAGAGGAGGTCTGAATAAACCGCTCTCCATCAGGGACAGCCCATGTCATCCACCACAACAACGACAACAAGCGGAGCTCTTTTTACAACGACTGCTACAGATTCACTGTCATGACGAACAATTCAGGAAATAATTCCCCTCCTCAAGAGTAAATCTGTATAATAATTCACCCATGGGTGAGAGGTGATCACACCTCCACACTACAGTCCTGCCAACCTCTCTTAAACTTGTCTTTTTGTCTTTCATATAAGATTGCACTACTGTATATACTGTTAAATAACCTTTTAATCTTTAATTTACCATTGCACAGAATCTATCTATCTATCTATCTATCTATCTATCTATCTATCTATCTATCTATCTATCTATCTATCTATCTATCTATCTATCTATCTATCTATCTATCTATCTATCTATCTATCTATCTATCTATCTATCTATCTATCTATCTATCTATCTTGAATCATTTATGTGACTCTCAGTGACTGGTCAATCCAGATTCTTTGATGCACAAGCCAAAGAGCACTAACAAATGTGATGGCCTCAGATCCTTTAAAACACACTTACATGGTGAGCAGCGGAGGCTCAGCAGCTTCACTCCATCATTTTATGGCTTTCAGTGTGAATGACCCTTGTACCATCTTATTGTCCCTCATAAAAGCTGGATAGATAACTGGAAGTTTCTTGTCACTGACAAACTTGACTTTTCTCCCTTTTAGCCACACACATACGCAAACACACGTACACACACGCATGCACACACCTTTGTGACCTCACATATGTTGTACCGTGGTTATCAGAACACACACACACTCAGAGACACCTGAAAGGACTGGGCTTGACCGTCTATAAGGAAATTGCTTTTATAAGCTAGTGATAACACTACAAAACAGCTGAACACAGGACAAACTGCTCGACGGACCCACAGAGACGAATAGCACCGGTCTACAAAACAACTGTGAGAACGAGTTGGCCTTCCTCCTCATTTCCATCTGCGCTGGACTAGTGAAGCCTCGGGACCTACAAATTTGGCGGTAATCACAAATGGAAGAAAAGTTGGAGTTGAACTGAGGGTTGAACGTCTTTGACAAGAGACTAGGCCACAAAAACTATATCTCTAATAAGAAAATTTTCAAAATATCAAGGTAAATTTCTTTGATTTCTAATTTTTTTTACATTTTTGCATTTTATGAAGTAATTCAAACACAATGTAAGTATATTTTAAACATATTTCATTATTTCTTCTGCATTCTAGGCCTCCATTTGGAACTATATCGTGCTACATCAGGTCCCTGTTGAAGGCGCTGAGAAAACAAGCACAATGGAGGATATGACATATAGAGGGAAAAAGAGAGAGGGAAGACACAGGTAAACACTGGCATGCAGTATATGCTGGCTCTTCATGCCCATCTTGTTTTATTTGCCGCTTTATATAAAGTGGAAACTGCTGTTGCAGAAATGAGACTGAGATTAATTTGTGGCCTGAGATTATTCAAGCTGCTAAATGATATTTACATAAACGGCAGCCTGGTGAGCCCGATGAGCACACTTGGGTACCGTACTCGCAATAGGGCAAAGTTCCTACCAACACTTTCTTTTTGGGTTGTAGAGATTCAAATATGTCTAAAAGCCAAAGCTGTTTTTGTTTGTAGTGTGAAATAACTTGTTTCTCTACCTACATTCACATTCATATGGGAGGTGGGCAGGGTCGGACTTTTCAACATTGGATATAAATTATTTACTGCTGCCCTGTTTTTTGTTTTTTTTTCCTCCCCCAAACGAAAGCATTGGACTAAGTTCAACTCTTCAGTTTGTCCATTTGGGATAATACAAATTGCAGCAACTGACTGAAAGTAAAAGAAATACAGACCAAATGAATTTTTCAGTTTTGGATTAGTATGAGTTATTTAACTAACAGAGTTTCTATAACTATGGCTTTCATTTTTAAAATTGTGTCTTGTTAGTTGCACTATGAGTAAGACAAAAATAAAATCAATTCACTAGGCAACTTTAAAATGGCAACGATTCCACTTCCTGTCAATAGGCATGCAATAAATCTTTATTAACCTCATCATGACTGTTAGAAACAAATATAGGAACTGTATAAAATTAAAAACTGTTCTATTGCATTACCAGGTTTCAATTAAACATGATTTACAGCTTGAGGAAACACTTAATTTCCCCTGTGCACTGCTATGCTTCTCTTTATTGCTGTGGTTGATATTATCCCGACTGCTAATGCCTGCTGTTAGGGGCGCCGTTTCAAATGTTAAATACTTGCTACAGTCTTAATCACATTCTCTAGCTTGGTGTCAAAGATTCAGGTTTCTCGGTCTTGACAAAAAAAAAAAAAAAGACGTCTCTTCATCTGCAGAAAGCTGCAGATTTTAGCTTTTGGCAGATTAATCATACATTATGTGATAAGAAAATCTTCTAATTAAGAATCTTTTCCACAGAAGAAAAAAAAGAAAGGCCTACAGTGTGTTTCGTGGTTGGAGAGGCTCTTTGGAAAGTTTAATTCTTTTGACATGCCACGCAAAATGGAAAAAATCTTTACTCAGCAAAAAAACTTTTTTCATCAATTTTCGGCCTTAATGGTGCGAATTATAGCACACAGAAGGCCGACCTTTAGTCCTGGTTAGTTGCTCAGTGTCGGCTCTCTCCTCTCCAGATTTCAGAAGGTCCTTTGTAACAGACGAGAATAAAAAGCTACCAAAGCTGTTGAAAGCTGATCAGAATAATGTCATTGTTTGAAGGCCGCCTAATTAAAATGGCTTTTTTTTTAAAAAGCAGGAACACATGCTAAATGAGATTATTAATTCCTTTTTAATTTCCAGTGATAACTGTTTACCCTGAATGCGTTCAGGGGTAGAACATCCTCACAGAGCTGGGGTTACAACCACTCACAAGCCTGAACGCCACAACAACATTACACTTTATCTCGGTAGGAAATTGTACTAAATACTCCTCTATTGACATTTTATGGAGAACATCTAAAAGTGTCGATGCTGTTTTAAAGTCAGCTACCTTTTCATGCTGTAATTATTTCTATTCATCCTCAAAGAAAGTGTGACTCACAGTCATGCAGCCTTAGTTTACATAGACCTTATATCTGGCCCCGTGGGTGTTGTCCAACCTGAGCCTGGACTTGTAGTTAGAGTAGCTGCAGTGGCAAAGATCACCTGCTCTTATCAGTTCAGTAGAAAGATGCCCCACCCTGATAAATATTAATCAGGGGACTTCATCAGCCATCAATTAGGATGACAAAGAAGCTGATGTACGTCAGCAGTCTCAATGTCTCTCGCCTGGCGTGACGGAACAGGTGAATAGAAAGGTAATTCACAAGCTGGAGCAGTTAAATTGTTGTTATATGACAGCTTTGACAAGAGAGCCCAGTCCGAATTCAGACTGGAACTCATGCATTTTATCCCTCATGCTTAAAAGAAGATATAATTAACAAAGTTTGTGGTTTTCATGCACAAGACCACTTCAGGAAGGGCTAGATAATTTGCACAAATGAGTCAGTGCCTAAGACTCTGGTATAAATATTTATGTACACACTCCATATTTAAAGTGCGTTGCTTTTTTTAGTTGGTAGTCTTAAGATGATGATCATAATCAATCACATCCCTTAAAAAACTTTTATTGTCAACCACAATTTATTCTGGAATAGAACTGCCACCATGTGAATCCCAAACAAAACAGCAGCAGGCCAATACGTCTCCTCGAAATCAGACCCACAAAATACTGCGTCAGACTTAAAAAACAAACACGAATGCCTGTCTGACTAATATTAAAGGCATAAATTAATCTGTCAGTGAGTTACACTTGCTGATGCAATACCGAGTTGAATGGATAAGATGGAAAAGAAGAGGATGGACTAGAGCGATTTCTGTCTTTTGCGTAAAGGAAGATGTAAATTTGTTAACATTAACACTTCTAACTATGACACTAGATTAAGTCTGTTAACTCGCCTCCTTATTCTCCCACCCGTCAACCTTCTGATCTTCTCTACTGTCCTCACTGTCAGCTTTCAGTTGTCTCAACTGAAGGAGACAGGAGAAATCAAATTAAAGACCTTAAAAAAACAACTGAAAATGTTGCTGATGCAGGATAACTGGACAGCAAATACAGAAATGGTCAGGCAGCACGAGAATAAGGAAATCCAAGGATAAATTACAGGCAAAAAGACTACAAAAAGACAACGGACTAGTAGGGGAAGAACGAAAGCCAAGGGAAATATATAGACAGGCAGACAGGAGGACCAATAAGAAACAAGTGGGGTTGATCGAGGCAAACTATAACAGTCCAGAGCATTCAGAACAGGAAATAGATTAAAGAATAAACTGGACAAAAACAAGGCTTTACTAGAAAAATGAACACATAACTCATGAGCAATACAAGGAACGCTGAACACAGGTGATCAATAAAAAGTACAGGAAGGCCAAAGCCCAACAGAAACCCAGGATCGTGACACTCATGTTCTCCTCACTAATCGTACTTTACAAGCTGAGCAAAAATTTATCAAATCTCTTATCTTATGATGTCATAATTAAATCATGACAAGTAATTCATCTGTTTATTTCATATGTACATAAGCTCAACCAGCCATCACGACGACAGGTGTGCCTGTGAAATTAGTCATGTTTATGAGGACTTGCTCTTTTTACGTCAAACTAGTTCATTGTTTTTGAGTTACATGATCTTAGCTCGTCCATATAATGAGATTCGATTCATTTTAATTATTTGATGTTTACATTCCTCTCCATCTGCTGGAGCTCGAAGATATATGACTCTGAGGTGTGTTTTCTGTCCGTCCATCCCTTATCTGTACAACCATATCCACTTATTACACAAAAACTGAGCCAGACAACTGTAAGCAAGTAGCTCTGAAATGTGTTATTCAGCAGCCTGAGCGTGTGAGCGACGCTGCTAAACTGCCATGGCCTGATTCAACTGCTGTTGCGGTAAAAGGCTCCTCGCGTTGCTTACGTAGCCACACCTGCTGCCACATCTGTATCTTTTTGTATTTAAGAAACAAATAAATCAAAAACCTTATACTGACAGCCCAGCTGCCACCTTGCTGGCAAACTCTCTGTAAGTGGAGCGCTGTCCTTTGTCTGTGTTTCCCTCAGCTCGTTCTGCCAGGTGGTCTGACAATCTGCTGTTTAATTTTTGGTTTTAAGATATTTTGGTATCGCAGTTTTACAGCTGCGAGATAATGCTCTTCGTCATTCCTCTCTGTTGGCGTGGGTTCCAACGTGGGTTTTTTTTTTTTTTGTTTTCTCACTTCTTGAAGATTCTGGTCTTTTGTTCTGTAAAAAAAAAAAAAAACAAAACTGTGATCTCAACACACCACCGTGTGCGTTTCAGGGATACGTGGGATCCGTTCCAACTGAACCCCATAGGAGCAGAGAAGGAGAAGAAGAAAAGGTGCTTCCTGCTGGGCCAGTACCTGGTGGCTGTTATTGTGGGGTTGGCAGTTTTGACCAGTGCTGTTATTGCTAAGGTAAGAATATGTACTCATGCAGTTTTCTTTGTTTAAGCATTTATCCTGAATGTGCATTTATCCTCCTTGTGCATGGTCTTTCTTATCCTTTATTAATGATAAATTAAAGTGCTTTACACGTTGCCTAAGTGTTAATCCCTCTGATTTCCAATGCAAGAAAAGAAAACCAGGTAAACGTGAGTGATAAAGTTAAGGTGTGTTCCTTTACAGCAGGCTCCGAAAGCAAACATTCGTGTTTCCCAACTCTTTAACCCTTTTTTTTTAGTAATCTGTTGTTTCTCCGTTCAGGGCTCTCTCTTGGTGTTGTCCACCTTGTCCAGTTCGAGTTCAATGCGCACCGATAAGGAACAGCAGTTTTACATACTGATGCTGGTGTTCTGCCTGGTCTGCCCCAACTTCCTGGTGTTTATTAAATCGCTGTGGCGGTGTACCTTCAAGAGCTTCGTAAAGCCCAACATGAGGACGATGGGAATGGTACATTTGTGTAACATTTCAAAAATGATTCTTGATTGTTAAGATGGACTCGTAGATTAATTAGTCAGGAATTAGCACCAGGGTCAGTAAGTGACACTACTGCTGTGTTACTTTGACCAGATTTGAATACATTAAGATGAACGAAACATTTTCACCCACTACAGAAGTATGCATGTATGTGGACATAATGGTGCTCTTTTTGTCCTTTCCAGATCTGTGTCATCGAGTGCCTGGTATCTCTTGGCACTTCGGTTCTGGTGCTCGTCGTCATGCCTGAGTTTGACATACTGACTAATCTCTTCATCAGTGGAGGAGTCTGCATTGTGTCTGCAATACTGCAGATAGTATTCAGACTACAAAGAGAGACTTGGAAAATCATTTTCCCAATCTGCTCCCTCCTTTTCACAGTTGCTGGTAACTCTTTTGAATGTACTCGTGTCTAAATGACTTTTCCTGTCTATTTTTAGACAACAACTTGTGTCTGTTTGATGAATTTATGTGACACGGTTTTTTAGTGTTAAAGTCACTTTATGCAGTAATATGATTTCCACTTGCACAGATCGTCAGCTGCTGACGATACGGTGCTAATGAGCGGAGATCATCCATCTTACGCCTTGTAATACTACTTTGTCCCAGTAGAGGTGCACTTTGTTGTGTCTTACTTAATTACTTACTTACTTACTTACTTAAAAATTACGATATGCTTCCCCATGTGGTCAAAAATGCTATTGCTCCATAAAACGGCTTTATGGCAACAACATCAGATAAAACAAACCAATTTTTTTTTTCTTATTCATCTAGACATCATTCAGTCCAGACTCTGTCTTCTCTGTCATTTCTCTACATTTGGCTTCATTTTTAAACGAAAAATAAAAAGATGACTCGCCTTGTATTTCCATCAAAATATATTTGTGTAATTATATACATTTGTTTTCTTTTTTTTAAACAAAATTCCAAACAACATTTCAACTTTTTTCTCAAAAAGAACCAACCTTACGCTTCTATTTCGTCCCCCTTAACATGGTCCAAAACTCCTTTGACACATCAAAATGAGTAACTGCTAGTTCACAAAATGAGTAATTGACTCACGCTAATCAACTGCTTTCAGGTTACTCCCTCCTTGGAATCGATTACTACGCCCGTGTGACGTCACATGTGGAAAATGTTGCCCACAGCACCTTTATCTTCATCGGAGTTGGAATTTTCTCTTCTCTGCTTATTTCCTTTTGCTGGTGGGAAAATACAATGCAAGCTACAAACAATATGCAGGTTTGTTTTTCTTCAAGAATGATGGCTATTTAACTGAAGCAGGCCAGAATTCTTTAATGTATTAATGCAAAACATAAAAAAAAAGTTTTACTCGACCAGTGAGACTCCTTTTGTCTTGCAGGAAACGCTGTCTGAATTGGATGGCTTCAGGGACTTTGTCTTTGTCATCAGCAGCATTCTGAGAATACTGGTGATCGGTAATAATCAACTATAAATATCTGTGTCATTGTACAACAGTTTAAATACTATAGTGACAAAATAGCACATTTGATGATGTAACATTCACATAAAAATAACAGAGGTGAAAAAAGGTGATGTCAGAGGTGAAAAGTAGCATAGGATTGTTCTTAATTGATGATGTTTTCATAATTCTTTAGTTTCCATTCTACAGAATATTAACAGTTTACTCTTCACAATATTAACACTTTTTGTAATTTTTTAAACCACTTTAGTGCAGCTGTTTAATTTTATTATTTTATTCATTTTTATTTATTTTTATTTTTTTTTTCAAACTATATATTTGCACTTCTTTAGTCTATCTCCTAAGCATGCCCTGTGTTTTACTTGGTTGTAGGGGCGGTATACCTGATCTACTACGCGCTCATCAAAAAGTCTATTGTCTGGAGTGACTTTAACCTGCACAGTGATGAATGGGGACTCCTTCAAACAGGACTCGTGCTGTTTTTCTTGCAGGTAAGTGGAACAAAGACAGAGAAACAGACAGATGGACATGGTATGTAATATCTCGTGTAATGTGTGTGAATATAAACAAAACTCATTCATCCTTTCTCTGCATTTACTGTGGGGATCCTACCAAAAAATGGGAACTCTAATTTGTCTTTGTGACAAGTAGAACTGCACCAACATTTTACACAAGTAAAATAGGAGTGGCAGCATCTGAAAAAGCATGTATGAGCTCATATAACATATACACGACCAGTAAAAACTTTGCACACACTTTTCCATCTGAGTGAAGAAACAAAAGCGTGTCCAACTTTAATATGCATAAAATAACAGGGATAACAGAAATGTATGCCGCTGCCTTAATTACACAAAGAACATCGTGGCAAACACAGTTGGATTTGATCAGAGTGAACATACCATCTTCATTCACTGCTTTACTTTCACCACTTCTCATGTCCAGACTGAGGTAGCAAATCAAATACTACACTTAAGACTTGTGACGCTATCAACTATAATAAACCGACTTGGCCTCTGGAAATGACAGTTTCATGGCATTCATTGTAGCCACCAGTTATGCCAGTTTAACACTTCTGAAATGACAAATCCTTTAAAACAACAGTCAGTGAATTTATGGATTTTAGGATATTATCCACCTTAACCCTAAGCGTCATTCTTCTGATCTCCATGTGGATCGCCTATGTCCCCAAAGACATTCAAATCTGATCGATTAGTCCTAGGAAGAATTGGACTAAAGATCAAAACCTTTATTTCTAAAGTCCAGTCGTTTGCCTAGAGATTCAGAATTTAAACACGCAAGTTGAAAACAGTAATAAAGAACCTTTGCAAAGGGTACAAGAATTCATGCCCAAACAAAAGGGTTAAGTTTAAGGCCCTTCATCTAATATTACAAAGACACTGAGTACTTTTGAACCTCACTTCTTTCCAGAAAATAAAAACATTTAAAAATCAAAAAGAAATCTTAAAACTATTTTATGCAATACCGTTTCAGACCACATAGGAGCGTACAGATCTGTTGCGTATTATGCAAGAAGCTAACGCATGAACTTTACTTGTAGTACACTGCCCCCTGGTGGTCAGAACTATTATTGATATATTGAGCAGCTTTAAGCTATTCTCATTAAATTCTTAATTGGTTTTATTTAATGTAGATCAGATAAAATACACGTCAATACAGGTATTATCTGAGAACTGCATAAAACAGTTAAAATATAAGCATTTATAATTTATTTTTACCTTTGACATTTGCAGCTGCAGTAAGTTTAATTTAAAAAAAATAAAAGCTCTTGTGTTATGTCTCAGGCCTTCTGCTCAGCAGCCTGCCACTGGTTTGGTGTAGTAGCCTGCAAGATCCATGCTGTCAGGATGAGCTTTGCACTACCAGTATGCAGCACGGGACCTACAGTCCTGGTGCTGGGACTTGTGCTTTTCATAACACAGGCACAACAACTGGACGGTGCAAGTAGAGGAAGCATCACCGGTGAGTATTTTTATTTCATATACATTAATTGTTAAAAAATATTGGTATTTTATTTATTTGAACAAAACGTCTGCATAGATATGGTGGGGAAACTGAGTTATCCTGTTAACATAAATATTCAGCAGCCATAAATGTCACTCAAATGTTCTTTTGCTCAGTCTACTTATTCTGATTTAATTCTTTAACCCTTGCATCATAAACTTTAAAAATGGTTCCTCTTGTTAATTATTAATTAGATTTGAGCAAAAGCACTGAGACCTCCGTATTTGGAAATGGAAATGTGGAGTGGTAATCTGTTTGTGATATGTTTTTTTTTTTTCATCACCAATATCCTATCAATAACCAATAACCTATCCTGTTGGCAGATTTTTGCGACAGCTTGAAGTTCCTGAAGGACAAGAACTCAACTAAAACTATGGTTTTAATTGAGATTGCCAGAAGCATTTGTCAGACTTCACTAAACAGGTACATGTGTTGATGTGTGTAAGTGAAAAATTGCGTATTCTGTATATCAGGTGACACTTTTTACATCAGATTTCTGCTCTGTATGTTTTGTGCTTAATGGTAATTAAAGATGTCTTGCAAGCATACGTTCTGTTCAACATAATCCATTCAACATTGAATTATGTAAGCATTGTGCATGTTTTCTTTAAAATATTTACTAACTTTTTAATTAACAGCCACTACTTGCAATGGCCTTTTCTCATGCTGGCTCTGGAGGGAGTGTGCATGTGGTCAGGCTTCGTCACATGTACTTACTACGTATGGAAGCTTAAGGTATCAGTATAAACACATGAACACGTCTATTCATTTATGATGAGCTCCTGACAACCTGGCTCAGCTGGTTATGTAAAGAAATGTGAAAAAATCTGTAAAGACCGTCCAGAAGCATCCAAGTACTCCAAAATGATATTACTGCTACATGTTAAAATGCTCCTTGTGTTAAGACGAGACAAGAAAACAACCCTAAACCTAATCCTGTTGTGCTTTGTCATGTTCTAGGTCCAGCGTATAGAGAGAACCTCTCAGCTCTTTGTTCGTCGGCTCTATGAATCAGCTTTCATTGACTTGTCTCTGTTGCTCAACACTAAAATGAAGCTACCAAAAGCCCATAATCAAGAAAAGTAAGTCTTATCTGCAGACTGTATCCTTGCTTACTTTGTTTTGCGCGTTATTTAAATGTGGTAAAAAAAAAATTGCAAAAGGTTCCTTTTTGCTGCTTTAAATATTATATATGGTGCAGAATTTGGGGGGAAAAATATTAAAACCATTTCAAGTCAAAGGAAAGGCAGCATCTTCAGTTTGAGAATGAAGCAGCATTCTCACATTCAACTACAGTTCATATTTTTACATTTACTCTCCAGAGCTTTATTCAGACATGACCCACATCCGTATGGACTGGACAGTACAGTACGTCCGGTTTAATACATGAGCCCAGAGAATTATGAGGTATCTTTTATGGTAATAAGAATAACCTGTTTTGTATGTCAGGTTATTAGATATGAGCACATGTCTGGAAGCAGCCAAAAAGTGGTGATTGTGTGAAGAATCACTTGTCTGTTGACCCTTGAGATACAGAGCTTTAACCCTTGCAAGGCACTAAGGCTCCGGTTAAAAATGAGCCAAGCCGGAGCGAAGGCCCTCAATTGCCTCAGAAGGATTGCCTAACCATTAGCGCCTCGTAAGGGTTAAATATTTAATTCATACAAGATATCTTTTTGAGGTTGTCTTAACAGATTTTGATTAGTCTAAAAGCATGTCTTGAATACTCACAGACATGATAGCAAACATAGAAGCTTTTCTAATTGGAAATGTGTCTACACATGTGACTGCGGCCTGAGCTGTATGGGATTGCAACAGTAATGGTCTTTAGTAACAGATGTTTCCTTGATATTAATGTTCAGAACACAAAATGCAAAAAATTCTACTACACGCTCTCTCCCTCCTGTCTCCTTCACAGCCAAGACGACCTACAGAGCTGTGTGATCTACCTTTGCGCAACCATGTGGCATGAAACCTACGATGAAATGCTGAAGATCCTCACCTCCATGTTCAGGTTAGAGGCCTCGTCACTGCAGGCAGCTATTGCATCGCCACTGTCTTGCATGTTTTTTCACAAGCTTTTAAAGAACTTTTAGCTTCTGAAAACATTTTGCTGCAATTCGCTCAGCACATTGGTTTTAGGTGTAAACGCTGCTGCAACAGAGCTCACCTTTAGTCATATTCATGAGAAATATTCAACATAGAGGCAAATAAACATAACATCAGATGTAATATGACAAAAAATCAGTCCATGTAGTTTTCTTATCATTCAAGATATCCAAGAGGTTAAAAAGGGAAGTGCATATGTAGTCATAGTATTTGCGATGTTTGAAACCTAAAGTGGTGTTTCCCTTTCATGGCCTGATATGACACAATTAATCTGTTGCTGTTGTTTCAGGCTGGACCGTTACCGAGGCGATCCAAAGGAGGAACACAAGGACTGCTTTGAATTTGAGTGTCACATTTATGTTGATGATGCCTTCATGACTGAAAAGGAAACTGGAAAGAGAGTGGTCAATTCCTACGTCAATGACTTAATCCAGGTTGTCATAGAGGTCTACAGGTAAGAGTATGGATCTATCTATGGGGTTTTATGTATTTCACAATCTTTGGTTTTAACCAGAAGTCCATTAAGGCTTTGGTTTATCATGACATATCATTTCATCTTTCCATCTAGAGTGTTCACCAACAAAGAGCCGGATGACGTGTCCCTCATTGAGGCTCCTTATGGTGGGAGGCTGATGTTTGTCATGCCAGAAGGAAACATGCTTTATATTCACCTCAAAGACAAAAGTCTCATCAGAAACAAAAAAAGATGGTCCCAGGTATGTGGCAGCAATGATATTTTGAGTGAATGATATTTTACCAGCTCATGTTGCAGCTTATCATTGTTCACCCCAGAATGTCGTAGTTTGTCTAACTTTGATGTGAAATCTGCACACTGCTTCTTGGGCGCGGTTGTGTTACAGGCTTTGATTTACTTTTGGCCTCTGAGAAGATCAGTTATGGCACCGTTATTCCTCATACCCACCAAGTAAATGGCATATTCTATACTATTGCGGGTATAATCATTTTGTCTTATCAGCATGGCTCTTGAACTGCAGCTTCGTTATATAGTATCACAGGTTCATTGCATTCATATGCAAAAGATAAAATAAAAACAAACACTTCTGTTAATGTTTTGGTTGGACAAATAAGCTGTTGCCATGACAAGCATGTGTGCAGAGCCTTGGATTTTTAAACTACAAGTTGTTTATTTGCTTTCAGATCATGTACATGTACTATCTGCTTGGCTGGAAGGGTTACATTGTCAAGAACCCTCAGAAGATCCCGGTAAGAGCGTTCTTCCTTTTGCATCAACTGTGTATGTGTATGTGTATGTATGGCTATTCTGACAGTGTGTTTATGAAATACTGAAAAATGTCAAATATCTGTCCTGTGTATCTCAGCGCCTGAATAACCCCAGGGACAGTTTGATCTCCATGGATGGAGAGATTTTCTTGTTGCCTCAGTATGACAATGACAGCAAGAGAAAATTCATCACAGATGACAACACATATATTCTGGCTCTGGACGGGGACACTGATTTCCATCCCAAAGCAGTAATTCTGCTCGTGGACAGGTCAGCGTCAGACTAATCTGGTTATTTCCTCACGGTTTGAGAATGAGATCAGACTTTGCAATGGAAACCATGAGGACAAAAAGTAAATTTTTTTGTATTAGTTGATAACTAAAAAATATATTTACAGGCTGAGGATGTACGATAATGTAGGCGCAGCGTGTGGTAGAATCCATCCTACTGGTATGGGTAAGTTGCCACATTTTGAAAAACTCTTCTCTACGTTTCTTGTGTTTCTAGTCTAAAACACATGCACATTTTGAAATTTGCAGATTTTTGGGTTGGGTTTTTTTTTTTGTATTACTAAACATCTGCATCCTTCTATCCTCTCTCTGCACCACCCTGCCAACCCTCCAGGTCCAATGGTGTGGTACCAAAAGTTTGAATATGCAGTCGGTCACTGGCTCCAGAAGACAGCAGAACACGTGTTTGGGTCCGTGTTGTGCAGTCCAGGGTGTTTCAGTTTGTTTAGGGGTTCTGCCTTGATGGATGACAATGTTTTGAAGAGATACACAACAACTGCAACCAAAGCTGCAGAATATGTGCAATATGACCAAGGTTAATACACATAGTTCTTACATTTGAACTCATGCAGTTTCATTTCTTAGCTTATAATTTTGAAGGTTCTGGGTCCATCTGTGGCATTTCATTTTTCATTCACGTTTACTTTTCTAGGAGAGGACCGCTGGCTGTGTACTTTGTTATTGCAACAAGGGTGGCGTGTCGAATATAATGCTGCTTCAGATGCGTACACCAACTCACCACAGGAATTCAAAGAGTTTTACAACCAGAGGAGACGATGGGGACCCTCTACACTGGCAAATACACTGGACCTGTTGCACAGGTTAGTGATCCATATTCATATCAATAATAACTCATTAAGCATCGTAATTACTCTTTGTAGCAATACCACTTCTGACTACATGAGCATATCATGAAAAATATTAATAAAGTGCACAACTGGTGAGACAAAGTGGTACTATGAGACGCGGGGGATCAACGGGGGATCATCCCAGCCCTTTAGCGCAGGCAGTGGCTTTCCTGTCAACACAGCAGATCTATGTGCCCCCATGTGATCAGAAGAGGTATTTCTACATCAAGTGGCTTTCAATAAAACACCAAATCAAGTTGAACATTTACTTGCGTCTGTCCGTATTTGGATTCTATTAGTTCCCCTGTTTCCATTCTTATCCACAGGTGCTGCTTCTTGGATTGGATAATTACGCTGATTTTGTAACACGTTATGTCCATACTAATTGATTTGTTGTCGTGTTTAACTGCAGCGGCTCAGAGACAGTGAAGAGAAACATGTCCATCTCCAGGCTTTACATCTTCTATCAGATGTTCACTGTTGGATCTTCTATCCTTGGACCAGCCTCTGTGACCCTGATGATAGCAGGTTTGTAGCACATTTGTCTTCAAAGTGTCTGTTCGTGGCTGTAAGTGTATTTGTCATTCTTTTGTTTAAATCATACTGTCTTTATTCTTCCCTCTTGAAATATTCATAAATGAGATTTTATACAAATTCAGTTTATAATGGCAACAGTAGTTCTTGTGTTATTAATTAGGATGTTATGAAAGACTTTGAAACCAAAGTAGGCACAGGTCCTTCCTAAATCTAAGGCGTTTTAATGCCTAAACCTAAACAGGCAAATTCCTGCCCTGTCCTTCAGGTTCAACTGTGTAGACTGTTTATTTGCATTTATATTGACTAGGGCCATTAACCAGCTATGCTGTGAAGAGTTATCCCATTAGTTTTGCAGAAAATAACACTTGAGCAAATGTGTAGCTTTGTACATTTATCCTGTAACTTCTACCATTCATGTGCATATTCCCTGCACGCCCTTCCCATCACATCTACTAGGTTTCCTTCTTCATACGCGCCTCTTTTCTTTCTTATTTAACAATCCTTTATGAGAAATCATGTGAACAGCTATCAGGTGCTACATTCAAATCAAATCTTGCCACAAGCTATCTTTGGTCTCAATAAATAGTTGACTAGTTTATTGATTATTCTTGAAGGAATCCTCCTTATTGGTCCTTCCTACACCAAGTGAGGGGAATATATGAGATGCCATAAACTCTCATAAAACACGCTAGACGTCATGTGTTGTGTGGAAATGATCTTCTCTACCGTAAATAATAAACTTAGATAAAATGTAACTTTGCAAAGATCAATGTACACATGTGTTCCAACACATTGGTGCTTAAACAAACAACTCTGTCCACTTTAAATTCATCAGACCTCTTAGTTACTTCCTGCTTAATCACTGAACTATGAAATGAATAAAGATGCAAACTATAGTAACATCAACCATCTTGCTGTTCTCATTTTTAAAAGAATGCTTAAAAAAGAAAGAAAGAAAGAAATATTACCTTTGTTCTCATACAACTGAAACTGCTTCAAAACGACAATAAAGAGAATGAGGAAAAACAATACATTCTTGAATTTTGCAAGGTCACTTACAAGTGAGTTTAATTTGAATTTCCATGCAACCCACAAATGTTTGGTTAAAATTATGGATCATCCGTTGCATCCTTCAACTGACCTACTTGATCATGACCCCAGTGGTGACAACAAGGGGACCTACTTTACCCTGCATATCAGCATAACTGTTTCTTCTTTATTAATGGCTTTTTCCACCTACTTTCAAATGTATTTATTCATGAACCTCTCTCGCTACATGGTGTGCCCTTTCAGGTGCTTTCCAGTTTGTCTTTAAAATCAGTGGCACACTATCCATCATCATTGCAAGCATCCCTCCCGTTTTCTACATTATCATCTGTTTTTTGACTAAGCCCAACACCCAAATAACCATCGCTGGCATTATGAGTGTGCTTTACGCGTTTCTCATGACGGCATCCTTCTTTTCCATCATTGGTGGGTACAGTATTATGTTATTGTCATATTTTAATATGTGCAAAATATTCTAAACAACTCTTGATATATGTATGCATATACACATCATTCTCCTTTTAGGTGACATGGTGATTCAGGGCACCTTCTTGACCCCCACCGGCTTGTTTTTGGTTTCTATGGCAATCATGTACATGGTGACGGCGATCTTACACCCAGAAGAGTTTGGTATGTCTCTGTAATATTACCATCATACTGTTACAGTATGTTTTAAAGGTTTCCCTAATTCATTTCCTGCACTTACAATTCTTTACATGACCTGCATGAAATGACAGAATGTCAGAGTATATAGTTTTGTTACTTATTTGTTCATAAAGATATTTTTGCCATTATATGATTATTTTTCCCTTTGAAGCATATCAGCAGAAGCAAATGAATGTGGAGTGTTAATAAGACAAAGATCAGATACAAGCAGCACCAGCAGGTGTCTGCCGGTGTCAGCAGCGTCAAAGTTCTCCAGAAATAACAAAACACTGTCATGTTAATGTTTAATGTTTAATGTTATATATCTTTGGGGTTACATGATGTTATTTTTCTCCTCCAGGGTTGATTATTTATGGTTTGATGTATTTCATCTGTATCCCCAGTGGATACCTCCTACTGACCATCTACTCACTGGTTAACATGGACAATGTGTCTTGGGGCACAAGGGAATCTAACAAGTAATGCAATGACCAGAGCTAGTAGAGGACAGTCCAGCGCGTCAGACTGAAAAACAATATTTTCTGTCATTGATTCACTTTTTAATCACAGCTAGTTTGTTTTTTTTTTTTAAAGCATTTAATCTCACAGTTTAAAGGGGGCATATTATGAAAAAAGTATTTTTTTCAATGCTTGAGAGCATATATTTGAGTGTTTACAGTAACTAACAAATCAAAAACTCTGACATGATGTAACATAACGTGAGAGAGTCTGGAAACACGTCTTTCAGTGGGCTGCTCAGATGTGCAGGGTTGTGTGACATCACACACTCAAAACTCAAATTATCCAGGCTCCTTCCTTCACGCCATGCACATCATTCAGTATTCACTGATGCACTAATACTGATTTCAAAAGAAGAAAAAGATAAAAGGGGATGTTGAAAGGCATCTCTGTGATATTTTGACCAAGACATTAAGACCTCAGGAAATTAGCTCAATTTGTTTGAAGGAAATGAAAAAAACACAAAACATTATAATATGTCTCCTTTAATATTCTAATCAGGGAATCAATCAATTAATCAATTCAAAACAGATAACTAAATGATGGAGCAGCCTCCAGATTCAGTGCCAATAATGTCAGGTTCAGTAAACATACGGTAACTATAAATGGGAGTGGAAATCAGAATTATGATTAAGTGATTGTTGTTCATCTAAAATGAAGAACTATGCTCCCACTCACAAATAATAAAGGAAGTGTTTGATTATTGTATGTAAAGCAACATTATTAACCCATTAACTGAAAATTAAACAGACAAATGCCAGTAATGTGTGTTGAACAATCAAAAATCTTACTGGAAATTAGAAAAGAAACATTTATATTTGTAATCAAAGAGTAATAAAATCAGTCAATTTCTTGATACATAACAATAAGCAATAAATCATTTAATCCAGCATCGAATCAGATCATTTATTTTCCCGTCATAGCAATCTGCTTCCTCAAGAATCATATATTGCAGACATGTGTTTCCTTGTTGGTTTTTCCTGACTGTCCGACTTGCTTTCTATTAGGGGAGACGGAGAAGTGAAGAAAAGCCAAAATATTCTGTGTGACAGAAACTGCAAGCTGTGCTGCTGGGACATGAAGCTACAGGTGCTGCCGGCAGGTTACCAGACAGCTACAAACTAACCCTTCAGCGGGCAGATCAGTGGATTAACATCTGCTTTTGTTTGACAGATAACTCAAAAAACAGAGAGTCTGATGCTCCAGCAGATCACGGGTCAGACTGTACAGGGAGCCCCTTCTGTACTAGCCACCAACAATGCACGTCCCGTTAAGGACGTCTCAGGCAAGGAGCCTCAGACCAAACCTGGAACCACAACAGAGGAAGCTGAGCTGCCTAGAAATCCTAAAACTGACCAGCACAAGATGACACCGGCAGGCGGTGAATTATTTGCCACTAGCAGGTATTCATTGTCTTTCCTCTCTTTTACAGATCCTTAACATAATTATCTTGCTAACTGTTTTTGGTTGGACAGTGAGAAACCTCAAACCATCTTAACCTAATAAGCTGCCATGTCTGCGAAGTTTGACACTGGCGCAAAAAACAAAAATCAAATTCAGATGACCAAACTAACAAATGTATCTTACATGTGCATGCGCTCGCTATCAGTGACCACAGTGCTGACAAAAAGAGCATATCACTGAGCTCATCTGATGAAGAAGAAGAGGACGAGTATGACCTCGACATCATGAGTGATGAGTTCGAGGAAATGGAGGAGCTCCCTGTCAGTGGTGAGCTGAACTAAAATCACTTGTTTCTCCTGAACACCACATATTGTTATTCATGCAATGCAACCCATAGTACAGAGTATGCATAGACAACAGCATGATACTAGGATGATGTTACCAGTGAGCGTTTCTGTTGCATGTGTGTTTGCAGACTGGGTGCATCCAGTGAAGCAAGAGTTTTTGAAAAAACTTACTTACGCCAACATAAAGAGGAATCTACAAGCACAAATACGGTAAAACTAGTTCACAAGCTGGAATCTATTCCCTTGCATTAACAAAGCTATATACAATATATATATATATATATATATATATATATATATATATATATATATATATATATATATATATATATATATATATATATATATATATATATATATATATAAATAGAGAGACAGAGAGAGAGGCTTTAATTTTATAATTTAAAATATGTCCATTTCATTTCAGTCAGACAACTCACGCAGTAAGTTTGAAGCACTTTAATTGTAACACATTCTTGGCTTGGTCCAAGAATGGTCCATTCAGGCATTGTTTATCAGGATTTCACACATGAATACAGGGGTGTAGGACTAACCCCCCCCCCACCTTTGAATCGGAGCCCACAGGTGGAGGTGGGATTGACAGCTATCTTAGTAGCTGAGACATCCAAAGGCATCCTTCTTACTCCTTAAATTGGTCAATTCAATTCAATTTTATTTATATAGCATCTACTACAACACTAGTTGTCTCTAGGCGCTTCCCAGAGACCCAGAACATGACCCCTGAGCAATTATTACATAAACAGCGCCAGCTAAAAACTCCCCTTAGTGGAAGAAAAACCTTAAGCCAAACAGTGGCAAGAAAAAGTCCCCTTTAAGAGGGAAGAAACCTTGATCAGGACCTGGCTCATAGATCAAAGAACGAGAACGAAGAAAGAGGTCAAAGATCGAATGGAGTAATCAGATTGAACCATTCGGGGGACAAGCAGGTGCAAGCACTGCAGAGATTGCCTGCCTGAAATAACTCGTCGTATCATTTAATGTGTTTTCCAGGTTGTGAAGCACTTTAATTTATTCAGCTGCTATTGTGTAATTGTAGCTATTTTTTTATTTGTCTCTCCCTCTCTTCAGGTATACTCTCCGCAACAAAAATCACGATGACGTGTGTGAAGACTTAGTCCTAATGTTAACAGACACACTTAATGGAGAGCTCAGCACGGTGGGGCCTGAGGATATTCTGCCACAAATAAAGCTGGAGGAGTTGCAATTTGCACTGACAAAGCAGGTAATTGAAACAGATTTGATTAAAACACAGTAATAATGAGTCCATTTCTTAGGAAAAGATATGAATACTTACGCTACAATAGCTGAGATGGTTTAGTTTTGAGCATTGCTACTTCTTTTTCAGATTATTTGAATATATTGAATACTCAGATCTACTGCAGAAAAGAACAGAGTGAATCGATGAATAATTTACTTTTTTTTATACCTCAGGCTCGGCAAATCCTCAAAACCAATCGAATGGTGAAATTGGAAAAGAGAGTGAAAAGAGCCATTGAAAAAACTCTCACTGCTCCAAAAATACAAAAACTAGATGAGGTAAGTTGCTCAATCAACCCAAAGTCAAGATTTTTGACAAGCTCAGTTGTTAGTTGCTTTAGTTGATGGATGGATGGATGGATGGATGGATGGATGGATGGATGGATGGATGGATGGATGGATGGATGGATGGATGGATGGATGGATGGATGGATGGATGGATGGATGGATGGATGGATGGATGGATGGATGGATGGATGGATGGATGGATGGATGGATGGATGGATGACTTTAAGCAAGCACAAAATGTCACTAAGCTGAACTTGTGATAAATACAGTTCCACTTCTCCATATGTGAAATAAATCCTAAAACAAAAACGTACTGGTACGTTTGTGTGTGTCAGGGTGAGTATGACTTCTGGCACAAGCTGATCGAGCGCTACCTGACGCCTATCGTAGACACAAAGGCTCACAAGGATGAAGTCACCAGAGAACTGAAGTCACTGCGCAACAAGGTACAGTTAAGACAAACTCATCCTTCCTATTGTGCTTGTGGCGTGCAGTGAGTGGTTTTGTTCATATGTGTTTGGATGTTCCAATACTTATTGATCGAGGAGAACAAGGAGCCATTCGAAAAGAAAAGGGGCTTTCAGTTCGGATAAATTGAGCAATGTTTGCAAATTCTTGCAGAACAGTGTGAGAATTTGGAGGATGGTGCGGCATCCCACATGGATACGGTTCGATCAGTGTTCAGTTTCGGTGTTGCCGCAGAGTGACATAAATTACCATTCATTTACATCTCTTTAGCTCCTGTAAACAACCCTTGCCATGCTTGTTTGAAAGAGGAATGACAATTTCAGATGATTCTCGTTCATCTATCTTGTAAAACAACCAGTCCACCGTGACTTGACTCAGAGGGGGGCCCCGCTGCTTTCTACACCCAGAGTTAGAACCAATCACGGTGAGGCAGCGTTCACTTTTTATGCTCCTCACCTGTGGAACAAACTCCCAGCATGCATCAGGGCTGCTGAAACGCTCAGTTGCTTTAAGTCGAGGTTGAAAACCTTTTAATTTACTGCTGCAGTTCAGAGATCCACCATAATCCACTGCAACCTTTATTTCTTGCATTTCATTTGTTTAGTTCTTTTTAACTTTTGTCTGTCTTTAATTTCTGGTTTTAAACTTACCTTTTAATGCAGTTTTTACCTCTTTTTATGTAAAGCACTTTGAATTGTCTTATACATGAAATTTGCTATACAAACAAACTTGCCTTGCCCGGCACATTAATAAACATTGAGGTCGCATGTGTACCCACCTGGTTGTCATATGAGTTGTCATCATAGTATGACATAACCCTCAAAATTGCCCCTAAGCAGGGAGAGGGAGAGTCAGGGCCACACTGTAAATGTCTGAGATTATCTTTACTGATTGTTTATTACAAATACTTAAGCAATATCATTAAAACGGCCTGTTCTCTTCAAAGGGCGTATTTCTGTATTTCATCATCAACATACTCTGGGTGGTCGCGACCTTCTTCCTGCAGGCCATCGGAAATGACGTCATCAGCATCTGGATCCCCAAGTTATTTCCAAATGGAACCGAAACAGGAGAATACCTTAAGGTTGGAAAATTCACAAACGTTTTGAAGGGTTGGGGTCAGGGTGCTCTGTGCTCTGGGCTGCAGAGACGGGATGGTTGTGATTTTGAACGCCCACCCCTGAAACTCGTAATAAAACGGATTCCCATTGCTGTCATTGTGTCCTGACAGGTGGAGCCCCTCAGTCTGATGTTCCTGCTGTCCTTTGCTATTCTTCTCATTGTCCAGTTTCTGGCCATGTTGTATCACAGGTACGCAAACCTTTTTTATTATCATTATTATTATTTTTACTTATTGTCTGAGCTGGTACTGAATATTTCCTGTCACCAGATAATTTATTAAATAAATTACTGTTGTTATGAAAATGAATTATGGCATCTTCTAGTCTTCTCATGTCTACTGTCCATTTTATCACTATTATCATTTTTTCATGTGTCCTGTACTGGTTTAATCTTTGTGCCTTTCTGTCTGCAGGGTATACACCCTGATCCACGTCGTGTCGTATCGCGGGACAGAAAAGGATTACAAAAAGAGAGACGAGGTCAAGTTTAAAAAAAAAACACCCAAAAACACACATAAGTTATCAGCTGCAGAGGTTTGATTATGTTCAGGTACTATGTCACTTTAGCATGAAATCTATAAAGGAGAGAGGATCAAATTACAAACCAATCTGGCCAAAGAAAAGGTAAACCATACCACACAAGTTCAAGCCCAAACATTAAAACAGAAAAAAATAGAGACATTTAAACACTTTAACACTGAAGACTAAAATTTCACATATCCCAACACATTTGACATTCAACACAGCTACAAAGTCTCCTATTTTATGCGACGCCCAGAACAAGTAAAGTATGTACTTTAACTTAAGGTCAAACAATTTTACACTGTAAAACTACACAAGAAAAAGCGGGTCACCCTGACTGAAAGCTGAAAGATGTCGCTTCGGCAAAGATTTTATCACAAGGAAACTATTTGATCTGGTTACTTGTTAATATAAGTTTTCATTTAATATTCAAATTGAATGCCAAAATGCATTATCAAAGAGCTTTTCAATATCAATATCAATGTTCACGGCCATGTTGTCAACAACAATGGAGAATACAATAGGTGCAAAATCAGAGGGAGCAATAAACTCCTCAGGTTCTGATCCTGTTTAACTTCACACAACACACAGTGGTCAGTTTAGGCGGGTCAGTTAATGACGTTTGTCAGATGCATTGACTTCACGTTGGGAAATTGTGATATACTGTACATCTAGCTCATGAAATCTTTATTTTGCTCTTTTTTTTTTTTTGCATTTTAGGAGGAAGAGGACGACGAATACACGGTCGAGAACCAATATGCCATTTCGTTTACCACTGATGATTTGTAGTTGGGAACAACCAGACACGCAAGAACCGGCCTACACCGGCATCAACCTGTCTCACTCCAACCAAGAAAGGTTTTCCTCACTGAAAATTTGATTCAGCATTCATTACACCTTAAAAATATAATCATACAACACATAACTAAACATTTCTGTAGACTAGTCATGGCTTCAATTTGGAAACGTAAGTAATCATTCTTTTATCGACTGTTTTGCCACATGGCTGCAAATCATAGCAGAATCCATCCAGGGAGGCATAATTGCACAGATCACTTTAACATCGCTCAATGAGCTTGTTCGGCATCGCAAAAGAGCTCAGGCAGTCTTTCAGCGAGATTTCCCTTGCTGTGACAGCGGTTTTTCCAAATGTGTATTATTTATCAAGTATTGTTAAATGCATCAGGTCCTAAACTATCTGAAAGGTTTGATTTAAATTCAGGGCTTGCCTCTGAGGGGTGTTTTACAAACATATCCCACTGTAGAATAAAGTAGAAGAGTTGAGAACAATGCATTTATGAGGTTTACAGAAAATCTCTTATCTGGTTAACGTTTTACAGTAACAGCCGGTCATAATGTTGCACAATATTGTTGCATTTCAGGTTAATATGGCTCCTCCCCTTCAGCAATAATGTCCTATCAAACCTTCGAAAGAAGTGCTAGAAAATCTATCAAGCAATCAATGTTCAGTATGTGCATGTATATGCATTTGATGTCTGTAACTTCATGTTTTATTTTATACTCTGGTGTAATTTTTGACTGTTGTGTAAAGATGGGGGAATATTTGATCCAAATCACTACGCACTTTGTACAGCAAGAGAATGTAAAAATATACTTGTAAAATTAACTGTACACTATAAACAAAATATTTTGTTTTAATCATTAAAAAAAAATTGCCAGATGTGATCAAGCTTGCAAACTCTTAATACTTAACCACCTTCTGAACTAACTATGAACAAAATAAGGTGCATTTCTGTCTTCTGACTTTCAATAAAACAGTCCAACTTTCCTACTTTAAGCACAAACCTGTCTCCAGGTTAATACTGGATCCTTGCAGTGAACTGCTGCATGTTGAGACTGTAAACAACTTGTACCGATGCGCTCGTACACTGCGTCATTTTACATTTATATAATGAGTCTACCAGCAGTAAGTCTGTAAACGCTCCATTGTATGTTAAACTTAACCAAAGAAAACCAAAACACAATGTGGTGACCTTTTTTAATGTCATTTCATTCAAATGAATGGAAGCAGTAGACAGTATTATTAAATGAAGGCAATTGCAAAGCAATCATCTCTCATATTTTTGGGGAGAGCGGTGTCAGGTGAGTCTAACAGCAGTGAACTTGACTTAAAAGCTGATGCCCACGTTCTTCATTTTACCATTGGTGCTGTGCACAAACGGAGGGCATTTTACATGAAACTCTGATGTACACTGAACTCACCAAGGTACAACACACTCGGTGCAAGAGTTTTGTAATAATGTAAACACTGTCATGATGGTAAAAGGTTTTGGTCAAGTATTATGCATCTTCACGGACAAAGACACACACGTGTTTACTGCCGCTGCTCCCCAAACACCTGGTACAATGATGATAATAAAAAAATAATAACAGTAGATGATGTGATAACACTACCAAAAACCAACTGGATAGGAGTCCACCTTACCCTGTATGTCATGGATTACACAATACCCAATTCCACATCAGTCAGCCAATGATTTAATTTAAACTTTTTCAAAATATGGCAACCAAATTATTGTGCTCAGTAACACTGGAGGACAAATATTCTCCTTTAAGAAGTCATTCCAAACAGTCGTGGTTGAGGACGTCACCTAAAGGAAGAACTGATTAGGTATTACAATAAGCTGCCAGCCAAATTTACTGTTGACAGTTGTTTTGTTTTTTTAAATCCTGACCATTTTTAACTGATAGGTTGGTTCAGATGACATGTTCTGGATACAGCGTATCTGACTAACTTGGAATTTTTATGACTTGTATATTTAATTAAAAGACAACTTGGATAATGAGGGTGTTTTCCACCATCCTTAGAGAGGTCCCTCTTGGTGACAGCCAACAGAAACTCTGCTGGCGCTGTTGAGTCTGTCAGTCCACAGGTTGACGCTTCAGTAATCAAAAGCTTGGCTGAAAGTGCGTTTCTGTCCTCCGCTGTTATTTCGAAAGCCGCCCCCGCCGTTGCGGAACCCATTGCCGCGACCACCATTTCCACCAAAACTTCGTCCCCTCCCGCCTCTGAACCCTCCTCTATCACCACGGTTACTGCTGCCAAAGCCCCTATCACCACGGTTACTGTTCTTCTTCTCCTCCAGCTCTGGGAGTTCTGTGGCCACGGTCAATTGCCAGCGGCGACCGTCTTTCCAGTTGTCCTGTTGAAGAAGCAAGTGGTGTTAGAACAACCGCCGAAGTCTGCCAACTTCGACAACTGTCAAAATACGCCTTTTTTTTGGGATGATTGTTAGTTATGTAATCCAGAAGGAATCTGAAGACATGAAAGTATTTTGCTGCTGTTCTTACCTGAAGCTCTTTGACTTTATCTACTGGGACATCAAAACAAACTCCCTGTAACAATAAAAACAAGATCACAAGGTCACACCAGCAGGAAGAGTTTATATTGCTTTTGGCAGATTTTCTTTTGTTGCTATATCTGATGGAGAATTCTTCTGAATGTATAATATGGCATAGTTATTGATATTAGACATAAAACAGCTATGAAACATTAATTATGCAGTCAAATTGAATTAACAGTCTTTAGCATAATCAAAACCAACTCATTTAAATACAAACAGTACAAAGTATTTCACAGTTTTTCCTTTACCTTCATTTATGCAAATACAGCAGCCAACATTTCAGATGAGCAACACAATTTAAAGTTTGTTGGGACCATAATGCTCACATTGCTGTGAGGTTCTGAGCCCAGTGACTTAACAAAGGCCAAAGTTCACATAAGTGTCTTAGTTGCAAAGTTGCCACAACTGGTCTATTCAGTAGCAGCACAATTCCTGCTGTGCATTTCTGGCTTCTACACCTACTACGCCATCATTTTTAACCCAGACTGCTTGTGCTTTCAATGAAAGAAACAGTTGTTCAACATTTATCAACTACAATCCTTGATAAGCTCTGTTTCAGTAGTAGCCATATGTAAAGGACATGAAGTAGGTAAACAAAAGGAAGATCAGCTCTGTGAGCCAACATGCTGCAAAAACAACCTGGAGCTCCAACTAGGGTCTGGTGGTGTAATTACAGCATGACGCAAAGCATAAGTGAAGAGCTGTGATTCAGGGGGAAAAAAAAAAAAAAAAAAAAAAAAAAAAAAAAAAAAACCCAAAACACAGGTGACTGCAGTAATGCATGAATTCCTTAAATCTTTCGTTTTGAAAAATAGTGCAAACATTTCATGGATTTTGTCCCACTGTTGACAAAGTGGGGCTCCTCTGTCCAACAACGCAGCCTTTCATAGATACTGCTTTTGCACTAAATCATCATTGCAATTATTTTGTTGACATCACTACAATTGTGCAAGTCTCATTATGAGCCCTGAATTGTCCCCACGCCAACTTTTTTAGAATTTGCTGCAGGCCTAGAAAGCAAGTATTAATGTTTATTAACAAATTTAAAAAAACATTAACTATCGTGTGGTCAACTGTCTGCAATTAAATAAAAATACAAGTGTAACAATTCCCATTTTTTGTTCATTTATTTTTTTTGGTTTGGAGTTGTACTAGCAGTTGTGTAGAGATGTGTTCCACATGAGGGCATGTTTACATGTACTTACCATTTTCCCTTTGAGGAAGGTCATTCTGTAAATGTGGTTCTCAAAGTCTTGTCCTAGCTGTTCATTAATGGTTCTCCAGGCGTACCCAAGATTATACATCTCCTGAGAACATGACAACTGCACAGTGGTGTAACCCTGCAAAAAACAACATTTTTTTTCAGCTGGATAACAGACTGGGATGTGGATGTAACCCTGAGGTTGTCTACAAGAAGGGACAAAACAAGGCTGTTCATCTCAATGAAGCTCAAGTCCTTCAACACTTGCTGTTCTTGCTGGTGAATCCCCACCAGCAGCTGAGCACCTGAACTCTAGCTGATGTTTACGACACTGATGTCACCAACAAACAGCTAACTTTAAAATAGGCATTTTTCGAATTCCAATTAAAAAAATAAAATACCCCCAACCCCGCCTCATTTTTTTTGTTTTGTTTTCCCCATCCACTGCAGTACAGAAATTGCTAGAATGCTATGCATTTTACTTTTTCCCCATTTCTCCTCCGCTTTAACAACTATCAATTTCAAAAAAGTAGGCAGCAGAGATTGAGGAGGAGGAATTACTGATGCATATAAATAAATGTATGAGAAATCTGTAACGGAATCAATATGAAGGAGGCGGATTACATTTTCCAGTGCAAGACGGGCACCGTTGCACAAGTGGGGGTGTGTATGTATCCTGCACAGGTGTAATATCTTCCAAGTCTGACACTTCCAATTTTTTTCACAATCTTTAGTTTCACATTCACCTCAAAATAGATTAAATATCTTTTTCTTATCCGTCTCCACATAATTATTCAACCAGAAAGAAACACTGGGGTCCACTTGTGCCGAAATAAATTCATAGGAAATTATTCAGAACGTATACACCTGTCTGAGGCCTCAGCTGATTATATACACCGGCATGAAGATGAAACCATGAGGATGAAAGAATTTCATGCAATATTTTAAGCACCTGAAATATCAATGTCTTCTGTTCATCTCAAATGGAAAAAAAAAAAAAAAAAAAAAAAAAGTAAACAGACCACCAAGAACTGAGTGCCCAGCTAGTAGTCTTTTTTTCTTTTAAATCAAATAGCTTGTTTTTATCATTATATGACCATATAAAGCTTACAGCGTCAGAGTTGAGTAGAGACCTCTGTTCCAGACTTGTGGCTCCTGAAATGTGGGCCAGAGCTGCAGCCAGAGCATCTACTGCTCCTTTTTCCTCTATCAGCTTCTGAGCCGATTCCCGGAAATATTCGACAGCTGTGACTGGAACAGAGTCCAGAAATCTGGATGCGATAAAATGGAGAGAGGGCGAGGAAAAGAGAAAACAGAAAATAAAGAGTTGTTTCTTTCAGCAGATCATACTTCAGAGAATAATAGATGACTTTTTGTGCCCATGTTTATAAAACTTTTTAGCACCCACTATGGTTGACAAACAATAATAACAGACAGTCTTATCACAGGAGTTTATCAGTCACATGTTGATCTAATATTTTCGACATAAGGAGCCAAAAAAAAAAAAAAAACTGTCTAAAAAGAAAAAGCTCGACTTCCAGACAGACCTACCTGACAGCATCTTTGCTTGATGATTTGATGATATCGTTGGCAGTTGGAACGCCTACTCGCCTAAATGTGATACCCTAAAAATAAACACCAAGTAAGCATTTAGCATCAATCACAATATTATGCAAACAACAGTACATGTCAAAGCTTGGGGCACACCAACTGAACAGGTAGCTGGTGTCATTTTTTTATACAGTAAACCTCAACACATGCAAAAAGGGAGATGTGTTCCAAGTAAAAGTCACTTACAAATTGGTGGCGACTTAAAAGCTATTAAATTTGCCAATGACTGTGTACCCCGTGTTGGGCTAAACAGTTTCCCCCCCCATTTTCCTATACATTTATTATTTGTAACAGGAAAGAAGAATAAAGATTACTGCCAACAGATCGATGTGTTAGTCAGGGATAATGCAAATACTTTGCATCATATAACTAATTTTCCATATCATAAATATCAATACAGATAGAATCTTCTGTTTGAAAATAGTGAAGTACAGTTTTTTGAACCATAATGTCCAGCTATAGTTTTGTACCCTTTTCCTCTGCAAAAAACCTGAAACCCGCAGATGAAAACTGCAAGACGGGGCAGTCCTCACTGAATTTACTTATCTGGAAACAACTTTTCTATTTTAACTGATGGTCATTTATAAAACCATGTATATTATTCGGGAGGTACCATATGTAGACCCAGAATAGTGGGCTCAAATTATTGAAAATCTTTAACTGTCAAATTGTCCAAACAAACACCTTTACCTCTGGCCTCTCATGACGCAGTCATAACCTTCTACCCGGCTTATAGTCCACCTCAAGTTAAAATTAGATAGCAGCCACATAATATAACCAATTGAAGAAACAAATACATTATGAACAGTTATGTGCAATTGTAACAGAGGACGTTAGATGCGACCCGGATATGACGTCAGGCGGTGGGGGACGACGGGAAGACGCGGGAGAGGGAGAGAGGAGAAGACCGACGTTGGTGGTAGTTTTTGATTTTTGGAGCGGCTGAGTCCCGGCCCCGCTACGTGGTTAGAGCAAGACAAGATTGCCAACGCGTGCGGAGGAGGCGAGCGGGTCGTGGGATTTTCCCAGAGGCGCGAAGCAGCTACAGCTAGCGGTGGTGGAGAGAGCCAGGTTCTGGGAGAGCAGAGCAGCGGGTCGGGAAGTAACGGAAGGAGGATTTCCCTGCCATGCAGCTAGCATCCCAGTGATTCGTCCTGGTATTTCACCGGCTGTACGTCACTCTTTTGGAAAGGAGGTACTGTTTCCGTTTTTCTTATTTTGTGAGCTGGAGCACCTGCTCAAGCCCTGAAAGTGACAAGAGGCCCCAGAGACTGGCGTCACTATTCTTGAACCTTTATTTTGCCTGGCGGACCAGTCTGGAACAGGAACGATTAGTCTGTCCGTCAGCAGGAAAGAACTCCACGGAACTGACTCTCATCGCGTTCGGGGCATTTTGTGTGATTCTGATGTTCTTTTGTTCTGATGTCACTTGGTCTGAGGAGACCAAGGACTCTGTCGTTTTGAATTATTGAGTCTTAACTGTCATTTGTTTCATTTTCATTTCATATTGGACTATAACTAAAAGCCTGTTTTTATTTTCTTCATTTTCCTTAGAAAGACATATTAACATCTTATATAGAGGGGTTGATAAATATATCCTTTGTTGTTATTTATTTATTTATTTTTTTGTTGGTTTATTGACACTTAAGTTTTGTTTCTTGTTCACATCGGGTTGGAAAGCAACTTACCTTATTTCATATGTTTTAATTTGTTCTCGTCGGACTTCGAGGTGAAGCGCAATCGTTTTGTTAAAAAAAGAATACCATTTATAACTTAAATTGCTCCCTGGTTCCAAATAAATATTTGGTATTTTGGTTTATCAATCTGGGTTTCCTTATTGATAGATTGTTCTGGGTTAGGGGCACTCCATCATTCTGGCTGGATGTTGTAGAGGCAGGATCTGCACAGGCGAGCTTCAGGTGTGCTGCAGAACCAATCTTCAGCTGACGGTCAGGGATCTACCCCTGAAGCCTGTCTCACTACATCCATTCACCATCTGAACGTTTAGTGTTAAGCCAGGGTGACAGAACACACGCCTTTCAAACAAAGGCACGGGAGTTAAAGAGACTGACTGGTGCAGGCAAAGACCTGCCATCCTGCTAGTCGACCAGAGCAAGCTAGATACTTGTACCCCTATAAGAGAGGATTACAAACCTTTACACAATTTTCAGCACAAATGAGCTTTTAGGAGATTAGCCTCTGCATGACGTCTGACTTACTGTATTTTTCTATGTGGCTTTAGGTCTATTCCTCTCATATAAGCAAAAATATGACAGAAGCCACTGCCTTGTTTTTTTTTTTCTTTGAAGAGATACTCAACATCTCAATCTTTTCTTCTGTCCTTACTCACTGTCGGTATTTAGAAGGACACATACCGCTTTGTTTTCTACGTAGCGCAGCTGGTCCTCTTCTTTCCTCTGGTAGAAGCAAATGCAGACACCAGTCCTGCCTGCACGGCCTGTACGTCCTGAACGATGGATGTACGACTCTACGTCCTAACGAAGGACAGAAAAATAAAATACAAGTTCAAACTGACTTCAAGATTTATCAATTATGCAACAGCTGATGAAGGCTGGCAGAAAAACAGAAAAACGTTTTTCATTTTCATCATTAAGCTCAAGCAAACAACTGAAGTACAGCCATTGCATATTTTGGACTGAGAATAAAAAAAAAAAAAAAAAAAAGCTTTTTAAAATATGTTATAAAGTAAGGGAGTAAGTACTCCAAGATCATAGCAACTTTGCTGAATTCATCTTAACAGAATTATTACATGACAGAAAAATAAATCTCACAAATAATCTTAACGGTAAAGAGATATTTTAGTGTCAAAATTCTGGAAGCTTATCAAACCTTGGGTGGAGAGCACTGTACGACCAGGTCGACTTCAGGGATATCAAGCCCGCGGGCTGCAACATTTGTAGCAACCAGAACCTCAAAGACTCCATTCCTGAAGCCTTTCAGTGTCATCTCTCTCTGTTTCTGTGGAATATCACCATGGAGGGACTGGGAACTCTGGGGAGGGAAAAGGAGGAGAGAGAAGAAGGAAAAAAAAAAAAAAAAAAAAAAAAAAGAAAAGGAGCAATGAACATTCCACTCCAAAATAATGACAAAAACAGATATGACTATATATTATTAAAAAAAATAAATACACTTTTTTTTTTTTTTAAATGTATCAGAACTAATTCCTACTTGATGGACTTAAAACTCCTAGCACTAAGAAAATGCTTGTGTTATAACTGATGTCCTATTAGGAATTATGTTATTTTTCAGTTTAAAAATAAAAGAAATAGCAGAAAAATAAAAACCTGACAGGAAACAGGGCTTTACACGCCCACACAAGGGAGGCTTAGGCCCCACTAGCCCAAAAAGTACTACAAATAACACCAAATGTGCATCTGCAGGATCCCACTTAACTCACTTGTGTTGACTTGGAAACCATGAATGTTGTCTATGCTAGTGCATTAATTAGTTATTCGTAAACAATTAAAATGTTTTGTTATGAAAGCATCTGTACCTGCTTTATGGATGTATTCATAGAAAGTTCATTTGCCTCCTTCTTCGTCTCACAGAAGATGATGGTTCTGCCATGGCTTCCACTGTACACTTGGATAACATCGCCAATCACTGCTGCACGCTGAGTCCAGTGGCACGCTATAGCCAGATGCTGCAGAAGAGAAGATGAGAAGGATAGAGTCCATTTAAAAATAAAAAAAATTTAAAAAAAAAATAAAAAAGCAAGAGCAACAAAAGGAGTGTGAACAGCAGAATTCCACTGGTACTTTTTTGTGTTTAGTTTCGTTAACCCTGGTCTGGGTCATGAACGATACAGACATTTTTAATTACAATTCAGTTTAACTCTACCAATGTAGATATATGCAAGTATCTGTATTATTTTTATCCTTTCACATCACATTTAATTTAAAAAAATAAAAAATAAATAAAATAATAAATAAATAAATCACTCACATCAACAGTTGTTGCAGCTTTTTGTGTTTTCTTGCCAATCAGGTCCACATGCTTGCAGTCTGGTCTCATGTATCTCTTGGCCACTTCATACACCCATGGAGGGCAGGTGGCCGAAAACAGAAGAGTCTGTGGGTTGGTTTCAGAGTCTAGAACAGACAGAAAGAAAAAACAAAAACAAAAAGTACACATTTTAACCACTAAAAAAAAAAAAAACAATTAATCCAGATATGTCACCCAAACAAAAAGTATGACCAGAAACCTTATACTCACTCTTAAAATGTACACAGATGTAATTTACCTTTCTTGTATGATGAACTCAAAATCTCTTCAACCTGTTCTGCAAACCCCATGTCCAACATCTGGTCCACTTCATCCAGCACACAATGTTTCACTTTAGAGAGGTCAAGTTTATGATTCTGAAGGTGATCTTTGATGCGACCAGGTGTTCCGACCAAAATATCAATGCCATTACGGACGGCATCAACTACACGGGAGGAAAGGAATAAAGATTGTTAACAGTCTAAACCTCTAAAATCTTTTGCTAAATTAGTAAATAAAACTCACATTTAAAAAAAAAAAAAAAACAAACAAACAAAAAAAACTAAACTAAATTGGTGGATGGGGTGATATAATGGTATGCTACAAATTACTTGCTCTGCAATGGCTAAGCTTCATAAAACTAGATCAGTGGACGTTCAGTTATTGGTGTTTATTTCAAAACTCCTTCAGCTAAAAAGATAAATGCGAGTTACTATGCATGACACATACTTTGTGGGTGGTATGAGCTGCCTCCGTAGAAACAGGCTATAGAGAGTCTTTTGGCGACATCTTTGAAGTCTTTAGCGACCTGGATAGCCAACTCTCTGGTAGGAGTCAAGACCAGGACCTACAGAAAAATATGCTCAGTCATACACAAGCACACAAACTAAATAACTGACAGTAAGACCCCGAGTGATGATCTCTGACCAGTACCTTAGGAGCCCGGCCTCTGGTCATCTCTCCTGAATCCTTCTGGAGCCTCTCCACCAAAGGTATGGCAAAAGAGAAAGTCTTTCCAGTTCCTGTGCGAGCTTGGGCAATGACATCCTCTCCATCATATACAGGATTAAATGTCTTTACCTGAATGTCAAAAAGGTAAGAGACTCCCCGAGCTAAAGAAGAGTTGGAAAAACAGAATAAAAAGGACAAGTGGGATAAGAGTACAAAAAAAAAAAAAGTAGATCAGTGGCATTCTATCATAGAGGATCTATCGTATAAAGATCAATAACATTGTTAAATATTATCTTATTGATTCATATCCCAGACTGTATAAGGTTGTTTTTTTTTTTAAGAATTAAAGTTTTTCTTTAAGGAGGACAAACTCTTTTGTTATTAAAGTGTACAAATGTAAGCAGGTATCATCCTTGATACGTCTTCTGCACTTCTATCCGTGGAGTAAAAAAAATGCTGAAAAGATGGCCACCAGTCTCTGATTCTCTGGCCAGGATCTATCGCTCATATTCACCGCGTCAACCAGCTTATTCCATAGTGGGGTGAAGCTCCATTACACTAAAAACACCATATCAGAGTGAAAAAGCAGTCTTTTTCAAAACATCTGTTCTAATTCATGTTTAACACATGACTGCCATAAACTGTTAAGTAATAGGCAACGGTTTTGTGTTGAGTTATGGTTAAAAAAAAAAAAAAAAAAAAAAAAAAAAAAAAAAAAGAAAGATTAAAAGCATTAAATACATTTACCTTTCAGTTTATTAATAGTGACTTGGGAGATTCTGAAGTTGGAGAATGCTCCTTCTCTCTGTTCCGGTGTCTCCCCCTAAATAAAGAATCAAAGTCAATCTTCATCCCTCGTTTATTTTCGCCTATGCATCAACTAGTCAAACTGATTCGTTTAGAGTAGCTGTTTTCATGAGCAAATGTATATAAAAAATAAATAAATAAAAAAAAAAATTTAAAAAAATCTGTCAATCAGAGACACCCTTACTGAAAAATTAATGTCAACTGAACAAACGCATAATGCAACATGGACAACAGGCTTCAGCAATGGCATTCAACACAGCTTCTAAAGCAATCAAACAATGCTTACAATGAAGTCAGAGTCACGAGGACTCACTCACACTGAAAAGTACTAACAAAAATAATAAAAACATTAAAAAAAAAATAAAATAGAAAAAGCAAAACACTGATATTTCTTACAGTTTCTTTTTCGCTGTCACTGGCTGAGTCATCACTTGATTGAGCAGGTGTCTGGATAGGAGTCTGAACAGGGGTGTTTAAAGTGGAATGTCCATTGGATTCTGCCTCTGCAATTGCCTTCTGCTGCTCCTTTTTGTTTTTCTAAAAGCAAGGAGGAAAAAAAAAAAAAAAAAAAAAAAAAAAAAAAAAAAAAAAAAAAAAAAAAAAAAGCAATAATGAGCCACACAAAGCAAAAAAAAAAAACAACAAAAAACCATGAACTTGTCAGAGACGGTGCACATTTATTTTTTTTACATATAAAGTTTGACATGTCTCTAATTAACCTTTTCAAAATTCTGTTTCCCCTATTATGTGGTACATATATTATGCAAATGTGTAATACACAGTGTTATACAGCAGAGAAATAGAGTAATATAAAAGTAATTCCAGTAACTCCACAGGACTTCTGCAGTATCCCCATCCAATCACAGACTAGCTTCACCACATCACACATTTGTACCTCAAGTTAAAAATCGTTTTCTAAAATAATAAAAAAAAAAAAAAAAAAAAACCTTCCGATGGTGTGTGGTTTGATACAATAGATATTATGGTAGACGTACTTTGTAGAGCGTTTTATATCAACTCAACTGGTAGCTGCAAAGTCATTTAAACAACAACTACCTTTGTGTCTTCTTTGGTCTTCTTGGCCTTTTCCTTTTTTATCTGTACAGTACTGCTGTTGCCATTCATGTCAGTGGCCTCATCCGTGTGACCGTTCCCTTGGTCCGCTGCCAGCTTGTCTTTTTTCTTTTTCTTCTTTGTAGCAGGAGGTTCACAGTCTGGGTCCTCCTGCTCCTGCTCCTCCGACTGTTGTTGCTGTTTCTTCTTCAGCTTCTTGCCCTCCTTGGTCTTGATCTTCTGTAGTTTTAAAATGAAATTGGCAAACCCAATAAAGCCAAAGAATGGACAATATTTAAACTCATCCATCCATTGGTTATATAATTTAAAAAAAAATGCTATTAAAGTTTACTTAAAGTGGCAGATAGATTTAAGGTTGACAAGGTTAACCTGTAGAAAAAGTCTTGATTCCGAATAAAAAAAAAGACTTCCTGTGTGCATTTAATATAACGTTATTAAACAATAATACTTATATATAACCTAGACATAGACAGGTTGATTAAAAGGATTGTTTGTAAACTCCAGCTGACTAGCCCAGCTGGATAAAACGTCATCAGACCGGTTCAACGGTCCGGCTGCAAGTCGGTTCAACGGTCCGGCTGCAGGTCTGTTCATCAGTCCGGTTCAACGGTCCGGCTGCAGGTCGGTTGTTACCGACACCTGTAAAACACGAGGGTTCACGTCTGCTCCGTGACGCCGTGCCGCAGGCCACGACACGCGAACCCCGACCGGTTAGCAAGGCTAACTGTCTCCGTGTCAGACGTCTCTTTTACGGCGCTTTCGCCTTGACAACGTGCTACAAACGATCGTTAGGGAACAACCAACGCTGGCGTGTGAAGTAAATGTTTTAGTTTGCCGGCTTCGCGTTGCGTCGCGTTTTCTAGCCGCCGTGATAACGTCGTCCGTCCGGCCGGTAGCTGCGCGGGCTAGCTCAGCCACATGTTGTGGTTTTTTAAGCCTGGTGGAGACACGGCGGAAACACTCGCACACTCCGTCGCTTTTTCTAATCTCTCCACGGCGACACGAGCGAATCTACTCACCTTTAAGGTTTCAACCTCCGCGGTGGTATCCTCGTCCCCGTTCATGGTCTGTTCCTCGGTTTCAAAGATAACTTTTGATGGCATTTTGTTCGCGGTGGGACAAGCTCGGAGTTGAAATACAGGCGGAACCGCGGGAGCGCGGATGGAAAGGAACGCGCAGAGCGAGGACGCGTGCACACGTGCGCTGATTATTTTTCTTCTTCTTGGATTTTAAGACCGGTTGGCGACAAAGCAGGTTGATACTTTACCGCCTCCCTGGAAATATAACATCTATCCATCCATCACCCATAAACGCTCATCCTAGTCAGGGTCAAGGGCCAAAATAGCACATATCCCGCAATTGACAGATTAAGTCTGACATAGAATATGGTTCTGAAATAAGAAAATGATGATGATAGTAAGGCTATCAGCGACTCTGAATGAGGCATAGTCTTGGTTTGTTGACTGTAACTCTACTGGTAGACGTATCTGTGTAAAAATTGTTTTTACTCTTCTGTCTACTTCATAATTTCCTCACAACCTTGATGGATAATGTTGGAATGAACTTGCAAAATCCCATCATGGATATCCTCAAATGAACCTGAATGAGCTTAAAGAAACAGATTCCAAACATATTAAGAGCTGCAGATACTTAATACAGAGTCCGTTTCGTAGCCATTTAACCCCGTCCCTTTTCTTCTGGTACTGAAGCAGCTCTTTTATCTGCTTTGAAAAAGGAATCAGAAAAGCCCAAAGTGTAACGATTTTCTTAGATTAACTCAGCATAAAAGAATGACACCAAAAAAGTACACTTTGCAGTCAGTTCACATTCACAGTCTATGTCACAAAGTTGTGATAGTACCTGTCCTGCAGGTGGCACGCTCTGAGTTACAATGCCGGCTTTTCCTTCACATGCCGTGTTATAGGAGTGAGCGTGAGCATGTGTTGTCTGTCTACATGTTGCCCTGAATTTGACTGGCAACCTCTCCAAGGTGTAACCCCAGCCTTTCACCCAAAGAGAGCTGGGATAGGCTCCAGAAGATCCCAGTGACCCTGAACTGGAATGAGCGGGTATAGATAATGGATAGATGTTCATATATTCATATATAGAAAGGAGAAACTCAGGTCTACAGAACAGCGCATTGGATCCAGTACAGTCAAGGGACTGACTTTATCAAGAAAATATGGATACAGTTCACAGGATTAAGAACAAGCTTTGATAACATACATTTTATTCAGAACAATAGTTAAATGCCACATACTGTATGCATGTATATGTATCTTTTGAAGATAGAGTCATGATCATGGGCTCATAAACTAGGTGCACCTATTCAATTTGCTGGTGAAGTGACAACTGCTGAGAAAAGTATGTAGATGCTTAAAATGTCCATGTGTACAAACTGTGACCTTTGGGCAAGTATTGCAGAGGCATTACCACAAAATGAACTCTGAAGGGAGTATTTCACAAGTAACACACACCAACTATGCAATGAGATTCTGAGTTCATAAACCAACCAAAGAACTCTTTGGAAGGTGTGCATCCTGTTACATCGGTAAGGAAACAAACATAGGATTTTAAGAGAAAAACAAAACAAAACATCAAACATGGTGGTGGCCATGTGATGATCTGGGGCTGCTTTGTTGCTTCAGGATCTGGACGACTTGCCGTAATGGATGGAACCAGAACTTTTACTCTGAAGGAGAATGTCCAGGCATCATTTTGTGACTTTGTGACGTATTAAAAGTTCAACATGTGATATCCTATCAATAGTCAGCATTCAGTGAGATATAATCAATAAATTATTTACTATTGATATTTTTTCTGAGCCCATTTTAAAGAGTACTTTATGTGAAAAAGTTTGTAATAATAACAACACTTTGTAGCTTCCAGTGCAGAACTCATAAAGGGAACTATACACTTGTACAAGAGTGGTGCAATATGAACATTTACCACATGTTAAGGCAATAACATAAATGCCAGAGTGCACCATAAAATGCCTGAGTGAAAATAATAGCAATAAAAGTAATAATAAAACATAGATGCAGACACAAATTGTAAAAAAGCTACAATAAAAGTTAATTCGACATGTTTGCAGCAACATTTAGCATCTGTTGCAACATCTTTTACACCTTAATTTTTTACCTCATATAAGGTAAATAAGGAATTGCACCTGGGAACCCATGCCAGTGATCCCACCTCCAAAAATGTCAAGTCTTGAAGGGCATTGATGTGACATCACTGTCCAGCATTAGGCCGAACCTCCACATAGTTCGTAATCAACTGGGAGATCCTGATGACTTTAATATCTGCTGGTACCTGGTCATAGTCTGACCATAGATATTCTGGAGACAAAACCTTATAAATAAAAATGATCCACCAAAAATGACTGTGAGTGTGAAAGATTCTCTTCCTCTGGTCATAACAGTATCTGATAAAATACCGTAAGTTAAAGTAATGTCACATTTACATTCAAAAATTAAATAAGACCCCTTAAGAATTTAAAGATGAATATGGTTTGAAGGCAAAACTTTTCAATCTCCCAGTATGAGTGCTCCATAAAAGTACTAATCAAAACAAAACAAATAAAGATAACTCAGTCTTGAATACTTGACAAGCTTGTACATGTCCTCAAGGTATCCACCCCAGACAGCTGCAGTGTAATAGTCTCCTGCACCAGCAGGAATGTAGGCTTTTGACTCTGACTGACGCTCATAAGAAAACCTGTCCCTATCTGTGTTCTGAAAAAGAAAGGCAAATAAGACAATTTATTCAGACAGATCAGAGACTTTAGCTTACATACACTATATGGCCGAAAGTATCGGCTCACCTGCCTTGACTTGCATATGAACTTAAATGACATCCCATTCCTAATCCATAGGGTTCAATATGATGTCAGTCAACCTTTGCAGCTATAACAGCTTTAACTTTTCTGGGAAGGCTGTCCACGAGGTTTAGGAGTGTGTTTATGGCATTTTTTTACCATTCTTGCAGAAGCACAATAGTAAGGTCACACTGATGTTGGACCAGAAGGTCTGGCTCTCAGTCTCCGCTCTAATTCATCCCAAAGGTGTTCTATCAGGTTGAGGTTCAGGACTCTGTGCAGCCCAGTCAAGTTTTTCCACACCAGACTCTGTCACCCAGGTCTTTATGGACCTGCTTTGTGCACTGGTGCACAGTCATGTTGGAAGAGGAAGGGTCCAGCTCCAAACTGTTTCCACAAAGTTTGGAGCATGGAATTGTCCAAAATGTCTTGTTATGCAGAAGCATTCAGAGTTCCTTTCACTGGAACTAAGGGGCCAAGTCCAGCTTCTGAAAAACAACCACACACCATTATCCCTCCTTCACCTCCATCCCTCCTTTACACTTGGTACAATGCAGTCAGACAAGTTCTCCTGGCAACCGCCAAACCCAGACTCGTCCTCAGATTGCCAGATGAAGAAGCACAATTCATACTCCAGAGGACGCGTCTCCACTGCTCTAGAGTCCAGTGGCGGCTAGCTTTACACCACTGCATCTGATGCTTTGCATTGCACTTGGTGATTTATAGCTTGGATGCAGCTGGTCGGCCATGGAAACCCATCCATGAAGCTCTCTGCACACTGATCTTGAGCTAATCTGAAGACCACATGAAGTTTGGAGGTCTGTAGCGACTGACTCTGCAGAAAGTTGGTGACCTTGCTGTCGTTCCCAAACACATCCATGTCCTTATAATACAGTTGACAGTTGAATATTTAGGAGAGAGGAAATGTCACGACTGGACTTGTTGCACAGGTGACATCCTATCACAGTTCCACGCTGGAATTCACTGAGCTCCTGAGAGCGACCTATTCTTTCACAAATAGTTGTAAAAACAGTCTGCATGCCGAGGTGCTTGATTTCATACACCTGTGGCCACAGAGGTGATTGGAATACCTGATTCTGATTATTTGGATGGGTGAGCCAATACCTTTGGCAATATAGTGTATGTTTGGGTAGACTATGATGACATGATTAGGTCTTTCCATGATAAGGTCATACACAATTAAAACTTGAATATAAAAGAAAATAAAGTGAATATGGATATGGTAAACAAGTGAAAACTTGTAGTAGCCTCGGTGGAGTACAGCAGATAGCAAACTGAGAGACTCAGCACCAAAACGGTTGCTGGAAGACGTGGAAGACGCTGTCAATGTCCATCATAAAAAGATAGTCTGCCTCATTACGGATCTGAAATTATGGCAGATATGATAATACAGCACATGAAACTCTTTCAAAAACATACACAGATTAAAAAAACTTTGTGTTTTTGTTTCACACATCACTTAGCAGTCCAAAAACATGCATGTTAGGTTGATTGGTTATTCTGAATTGCCCATAGGTGTGAGTGTGAGCGTGCATGGATGTCTGTCTGTATATGGGGGCCTGTGATGGACTGCCGACTTGTCCAGGGTGGATCCCTGCCTGTCACCTCTAATGAACTGGGATAGGCTGCAGCAGACCCCCGTCACCCTGTACAAGATTAAACAGTTATAGAAATGGATAGATAATATAATATAATGGTGCTTTCCTTTTTTTCATTTATATACTAATAACAAGCAAAGGGCTAAAGAATAATGTAAATACAATGTTAAAATTAATCAGAATAATGTACAACTCCGTGCAAGGAGAAGCAAACTTAACATCTTCAGTCGTTAGGCATCGTCATTTGCAACACATTTCTTTATTCACAGCACTTATTTGCTCTGCTTTAGTTGCAGTGTATGTCTTATTTGCTTTATCTTTTTTTATTTCTAGCATTTTTCTTATTTTACACATTCTTCATATCAACATTCTGTTTTTCAGATTTTTTTTTAAATCTTTAATCTCCAGTCACCCACATGTTAAAATGTCCAAACTTGTGGCAAAATGGACATATTTACATCCTCGTTCAAAAAGCACTTTTGGTCTAGCTAAAGTTCCTATTTGTGACAGCTATGCAGTGGGGATTATTATTATTATTATTATTATTATTATTTTTTATTATTATTATTGCTGTGTCATAGCAGTAAAATGATGTTAAACAACAAATGTATGTATACTTACGCAAATAGTCTTTTGTTTGGGGTTAATAGTAGTAGTATCTCCCTGAAATGCGTTTTTGCAACTTGGGATGTCTGGGTATGTCTTGGATGCTCCAACTCATTCAAAGTGAACATCTTCATTTTTCCAAACTTTTGATTTTACTTCAGCTCCAATTTTTACTAATTTTAAAAAATGTTAGGCTTGTTATCCTATAGATAGATTAATAAAATAAAGGGTTATGTTCACTGCTTTGTGTTTCACTTCTACCTGTTTGTCAGTGGTGATGGCGGCCCATTTCATCCTGCCAAGTACAATCATCCTGCCAACGGTTGGCACTAGGAACAGTGACAACTATTATGTTCCAACCTTTCCCAAGAGAAACCTGAACATTAAAAAAAAAAAGTTGATTACATCTAAAAAGTATGAAATGAATAAGAACTAATATGTTTATTTTGCTATGGAACTAAGATAGAATATAAGAAACAAATTCTTAAATAAAGCCTCTGAATAGCAATTACATCCATCCATTTTCTGTACCCGCTTATTCCTTTGCAGGGTCACGGGGATCTGTCGGAGTCCATCCCAACTCATTACAGGCGAGAGGCAGGGGTCCACCCTGGAGAGGTCGCCAGTCCATCACAGGGCCACAAACAGAAACAAACAACCGTGCACACTCACAGGCAATTTAGATTAAGCAAGCAATCAACCAACCAATCATTAACTAACCCTGCATGTATTTGGACTGTGGGAGGAAGCTGGAGTACCTGGAAGGAGAACATGCAAACTCCACACCGAAAGAAATTGAACCAGGAACCTTCTTGCTGTGAGACATCAGTGCTAACCACTAAGCCACCGTGCCGGAGAATCCAATTCAAAATTTTATTACTGGTACTTGCATATCAAGTCCAAAATGGCCTATTCCTGTGATATTTGCAATACCTGATAGTATCATATGTTCATAATAGAGCTCAGGTTTACTCATAGTTCCTAGAGGTTCCAAATGTAGATTTGGAGGACAGGATTTCTATTATCAGGAACCATCACTATGGAACCAACTTCCAATTTGGGTTAAAGAGGCTGACACCACCTCCACCTTTAAAATCAAACTTAAAACATTTCTGTTTAGTAAAGCATATAGTTAGTGTAAACTTTAGTGTGCTACATCCCAGTGTTTACCTCCACCTGTCTGTTTAGATGTCTCTGTTGGATACCTGCTGACATCCTGACCTGCAGTCCCACCCTCTGACCACCTCAGTGTCTGCTGTCTACACCTGTTTGTATAGTCGTCTCTGTAAATCACCAACTAACCACGTATCAGTCATAAATACATAGAAGTCTTAGTTCTGCTGCTGATGGATAATTATACTAATGTATTTTATCTTTTGTACTTTTGACGGTGTGTCTGTGTCTCTCCTCTCTCTGTTCTTCATTCTCTTTTTCTGATCTCCCTTTTCCTGTTCTACCCGGCTGGCCTTCAGCAGGAGGGTCCCCCTTTATGATCCAGGTCCTGCTCAAGGTTTCTTCCCTCTTAAAGGGAAGTTTTAGACCTACTCTTTTTTAGGACGTTGTCTCAGTTCATTTATGTTTCTTGTTATATGTTTATGGACATATCTCTTAAGGTCCTCCTGCAGCTCATCTCGGGTTGAGGTCTGTACTTTGGTCAGACTGTTCCAACAATTCTGATGTTGACTTGTTGCTGTGTTTGGGCTCATTTTCCTGTTAAAGGACCCAGTTTTGACCATTGTTCATGATCGACATGGCTGACATAACTGTGAAGTGCCCTGAGGCAAGCCCATAGTGAACTATGTCCGGACATCTTCACTTTGTATATCCAATAACATTGCTCCTTAGGTCTTGTGGTTGTTCGGAAGTATTTATGCAAAAATAACCCATGCTGCCATATAGGATATTTCTACTGGTAACTCTCCCAAACAAGCAACATCTATCCTGTCTCTTTCTAAGTGCAATCACATGGACAAGGATTTTATTAACATTATAGTGTGCCCTTGAGCAAGATCTTCCTGGGATTTTCACTCCTGACAAGATTTGGAAGGTGTTTTGAATGTTTCCCACTTAAATAATATTTTTAAATCATAGAAACGACGGGCTTATGTCTCTTGCTAATGAAAAAAAATGCTTTAAATCATCAGCAGCTGGCAGCTTTAATCCATATGAATACAGTAAGGACAACTTTGTTTTTCGCACATGGCCTCTTTATTTTAGCTTAGTTATTGTTAAACGAATGGCGACATAGCCTAATATATAATATGTTTCAGATGTATGCGACACGACTCCTTGGAAACAGGGAGAAAAAGAGACAGTGGTAGAAAGAGACAAGGACGACCACTTGGTTTCCGAGTGAGAGGCGACGTCGGGGATCTCTGGAGATTGCGTTAGTGCCATCTGTCCAGGAGGTGGCGCTAACGCGGCTTCGCGGATGCAGGGAGCGCAGCTATTTACGACCGTGTCGTGAACCGCCACCAGGACGTGTGGAAGCGTTTGACCAGTCGTCCTCTGAGCTGTCGGCTTGTTGTCGCCCTTCAGGCAACGCAGGAACAGCGCGTCTTCTGACTAAAATACGCCTCAGCTCGACGTTTCGCCATGGCGGGGACAATTGCACGCAAAGCCATCGACCACCTCAAGAGCAAAGACTTTAGGGATTATTTAATGAGGTACGTGGTAGACGCCTGTACTAGCCCGGGCGCTAACGTCGGTACGCGGGCGGGCGCCTGCAGATGTTCAACATCTGCGTGAACCCACGAATCCCGACCTAACCTGGGGTGTTCAAAAACGGCGACGCGACTTCCAGAGCGTTTGTGTCCGTGTTTGACGTCCCTTTCTGGGCGTGAAAAGGCTGCTCATGTTCAAGGACAGCTTGTCCCTCCGGTTGCTAAAGTTTACTATTTACGTCGACTTAAACGAGGAGAAGACGTCTACAGGGACTTTTGTTTCACCTGCCACGGAAATATATTTGAACACAAACGGTAAACGTATTAGACGAATGGCAGAGCTGGTATTTTCTGTCCTGTAACGGCGGTGAAATTGGGTTTACTTCTAAGATCTAGCCGAAGTTAAGATTTCTATACATGGTTTTGTAACCAGAAAGAGTTATTTTTGTCTTTTTTGTTACTTTTTGACACGTTGACGAGACTTTGATGATTGTGTACATGACCTGGTGGCGGTGGTGTGGTTACTTGACACAGCTTTGCTGCATGTCTGGAAAAACCAGAGTAAAGGTAAACTTAGGACATCATGATGCAAGAGGGCATCTTTGTTTGCGTTTCTGAGAGTAACGTAACACTTTTATCTTATCTTTTCCCTTTTTACGTCGCGTTGTGATGTCCTAGGAGAAACAAAACAGTTCAAGAAACTTCAAGAAAAAGTTTACTTGGTGACTTAAATGATGTACTTTGTGATTTCCAGCCTTTAACTCAAGAGACTCAACTGTTACCTTTTTATTAATGTCAAATAACTACAATCTGCAGAGATAACGTGTTATTTACATTGTCTTGAGTGAGCTGTCTGAAATGGATGTGTTTGCCTAACCATTGTTTATGCTTTCTTCTCCATGTGGAACCAAAAATGACACGATGGATGTTTAACAGCACGGTAAGCCGTCATCCTTACTGCCAAGTTCATCCTTTTCTTTTATAAGTTGCACTCTTAATTTATGGCTCTTTCTGGGTTTATTGTTACCTCACTGTGTTTTATTTTGATAACAGAGGTATGCATATGTTGAACTGACAATTTGGGTGTTTGTAACTTCTGTCAAATGTCACTTTTGCAGCATTTCTGGGGTCCTGTAGCAAACTGGGGTCTTCCAATTGCTGCCATCACAGATATGAAGAAAAGCCCTGATATTATCAGTGGCAGGATGACCTTTGGTAGGACCTGCAGACACATGTAGATATATTACTCTATGTATACAGAATTGTTCTCCTACACTTAACATTTTTGAGTTTAAGGTTATGAGATGCACTTCCTCTCAAGGTTAGTTAGATAATCTCTGTTTTATATCATTTTCTGTTTTGGAGAATGTCATTATACCCATACAGACGTGTTATTATCTGTAGGAGTAGGACATTGGTGTTTGTGATGGAATCCAGGTCTTCCTCTAACTGTAAAACCTTGTCTTTTGCTGCTTAGTATTGTATTAATGGAGAAAACCAGGTGCCATTAATGATTTGGTTGTGGGTGACATATTTATATTGCATAAGAGAGCTTCAGAATAGTGTCCATTATTAGGTGACTTATGAAAGCAGTACAATAGTTTACTTATACTTTTATGTTTTCCTCGTTTTTACAGCTTTGTGCTGTTATTCGCTGCTCTTTATGAGGTTTGCTTACAAGGTTCAACCACGCAATTGGCTCCTGTTTGCTTGCCATTTGACCAATGAGACGGCTCAACTAATCCAGGGAGGTCGTCTCATCAAACACAAGTGAGTGACTTTCTGCTCTGCATTTGTTTTATTATTGTCATTATTATGTACGATTTAGAGAGAAGGATTTTTCATCCGGCATGCTTTCCAAGCAATTAATACCTATGCAGTACAGTGTCATTTGTTTTTCTTTCTTTTTTCATGGTCATAAACATATCAATTATCATGAAATGCAATGAAAGAAAATATTCCTCTTCTAAATGTTCCCTCAACATTGTGGCAACGAATGCTGGTTTATACTTTCCAGTCTCCTCCTCATAGAAATGACTTAGTATGAACTTTATTTACCGTACACTACTGTGTTATATCTTTTGTGCTTATTTGTGAGTAAAACAACCAGAAATCACACGTCTTTCCAGTTACTTTCTGCCGTGTTTCTTTTTTGTTTTGTTTTGTTTTTTTTGTTTTTTTTGCAAATATGACTTTTGACCTGTATCCTCCTTTTTATTATGTCCGTGTAGATTGGTAATAGGAAACAATTTTAAAAAGCAAAAGCAGAAGTAAAATGCTTGTTGCATTTGGTGACATGAGATCTTTTTTTTTTATAATAGAAGATTTTAAAGTCATAGACTAAAACATAACTAAATGTCCCTTTGTTATTTCAGCATGGAGAAGAAGATTGCGTCTTAGTGGTGGAGGGATGCAGATGTATTACGGCTGCAGAAATCTGTTTTGCAGCCTCCTAAACTTGGACATCAAAAATCACTCATCTACGCATCTAATCCAATCAGTGAAGCGGCTGCACTTATGCAATTTTGTTTAACCTGGTGTGTCTATAAACAATCTCTGTAGGGACATTTTAGAAACTTCACTCTGTTAAAAAAGGCTGATGATTTGCTCTAAAAATCTAGGTCAACTTTTATACTTGCATGTCAGCTTTTTTTTTTCTTCTATTTGAAGCATTCAACATGACAACATAATATAATGTGAGAGAATGTAATCTGAGGTATCCAGCTCAATGCCTTGCCTTGCACACATTTCTAACTTGGCCCTAAAAATCCTTTGTTGCTCATATCATTGAAGGTCATTAACACAAAGGTTTTCATGACATTGTCACCTGCTTAAAAATTGACATTTGTGATAAGTATAGGATGTGGTTGACTATTGCGTCCCAAAGAAAGATGTTATTATATAAAATGTATGTATGAGCTTGTGTGATTGAGATTCCCCTTTAAACAATATAAAATGTAATAATAATTCAGTTATATCAGTTATAAACTAAATATGTCCATCATCTGATGTTGGAAGACTACTGGTACATCTATTCTATTTCAGGTAATTAGGTTGGAATCCAACACTGTCCATTTCATTATCCTTTAAGACTGGGAAAACAAACGACTCCTGTCAGGTTTGACCAAATGTTAAAAGTCTTGTTGTAGTCACATGTAATTCACATTAATTTAAGGTCATTGTGCGATTCACTGTATTTTCCCTGACTGTTTGGATCCTGTAGGTTTCTTTAAATAAACTTGAAAGAACAATCTTTATACCTTTTTCAGAGATTTCTTTTTTCTGTGAAACATTACAACAGCTATATTTTAATTATTTTTGTTGGTTTTAATATTTTTTTTTTTTTCATGATTCTTGTCAGGAAAGACGACTTTGACAGTGTATTGCAGTCGGGTTTATTTTTTGTTTTGTTTTTGCCTTGTTACTTACTGCTTGCACTAAGCTGCGAGGATCTGAATAAATGGGTACATGAAAATTTGCAAATCTACTGAAGAACTAATGACGGCTTGTTTCAAACTTTATTCTTTGTTCATAAGTACGTTACTGACAATTTCTAACCCAGATATAAGTATATGATTATTTATTGTTAAATTAACTGGAAGATGCAATTTTTTTTAATTGATTAATTCCAGACATGTCAAAACTATTGTATAAATTATAACACTAGTATGAATCTATGCATCTATAAATAAATTAATATACATATACACACACATTTTGAACATATAGTACCCCTAGTATATCTATATACATAAAGAAATCTTATCAATTTATGTACACAAAATAAGCAAATCTATAAAATAAATCTATACCCAATGTGCACACACCTATCTGTATTCACATACCTATATACATGCACACACCTATCTGTATTCACATACCTGTATACATGCACACACCTATCTGTATTCACATACCTGTACACATGCACACACCTATCTGTATTCACATACCTATATTCATGCACACACCTATCTGTATTCACATACCTGTATACATGCACACACCTATCTGTATTCACATACCTGTATACATGCACAAACCTATCTGTATTCACATACCTGTATACATGCACACATCTATCTGTATTCACATACCTGTATACATGCACACACCTATCTGTATTCACATACCTGTATACATGCACACACCTATCTGTATTCACATACCTGTATACATGCACACACCTATCTGTATTCACATACCTGTATACATGCACACACCTATCTGTATTCACATACCTGTATACATGCACACACCTATCTGTATTCACATACCTGTATACATGCACACACCTATCTGTATTCACATACCTATATTCATGCACACACCTATCTGTATTCACATACCTGTATACATGCACACACCTATCTGTATTCACATACCTGTATACATGCACACACCTATCTGTATTCACATACCTGTATACATGCACACACCTATCTGTATTCACATACCTGTATACATGCACACACCTATCTGTATTCACATACCTGTACACATGCACACACCTATCTGTATTCACATACCTGTATACATGCACACACCTATCTGTATTCACATACCTGTACACATGCACACACCTATCTGTATTCACATACCTGTATACATGCACACACCTATCTGTATTCACATACCTGTATACATGCACACACCTATCTGTATTCACATACCTGTACACATGCACACACCTATCTGTATTCACATACCTGTATACATGCACACATCTATCTGTATTCACATACCTATATACATGCACACACCTATCTGTTTTCACATACCTGTATACATGCACACACATAGCAGTACACATAACACATTTATTCTGTTTAACATGTCTGAAAAGGGGTAGGAAGAAGTCAAACTTATTTAATCCTACCCCTGCTCCAATATTCCATAATAATTCCATAAATACACAACATTCAGCCGGTTTCCAGAATCTTTATACTAAATTAGGGAGTTATGAGTAGTTTGTAAGCTAAGTCAACAGAAAATAATCATACGCTAGTCTACGGTAGCAGGTTGGGAGTTGATTTAATTTGTTGTATATAGAGCCAGATCACAACAAAATTCATCATAGGACACTTTACAGATGAAGTTCAAAACAAGCCTCACTACCAATAGTGCATTTCAGCCCAAATCATTAGTCATATAAGGCCAATTTCTAATGGGTTGTCAAGCAAAGAAAACTAACTCATTAACATTATCTTCAATCCTGCTAACAAACAAAAAAGTTTATGAAATGAAAAGAACAGAGGAGAGGTGGCCAGCGCATTATGGGATGTCCCAACCAGTCTAGGCCTATAGTAGCCAACTACTGACTCAAGGTAACCTGAGTGATCCCCTAAGTATAAGCTTTATTTAAAAAAAGAAAGGAAAGAAAGACATTTTGATCCTGATCTTAAAAGTATAAAGGGCGTCTGCCTTCTTAACCCAAATGGTTTCAGAGAGGCACTTATGAATTAAGCATTAGTTATCAAACAAATTCCTAATTTTTATTTGTAACTATGCAAAGTATGGTAAACTGTTACCTGATTAACTGTAGATCATAGCAAATGGCAAATCAGATTTTTACAAACTGAATATGTATTATTGTATTTTATTTTCCTGAAATGCGTTGGATGCAGAATTACAGATGAAAACATTACATAAATATTGTGGTGGATGGACCTAGAAAAACCAGAAAAATACAAATTTGACAGAGATGACTGGGTAGCGCCAGTAGATGGCGGTAAAGCGACGAAACGGACCCGTCTTCAGCTCGTCCCGTGACGCAGAAGAAAACAAGCATGGCGTCTATCAACAGTGCCGAGTGGAGGGCGATCTGCGACAAATTCACCAACGCCCAGCGGCTCACCGACGTGGAGTCGCGGGGAGACCCAGAAAACGAGCCTTTCCGTTCCAAGTACAAGGCCAGAGAGCTTCTCAGGGAGATATACTGTTCTCTAAAGAGTTTTGAAGCCGGGGATAGTGAAGAGGACACCGGCGGCGGGGAGAGCGGCGACCAGCGGCCCCCAGAGCAGCCGGTGGACGGCCAGAAGGATGATGTGCTCGGTCACGGCCTCAGCGGGGACTCGGCGGCTGGGAGGCGGGCAGCAAAGCTCGGGGCTGTCGAGTACTATCTGGGCGTCAACCACATCGACACAGAGGAGCTGTCAGCAGGCCAGGAGCATCTGATGAACTGCTTGAAACTGCTGGAGAGATGCAGGGTTTCTTCGGAGAATGTGTCTCTGGTTATCCACGTCAGGGTAATAATAATAATAATAATGACATATTCCATGTCTGATGATACACAACTGATGTTGTTGAGCTTCTGTTTTGTTAACCATTTCTTGCAAAGAATCTGTGATCTGCAAACAGATAATAGAAAAAGCTCCAAAAAACACAACTAAAATCTTAAAGAAAACTAAATACATAAACTACTGATTAAAACTAATGTTCATTTTCACACACAGCACTCAACATGTTAGGTGGTGGTTTTCCATGTTTACTAAAAATCTCTGTGGATCAGTCACATTGCTTATAAACCCCTTAAGTGAAGTGGATGTAGATGTGCTCATCCTTCTTTTCAGTTATAACTCAGCCTTTTGTGGTAGGAGATCAGCTGATGCTTATCACTTCTTGCTCCCGGTGTCATCAGAACCAGCTGGGGATCCTCTGGGCTGGCCGAGACGAGACGGAGATGGCTCAGGGCTTCCTTGAAACAGCCGAGTCCATCTACCAACGTTACATGAAGGAGGTAAAGTTTGATTTTGTAACTGTTGTTCACATGAAGTTACCAGTGTATTGTCTCATTGACTGGAATTACCACGTATTTATTTATTTTAATTTATTTATTTATAATCGCTGTTAACAAGCGTATTGTCACTTTCTGTTATTTACATCTGTCCAGTTGTGCACACTCTAATTTAAGCACTTAGAATTCAAATGACACACAAATATTAAGGCCAGATTTACCAAGTAGGGACATTTTTCCAAAGGCTGTAATTGCCCTGGTATAAAAGGTACTGATGGGAGGTAATTACAGGCAATTTAGTGCAATAGTGACCGGTGTAAACTGATTTTGAGAAAATCTGGGTAGTGTGCAGCCTTACAGTCTAGGCTTCCCTTTTTACCCTCTTAAAACGAAGGAACGTCCAATTCTGACTTCAACGTTTCACGAAACATAAATTTGTTTCATCATCTTGGTAGTTAATAGTTTAACTGTAGATGAAGGTACATGCAATGTTTTATAGCCCGTTTTGTAAATGAATGTACCGTACAGTCTTAAAAAGATTAATGTAGGTTCCACAGATTAGCTGAATGCATGAGCAAGCATAACTGTGATTAAAAAAATAGCCGTGAGCCGATCCTTCTCATCCACGTCTGTGGTATTGTGTTTTCTGAATCATTTCCAGGATGGGACTCCCCCCACTGACATGACAGAGTACTTTAGCATCGAGGAGAACCTATTGACACACCAGGAAAGGACCAAGAGGTAACTTGTAAACTCCAACATGCAGACCTTTTTTTTTTTTTTTTTTTTTTTTTTTTTTTTTTTTTTTTTTTTTTAAACTTGCTTTCACTTTTGTCTGTACATTTGAATCGGTTTATCTCCTATGCTGTCAGATTTGAGATGGCATACACCCACACTATGTACTACCTTGCTCAAGTTTACAAAAACCTTGGTGAGTATGGCATTGAGGAAAATTTGTAGTTAGTGTAAATAAAGATGTATGTAACATTTGTAGGAAAGCATGCATCTTACATGACTATAAATGTTATTTGTTGATTTCTTTAATATCTACTGTTTTTTTTTTATGTCTCAGGTCAAACTGAGCATGCGGCAAACTACTGCCATAGTACCTTGCAGAGACAGTTACAGTTAAATCAGTTCAGTCCAATGGAGTGGGCTCTGAACGCTGCAACGCTGTCTCAGTATTACATCACAAAGGTATGGCACCTATTGAAGCAATATATGAGCTGAGATCATCTGCATGCATTTACGGTTCTATTTGCGAAGCGTAGGGATTATAATTGATATTAGAGTGGAAGAGTGTTTACTTTTATCTGTGCTTGTATGATTTTTAGGGCCGCTACATGGAAGGTCGGCATTGCCTCGCAGCAGCTACTGTCATTTCAGGTTTGGCTGGAGAGGTTCCCTCTGAGGCAGCAGCAGAGGAGAGTACGTTCTTATGTAAACTCTCAGTACAAAGATCAAGAAAACTATTTACTAGTATTGAAGTCTTACATGTAATTTTGTTCTACTCATATTGTCTTTGTATTATGTATCAATTATCAAATACAAACAAGAGAGAGCCAGTTGATCTTTTTGACATTGTTTTTTGTTATATTGCTCATCCATTTTTTATCATTTATTTCCTTTCTCCTGGAATATTATAACATGACTGTCTCCTGTCGTTTGACCCAGGTGAGGCGGAGAGTGAACGCAGGGAACAGCTCAGACAGAAGAGGGCAGAGATTGCGAGGTGTTGGATTAAATACTGTCTCAATCTCCTGCAGGATGCAAAGAAGCTTCTAGAGGTACTGCATAGCCGTATGTTGATAAATATGTTGGTTTGTGGTTCATGGTTACACCCTCCATAAGAAAAAACAATCAATGGAAAGGACGTTAAAGAGGTTTTTTTCTGGAATTTGGTTCAAAGTAAATTTTTTTAGATCCACACACTCGTTTAGAGTCTGTTTTTTAAATAAATGTTCATGTGTTTGCAGGACAACATTGGTGAGCTGGATGCAGATCGTCAAGATGACTTGAAGAGAGCAAGAAGACAGGAGGAGGAAGAAGAAGAGAAGGGCAGGAAGAGCACTTTGCTGTTTGGCTCGGAAGACTCGTTTGACTCCATTGCTAGTTTGGAAGAGAAGGTGTGTATGATGTTGTTTCTCCTCCGCAAACTGTTCTGTTCATCCGTTTACACCTGCGGCTCCTAAAGCCTAATGTTCTCAGGAAAAATGTCATCTTTTTTTTCTTCATCTAAAGAACTAGAAGCATAAAACATAAAAAAAATGTTTTAAATTAAATTAAAAACAGATTTTAGACCCTAAACCTTCTGCTTCTATTTAAAGTGACTGATGTCATCCTAACTTATATCTGTCTTTATATCAATATAGAAATACGATTATTATTATGATTGTTGTTGTAGTTATTATTGTTATTGTTATTATTTATTTTCTTTTTTATTTGAATAATATGAGTCAGGTCCCCAGAAAATGCAATCACTAATGTCAGGTTGTTACGGTTTAGGAACCTCAGTTTTGCATTTCTCAAGATAATTCGGTTATCAGTTGGTATCATTCAATTAAAAACAATTAAAAAAAATAAAAAAAAAGAATATATATATATATATATATATATATATATATATATATATATATATATATATATATATATATATATATATATATATATATATATATATATATATATATATATATATATATATATATATATATAAGACATTATGCAGTTTCTTACTTGATCATTTAAAGAATTGCAAACACTGTCAAATCACGCTGAGGACCCCATGAAAGAAGAGTTTTGTGTGTGAAAGAAGAATATATGGTACTTGATTCCATAATTTGAAATTATTTTATTCTTGTAAATGTGTCAGTTCTTAACATATCCTGTTGCATATCTTCATGTGTTTCTGTCCTTGTAATTTTATCAGGCATCATTGCTGAAACACAAATTCTACTTTTTTTTTTTTTTAAGATTAAAAAGAGATAATAACAAAATGAACCAGGGGTGAACATCTAATTTATCTTAACCATAAAGTGGAATTAACAACAAAATGAAATTGTCAGTAGAGGCTGCCTTTCTGCAAATAAATCCTCCTTCATTATCATAGATGGCACCAAAGTCACTCTGCTTTCTGTGTTGCAGGTGTTGTGTTTGTTCCCTTTGGATTTCACTGAAGCCAGAGCCGTTTTTCTGGTGGGACAAAATTATGTCACTCAGGTACGTGCAACAGAGCAAACACACTAAAGCTGTGTTGGACTGACTCACACAATGCTTGCAATGCATTTCTATACAAGTAAGCAGGCACACTTAGCAGGCATGCACAGTTTAATGCTTCCATGTAATCGCTTACCACTACATAAAATATCTGAAATGTGTGTTTCAATGAGAAAAATGTCAGGACATGAAAATAAATGGCAAGGGATGTTTTTGAGCTTTGACAAATGTAATATTTAAAAGGCCTGAAAGACATTCTGAGCTATAAAAATTAAAAAAGAAGTAGAATGACAATCAAAAGACTTAAACTTTGAATTGATTAATTCTGACAAAAGCAGACCAATCACTTGGCAGAATATATTAGAGAAATAGCAACAAATGATGAAGTCAGTGATACTCTGGGGAAAAATTGTTAACAGTATAACATTTTCTTTGATGAACAAACCCACCATGCATATTTTCATATATATATATATACTGTGGTCAATGTTAAATGTGTTTTGGTGTCATTAGGTCATGTGGTTACTCTGTGAGGTTTCTTGAAGTGAGACCATTTTCCAATTCCGACAGCTGCAAGAGGAGCGTGCATTGCAAAGAGTTATTAACCTGACACAGATACAAGGCAATTTGTATAACACATTTCAGCAACAAAGCAAATTCAAGGTGCTTTACATGGGAAGTAAAGAGAAGGAAATAAAGATGGAGTTCCAGTGCAAAGACATAATAAAGAAAGGTTAGACTTAAACTAGAGTTACAGTGTGGTACTTAAACCTTGATTTAAAAGAACTGAGGGTTTCAGCATACCTGCTGTTTTGTAGACGTTTGTTCCAGATCTGTGGAGCATAAAAGCTGAATGCTGCTTCTCTGTGTTTTGTTCTGATTCTGGGGACACAGAGCAGATCAGAACCAGAAGACCTGAGAGGTCTGGATGGTTGATGTGCAACAAGTCTCTGATGTATTTTGGTCCTAAACCATTCAGTGAATTATAAACTAACAGAAGTATTTTAAAGTCCATTTTCTGAGGTACAGGGAGCCAGTGTAAGAACCTCAGAACCGGAGTGATGTTCACTTTCTTAGGTCTAATGAGAACTCGGGCTGCAACATTCTGGATCAGCTGTAGCTGTCTGATTGACTTTTTAGGCAGACCTGTGAAGACGCTGTTGCAGTAATCAAGACGACTGAAGATAAATGCGTGGATGAGTTGTCAAGATCCTGCCGAGACATTAGTCCTTTTATCCTGGAGATGTTCTTTAGGTGACAGAAGGCCGACTTTAAAAGCTGTGCTGACTCTCAAATGCTCTTATTTTGGTCCAAAGACAACTACTTAAGTTTTGTTTTTGTTCAACTGAAGAAGATTATAGCACATCCACTCATTTATTTGTTCTAAGCATCTACAATCTACTCAATGTTTACATGAGCTCATTGTCACCTGGTGACATTGTAATGTAAAATGGTGTCATTTGCATAGTTATGGTAACTTATCTTGTTGTTTATTATTGTCTGAGCTAGCAGAAGCATGTAGATGTTAAATAAGAGGGGTCCTAGGATAGAACTTTGGGGAACTCCACATGTTATTTTTGTCAACTCTGATGTAAAGTTACCTATTGACGCAAAGTAGTCCCTATCCTTTATGTAAGACTCAAACCAGTGAAGTATTGTGCCAAAAAGACCGGTCCAATTCTCCAGTCGCTCTAGTACACACAGGTTTTTCATTTAGAATAAAACAGTGAAATGTGTTTTGCCTGTAGCTGCTCTTGATTTGAGAGCTTGTCTGTTTTCTTTCATTGACTCCAAGGCTAAAGAGTACTTTCAGATGGATGGGTATGTGACGGACCACATAGAGATTTTGCAGGATCACAGTGCTCTGTTCCGGGCCTTAGCTTTCTTTGAAGAGGATCTGGAGCGACGCTGTAAAATGCACAAACGAAGAATTGACATGTTGGAGCCAATCTGCAATGGTACAGAGCTTTTGAGTTACAATTATGTCTCTTTTGTCCGTTTTGAAGGTTTTTTAAAAATCCATTTTAACATTTATACACTGCATAATTAATATGAGGAATTCAATTACTTTATTGCACTTTCTCAGATTAATTTCTTTCATTTTTCTGCAGACTTGAATTCCCAGTACTACCTGTTGATCCGCAGACAGTTGATGTTCGAGTTGGCTGAGATCTACAATGAAATGATGGACTTAAAACTGACTCTGGCGAACAGACAGGCAGATTCACAATCTTTAGATAACCACACCATTAAGAAATTTAACCATCTTTGCTCTGCCTCTGCCAAGTAAGTGTCCATTTATGTTTAAACCACCAGATACATCTACTCTTCTGTACTCTCTCTCAGCTGATGTGTAATCCTCTCCTCTTAAGGTACTTCCAGATGTTCCTAGACTCTCTGTGCTCTCCGGAAGGGAAATTTCCAGAGCATTTGGAGGAGGAGGTCCTCAGACCTACTCTGGTGGCTCGGTTCAGAGTGGCCCGACTGCACAGCAGACTAATCGATCCTTCTCCCTCTGTTCAGCTGGATAACCTGAACAGATCTCTGGAAAACTACAAGTAAGATCATACATATGTCACTATAGAGAGATGTGTTTAATTAGTGAAGCTGCAGGAGCACAGTATTGGGCTACTTCAAACACAGGACTACAATTAAAACGGAATGAAAACAGTTTATCTACTAAAGTCTTTATGTTGTTCCTAATTTTCTCTTGGAAAATGTTGTCCAGGTATGTGGTGCAGTATTGTGAGGGTCACCCCGAGGCAGCAGCTGCCGTGGAAACGGAGCTGGAGTTAAGCAAGGAGATGGTCGGCCTCCTCCCTCTTAAAATCAACCGCCTTAAAGCAAGGATGGCTGCAAATAACTGAAAGATGCTCCTCTTCACCGAAATTCATCCAAATGTGTCAACTCCATCTACTCTGACAGAGTAACGTGATACTCAGCAGTAAAAGAAACGGAAAGAGTTTGTCGTTTATATACTCAATTGCTCATGGCTTTTTTTTTTTTTTTTTGTTCCGTGCGTGGAGCATGCTGAAGTCATAAGACTGTTGTGTTTATAACAGGCTGTAAAAATGTGCTCGTGTGTAATAAATATTGTGGTCAATGTAACTTTAATTCACTTTCTTGGCATATGAAGGAATATTTAAGACAAATTTCTCATATGACTGGTGCGTGACCTTATGTTTTCAGCACAAGGTTGGTACAGGCCTAATTGCCTTTTCTCTCCGACTAAAACACTCAATTTTTTTTTAGGTTCAGCTCTGAAATTCTGAACTGCTTTGACAAACGGCTGCTTGAAGTAAGATTCCTGTGTCTTTACAGTATATAATTAGATACAAACAGATTTTAAGTTTTTGTTCCTTTTATTTATTCAGTTTCTCTTTTCTTGGTCTAATCGAGTGAATTATCTCACCCTGGTCTGATTCATACAGGTTTTCTCTTGTAATGAGATTAGTTTTGATTTATTGTGATGATTTCTTTATAGCACTCAAGTACACAAAAATGTTTCTTTATCTGCGTGATGCTTCACACAGTACAGGAAATGCCATTCATTACAAAACATTAGTGTGTTAATGCAAAACCTGAGGTTAGAGGCAGTACTCGATGCACTTGATTGGAAATTTGAACACTTATTTGGGCACTGGTGTTGAGTCAGGTCTCATCCTAATCCCATTCAATAGTTATCTTTGCTCTTTGTATTTTTCCCAGTCTTGGGTATTCAACATGCATATAGTTATAATTAATGTAGTAACATACATTAATGCAACAGTATCCGTATGTTTTGTTGTATTAAGCTTTGTGTAAAGTGGGACCAAAGTTCTTTTTCCATGATGCATCTTTATATAACAGACAGGCGAGGCTGTTTTAGGGTTGGAGGTCCCTCAGTAAAAGGGTAAAATTACTTTAACATTGGTGTGGGTGAGTTACATTTTTTCGCTGCTTATAAATGTCTGAACTTGTTGAATTAAAATCCTATAAGATCTTATGGTGAATGTGAATTTTAACTTTCTTTTTTATTATTGGGTGTGAAGTCAGTTTTATTTATATACCTCCACCCTAACCCCCCCGGTCACAAGCTCACCTCAAACGTCGTTATGGCATACGCAGCATTTAGGGAATGCGTCTATGTCCTTACACATGTCACAGCTGACAGAAATGATGATGTTTCATAAGGATGGAAAAAGTTCCTTACTATCCATCCATTATCTATACCCGCTTAATCCGTTTCCGGGTCACGGGGGTCTGTCGGAGCCTATCCCGACGAGTTCCTTACTAATGAAGAAAAATTCTCGTATTCTGTTGAATGGTTTCACAACAGGAGCGTCCAGACATGTGGACTAATGCGTGACCAGTTTCCAGCTAAATATGACCTCATGCCATTTTTAACCCACTCTGTACCGCTTCCTCTATGGATTCACTGGAGATTTGTGGTGGAGATGTAATAATGTGAATCTCTGGCAGACTGTAACACCAGGACAGTATGCTTACTCCATGTGGTCGGAGGATTTATGTCGAAACCCTTAAGTCAGACTGTCCATCAAAGCTTAAACTGCGGCCACCAACACAGTATCATGTCTCGAAAACCCTCAGTAGAGGCAGATGACAAGTTGAAGTAATAAATTCCTACTGGGTTTGAGAATTGCTGAGCATACGTTTAAAGAGTTTCATATTGAAATCTTAAGATTTGTTTTCTTTTTCTCAATAATAAAGCCAAACCGCAACAAAAACACACGTGGAGGAATGGAAATTCAAACGGTAATTAGAGCTTGCAGGTTTCTGTAAAACCACAGCGCTGTACAAAGGTCTCAGCTTTGTTGTTTGTTTGGTTAATCAAAATTTCAATGACATTTACAATTAGTTTTTTCCAGAATGCGGGAAGAGCAGGAGACGGTCCCTGGTTGCTTACACAAGGTGCAAATAACGTCAATGTCCTTTTTTAATTGGATCATAACTAGATACAGCTAGAACATGAAGTGATGATATGTAGTAGTGTAGTATAGTATAAAAATAACACTATATTGACAATAATATTACTGTATCAGTCTTAAGTGTGTCCTCCCTTCCAGCCCGCCATGATCACAAGATTTAAGTGGTTTGGGTTTTCCTTTGTTGTTTGCTTCTGCTTTCTGTTTTGCTGTTTTCCTGCTGTGATTTCAGGGGCTTTCTGTTGTTCATTTTCTTTTCTTATGGTGCCTTAACTACTGTTCTTTACCTCATTTCGAAAGGGTTCTCCCTGCGTACCTCCCCTGTTCTGTTCTTCCCGATTGTTAATGCCCATGTCTCACTGGGCCCTGTGTCTATATATATTGCTGCAGTTTTCCTTCCTTCCCTGCTGGTCTGTTGTGTTTCCCTGTGTTAGTTCCTGCCTACTCTCCACACCTTAGTGGTATTGGTGGTGATATCCTGCTTTGTTCAGTGTTGTATGTTAGTTAGAGTCCAGTTCCCAAAAGCAGCAAAACCAAGAACTTAGTTAACTCTTTTTAAGGAGATTGCACCACGAGGGTGTTAGCAGCAATATTGATTAGGATTCCATCTGTTTAGATTTATTTCTTTTCTTTTCTTTTTGTCTGTATCTTAAAGACACTGAAAATAAAAATGGGACAGTTAAACTTTGACAAAACAACAAAACAAGGGGTAACCTTTGACCTTTGTGATGAACTGTAGGCCTATCTCTGAATTTTATGGTTAAAAAAATTAGTTCAGTAAGTCAGAATCTGCAACTCATGGTTTAATTTAGACTCTCGCTTGTTTGTGACACTTTTAAAGAAAATATGAAAAGAAACACAATGAATCTACAATCTTAGTAGTAATTTTAGATTTGGATTCACATGCTTATAGTCAGGCTTTCATTGTAAACTACGACAAGTGGACAATTACTGACAGATGGAAAGATTTACCGGTCAATCTACGCTCCCACCCTCACCTGTGGTCATGAACTTTGGGTAGTGACCGAAAGGACAAGATCCCAGATACAAGCAGGGATACAAGGAGTTTCCTCCGCAGGGTGGCTGGGCGCTCCCTTAGAAATGGGTTTCAAACTCAATCACTAGGGAGGAGTTCATGGTAGAGCTGCCGCTACTTCACATCGAGAGGAGGTGTCCAGGGGGCATCTGTATCAGATGCCCCCTGGACACCTCCATAGAGAGGTGTTCCAGGCATATCCCACCGGGAGGAGACCCCGGGGAAGATCTAGGACACACTGGAGACATTATGCCTCTCGTCTGACCTGGGAACGCCTCAGAGTCCCCCCAGAAGAGCTGGAAGAAGTGTCTGGGGTGAGGGAGGTCTGGACATCTCTGCTCAGACTGCTGCCCCCGCAACCCAATCCTGGATAAGCGGATGAAGATGGACGGACGGACGGACGGATGGATGGATGGATTCAGTTATGGTAAAACCATTCAAATCAAGATAAAGTATGTCATGTACATACAGTAAGTGAACTTTAACTGTTACACATGTTTCTTTTGGAGAGGAAATATTGAGTTCACACTTTTTTCAGAATTCCTGTAAAAAAAGCAGTTATTTGTGACTGTAGGCGGCCAATCTGGAGGCCTGTTCTTCAGATGTTTTCCCATGAAACGTCTATGCTTCATTTAGACAAAAATGCCTCCACAGACTGTTGCCAAATTTTAGATCCAGAGTTGCACAATGTTGAAGTAAGATTGCAGTGGCAGTGACAGTTAGAGGGAATGAAAACAACTGATTGCAGCTTGGTGCCGTTATGTTTCCTCCTCACAACAGTTTGTATGCCGCCCTAACAAGGCTCATAGTTTTAGAGCCACTTTGCTGTTCTGCAGATGTATGAAATGACCTCACTGTGTTTGGGTGTATGTAAATGACTGTATGAGCTCATTGTGTTTCTGGATGTGAGAGTGTGAAAATAACACCGTCTGTTATCCCATAAACAGTTATTAGCACAGACAATAGACTTGATCCCACACCATGTGACAGGGCTGGACCTGGAACCCAAGCTGAACCCAGTATGTCACTTTTACAGTGAGATACTGGCTCCTGCAAGGACAAAATACAATGTGTATCAAAAATAATCTACTTGATTTCAGTGAACGTATACTTAGACGACGCAGTGTTTAAAACTGATGAAGAACGATGTGGCTAAGAGAAGAGACATATTGACAGGAAACATATCTTGTCTGCAGTGGTGTAACGTCTAAACCGGTCACTCACAGCTCTTACGTGTGTTTGTGCGTGTGTACAGCGGCAGGACTGGGCAGGCTTTTGTGTAATTTCCTGAATGAAAAAAATAGTAGCTGATGGCAGCAAAGCACTGATGTGTCTGCTGAAGTCGGCATTTCTCCCGCTCTCTCTGGGTCGTCTTCACTTTTGGTCTGATACGTTCACAGAGGTATGTAAGTGTCAGACAGGAAGAAGAGGGGGAAGACAAATGAGAACACGGATACAAAAGTGGGGGGAAATCTTTTGTCAAGCCCCAGATGGATCTTTCTTGGTGTTGTACACAAACTTAAACACACACACTGAACATTAATAAAAGGGGCGAGCCTCTTCCAAACATCAGAAAACCACTCTAACACAATATGCATGCTTTTCTTTGACATGTCTGGATGTGTTTTGTGTGTGCGAGGGTATGTACAGTCTTTTAAAAAAAAGTACAAAATACTGATGCTGCTTTAAATCAAGATAGATAAAAAGATGATGAAGAAAATATATTAATTTAAGAGTTATCAAAGATGAAATTCTGGTTTTGTATTGGCTTTCATTGAGTAATATTACACAGTGAATAAAAGACAGTTCAGGTGCATCATCTCACCACCCTTAGATATAGATAAACATCAAGAATTGTGATAAGATGGTGTAATGTTCTCATGATAAAATGACCACAAGAGCACAGTTCCTCTTGTCGCTGCCACATGAGCGATGCAATACCTCTACTAAATGATGAAATGATAATTACACATAACTGAAGCGATCACAGAGTTCACCTTGCACACAGTTTAGCAGATGTGTAGACCCCAGAGGAGGCTGTGCAGCCAAAGATCAGTAAAAACGGACAAAACCTGAGTTCACCGTCAATTTACTTTTGTCTTTGTGTATCTGTTAGAGTCATTGTAGATACATGTTCATTAACAATGTTTATTTCTTAAAGCCCTGAACCAAAATCTTAATCACATGTTTACATCATGAGTCTGAGTGGTGTACTTCCCCCCACTTAGTAACAGCCCAATAGCATCCTGGATACCTTTTGAGTCATCATGAGTCGGGTTAATCGGAAGAATAGATATTAATGCCCGAGGCTCTGCAGCATTCCAGGCGTCAGCTCTCAAAGTGTCTCAGCTTGTGTTTACCAGTCAGTCTCGTGCGTAAAACACCAGTGTTTAGGTAAAGTTAATGATGCTAAATGCTTTTAAAAAATTTGCTACATATCCCATTACGTGTTGCAGCACTTCAGCATTGATGGGATACTGGTGATGGACACAGCAGTTGAATATTTATCTTGACGGGGGTGTCCAATGTGACTTTGACGTAAAGCTGATGACGACCATTAATTAGAATCAGGTGTGTTGATGCGAGGAGACATCTAAAACCTGCAGGAGACCTGCCCTCGAGAACCGACTTTGGACACCCCTGATCTAGACTGTACAACGACTTGCATTGAAGGAATTCTGATTGAGAAGTATAGAGGAGGGCAGAAGAGCGCAGCTGAAACTCCTAATATTGTTTTTTTTTTATCTCTATGTTTAAAAAAAGCTACCAATTAAGAAAAATCTGTCGCTTCCTCCATCTTGTTATTTTACAGAGAAACACAGATTGAATCTTTGCAGCTTATCTTCGGGTATTTCCTCAGTCCAAGAGCGCAATTGCGCAAACTCGAAGCAGATATCTGATATTTGAGGCAGCAAGTTTCCACTGAGGATGTTCAGCCTCTTTCTGCAGCAGAAAGTGTTCAGGAAACCGTGACGCACCGAGAGGGCTGAGCTCTTCTAAGGCTGTTGACTGTCTGAGGCTCCTCTTACGCCCTCCTCACTGCGCAAAGACGCTCCAACTTGGACACACGTGCCTTTATTTTGTGTTTTGTTGAAAAAAGATCCACGCAATGATGAAACTGGTCCTGCTCCTCGTTATTTTCTACTTGGGCTTACATAACGGAACGGGTAAGTGAACAATTAAAATCTACTTTTTGGCTGTTGATGATCTGGAGGTAAGTGTCGCACTGTTCTCTTTTAGCGCAACTTGTAAAGGAAACCATACGCAGACCTGTTTACATCCTGTCAAATAAACTTTTAGAGTGTCTAGATTTTTAAAAGTCATGGATTGACTTCTCAAACTCTGGGGTCTGTAACGAGAAGTGAAAAGAGGTTATATGGAAACTGACTCAGTGTCACCGATAATGTGATTACTGTAAGTTACTCTGACTCATTTGGCCTATAAAAGCTCTTTTCTGTGGTAGAGCAACATCCTGCTACTTGTCAAAAGGACTAACAACCGTAAAAATCCTCTGAAATACAACTTCTCCCCTTACAGATTTCGGAATGTACCACAACATAACATACCATGATGCTACGACAAAAATATGTCGATCCCCTCTCTGCTCGAGTTCAACTCAAAACGGAAAAAGCATCGGGGTCTCAGTTTCCGACCTAAGTTTCTATGATGCTTGTTGAACTCTTTCTGCGTGTAAAGGGAATTTTCACAACTCCGTCAATGACTAAAAAGAGGAAGGAAACTGATTTGGGGAAATTCTACACAAATTTATATATTTCTAGTAAGCAGTGCAATCTGATTTTACTAGTCTATCCGGGATTAAATGATACTTCCATGCCCAAAGGAGCAAGCGGTCCTTAAAGATGTGTTTAAGTGTTTTTTTTGTTTGTTTTAGTCATTATGATAATGATTTTATAGGATTTGTATGCTTTTTCTTTATTGACAATAGCCCCTTATCATGCTTTCTTACCTTAAGGACAGACCAACACTTTGAAAACATGACAAAAGTCTTAATAGTAACTTGATATCGGAGTTAAAAGAAGAATCTTAAAGCTGATGAAATGATTAAAAGATTATTATAGCTGATTTTACTCTGTTTTGATAAAAATGTGTATCCAAAATATGTCACTAATATTATCAATCATGTGCAACAAGTTATTATCAAGTTATAATATGCTTGCCAACTTTTCTTAAACGTGTTTACTGTCAGTTACTGAGACACAGTTGAAATAGGTGATCACAGGAAACATTACTTAACACCCCCCACTTTTTCAATAGCATCTATAACAGAAAGTGATGTTGCCTTCATTGTGTCACCGGAGGATTTCAACATGTTCAGACTTTTATCCCAACATCCTGAGTTCTACATTTAATAGCTCTGTGTATAATCAGACAAGCTCCAAAACCAGGCATATAGGTTATGTGTTGATATAAAACTGAAATGGTGATGCTTCCTTTTCTGAGCCATCACTGAAGAGAATTAACAGCTCGGAGGCCAATAAGACCAACCGTTACTTTAACATGTTGCAGAATAGTGGCATTATCTTTTGAAAGACTCTGAACATGGAACTAGAAAACCAAAGAACCAATCCAAATAATGTTGCCCAACATCTCTCTAACTGACACGAGTGTGTTGTGTTAACTTCCTAAGATCGCAGCTCTGGTTTGGAATTTTTATTTTCTGTCACTTTGGTCCCTCTTATGAGCAAATGTTATATGGACATCACAGGAATAAGAAGGATGAATAATGTGAACGGAAACGTGCAGAAACTACCGATCCCTAATCTTTTGTTTTCTCTTTAGGAGCACCAACGACAGCTGTATATAAGTTTGTGAAATGCAATCCCAGGGATGGCCAGGCTAACTGCAAGACTTACCAAAGTACTCAGATGCCATGGAGTCCAGATCTACCAGGCAAACTGCCTGCCTCTGCTGCACAGTATCTGTAAGTACTCAGGAGTTGTGTGCATGCACGCCTCTGAGTGTTCAGGCGTTGGATGTTTGTTTTGTTTTTTTTTCTTTGTTTGATAATTGCTCAGGGGAAGGAGGGGAAAAAAAGTGTTTTGGTTGCAGAGCTATACCTCAATGTTAAAACGAGTCTGGAAAAAAACACAGTCATCAGAAAAGGCAGCTGTCAGACAAATACAGGCTTTAGATGTAGAAATGCTGACGTTGCATCGGACACCTTACCTTGGTTAACGCAACCCTCGGGAAACCCAAACTCCTGCTTTATGTATGCCTGCGCGCATTCATGCGTTGTGTGTTTCAGCAAGACGTTAAGTGTAAGGTAGTTGGCCAAGAAAGGCAAAAATAGCGCAGAACGTGAGTAGATAAAGGACGAAAAGATCAGCAGGGAGTGAAGAGCTGCTGCAAAAAAGATCTGAAGAGTCACAAAGAACCGAATTGGAATACTTACTATTTCAAGCATGTTCAAGTGTTCATTTATGCTTAATTTTTATATTGTGTAAACAAATTGTGACTCCACTACATTATCTGCACAGGTTTTTTTTGTTTTTTTTTAATCTTTATTGTTTTGACTTTATGCATCATTAAAGACAATGTATGCAAAGCAAGAGCAAAACTTAATTCCTGCTTATAGCATTGTCAGTTCATTTTGACACTTATATCCATAAATGTGTTTCTAATATAGTGACTTTGCTGCTCTGTGGAAGCAAACTTGAACTTTGCATGCTTTAGATACCAGCACAGAGGAAGTGCAGTTCGCCTTGAGATAGTTTACTGACACAGATGTGTGAAGATGTGGGTGAAAATTCACCCTGCATATGATTTACTTTTATATTTCTGTCATATTTGCTGTTTCCCCCTATTTCACACTCCACTCAGAATAAAGAGTTTGTTAACAGCTCTACTTTCACAAACTTTCAGATGTCATATCAGCAGAAGTATGTATGTTATGATGACAAACAATAACAAACCTGTCCAGGGTCCTATTGTATTGTATTATATCATAAAATAAGAGACAGTCATTCAAAGTGTTTGTCTCTCTGTAAATAATTTGTGGAAGTCTGTCAGTCCAGCTCTGGTTCTCAGCAACCAGTGAATGGCAGGTTAAACTCTAAAGCTTTGTAGCTTTGATTGGAAATAAATTTGAGACATACCACAAATTCTGTTCCATTTTTTTATTTAAAAAAAAATCATAGATTTTACTTTGTTTCTGAAACGAAGGTTGTTTTGCAGTAGCTTCGGGGCATTAAAGCAAGTCAAAAGAAGCCTTCCTTTAAACACTTTGAATAGTCACCTTATCCTTTTAGTGTGAGCAGTTCGTTTATAATCAAAATTACATTTGTAATGGGATATTTCATACGAACATGAGAGAGAGATTTAGCAATTTTCATTTAACTTTGATAAAAATGGACAAACTGTTACCAAGCTGTAAAGTTTGACTTTAGGATCAAAATACACACTCAGAGGGTTACTTACTGGGTTTCCAGGGGGATTCATACGTTCTTGTGAGTTACTCAGTTTGTACAAAAGTGTAAATAAAATCTTCCAATCTTCTTGGAAGAAGTCAGACCTGTATGTGAATTACTATTTATAATTACTCTAAATAGTTTTAAGGAAGAATTCCAACCGTCTTGTATTGCTTTGGCTGATTCCTCAGATTTTCCATTTAGTTTAACTTGGTCAAAATTCAAAAATGCAGTCTGCTGGAATTAGTGCGTGCGTGCGTGCGTGCGTGCGTGCGTGCGTGCGTGCGTGCGTGCGTGCGTGCGTGCGTGCGTGCGTGCGTGCGTGCGTGCGTGCGTGCGTGCGTGCGTGCGTGCGTTTATCTTGAGTTCATAGTGTACAAGTGAAGGACTGTTTTAATCTACGTGAGTGACTGCTGAAAAAAAGTATCACAATCATGGTTTTAATGCAGTTTCCTCTTTTAGAGTTCATCAATCCTTCCAGCCATATATTTTAAAGAAAAGGTAGCTTTAAAAAAAGTTATATAAAAAAAACAGTTTATCTTACTAAGAGTCCATCACCAACGCTGATGAAAACGGGAGCGAATAAAACAATGAGTGATTCAAAGTGCTTTAGCATTTGTTCACCAACCTGCTGCCGTACAACAAGAGTTCCTCAGAAATTCAGAGTTAGATTACATTTATGACGCTTCTTTGAATAACTGCAGATACACAAAAAAGCAGGCTGAAATGAACAAGTGAATGAAATAAGCTGCCAACAAAGTGAATGCCTTTGGGTATAGGGAAGAAGTCGTGAGTGCTGTCGCTCTTGTTTATTTAGGGTTTTCTAGCTTCCATCATTAGAGCTCGTCTCAGTTTCAGCAGCAGCTCTCCTTTTTTTTCAGCTCGTTCTCAACAGGAAGTCAGTTGAAAGGAAGTGGGCTGTGACGACTGGCGTGCTACTTCTGGTCTATTGTTTTATATCTGTACATGAGCCATGTTAGTCTGAAGGGCAGCCAGAGTTGTAAAGAGTCATCAATTATTTTACTCAAGTGAAAGTAATGGTGAAATGGAGGTGTTCACAAGAAAACCCCTTTAGTAAAACCAGCTATAGTAAAAGCAATTTGTACTTTGGACCATTTATGTGCACTTAGGGCAAGTGCACGCATGTTTTTGCAGATAAAATCTAGGACATGGTGGGAACCAATTCATTAAAACATAGATATTTATTTGATAAGAGTTGTTACATTAATATCCTTTGAACTGACTGACCTATGCTGGTTATTGTCTATTAGAAATTCACTTGTTGCAGGTCCACATTGATAGTAAATAAATGTGGAATCATTTTATGATGAATAATCATGATATAATGAGGCTATAACTTTAATAATACTTGTAAAAGGGCAAGTTTGTCCATTAAATGTGGCTTAGGTTTTAATTTTTATTAATGTACAGCATTGCTTAAATGTTGCTGACATTTAAATGAAAGGCCTGAGATGCCACATTGGATCAATAAAAGTGATTGGAAACTAATGTAAAATGAAGTGCTCAAAAATAAAGGTAGCAACAAATAAAGTAAAAGTTGATTTTCAGTTGTCAAAAGGTTTAAAAAAATACTTTGTGACAGTCCTTCCATCACATAGTCCCAGATTACATGTAAACATTATATGGTTACTCAGTAATTATACAGTGGATTTCTGGCTTTAGTTTATTTCTGAGCTTTGAAAAAAGGTGTACAAAGCAACTCCGTCTACAATAGTCAACTCTGACGCTGTAGATCTATGTCTGTAAAAAGAAAAAAAATCCAAATTTTAGAAAAAAATGCAGACGTATATCCTTCCTGGCCTAAAAAAAAAGGTGTCAAAGACTGTTTTTTTTTTTAGCCACCTTTATCTTTGATTACAATCATGCACTCAGTAGATACGCTTACGAAACTTTTAATTCTGTCTATAGTTACATTTATTTTTTCCAGTATCTTATACTGATGATGGGGGTGACAACTCTTCCACAACCTCAGATGTTTGGTCAGACATGGAAAATGTTAAATAGAGAAGACTATTTATTATTTGTTATTACATTTTTGCTTTATCTTTTAAATGTTTATTTTATTTAGATAGTCAGTGAGTTAATACTAATAAACACAAAACATTGTATTAAAGGACCGCATTATCAGTACATTTTGTAAAATATTAACAGTAGAACTGTTGCATCTTATCTAATATTCCTCAAAATCAGCATTAAGATGCTGAGGAGTCCCCAATTCCTGCTCTTCCAACGTTACCTTACTCTGAAATGTGATTTTTGGATCCAGTTTCTTTTTTTAAAACAGTTTTTATGTTTAAGGATGAAGACCTGGTTAAGGTTAGGAAAACATCATAGCCTTTGTTAAACTGACGCATCTGATCAAAATGCCCTTTTTCTGGATTACTGACTGATGAGCCCCTTCCTCTTGATTAAACAAACAAACTTTGTCCGACATACAAACACACCTCCTTCTGGCACATATTGTGCTGAAAATCTTGTTGTGTGGCATAACAAGAATCTATCATTTGTTTTTATCAGCACACAATTAAAGATTTAAGTTCTGTGATTATTTCACTGGACTAGTGCCTCAAATAAACAAAAGGGTGGGGGGGTCTTTAAGCTTTCAGAACTACTTTAAAATAACATCAGCAGCAAGTCTTGTTCACAGAAACAAGTTTAGTCTTTAAACACACTGATGTTTTCTACTCACTGAATCCTCTTCTCCAGCTATGTGAGGTCACCAAACTTCACCGATTTAATATGATGAGGAGTAGATGTAGCGAACAGGAGGGTCAGACAAATGCCACTACAGCCTGTACATTCCCACGCAGCCTTAGTGGATTAATCTTGGCAAAATGTAGTTGCATGGTGCGTTGCAGGCAGGGGAGGACAGGAAATTGCATAGGTAAAAGTAGTGAAGCCAGCACAGTTAGTGAGTTATCAACAGGACTGTAAATTAAACAGCCAAAACATGCTCTGTCACAATCTTCATACTCGTCCCAACTCTCTTTCTCTGCTACTGTACTTGTAGAAGATTAGGTAAGGCAAGTTTATTTGTAGAGCACAATTACACAACAAGATGATTCAAAGGGGTTTTTCAGAGACATTCAAACATCACATAAATAAAAAGCATGATTTAAAATGTAAACAAAAGACAGAAAGAAGAATGATAGATAAAATAAGTAGTTAAAATGTAAATAAAGAGCATGATTTTAAAATGTAAACAAAAAGAAAGAAAATTGAAGAATAGATAAAATCAGTGGTTAAAATATAATCAAGTTTTGAAACTTAAGCTTAAAAGTCAAACAGTGTGGATTTGGGGGTTTATTCCAATGCAGCTGAGAACAGGTGAGTCTTCAACCTGGATTTAAATAAACTGAGTGTTTCAGCTGATCTGAGTCTTTCTGGGAGTTTGTTCCAGACATGTGGAGCAGAGAAGCTGAAGGAAGCTTCTCCATGTCTGGTTCTGAGTCTGGGAACTGATAGAAAACCGAGAAAACCGGATCCAGGTGACCTGAGGGGTCTGGAAGGTTCAAATTGGGTCAGGAGGTCACTTATGTATTTTGGTCCTAAACCATTCAGAGCTTTATAGACCAGCATCAGAACTTTAAAGTCTGTCCTCTGAAGGACAGACAGCCAGTGGAAAGACCTCAGAGAAGGACTGATGTGGTCCAGATTTTTTGGTCTTAGTGAGGACTCAAGCAGCAGAGTTCTGAATGGGCTTTAGTTGTCTAACTGATTTTTTTAGGTAGACCGGTTAAAATGCTCTAAAAAACAATAAAGCCTACTAAAGATGAATGCATGGACTAGTTTTTTCAGGTGGGAGATGGGAGATTTGAGATCAGTCTGTAGTTGTATATTTGTATCTTGTCAAGCTTGTCCTTTTTCAGCAGAGTTTTAATTACTTCTGTTTTTAGGGGTCCTGGTTAAGGAGACCTGGTTAAAGATCTCACTACTGTTTTCAGTTAGACACCGTTTTGTGATCACTGCTGTTGACACATTTGTGTGCACTGAAATTGCACTCTCAAAGAAAACACAGGAATGATCCGACAGGCCCACATCCGGCACTGTAACCTATGAAATGCTCAGACCCTTAGAGATCAGTAACTCCAGAGTCTATTGTGCGTGGCCTCTGTTACATGCTGAGTCAACCCAAAGATGTCCTGAGTGTTACTCAGGTCTTTAGTTCTTTGTCCTGAGGGTTGTCCACATAGATGTTAAAATCCCTAATAATAATGACACTGTCAAAATCAACACAGATTATAGACAGCAGTTCACTGAGATCATCAAAAAAGTCTGCACAGCATTTGGGATCCTGTAAACATTAGGAAACAGGACTCTGGATGAGGCCTTCAGCTGTAAAGTCACATCTTCAAAAGACTTATTTAACTAAATTAAATTTTCATGATATATGAGTTGAAAAACAATATTTATCAAACAAAGGCTTAGTCCCTGGCGCTCAAGATTCAAACTCGGGTAACATTTTTATTATATGTCTGACTTCCATTCTTTTATTCAGAGATCCAGAGCCAGAGGAAGGTGAGAGTCAACCAAGAGAGGAGGAAGAAGACCACGAAGTGTTGGTGGTAGAGGAGGAAGCACCAATGAAGAGTGAGGATGGGGAATCACCTATGATGTTCCTGAGTGAGGAAGGCTCTGGAGGTTATGAAGGTTCTGCAGGAGACTCAGCCACAACAGCTGAGACAGGATCTGGGGAGGCCTGGACAGCTGATGTTCTACAGAAAGGTACTTTAGGGCTAAAAGATGGAGATTGTATTTTTTCTTGTCCTTTTCTTTCTTTTCTTTTAGCTGCTCTATAGATGTTTATCTGTCCTTGTCATCTTCTGTTTCACAGATGGAAATGTGAGGGCCCTGAGGAAATTGTTCCCCAGCCGTTCTTTCACTGGTGAGCCAAAACCCACAGAGCAGGACCTGAAAGACGACCACCTTCTGCAGCTGTAGATGCACAGGACGCCTGCTTCTATCTGATTTGATTCAGATAGTAAAACTAATATTATATCACCACCTGCTGGAAAAACCTTGTCACACAGAGCTCAAATATATATTTTGGATTTTTCAGTGAGATTGTTTTAAATTATTTCCTTAACAATCAAAAAGAATAAATAAATCAAAATACTGGTCAACGTAAATTTAAATTTCTCTTAGTAGCATACAAACAGTCCAATGACCAGTATATGCTCTTTATTGTGGAAATCAGCATTTTTAATATGCTTTGTAATATACATTAAAATATGCTTTTATATCCTGACAGTGCAATAAGAGGACGCCTTTGTTTGTGCTTGGCTCACTTTGTGCAAGTTCCATTGTTTGTTTGTTTGTTGTTTTTTTTAAATTTTATTTATAAGCTGCACAAAGATTATTTTTAATGATTTGATTCCCTTTTCTGAAATTTTATGACATGCTACAAATGGAAGACGATGCAACATATTCTGGATTGAATGCTGGATTTACGAATTTGCGGATATAAACCCCTCAGAATCAGATTCACATTGTCTTAACTAATGAGAGAAAGAAATATGCACAATGAATATACATGTTACACATAAACTGCATAGACAACAACAGTGTATGATTTCTATATAGTCCACATTGTTCACTGTGCATTTAAAATACTTCTATCTATAAATGATTAAAAATTATATATTCAAATATGTTTTCTGTGTCTTTAATCCCAATTATTGGGATTTCCTTGGAAATACCTGGGCCTCTGCATCAATTATTTATTAAAAAAAAAAACATTTGTGATTTTCTCAAAATCACTAAGAAAAGCACAAAACAACCAAACAGTTATACTTTTCTTTACACTTTGAATAGTCACCTAAAAATGAGAGCTCTCAAAAGCCAGTGGAAACTCTTTACAGATGTCCTACAGACAACTCTGTAACTGCTGATATGAATGGCACAAAAATGAAGAGTCACTTTGGATCATTCGTTACCTCAGGAGTGCTTGTGTTCATCAATACTTATAAATGTCTTTACTGGTCAACCCTCATTGGATTGTGTTACACGTTTCTAGATGTTTTAGAATCAGAACTGTGACTTGAGTGATGATTTAATTTAGTTTATTTTACTTTTCTTATTTTTACCAAAAAGGTAATTTTTTGGCTGATGTTTTGTTTTTAACATACACAGACATACCATACTTTTTTTTATCTATTAACTTCAGTTAACACTCTTCTTACTGTTTCTCCTGTAGTTGGCAGATAAACAACCGCATTTAGCTTTTTTTTCCTTCTGATGTTTTGTTTGTTTCTTTTTTTTCCTCTTTCAGGAAAGCATGTTATAGTGATGGAGTAATATTTTAAACACCGGTATTCCTTTTCCTATGGTATGGTAACAAAATATTCGTCTAAACAAGGCCTATTGGCCTATTTTATGCATATCTACAATGCTTCTTCCAACAGATGTTTAAAGGTATAGTGATTGAGGCATGTTTTATTCCATCTAATCTCTCTGGATGATAAAAAATGTTTGCTAGTAATTAGTATGCCTTCATTTACAGAGACAGTCATATTTACAGCCCTCAAATAATATTATCTTAATGGAAAGACATAATTCTAATTTAGATTGTGTAAAAAATGTTATCATATAGGCGTCTGTACCTTTTCTAGTCTGGACTGTGAGTGTGTGTTTGGTGAAGATGTGAAAAGTACAACTTTTTGTGCTGGTTATAGTATAGTCAGTTTGTTTTTGGCTGTGCATTGTGACTTAGATGAAGTACATATAAATTTAAATAACTTTTATCTTCATATGAGTGACATTTAAGTCTAAGAATTAACTTGTAACAACTTGATTGTGTGCCTTCAGTGTTAAATCGCAACACCACAGGAGTTTGCAAACGCTGTAATATTTCAGTTCCATTAGTGTCTTTGGTCATCTCAGATTAACTGTATAGCATCATTATTTTCATCCCAATTTGACTACTCAAAAATGTTTTCTCTCTTATTGTACGACAATACTGGACCAGATCAGTTCATCCCTAAACCCTCTTTTGACCCAGACATTTTAGCTAATTATAGACCAATTTCCAACCTTCCTTTTATATCTAAAATTCTGGAAAAGGTAGTTGCAAGGCAGCTGTGTGACCATTTGTATATAATTTATCTATTTAAAGTAAGTCAGAATGCATCATAGCACAGAAACAGCACTGGTTCTAGTCACAAATTACCTTTTTATAGCCTCAGATAACAGATTAGTGTCCACACTGGTTCTGCTGGACCTCAGTGCTGCTTTTAATACAGAGATCACAGAATTTTACTGCACAGACTAGAGTATGTTGTTGGGATTAAAGGGGCAACTCTAGGTTGGTTTAAATCATATCTATTTGATAGATTGTTCATGTTCATGAGGTTTTTTTTTCTAGTACAGACGAGGGTCTGATATGGTGTCCCGCAGGGTTCAGTGCTAGGGCCAATCCTGTTCAGCTTATACATGCAGCCCCTGGGAAGTATTATCCAGATCCATGTCATTAATTTTCATTGTTATGCTGATGATACGCAGCTGTATTTGTCTATGAAGCCAGATGAAACAGAACCATTAGACAAACTTCAGGCGTGTCTTAAGGACATCAAGGACTGAATGTCCACAAATGTTTTGCTCCTAAATTCCGATGAAACAGAGGTTATTATTTGTGGTCCCAAACACCGTAATGTGAGAAATTATATCGATTCAGGCAGAAGGGAATCTAAGATTCTGGAAGTCAGGAAGGAACAATTTGCTAAAAGTTTAATGAACATTTCATGTATAAGAACCATTTTTGTCTGGTCTTACAAAAGTTGGATATTAGCTTGTTTGATTTCATGAGCAACAGGAATTTTTACCTTCTAAACGTTTGTAAAATTCCACCAATTCTTCGGCAGATGCTGGTGGCTATAAAAAGATCTGAAAAGTATCAACCTGGTCCATGCAGACATCAAACCAGACAATATAATGCTGGTACCCCATCATTGACAGCCATTTAAAGTTAAATTGATCCAGTTTCAGTTTTACTTATCCCCGCACAGAGGTGCACAAGAAGTTTATTGGAAACAAAAAGCTCTTGGATGCAGCCAGGAAAGATCAGAGGTATTGCAGATAGACAATCAACTATATTGGTGAGTACATTAGTCTTATGATTTCACTGATGGGCTACATGAAATATTTATATTTATTGGGTTGAAAAATAATACAGTTTTTTTGGGTTTTTTTAATGGTTGATACAGTATTGTTGCTACGTTGTTATTTGTACCAGTCCCTGCAAGATATAAACAGGCCAAAGGAGGCTTTGGATGTGCTGTTGTCTGCTGAGCTGCTACAAAGGGTGAATGTGGAGTTTGCTTAAATACAGGTGGACTGCTGCACACACACAACCACATACAAATAAGGACACCAGAGACAAGTCCGCAAAACACTGAAGCACTTTAGAAATCCTATACTTTTTGAGCAGTTGAATGTACTTTTTTTTTTTTTACAATCTTCTTTGTCGTTTACGTAAAAGGTTATTTGTGATTTTTTTAAGGCATTTTTTAATTATCTATGTTACCTGTTTATTACATTTAACTCCACACATGTTATGCTTTGTGACATTCTGCACTTTAAAAGATTGATCTCAGTGGTCAGTTTTTGAACATCACAGTGCATTGAATAAATACAAATACTGTGAACAAACACTTTTGACTTTTCATTCATATTTTTTCCTATTCTAGTACACAAATATAATTTTTAAACCACACACAAATGTATTGTAAATGAGAGTATACCAGACTCCTATGTACACCATAGGAATTTATCGATATGCCACATAATGTCCTTCTTTTTTTGTGTTATGAAATGGTCATCCTAATCCAATTCAAAACTTTATTACTTGCATGTAAAGTCCAAAATGGCCTAGCACCGCAATATTTGCAAGACCTGATAGTTGCATATGTTCATAAGAGGCCGCTTCGTTCTCAGTGTGCAGGTTTACCCGCAGTTCCTTGGACAGTTGAGCTGGTCTTCAACACAGCTTCATCCTAGATATGCTGCTGTAGACCTGCTGCAGGGAGACACTGACTGGTGCCCCTCACCTCCTCTGTTTCTCTTTCCCTTCATCAGCTCAATCCTCAGTTATTAACAGTATCTCATAACGATAATTGTGCTCCATTGTTCTTGTAATTTGTTGTGCCGGTCTGCCCCCTCTGTTTCTCTTCTGTACATGTTTGCAGACCAGAGCCTCAGAAGCTGCATCCTGACCTGCAGTCCCACCCTCTGACCACCCCAGTTTTACCTCCACCTGTCTGTATAGACGTCTCTGTTGGATACCTACTAACATCCTGACCTGCAGTCCCACCCTCTGACCACCTCAGTGTCTGCTGTCTACAGCTGTTTATTTAGTCGTCTCTGTAGTCTACCAACTGACCACGTATCAGTCATAAATACACGGAAGTCTTAGATCTGCTGCTGACGCATAATTATACTTATGTATTTTGTCTTTTGTACCTTTGACGGTGTGTTTGTGTCTCTCCTCTCTCTGTACTTCATTCTCTCTTTCTGATCTCCCTTTTCCTGTTCTACCCGACTGGCCTTCGCCAGGATGGTCCCCCCTTATGATCCAGGTTCTGATCAAGGTTTCTTAAGGAGTTTTTCTTGCCACTGTTTGGTTTAAGGTTTTTCTTTTTTTAAGACAACTTTTATTGTAATAGACACTATATGAATACAATAAAATAGAAATTATTTCAGTTTATCTGTAGCCAATATGTGATATAAAAAAAGGCAGTTGAGCAACTCCAGTGGACTGCATGGAAAATGTAGAGGCAATGTTGTTATTCATTTGTCCAGCAGGGAGCACTGAAAAATGACAAAATATCTCATAACTCAGAATTTCTTTAAAACATCCATCCATCCATTATCTATACCCGTTTCCGGGTCACGGGGGTCTGTCGGAGCCTATCCCGACACATATCAGGCGAAAGGCAGGGGTCCAACCTGGACAGGTCGCCAGTCTATCCAGGGCCAAATAGAAGACAAACAACCAATCACATTCACACCTAGGGAGAATTTAGGATGATCAATTAACCTACCCTGCATGGTTTTGGACTGTGGGAGGAAGCCGGAGTACCCGGAGGGAACCCACGTGGGAGAACATGCATACTCCACACAGAAAGACCCATCGGGCCGGGAATCTTCTTGCTGTGAAGCAACAGTGCTAACCACTAAGCCACCGTGCTGCCCTGTTTAAAACATCATTATCATTAATAGTAATAAGAATAATGTCAAAACATTGTATATACGTGATATAATATATATTTTGAATGTCATTTTCCCAAATACTGATATTGTTGTAAGTTAAAGATTGAGTATTTTAACACGATAAAATGATAAACTTAGTTGGTTATTTAATTTAATTAGATTCAACAATCATTTATAAACTCCCAACGTGAAATATGATGTTGCAGAAACTTTCATTATCTAAGTTTCTTCAAACAGACATTACAGGGGGTCATTGTGGGCAGAAATTATCATCTGTAGCTGTCTGTTGCTGTAGATCTGAAGAGCAGTCTGATTGAAGACAGTTTGTTGTTGAATTATTGTCTTGTGAAGAGGATGCTCAGTGTTTTCACTCTGTTTTAATTTTATAAAGCATATTTCTTTGCACAATCAGCTCTAGAAATGTCATCAGAACTGAGCCAGACTCCTATATTAGTTTGTTTAGTTTCTTTAAATCACTGGCCCTGATGCTGCTGCCCCAACAGTTGACTGCAGATGAGACTGCACTCTCCACAATAGACATATAGAAGATATTCAGCAACTTGCTCCAAACACTGTAAGGACCTGAGCTTGTGCTCTGCCCTTTCTTGCAGATAACATCACTGTTGTGTCTCCAGTCCAGTCTGTTGTCCAGGTGAAAAGGGTGGTATTTTATACTCCTCCACCACCTCCATTTCTTCTCCATTGATCTCCCGCTCCTAAAATTCACAATGATCTCCTTTGTCTTGTTCACATTCAGAATGAGAGGATTGCTGTCACACATTTTACATACATATTCAGTCTTATGTCCACCACTGATACACCCCACAACTGCAGTCGTCTTGAGTATTTCTGCAGATAATAGAACTCTGATGTGTATAAAACGTCTAAAGTGTTCAGAGTAAAGACAAAAGGTGAAAGTACAGACCCCTGTGGTCCTCCTGTGACCACCCAATCAGAGCACACAACGCTTCAGTCTCACAAACTGTAGTCTGTTTGTCAGACCACAGTTCATCACCCTAATTCCAGGTAATTATAGAGGAATCCATCTGTGGCTTCTGGTTTTGTTTCTTACAGTAAGAACGGGCTAAATTACGTTTAATCAAATAACATGATCCTCACAGTGCTGTCTAATTTGTCCAGATGACAGGCGAACCAGATTTGTAACTCGCAAAAGCAAATCCAAGAATATTTTTTTTTATCAGACAGCAGTTTTAACCAACAAACTCTGTGACTCATTTATTTATGATTATTACTGTGAGCCTACCATGGACCGTCTATAGCTCGCTACTCTCTCCCGTGTTTCTGTAACCAGGGCCCCGCCCACAAACACATGACGCAGGTCACATGACGCGGCGCCTCGTTACTACCAGACTGGCTAAACTGAGCGAGGCTAGCTGTTAGCTTCAACTGTCAAGACGGCGAGACTGTCAAGATGGTGAGTGGAAAAACGACACCCGGCCGTTGCAACGAAGGGGTGGGGGAAGCAATGGAGGTCCTCGTTAAAAAGACTGAACACACGTTTGACATAAGCGGGAGTTTCAGGCACGCCTGGAAGCACATATGCGGTATTTAGATCGGACAGGAACAAGCTAGCGGGGTTGAGCTAATTAGCATCCTACGAGGCCGTTTTTCCTCTGATGTTGTGACTTACTAACGACCCTTTATCAACCCCTGGCAGTGACTGTTACCCCCGATTAACTATTGAATGTACTGCATCCTACGTATATGAACAGACACCGAACGTCCTTGCGTGCTCCGGTTTTAAAAAAGTGATATTTAGTCAGTGCATGTGGTTAGCAGATCTGTACATTCCTTTAATATCAATAAGTCGAGGTAAAACGTGCATATATCTCCACTCAGTGGCTGTGTTGCAGTTGTTTTTTTTTTGTTTTTTTTTTTTTGTGTGGTTACCACAGTATCTGGTTTCTCGTGACATCTTGATGACTGAGCTAATTTCTACAGGTTTTTAGTTCCTACATTTTGAAACATGTGCTTATGACTTTGCGTCTGCTCTGAAGCAAATGTGCAACTGTTGATGAGTGAGCTGGTTCGTCCTGTCGTCCTCATCCAGTATGCTTCAAAGAAGAAGTGGAGATTTAATGGGTTCAAGCCCGGCGTGGCTGGTGTCGGAGCGCATCCGACACTGCAACACACCCAGACTTGTTAACTTTGCAGCTCGGGGTGTGTTAGTCATCCGCCACTGTGTCAGAAACCTCCTAACCTGATGCCATGTGTAAACAGATTATTCTGCATGTAATGCAGACAGTATGGCAAGAGACTTGCCCCATTCTGTTATATTTAGTGTGGATTTTTTTTGTCTCTGAAGTTTAAAATGTGTACATAATGTTGTGGCCTTCCTCCTGAAGTTTAAAGAGGGTTTAATTATTATAAGCTTGTGGCTAAAAGGTGCACTTCAACTGGCAAGAACTCCCTTAACAGTGCTGCTTTGATGTTCATCCATAATCCTTTTAAATTTATGTGAACACTTTTACACGATTCAGCTGCTCTTTGTGTTAGGCCTGTTTTGGTGTCAGTAACATTTTGTTCTCTATAATCTTTCTGATGTTTCCAGAGTTTCCTGGGAGGTTTGTTTGGGCCTGTGTGTGAGATAGATGTACTGCTGAATGATGCAGAGACCAGAAAGACAGCCGAGTTAAAGACAGAAGATGGTAAAGTGGAGAAACACTTCCTGTTCTATGATGGAGAGTCGGTTTCTGGGAAGGTAAACTTGGCTTTTATTTTTCTTACAGAAGAGTTCAGATCTCCATGTGGTCGTAAACACATGAGACATGATTTAATGTACTCCCGATATAATTATCAGTGAGCAGTACTCACCCAGAACATAATGAATTTTTCTGCTATCCACATGACTATTTTGCAATCTTCTTCTTAACTGAGTCCCACAAGAAATAAATATTTTGTAAGGAGTGCATAAGGTTTGCTTTGCCTTCAGTGGGAACTAAAATGAATCTGTTTATGATTGCATTAGTTATGTTTCTTTATAGAGTAACAATTGCATCTGTCTGTAATTATTTCACTTGGGAATTTGGTTGAATGGCTCTTTAAACAGCACAATAACTTCCTTTCATGTTAAAATCTCAGTTCCAATTTCTTTGAAAGATATTTGGTTACTTTTAGGAAGTGTGGTCTTGTTCTCGTCTCCTATTTGTACTATCGACAAATACCAGCCAAAGTTGTTTTTTTTTTTTTCTCATTTTATTGTATTTTTTCAATCATTGAAAGTGGTGTGACAGGAAAGCTTCAAGCTGGAATTCAAGCCTGGGACGGCTCGACAAGGACTGTAGCCCCTTTTATATGGGTCACCCACCCAGCTAAGTGGGCTAACCACTGCTGCAAAGACCAGCCAAAGTAACTTGGGATTTCCATCCTGTTTGCTTCTTGCAATGCCTGCATTTTTTTCTTCAACACTGGCACACAACAGCAGCAATGAAACTAGCTCACACAGCTGCAGTGGACGTCATGGCAGAGGTGACTCAGAGACTCATGAAAATAATGATGGAAGACAAAATAAGAGCAGGACAATGCAAGAAGCCCAGCAAATCTTACAGCATCTTAAAAACCACTTAACCTACAAGCCTGCAGGGGGACTTTCTTATAAAAATGATAATTGTTTTTTCCTTTCTTTAATTCAGAAAAAGAGAAGGTGGTGCTAACTATTATCTTCATTGGGATTCAGTGGGAATGAAGCATTGACGTCAAAAGTCCTAATATTGTCATGGACTTTGACCATTTTGTGTTTATGGCTGATAACATAACAACCCATAAAAACTGCCTCTTTATGGAATTTTAGATGAGTAAATACTTGTAATTAACCTAATAAGTACAAGCCTGGTCACCACAAATGTTTTCATCTTCCTTTAATTATCCTGCTTGTAGTGTATCAAAGTACATTAGATGGGGAATAAAAGTTCTCAAATGTTTCTTCCCCAGGTGAATCTCAATGTGAAGCAGGGAGGAAAGCGGGTTGAGCATCAGG